>LR991061.1:205781-1405781 GCA_905163555.1 Notocelia uddmanniana | reverse complement strand
AAAACATCGGGCATAAATGCCCTGCCAATTAAAATGCCATAAATATTTCATTATCAGAAACAATTGTCATGCAACAGAGATTCTGAACTGATACCATCAACAAAAAATTTGCTCAACTAGGAGCACAGCCGTCCTCCTGGGATTTCAGAGGATACCAGACAAATAATATTCACAAAGGCACCATCAATGCCCGTCAACGTAGCAAAAGGCCCAAAACGTTGGCCACTAAATTAAATTGCTCAAGATTCTTTACAATCAGATATCATTCAGAAACAAAACAATAATTGGAACGACTGACCGGATTTGTAAGCTGAGACGACACAGGCTAGAGGCTATAGCCGTCCACTCGCTGCTGTACTGCAGTTCACTCGTCTCTCCAACTGGGCGACTGCGACGAAGATGATCGATGAACACCATATTGAAGAGTGATGTGTAAAACTCGTTCACATTGGAAGTAAACTACAGATTACTTGAGCTTTCATCTTTGTTGCCTTGATTAATTATTATACGAAAACATATTTCAAAGTGCCCATCTGAAGCGTATCTTTTTCACATTCATTGGATTTATCACCAATCTGTCCATATGTACAGCAAAAAGCAATCAACTTTTTTTTTTTTTTTTTTTTTTCGGAGTTCTCTTCAGTCATAATCGGCTAAACGGTAGAAACAAAAACTCGCCCATCCTGCTCAATATGACAGGGTTCTAAAACGTCAGGCACAGGTGCATCATCACCTTGCCGTTCAATTAATTTTCACTACTGATAACGGGGTACGTCACTACAATTTATTCACACTAAAACAGCGGCGATCTCAGCAGAATCAAATATTGCCAAAATTATTTCATAAAATTTAATGTAGTGGCAATTCATTCCGAATTAACTCGTCAGAGAAAATTACGATGTCGCTAAATCATCATAAGCAGTCCTCCGAATAATGTTAAAATCGCTCTCAGATTATCCGGTTATCTTCAATACACGACGCCACTATACCACATCAAGCTTAAACTTCCATGACGGAAAACTAGTTCATATTTGTCTGAACCGAAAGGATGCATCAAAATCTGAGTCAACTTTTCAATGTAATCACTTAATTGCGTATTTTCATGACATCTCAATCTCATATCTGTCGAGATAATTGATACAGATCGTGTTCCATCATCGGGAATCGCACTGGTTAAAACAGATTATTTATTCCGCTTAGGAACACATTTTTAGGAACAAATTCTCGTGGCGCGTATCCCACTTCTGATGTCGAGATAAAGCGGGGTAACGGGGGCGTGGAAGGAGCACAATAACATCGGCATCAGAATGATCAGGAGTTGAATCCATGTTAAGTGGGCGGAACAGTGGGTACAATCACGCACACGAGATCAGCACAGTAATCAATTAATTACAGTCACAAGTCTTAAAATCACTAATCAATGTCAATAAATCACAATCACACGAGGTGGAAATCAAATGACAAAGTCTTTCACACTGAATAGTTATTCAAGCTGAGAACACGACAACATTGTTGAAACGGTAACGAATCCGTGGGTCAAGTGGTACTTCACACGGGCCACACGGCGCGGTCGCGGTAGGGAATACGTCCCATCTCATTCGCAGATCAAATCAGAATGCCCGCTCGGCATTCAAGCCAAAGCTTAGAACAAAGGACAGATATCAAATTTCATTCAAATCTCCAGACCCACGGCTACGTTCGACAATAACACATTGTCCCGTTTCTACGAACACAGACCTCCTCTGTGTAAAATAACACCTTAATGCTGTTAATGTAAACATTGAGCTAATATTGCGTGTCACCTGCGCGGGCCCCAGCTATTAGAGCTTTTATCCCGTCCCGCGCCGACATATATTATAATTTAAGATCTATCTTCTTCACCCATCGGGCTGCGTTCACATGAGGGATGAGCAAGTTCAGGGAATCTCCAGTATATTTCCTCTTTGGGCAATCATAAATTATGTGGTGTATGGACTGCACAGGCGATCCGCAATCACACGCCGGTGAGTTTCTCCAGCCACACTTAAACATGTAGTTCCCGCAGAGTCCATGCTCGGTTCATAGCCTGTTCAGCTGGCACCAATTCCGTCTAGAGGCCGAGAAACCTACCGGCTTCCGCGTGGGGTCATAATTTGAAACATCGACTCTAGGTGGATTTGCCTTCCATTCACCTCTCCATCGTGCTTTTATGTCAAACGGTTTCTCTAGCAGATTTTGCGCTGTCTGATAGGATGGGTGTCGGGATTTCAAACGATGATGTGGAGGGCACAAAAATTCCCGATGGACTGGTAGTTCTGGGTTGCCAGCTATTTTACTTAGAATAGAATAGAATAGAATAGATTTTTTTTATTTCTATGAATATGGTACAATTGGTGTTATAAGAATCATTTAAGTTTCACATATCCTGCCGACAACGACGTAGAAATATTAATATGCATTTACACATTTGTTTGAGAAAAACAATCAATATTTAAATTAAATTAACATTATTTGAAAAATTATAGAAAAATATTTAAACAATACAAGTAATAACCATCACAACATCATGATAATTTAAATTCAGTGGGACATTCAACATTATTATTATTACGATTATTTCATTATAGTGAGTATAGTTAGTAATTTAAAAATTCGTTTACAGAGTAAAAACACATATCAAGAAGCCAATTGAAAACTTTTTTATCAAATTGAGTATTTGGTTACGTTTTTATGTCATTAGGAATTTTATTATACAATTTAAATGCCATTATATATATGTTTTTACTAAAAATACTCATTTTTTGTCTAGGTACATACAGTTTGTGCGGAAATCTACCATTTGTTTTATTTAAGACAGTGTCATGCAACGGAAACATTTGAGGATATTTTCTTACAAATTTAGCTACCTCAAAGATATATAAACAGGGTAAAGGGAGAACTTTCAGCTCCTTGAATAGTGGTCGGCAATGGGCAAGGTAATGAGCTCCACAGACAGCTCGAATGCATTTTTTCGGGGCAATAAATGCTCTCTGGACATCGACTAAATTTCCCCACATGATTAGGCCGTAACGTATCACAGACGATACGTATCCGTGATATGCAGAGAGTGCTGCTGCCCCAGATACAACCATCTTAAGCCGTCGTAACGCATACACAAATCTATCTAGTCTAACGCATATGTTGTCAATATGGAATTTCCAATTAAGATGTTTGTCAATTGTAATACCTAGAAAATTAGCTGACTCTACAGGTTCAATCATGGCGTCATTTAAAGTTAACTTAATGTCTAAATCAGGATTATTATAGTTCTGGAAATTAACTATTTTAGTTTTATCAATATTTAGCTCCAGTTTATTTACTTCTAGCCATTTAATAGCATTACGTAAGTCAGTATTTGTCTCCATTTCTAGTTCGTTCCTATCATCACTTTGGATGATAAGAGTGGTATCATCTGCAAACAGGATACAATTATGTTTTAGGGCTGTTGGTAGGTCATTTATATATAGCAAGAATAGCAAGGGCCCCAAGATGCTACCCTGTGGAACGCCACTTTTAATTGTGTTTGGTGTAGACTTATATGTATGCTTTTTATTGCTTATTATTTTTGTTATTTCCGTATATTGTCTTCGATTACATAAATAACTTTGGAACCAACGATGAGCATTTCCTCTAATGCCATATCTTTCTAGTTTATCAAGTCAAGTTTTATGACAGACTAGGTCAAATGCCTTACTCATATCCAAGAAAACGCATAATACCGATTGTTTGTTATTAAGACATTTAGTAATTAATTCGACTAGGGAAAAACATGCAAGTGACGTCGAGCTATTTTTCCGAAAGCCAAATTGGTTGGGATTTAAAGCCTCTGATTTCTTGAGGAAGGTTTCTAGCTTACTGTACATTACCTTTTCAAATACTTTCGAAATTACTGGTATTAAAGCTATGGGAGGCTTGGAGTACTTGCTTCATTAAACGGTGCATGTTGTCTTCTAAGGTGTGGTGGAGGTATGTGGCTTAGTGTTGGCAACCATTGGATGGGGGTCGACTGTATGGTGCCGGATATGCAACGCATGGTTTTACGCAACTGGACGTCGATCTTATCTGTGTGGGCACTGTTAAGCCAAACCGGAGCGCAGTATTCTTCTGCAGAATACACCAGGCTAAGTCCAGTTGTACGCAGTAGTACTTCCGCACTGGCTCCCCAAGACGTGCCTGTTAGCTTGTGCTTGATATTATTTCGAGTTACCAGTTTCTTATTTAGCTTACTCAGGTGAGTACGGTATGTCAGTGAGCGTTCAAGGGTGACGCCAAGATATTTAGGTTGAGGATTATATCGTAGGACTCTACCGTCAAAAGTTATCTTGGGGCTATACGTGGCCAGTTGGTCGTGTAGGTGAAAGGTTGAAACTTCAGTTTTGCTGGTGTTAGGTACTAGTATCCACGTTTTGAGGTAGTTATTAAGGATCTCCAAGTCACTTGTGAGTAGCTCCTCGGAGACCTTAAACGTTTTGTGCTGGTAAGTTAGGGCAATATCATCCGCATATGAAAATTTTCTGGAGGACGTATTTGGGAGGTCGTGTGTGTAGAGGTTGAAAAGCAAAGGCGCTAGTGTTGAACCCTGTGGAAGGCCATTTTGTAGTTTTCTGACGCGGCTTTGATTGTCTTCCAGGTGGACCTTCGTGATCCACCTGGAAGACTCTCGATTATTAAGAATGTTGTTTATTAGGCTCGTGATCCGTCGGCAGGGTACATCTTTCATCACCTTATAAAGCAGCCCATGTCGCCATACGGTATTGTAAGCCGCGGACAGGTCCACGAAGACGGCCACAGTTTTTAGTGGTTTTTGGAACCCAGCTTCTATATGTGAAGTAAGGGACAAGACTTGGTCAACACAATTTCGACCGCTTCTGAAACCCGCCTGCTCCACGGGGAAAATGTTATTGATGAGTGGGTCTATCCTGTGTGCCAACAGCTTTTCCAGTAGTTTGTATACGCAGCTAAGTAAGGCAATTGGCCGGTAGCTTTTAGCATCATCAGCGGGCTTTTCAGGTTTGAGAACAGCTATTACTTTGGCGAAGTTAAAATCTGGGGGTAGTTTATTTCTGGCCAATATGTCGGAATAGAAAGCTGCTAGCCATTTTACACACCTTGGGCCTAGGTTCTTAACCGTATGGTTGTTTGCCACCATCCTAGTAATAAGTATTTGGTCAAAAGTTTCATTTTTGGTACAAGCTTTTGTTGCTGACTGTACTTTTTTCCACAATCATAAACTACTTTTTGAGTATGTTCGAATGAGCCCAAACACGATTGGTTTATCTTGTGTAGTTTAGGAATTGCTATGGCCACCTTCTGTCTCCATCATCAGATCAGCTCTATGTCATAATAATATTGCATTGTCATCAGATTTATACGTGCATATAAAATTTCAGCTCAATCGGAAACCGGGAAGTGGATCAAATTTAACTTGCAAGATTTGATTACAGACCGGCAGACAACGGGACAGGTGAAACTAAATAAAAGCTTGTAAAAGGGCCCAGTTTATGCTAGTGGTAAGTTCGCACACAAATTACCGAGGTTTGTGAACAGGGGAGCAGCAAAATGAAGTGGCATCTGATTGATCAGCTTTTATCGGCTAATGGGGCTCCGACAGCCGATGATATTGCCCCATTTCTCTCACTTTATTGTATGCAGCTTATTTTCGCAAATTAAATTGGCACGGGGTATTGGAGACGTGTTAATGTCGTGAGTGATGCATCAATTTAACGTAGGTCCCTAACTATACAACAACCTACACTAAGTGTAGGTTTTTGAAGAAATTTTGTACTAGAAAAAAATTTGTCCCCTCCTCCTCCTCCTGTTTTGGTCCAAAACAGGAGGAGGAGGAGGGGACAAATTTTTTTCTAGCACAAAATTTCTTATCCGACACCAGCACGGCTAGCACAAGACGGCGCGCAAGATATATCGCGAGCGAGATAGACTATTCGTCTCTATCTAATGGGTAGTATGGGTACACACGGAAAGAGACGGATAGTCTATCTCGCGCACGATATAGCTCGCGCGGCTATATCTATTTGGTGCGAACCAACACGTCTTGACACTTTTCAATAAAAATATGTAGAATAATTGAAAAACAGTCACGCGTTTAACAAAATACAATAACAAGTTATTTTTTTTTAAATTATAAAGTATGAAATAAAAATGCATAGTGTTTTAAGTCTTGATGAGTCAATAATTTCCTCTGTTTCCGAATGATCTTAGGTAATACTGTCATTGTCCGAGTCACTTCCAACGTTAATTACAAAGTTAGAATATGGTGTTATTAATAATCCTACTTCAAGTTTAAACTAAACTGAGTGATATTCGTTGGGGCGGAAAGGTTCTCGAGTGGCGACCACGTACCGGAAGGCGTAGCGTGGGCAGGCCCCCCACACGGTGGACTGATGACCTGGTAAGGGTCGCGGGTGTCCGCTGGATGCGGGTGGCGCAGGACCGGTCATTGTGGAAGTCTTTGGGGGAGGCCTATGTCCAGCAGTGGAAGTCATTCGGCTGAATGATGATGATGATGATGATGAGTGATATTCAAATTTGCTAATATTATTCGACGGAAAGATTAACATAGAAAAAATACATCATTAGTAACAAAGTAACAAATTGGAACCAGGCTACTAGAAGCATCTGCCATCTATCCCGTGATAACGAAACTACTTGCTACTTTTTGTTCCTAAAGTCATGTTCACAAACAAAAATTTATACTCCAAGATTAATTCAACAAAATAAGTAAAAAATTCAAATGGTAAACATTATAAATGAAAAGACGAAATAAATTAAAAGAGAATGTAAAATTATAAAACTAGTTTCAGTAACATAATATATTTTGAACGCAGCCAAACTAGACGGTCAAGCCTTTTCTTGCCAGCATGGTACATTAAGCTACCATTATCATTATAATAAAACATATTTAATCGAAACATATTTAATTATTTTAGTGTTTAAGAATAATGAATACTTTAGAAATAATACATTTTTTATTTTTTGTTTGTGCCTTATAATTATAACGTTCAACTATTTTCAACAAATAATAAAGATAAAGTAGATTCAAATGGTAGTACGTCCTAAAATGTTCTGGCAACACAGCGGAATGTCATTTGTGAAACTGTTTACGTTTTTTCGGTTAAATTTTAAATTTATTTTCATAACTTGTTTAGTTTCATAAAGTTCCTATTATTTTAATCGACGATCTTAATATTATTTAGACGTCGAGTTGAGCTTAGGCTCCTCTGTTTATAATTTCAGTCTTGTTTTTGAGAGCGGAGTCGTGATCTAGGGCTCCTGGTGTTGTTTTTTAGTCTTTGGGTACAGCCTGCCGCACGTGCTTGGCAAGTGTGTACAAAGGATTCACCCGCGACGACTTAAACCTAATGTTATTGCTAATGCTCAAGTGGAAACACGCTAGATAAATACTGTATTCACTATAATTTTTAATATTATTCAACCACGTACTCATACCACTAAACTTAAGTGCAGTGGGCGGGGCTCATAGCACGCAGAACCGATGGCCGTTGGGGCGGGAAGGTTCTCGAGTGGCGACCACGTACCGGAAGGCGTAGCGTGGGCAGGCCCCCCACACGGTGGACTGATGATCTGGTAAGGGTCGCGGGTGTCCGCTGGATGCGGGTGGCGCAGGACCGGTCATTGTGGAAGTCTTTGGGGGAGGCCTATGTCCAGCAGTGGACGTCATTCGGCTGAAATGATGATGATGATGACTCATATCACTCCATTTTTAAATCATAGCAACCTCCTAAAGATGTTATCTCGCCAGGAAGTTATGTTGGCCTGTTTGATGTTTGACACAATTAAAACTCATATTCCTGGCTACCTGTATAAGAAACTGGTCTGGTCGACAAACAGAAGTTGTCACACGGTCAGAGCACCACGTACTCTGCTGCTGAAGGTCCCGAGACATCGTACTGCCGCCTTTCGTGGGAGTTTTAGGTACCGAGCAACAAAGTGCTGGAATAATATTCCTCCACCAATCAGAACCTTACAAAGCAAAAATAATTTCAAACTACAACTACGACAATTTTTATGAAATACTCAAAAAGAAGGTATCTATCCTCTAACACCATATTTTACGTGATTATTTTTATATATAATATTCGCACGAAAGTTATAATGCACATACGAAAATATTACATAGCAATATTGACACCTCATGCATTGTAGTATCCCGGAATATATTTGACATATCTTTGCACTAGTCGTTCGAACCGACACGAGTTTATAGTTTTGAAGGTTCTGATGGAAGATCAGCGCTGCGGGCTCCGCAGAATTTAATGCTAAGTCAGCGCCTATGCTTCCACAACACATGGCTCTCGTTTCGATTGGAAAATGCTAGCTTTAAGTTAGATAATGTTCCATGAAAATTGTATTTTCTGTCTTTTTGCTTAGCTATAAAAATATGTGTTTTTGTGTTGTGGTAGAATAAAGTTTGTATCTATCTATCTATCTATCTATCTATCTATACATACATTGAAAGAAAAAAAACTGACATATATTACGAAGCACACAACAATAAATTCGAAAAGTTTAATCTTGATTTTCCTAGCTACCGTGTGGACGTCCGAATGTAAACACCGTGGCTAAGCATCGCTCGTATTTTCATATTCATGCCCATTCCCCTTGTTTTAACCAAAACACGTTTTGCAATTCGTTTGCGATGAAAAATATGCGCGTCTCGCGTCTGAGACGTTTTTTCATACATTGCAATACTGTTAATTTGCACTAGGGTGAGAGGTTATTTAAGGTACTTGTACAAGTAGATTTTAAAATGCAAAGTTTATGAAATGAGGTATTAAAGTCTGCTTAGTGCAATACAATATAATAGTTATTGACTTACTACGCTGGCTTAGCGACCCAAAGTGGATCTTAGTTTTCTTAGCTCCTGCAGCCATCAGCAACTTGGAAATAAAACATTCCATACTCGCCAGGATTCTCTCAGTAACAGCAGCGGCTGCACAGGAGTCTGGGTCTTTTGATGTGAAAAATTCGTGCAGTCCATCCCAGTCTGTTGACCTATACTGCCACATGTGTCCTAGGCTAGTTGGCCGAGGCGGTTCCGGCCGCACGCATGGTGTCTGAGGCCGGACGAGCCGAGTGATGCATTCACTGAAATGAAATACCCGTCCGGACGTGAGGTCAGCAGAAGGCCTAGTAGAGATCTGGTATGGCCCTCGATGTCTGGTATTTTCGTCGGAGAACGTAGCTGTTGCGACTGTTGCGAGAATCCATAGGCCACAGAAAATTACTAAGCAGACCTACCCCCATGTTTCGAGAACTGAGCCACTAAACATGGTGAACCACTAAAGTTTCCTAAGATCACCAGCTCCGCGAAGGGGTACTGCTCGACAACTTTGTCAGTGCTGGAACAGACATTTGTGTCCGTACACAACTGTCGGAAGTCTTACTTACGACATCTGCAGTTATTTGGTTCCCATATAAAAATGTCGTATGTGTTACCTACGATATAATTAGGTATGTAGTTTCCGTATAATAATGTCAGATACGAGACTTACGACATAAACAGATACTTTATTTCCGTAAAAAATTTCGGATGTGTTACTTAAGACACCATCATAAAAATGTCCGAACTGCCACATCCGACATTGTTGCAGGGACATACAAATCGTGTGACTTAAACATTCAGAAATATAAAGTGAGTGTACCGTATCAATAAACCACAGTTTTTCATGAAGAGCGCGCAAAGTGACCGTCTGTCCATGCAACATGGTAGGTACTGCAACTACCTACCGCTGCATTCCTCTCCGCGCCCCATTAGCACATTCGTATCGTATCATACGACGATAATCGATATTAAAATGACACTTTCAAACATTTTCATCGTGAATCTCTCGGAATAAATTGAAAAAATTAAAACTGTAATAATGAAATATAGTGTTTCTTAATGACAATGACGCAATAAAACGGAAATGGTAATTTTGTAGATCCGAGTCTTTTAATTGGGACCGTCAATATACTTTCAAACTCGACTGTACACTTGCCTTATTTAAATTCCCGTCCCGCTCATTCCTTTAGGTACTACTGATTATTCACTTTATTAACAAGTTTACAAAAGTCTATAAGTTTCTGTCAATTAAAACCTATAGTGCCACCAGCAGCGAGGCGGGGCCGAAGCTACCGCTGGTTTACTATTCCTATCTTTTATTATTGTTAGTAATCAAACAGCACTGAATATGCAATTGCATCCTCTAACCCCTGGTAAATAACTCCGGCGTTAGGATCGAGTTTTAATTAACAAACTATCGGTTAAACGTTTTTCCGTTATATACCTAAATAACCTTACTCGCGCCGCTAGGTTTGTTAGCGATGAACCCGAACCCCTACACGGGTAGATGTGCTACCAGGTCTAACTGAGTCTTAACAGACATGCTCCGCGGCGAAAGATCCTGGGAAGCGGTGGCCTCCTTTTGCGAAACAGTCATGTCGCAGAAGGAGGCAGCGGAAAGGCAGCGCGAAGATAGTGCGGACGCCCTTCCGCTAATACGGCACAGACGGAGAGGTAGACGACGCGCGCGGTTTATTGCTGCCGGTCGCGTCCTCGCCCAATAGGGCCAGTGGATTGGGGATCCACATAGCACGGCCCTACGTGTCTTGGGGAGGAATCAACCCTGACCTTCCCCTCTTTAGGCGCGGTTACCCTGGG
Source organism: Notocelia uddmanniana (assembly GCA_905163555.1). NCBI lineage: Eukaryota > Metazoa > Arthropoda > Insecta > Lepidoptera > Tortricidae > Notocelia > Notocelia uddmanniana. Next base: position 1,395,082 of record LR991061.1, on the reverse strand, counting down.
CGTCGTGGTGAAATGCTCGCGATCCCATTGCAGCCCTTTAACGGCAGAGCGGGTGACGCCGGTGTGTTTTTACTGGGTATGCTCCTCCTGTCACCATCACTTGGCGGGAAGAGAGAGTCCCGCATAACCCCCAAATGGCCTTCCCCGGGCCGGGGGCATGCATAAAGCATTTTCACAACGTAAAAAAAGGTCTACCTGAGTCTGTTCCTGAGGTATGGGAGCGGTGACAAGACTGACACCGGAATGAAGTTACGCGCCGTTTGACGTTCCGTAAACACACCCCACCTAACCGCTGCCATATTGCCATTTGTAACGAATTTTATCAAATCAATAAATTTTTCATTTTCATTTTTTTTTTCATACCTCAGGATCAGATCCAGTTATGCGTTAGGCCTGTATATCTTACATTCTGTTGCTTGTTCACAAAATTTAAGTACTAATTTTAAAAGCTATCTCGGAACATCACATACCTACACTACAGGGAAACGGATAGCTATGTAGGTTCGGAGGTTGTAGTAGGGTAAGATGACCGCAAAAAAATATAAATAAATTTCATAGTGGGCATTTCGACACGCGCGCTGAGTAAGGCGTGGGCTGAGTTGGCCAATGAATCGTTGAAAGGAACTCCGATAAAAATTTGCGGTATTAAATACTTTAACATTTTCAATAGCTTAGCAGCTCTGGCTTCTTGTCAAGGTGGATCGATGTCTTCCGCGCTACTTAATAGGCGGCTTAATTTTTTTAGGCTTTAGCTAAAATGGCAAAAGCGGTATACCCTTACCCTTGGACCCGGGTATGTCCTAAAACTATGACCAAGACCACCGGGGGATGGGCAGCAGCATCCCTGGAGTGCGGTGGAGATACTGCGATCGCCAACCCGCATGCCAGGCGTGGCGATTATGGCATATACCTCCCGTGAATTTGGGAGAGGCCCATGTCCAGCAGTGGACGTCCTTTGGCTGATATGGTGGTGGTGGTGGTGGTGGTATACCCTTATAGTTTCGTCATGTCCATCTGCCTGGATCGGCATGTCACAGATATTTTACTCAAAAGTTATAAGTTTTGAAATTGGCGCGTATTACATTTTATCAGCCGCTAAATAGTAATTACAAAAAAAATGGAGCATCCAAAAATATTTGACGTAATTCACCGTTTGGCATGTAAATCGATGTCTGTTTAAAAAAAAGTTTCTCAAAAAGCTACTTTTTTAAAGAAAAAATGTTTTGAACAAGAAAGTTTCATTAATTTTCAAATAATCGCTGAAAAACTGCCTCACCAAAACAAAAGGACGTAAGTGCCGAGAGTTCCTATGAAATAATGAAACGACTTTTTTAAATTCACAGAATAGAATACTGGAATAATTAGGGCTAGTAGTAGTAGCAGCTTGATCCGGTTTTTATTTTTTTCTCACGCGCAGTTAGGCGTCCCTGGCTTGCGTCTAGAGCGGCGGTTCCATTCTCTCTAGCCTTGGCCCAGCCCTGCAGCTTGGCCTATACATCATCTACCACCAGTTCGCTTCAAGCTAGCAGTTTTCTTCCCGTCCCGCTTCCCATACCGCACCCCGTTCACGCCATGCTCACCTCCGAACGGGGTCAGGGCGGAGATGAATACGTCACCGAGGGAGCTGTCATCATCATCACAAACGAACGCCTATACAGGGTTTTTGGAATAACGATGTAAGAACTTTAGGAGGTAATACACTGGACTATTTTGTCGGCCCTGTTTAGCCTAGTTGGTAGTGTCATTGCCTCCGAAGCTAGAGGTCCCGGGTTCGATTCCCGGTAAGGGCATTTGTTTCTGTGGTGAGCAGAGACATTTGTTCCTGAGACTTGGATGTTTTCTATGTATTTAAGTATATATCTATTAAATATATCGTCGTCTAGTACCCATAACAGAAGCCTTATTGAGCTTACTGTGGGACTAGTTCGATTTGTGTAAAAAAAATTGTTCCCTATAAATGTCCCCTATATTTACTATTAGGAAGAGTTTCAGCCCTATATGTCTTAGTCAAATCTGAGATAGTTTTTAATTCGTCCCAAAAATTTTCCCTACATCGTTATTCCAAAATTCTGTACACATCTACCCTAGTAAATCATCGATAGGCATTAGCAGCACGACTGCAGTAGGGCGGCGTGTCGCGTGCAAATGAAAATGAAAATGAAAATTATATTTATTGGGTATCAATATATCAGCTTAAATGGATGTGAAGTACAGAGAGTGCACTTATAGATATTTAAATAAGCCTAAGAACGGTGTCCTGTGCCCTAAACTAGGTAAACCTGTGTTATAGGAAACAGGGTATTCTGATGCTCATTTCGAGATCGCTAAATGCTACATTGTTACCTATTTGATACAGAAGCGATAAATAACTCAAAACTCCAACAACTGCGCGTTCGATCGTCGCAGTTACGCACTGCCGCGCGAAATATATCATCATCCTATCGTTATCCTAGTACACTTGCATCCTGAAGGATGCCCTGGGTCCGCTGCCTAATCCCAAAAATTGCCTAATCCCAAAAATTGCCGTAAGCACTAGCGACTGCCACCTTGTCTGTCAACCCGACGTGGAAACTAGTTTTTATTAACCGACTTCAAGATTTCAAAAGAGGGGGTTATCAATTCGGTTGTATGTTTTTTTTTTTTTTTTTAATGTTTGTTACTCCATAACTCTTTGTATTTTTGTTACTTCTTCTTTCTTCATTTTAATGTTTGTTACTTCTTAACCAATTTGGAAAATTTTTTTTTTGATTGTAAGTATATATGTCCAAGTTGGTCCCGTTTTTGTCAAAACGCAGTTCTGATGATGGGATCCATGAGGAATTGAGGGAACTTCTCAAATCTTTAAGGCAAAGATATAGTGATTTTTGTGTTTTTATCAACAAGTCAAGCATTTGCATCCAAAAATGTGACATTGGATGAAGTGGAACTGCTGATGATGATTAGAACAGAACTCTTCAACGACGGAAAGTTCACGTTTGGTGATTTGTCCTCCTAGCTGTGTTTGTTAAGCAAGTTCTATTTTCACGATTGATTTTTGTCATGCTCGAGTTCTGATGATGGGATCCATTAGGAATTGATGGAACTCCTCAAATGTGAAAGGCACACAAATAGTGATTTTAGTATTTTCATGAACTAATCAAGCATTTTCATTCGTAAAAGTGACATTTGATGAAGTGGAAGTGCTGATGATGATCAGAACGGAACTCTTCAACGACGCGTAGTTCACGTTTGGCGATTTGTTCTCTTCGTTTTGTTTGTCAAGCAAGCAAGGTTTTTCCATGATTCCATGAGGAATTGAGAGTACTTAGTCTTCTACCATTATAAACATACTTATAGCCATTTTTATTTTATTGTATGGCCTTCTAAGAGTGCGCCATCTAAGTATAATAATCTTTCACCGGCCTCCCCCATTGAAGTCGGTATTTTTTTCTTAAAAATTATTGGGATTAGGCTTGTCAAGTATGTTGGCAACTTGACTGTCAGAAGTTCTCAAGCCGCCCGAAAGAGTCTAACTTGTCGTAGACAGGTTCAACGGCTTAAGACGGCGCAGTACGATCGGTGTGGATCGGTTCTCCATACAAACGTATTTAGGCTCTTATTTTAGAACGCCATAACATGAAACTTTGTATACACAATGGGATCCGGCATACCTAGGTCGAAAATTAGTTTCTGTTGCTAGAAATTGAAAAAGAAAAAAAATACAGCGGTTTTTTGAGTTTTTTACGGCTTGTATGAAAACCTTAATAATCGCTGTATTTTTTCGCCATTATAATTTCAAGCAACAGAAACTAATTTTCGCCCTAGACAAGCTGGATCCCATTGTGTATACAAAGTTTCATGTTATTCTAGCATGCCGTTTTAAAATGAGAGCATAAATACGTTTGTATGGAGAACCGAGCGTACTGCGCCCTCTTAACGTGCCGCGAAATATACATTGATGGTCGCAAGCCTACAGCGGCTACAGCTTACCGGATGGTAAGCGGACGAAGATGTGTAGTTACCTCCACCTTACAGAAGACCGCAGCCATGATAACACTACTTGCGGTTTAGGTATGTGGCGTTGTGTTCCTGGCGGTGAGTAAGGTAGTCAGAGCTCCCGACGATGTGCTGTTTTGAGAAATCTGTGTCTCTAGCTGTCAGCCGAATGAATCCTCAAGTTAATAAAGGTTCGGTAACGCTCTTGTGATTCTTCTGGGGTCGTAGTCCATAGGCTGCGTTGTCGCTTAAAGTCATTATTTGCGACATGTTTCGGACTCCAATTGGACTGGTTGGATTGTACGGCGCGGTCGGCAACCGTGTCAACACTCATCCTCCTGTCTCAAATAAGTTTTAAAAAGTTTTTGTATAATTTTTATAAATTATAGCTTAAATAACTGTTAACTACCTACTTACCTACTTCTAAGGTGTTTTTTTCCGTATTTGTAAACACTTCACAATGTTTAGCTTTATTTCAACGTGCATGTTGTGTTTGCCTGTAATTGGATAAACACTCTGCCTTGTTTTTGTACACATAATTTATTTTGTAAGTCACATAGCGTTATATCTGTTGGCGAACCTAAATAAATAAATAAATAAAATAAATAAATCCTGATGAAGGATTCCAATTGTAGTCCGAATTTTCGAAACATGTCGCAAATAGTGACTTTACAAGAGTTTCGTACCGTATTTCTTTCTTTGAGTGTTAATATGTCTCATGTTAGTATAGATGTATGTCTGCGTTGTCTGCTTACCATCAGGCAGACCGTAGGACGGTTTGCCACCGTCGTTATATAAAAAAAATATGTTAAAATAACTTGAACACCGGGAATTAATAAGTAGACGTCATATCTTTCCGGGCGCATTAAGCGGTGGGTAATGAAATTTGACAAAGACGCGAGTCGCGTTGCGGACACTTAGGCAAAGTGGCTGGAGAGGCGATGGAGTCATCTTGTACATGGAGGGATAAATATTACTGTGCTCGGGAACATTTGATATCATGCGACAATGCGGTGCGCAGTGTCTCAAGACAAAAGTCTTTGACCAGTGTGTGTTGCCAGTGATGACATATGGTACTGAAACGTGGTCGCTTACTATGGGCCTCATAAGAAGGCTCAAAGTCACCCAAAGAGCAATGGAGAGGGCTATGCTGGGAGTATCTTTGCGTGATCGCATCAGGAATGAAGTTATCCGCAGCAGAACTTCGAATCGCTAAACTTATGTGGCAGTGGACGGGACACATAGCACGTAGAACCGATGGCCGTTGGGGCGGAAAGGTTCTCGAGTGGCGACCACGTACCGGAAGACATAGCGTGGGCAGGTCCCCCACACGGTGGACTGATGACCTGGTAAGGGTCGCGGGTGTCCGCTGGATGCGGTTGGCGCAGGACCGGTCATTGTGGAAGTCTTTAGGGGAGGCCTATGTCCAGCCAGTGGACGTCTTTCGGCTGACATGATGATGATGATGATGATGATGCCTGGCTAGTTATACCTGCGTTAAGTAATCTTTGTAAAATAGGATCAAATTAAATAAATGAACAGTTCTGAGAATACTAAATTTCACCAGTGGTTGACTGTTAGAGAATGCCATTTGGCATTAAGTCCACCATTTGTACATTTGTTTTATGCGCAATAAAGCTTAAATAAATAAATAAATTTAAAAGTAAAGAGAAAACTTTAGTGCTTCGAGCAGGATTCGATACTGCGACCTCTGGCATACGTGAACAAACGCTCTAGCCACTGAGCTATGTTAATAACAAGCCCGTTGAGGAACGAAATCCTTCATTAGTTCCCTCGTACAACGCCTCAGGGAGAAGTACAGCGACATCTACCTTAGAAGACTTAGGCTTCTTTAAACGATACGCCATCCTAAACTAAACTTATTTTGGATGAAGCAGTAACACGGCTAGCGAGAATTCTAAATTTACAATTAAAGGTAAAAATTAAAAATTTTTGTTCTTCTACTGTCGTGTCCCAGGTTCGAATCCTGCTCGTGGCACAAAATGTTCAAAATAGCCAATACAAAAATACACTTACAATTTCGATGGATTATTATTATCATTTCATTTATTTCTATAACAATATTACATTGTGTTAGAAAAACTTAAAAATTATTATTATCCATACAGTGACACCATGTTATACATTTAAACATGTGGCACCCAATTGTTTGCCGCCATCTTGTACTCGTAACAAGATGCCGCATCCAAGGAACACGGCTCCGTCACGGCTAGTTACCACCGCAGTCGCAGATTACCGCAGTAAACAGCCTACCCATATACTCTCAATACGCTATCAGGAATCTGGAGGTCTATTTTTGTCCGTCGCTTCTGAACCGAATCACATGTTACAGTGTTGCTCGCTTCTATGCACGTAGAGTTAACGTTTCAAAACGAGAACGCAAATAATTTGCGGTTGGGATTATAACTAGTGGTCTGTGAGCTGTAGACCTAGCATTTTTTTTTCAAAATTAAAATTTTCCAAAAACTATCTCGACAAAAAAAAATATTACTATTGAACCTGCTCACAAAATTTCACGAGAATCGGTTGAGAAATGCGACCTGTAGAGGAGAACATCCGGACAGACAGACAGACATACGAAAGAATTTTTGTCGAAAGCGGAAACGGATACGCTTCGCTCGCTCGGTCAATTAACGCCTAATCAGAGATGTCAAAAAGTGGCTGCCCTGGTTTTTCATATAAGGATCTCCCCACTTTGCATGCTTGCGTCACCTATCATGATTTAAAATAACAATACGTTGGTGAATGTCATACTTCTTTCGTTCAGTCAGCATCAAAAGTAGCTAGGTACAGTGGGCCCACGAAAATGATGAGCAGTTTAGTGCTTTGTCAAATTAAACCAGAATACTTATGACATTTAAGTCTAAACGAAATTTCTTTCATTTCAATGCGACAAGGTTCCAAGTATGCTCAACATTTTCGTGGGCCCACTGTACGCATTTGAAAAGTTCAAGTCTTTTTGACACCTTCATATGCGTAGCTACTTTGAATGAATGAATGAAAGTTTATTCACTACAGTAGATGTTATAAAATATACATTTTTGACCCTTAATACATTCGGCCTTATTGAGGCATGTGAAAATAATTGTGACTATGTCATGTCACGTATGTCAAAGATACATTGCTTGCATATTATATCATTAATTATTAAGAGTGCGCAGTACGTTCGGTTCTCCATACAAACGTATTTATGCTCTCATTTTAAAACGCCATGCTAGAATAACATGAAACTTTGTATACACAATGGGATCCGGCATACCTAGGTCAGAAATTAGTTCCTGTTGCTAGAAATTGTAAAAGAAAAAAATTACAGCGGTTTTTTGAGTTTTTTACGGCTTGTACGAAAACCTTAATAATCGTTGTATTTTTTCTCCATTATAATTTCAAGCAACAGAAACTAAATTCTGACCTAGATATGCCGGATCTCATTGTGTATACAAAGTTTCATGTCATTCTAGCATGGCGTTTTAAAATGAGAGCATAAATACGTTTGTATGGAGAACCGAGCGTACTGCGCCGTCTTAATAAAATTATACATGTCAAATACTTACTTACTAAAATATTACTTTATACGAGGGGTGGCTGATAAGTCCTAAGCCTATGGTATTTCGAGATCGTATATGCGTTTATGGTACTGGCCACTAGAAAGGCCATTTAAAAACAAATTGTTAAAAACAAAATAATGTCATATTTGTTTGAATTTCTCTTGAGATATTCAACGGCAAAGTTCACCATGTCTGAAATATGAACAAATATTACGAAAATTGAGCACCGTGCTGTAATTAAGTTCCTTACAAAAAGTGCTAAATCACCGCAATGTATTTTTGAAGAAATGGCTAGTATTTATGGTGCTAATGGACCTTCTTATGCTACGGTCAAAAAGTGGAATCGCTTATTTAAACTGGGCAGGGAGTCGATTGAAGACGATCCCCGCGGGCCAATATCGGTGGTGACTGAAGAAAATGTAAGAAAAGTCAGAAAATTGGTATTAGAAGACCGGTTTGGCAAATAGCTGATACTGTAGGCATTAGTAAAGAACGGGTTGGGGAGATTTTACATGAACATTTGAACATGACTAAGGTCAGTGCACGCTGGGTACCGAAAATGCTGACGGCGTTCGATAAAGAACGTGGTGTTGAAACTTCCCAGGCGTTTTTAGATCTGTGCGGAGATGGTATAGATGAAGTTTGCTCACGAATAGTAACTGTTGATGAAACATGGATCAGACAGTATGATCCGGAGTGTAAGTCAGAATCCATGCAGTGGATTGAAAAGGGTGAAATACCACCGAAGAAGTTTAAAGTGCAAAAATCGGCTTCTAAGTTAATGGCCACTGTGTTTTGGGACTGTGATGGCATTCTCTTAATAGATTATTTGGCCAAAGGTTCAACAATAAATGCACTTTATTATGCCAATCTATTGAGACAGGTGCCAAAAGCGATAGTTGCGAAAAGGAGGGGAAAAATTAAGGAAAGGCATTTTGTTTTTGCAAGACAATGCACCCGTTCACACCGCCCGGGTTGCGAGGCAGGCTCTAAAGGAAATCGGCTTCGATGAAATCGACCATCCACCCTACAGTCCAGACCTAGTCCCTAGCGATTATTTTCTGTTCAGTAATTTTAAGAGAGAGTTACGGGGAAAGCGATTTGGCAGTGATGGCTTTTGATGCTGACTGTGCCACGCAGCGAATTCTCATGTTAATCAACGGCAACGTGCATATTACTTGTTTGGAAATTTTGCATTGCAAACGTCAATAGGCAACAGCCCTTAGCTTCAGGTGCGCCGTGAGCTTCTTTGCCACAATCGAGGTATGAAAATGTTAAAATTTAGCGTAAGTGTACAAATATGGCTAAATTGTCGGCCTGTTTAGCCTAGTTGGTAGTGTCACTGACTCCGAAGCTAGAGGTCCCGGGTTCGAATCCCGGTAAGGGCATTTGTTTCTGTGGTGAGCAGAAACATTTGTTCCTGAGACTTGGATGTTTTCTATGTATTTAAGTATATATCTATAAAATATATCGTCGTCTAGTACACATAACACAAGCCTTATTGAGCTTACTGTGGGACTAGTTCGATGTGTGTAAGTAATTGTCCCATAATATTTATTATTTTCCTTATTTATTTTTTCGTCTTAAGTTAGATTTCTTACAACAAATTTATACAAGTACAATATAAAAATATACATACAAAATATAAAAGCATTATAAAAAACCTAACCTAGGGTGCCGCCGGCAGCGAGGCTAGCCTAAGCTACCGGTGGTTAGGGCGACAGAGAGAGGAACCTCCGGACTATCCGCGCCGTGTCCAGGAGTACCGCCTTCTGTATTTGACCCTTGACCCAGCCATGTAACGAGAGTCTCTTGAGATGTTGGTCGAGACTCTTCGCTATTAGACCGTTCACAGAGACGACTATCGGGACAATAATCGTTGAATCAACATCCCACATGGCGGTTACCTCATGTGCCAAGTCTAGGTACTTGCTGACTTTGTCCTTCTCAGCTTTCACGAGGTTCTCGTCATGGGGGATGGTGATGTCAACGAGCACTGCCTACCATTATTATTTTTATTATTATTATTATTATTGTCAGCTCTTATTCCATTCTAATCAAGGCTAAATGATATTGTTTTCACCTCACAAGCTCCGAAACCGCTTTATTATTCTTTAAAAGCAGATAGAAAGGAGTGTATACATTTTGAAAAGGGTCGGCACCCCTGCAGTTGCAGGCGTCCATAGGCTGCGGTGACCGCTCACCATCGGGTGGGCCGTACGCTTGTTTCCCAACGAAGTGGTTTTAAAAAATAGCTAAACTACATTTTATCCACAAGAGTGTAATAAATATATGAAATCCGAACGTGTTATTATTAGATACTTTTTTAAACATTTTAGTAAAGGCCAGTTTAGATAGGACGATTTTCGCCCTTTTGATTACCTAAATTGTCTGACTAAATCAGGTGGTGTGAGCGCAGAAATCATTTTATACATATTTAAGAAGATTTTCCTCGCTCTAGTGAGGTGAAAACATTTGTGGTACAAACGGCTGTAAAGTTATTTTACGTGTCATGTGTTGCAACACTCGCTAAGCTCAGGATTCTATTTTTGAACCACTCGCTTCTTTCAGGATTCTAAATTCAGGTGTCTTTATAATTATGAAAGTCAGAGACAAAAAAAATGGAGATATATCCCTGTGAAAAGTGTGAAATGCCTCAGGGTAGTCGCGTAACTTTTCGAATGTACGATAGATAGGTAGATCTGTCATTTTTAGTATGGAAATAGTAGATAACAATGAGTGCATAAAACAAAGACACACATAAAACAAGACTCGCCAACGTCAAACGTCAAAGTTGTATCAGCTGATTAATTTTAATATAATAATTAATATTTTACGATTAAAAGTAAATTCGAATGGTGAAAATAGAGTAAATAAGCGACACCAGTGTTAGTTTAATATATAATTCCTTAGTACAGTGCCCGGGCACTCGTGTATTTGAAGCTGTCAACGGACGTTTGTACGTTGGAGCCTGGATTTGAAATCTGTGTTCGTTTCGCAGTCCTATTTGCTTGCTTTATTAATTATTTGTTTAATTGTGTGTATAACAAGGCGTAAATCATTGTACAGAATTGTATTGAAAGGCAGTGTATGGGCATAGTGAGACGCCAGAATTTCATGTAAGTACCTAACTGTAATTTCGCTTAGTTTGAGTAAGCAATTCCTTGTTTTGTTTTTGTGCTTAACTAAAGAAAAACAATAATGCTAACTCGCAGAGCAGCTGCTGCGGCTCGCCAGCAGGAAACTGATAAACTTCAACTTACCTTGCTTGAACTAAAAACATCCAAGGAATTGTGTGCTCAATTGCTTGGTGAGAGAGAGGACAGTGAGAAGGAACTATTATTAGTACTTGATAGCAGAGATAAGTTAAAAAAAGATTTATGTTCCTTAGAAAGTGATTACAATGATGTAAATTCTGAGCGGGCCCGGCTTCAGGAGACGGTAGACCGGTTTACTGAGTGTGGTGCTGCATATGAAGAGGCTTTGAAGGACATTAACTCACTGGAGAGAGCGCTACATGATGCCCACGAAAAAATCTACGACCTACAGGAAGCCCAAACTAAAGCTGCAGAGGCTCACACGCAGAGTTTATTCGAGGAACTGGTCGGGCCCGACTCAAAGTTGGCTACCTCTGCAATTGATAATCCTGTGGTTACTATAGATTTAACCAATGATTCTAACACATCAGGGTTAGAACATTGCAGCGGTAATAAACTAAAGAAATATCTTAGACTGAACAGATTCATAAAAAAAACACAAAAGTTGTCAAAACGGAATAAATTGTTTTTCAAGAACTTGAGATTTAGCAAAATTAATGTGAATTTAGTGGATAAGTTGGATATATATTCTGCTCAGTTGAAAAATAGTAGATCAAAATATGAAACTGACACACAGATATTGAAATTAAAAATTCATAAGTTGGAGGACTCAATAAAATCTTTAGATAGGATGAATGAAAATTCAAAAAAAGTTATTAATGAATATTCATTAGCCATGGATGATTTAATAACACAAATTAATTATAACTCGGAACGGTTTGAGTCACTGACCAATGGCCAGTCATGTTTATGTAAACAAATGAGTGGTCATTTATCAGATGGTCCATCGAACCCACACCTTTGTGCCAGTGTACCTCCACAAGAACAAAATAATAATAGCTCCTTCCACACTTCAGAAACGAACACACCTAATGTAATTATGTACTGTGATGAGTTTGGAAGTAATATGGGCACATATCTAAGCGATCACTTAACAGGGCTTAGCGCAATAAGCAATTGTCTGCCTTATAGTAGCCTTGATAATATGTCACATCAAATTATGAATGATAATAGTATTCATTCTAAAACAACACTGCTTATTCTTATGGGTAACAGAGGAAATGTGAACAAACACAATTTAATTAATTTTTTTGAAAAATTGGACACATTAACTGTAAAAGAAATTATTATGTTCACATTCCCCTATTGTCATCAGATTTCAAAGGCAGAAAATGACACTAGATATAATTTGAATATAGCTCTGCATAATCTCTGTACATATAGTAGTAAGTTTAGCATAATTGACACTAACAAATATGTTGGTAAACACAATTTATTGACTAAAGGTAAGTTTTACCTTTGTAATTATTATAAAAGACAAATAGCTTTGTCACTATCCTATTTATTTGACATTTCTGCCAAGAATTTGGCACATAACTCTGCTCCTATTGAGCAGTTCAATATACAGTTGGAATTGGTTCCAGTTTTAACCAATCATTTAAATTAGATTTTAAGACAAAGGAGTACTCAAACTCTGGCAATTTAGTTATTAATAAATTTAATGAAAGATACTGCCATCATGGAAAATATATGCACCTGGTTCACCAAAATATTCAGTCTATTAGAGGAAAAGACTTACAGATTGAACTCTTTTTGAATGATTATAATATTGAAATATTGTGTGTAACTGAACATTGGTTAAAAAATAATGAATTAATGCCTCAATTTAATAACCACCAGGTGGGAAGTTCGTTCACCAGACTTAGTTCCATACATGGTGGGTCATTAATAATATTACATAATAAATTAAAATTTAAGGAACGTAAGGACATTGTATCCTTGTCTGTTGAACGGACCATAGAAATAAGTGCAGTAGAATTAGAGCAATTTATTGTTGTCTGTGTGTATAGGCCGCCATTAAGTAATTTTGACCTTTTTGAAAGCATAATGGAATCCGTGCTACTTAAAATATCACTCTCTAGTAAGAAATTACTTATATGCGGAGACTTCAATGTAAACATTTTAGAAAATTCAACAACAAGTATCAGATTGTTGAATCTTTTCAAATCTTGTAATTTGAGTCATATATTTACGGAGCCTACTAGAGTCACTGCTACAAGCGCCACCTGTATAGATAACATTTTCACTAATATTATTCCAATCACTAAAAGTGTAATCAGTAAATTAGAATCAGATCACTTAGGTCAATTAATGGTATTTGAGACATTAAGAAGAAATACCCTGAGGAAACAAATAACTATTGTACCAGTAACCACGGGCCGTATGGAACGAATGAAGCAAAGTCTAGTCCAGGCGCTACCCTTTCTGTCTTCCGATATGAGTCCAAACGAAATGTACAATTCATTTTTTCACACTTTTATGAAACATTATAATGCGATTTTTACATCCAAATCGGTCGTGGTTGGTGGGACATCAGTTTTTAGTGAGTGGGCTACTGAGGACTTACATAAACGTAGACAAGCACTGTATGCTTTATATGAGGAACGCCGGTTTAATATGAGTGATGAATTTAAGGAACATGTCAAACAATATTCTAAGAAATTTAAAATAGATTGTCATATAGCTAAACGTAATTTTATAAGCCAGAAAATTACAAATAGTTCGGACATTATCAAAACAACATGGAAATTAATTAATGTGGAAACTGGTAGATCAAAGCACAAAATGAATGATCTTAAACTAAAAATTGATGGCATAATTATAGATTCAAGTTTAGAAGTAGCAACAGAATTTGAAAAATTTTTCACTGAGATACCAGTATCCACAACAAAGACATTAAATTCTTCACCTTCGTCTGCCGTTACATTGTTAAAAGATAACGCCTCAGAATGTAGTGGAAATCTTCATTTTGAATATGTTAGTACCCCAGATGTAATAAAAGCGTTTAAATCAATTAATGTCAAAAAAACTGGTGATCTCTGGGGAGTCTCTGTCCATGCTGTCAAATCTCTAATAGAAGTCATAGCGCCTGACTTGGTAGTTGTATTTAATAACAGTATTGACTGCGGTGAGTTTCCTGATCTAATGAAACATAGTAAAATAACTCCTTTATTTAAATCAGGTAGCACTTCTGACCCCACTAATTTTAGACCAATATCTGTGCTGCCAACATTTAGTAAATTTTTTGAAAAATTAGTTTTGTCCCAATTAATAAGACATTTTAATGCAAACAATTTAATGCATAATAAGCAATTTGGTTTTACGCGGGGTCGCTCGACAACCGACGCGGCTGTTGAGCTAACTAAACATATATTCGATGCCTGGGAAGAGTCACAGGATGCCTTAGGTATTTTTTGCGATTTGTCCAAGGCCTTCGACTGCGTATGTCATGAAACATTAATCAGGAAACTGCACTACTATGGAGTTAGAGGATCGGCACTGAATTTGCTAAAATCTTATCTATATGGTAGAATACAAAGGGTCGATGTGAATGGACAGCGATCTCCAGGATCAGTGGTCTCGATGGGTGTACCGCAGGGATCAATATTGGGACCTTTCCTATTCCTTATCTACATAAATGACTTGCCATACCTCGTAAAGACCCACCATGATATAGTATTGTTTGCAGACGATACCTCTCTTATATTCAAAGTCAAACGACAGCAACAAGCTAATATAGATATAAACAATGCTATTTCTAAAGTAGTTAATTGGTTCAATGTCAACAATTTATTGTTAAATGAGAAAAAGACCAAATGTATCAAGTTTGTCACGACTAACGTTAAGCACAATCAAACAAGTGTCATTGTGAAAGATGAGGAATTGGAACTAGTGGATAGTACAGTTTTTCTTGGATTAACATTAGATTCCAAACTCCAATGGGGTCCCCATATTGCTAATCTCTCGAATAGACTGAGTTCTGCAGCTTTTGCCGTGAGCAAGATCCGCCAACTGACAGACGTGAAGACAGCTCGATTAGTATATTTTAGTTACTTCCACAGTATTATGTCGTATGGTATTTTACTATGGGGCAGTGCTTCAGATATTAATACCATTTTTGTTCTGCAGAAGAGGGCTATTCGAGCAATATATAAAATGAACCATAGAGACTCACTTAGAGATAAGTTCAAGAACATTAATGTAATGACATTGCATTGTCAATACATCTATGATAATATTGTGTATGTACATAAAAACATTGTAAATTTCAGGAAGAACTGTGACATACATAATATTAATACTCGAAATAAACACAAACTCGCGGTGCCCACCACTCGCCTACAGAAAATTAGAAAATCATTCATGGGTAATGGTGCGAAGTTTTATAATAAGCTTCCAAGAAATGTAACTGAATTATCTATTAATAAATTTAAAAATTATGTAAAGCGTCAACTCATATCGAAAGCATATTATAGCACACATGACTACATGAATGATAAAACACCGTGGGATTAATTGTGACTGAAATATTAATGAATTAATCATTATGGCGTTAGATATTAATATGATCTTTTTATTTTTGATTTTATTCTAGAAACTGTCTAGATTTCTATTTTTTATATATTTTTCTATTATTATTATTATTTATTTTTTGACGATCCTATTGTGAATTTTACTACAAAATAATTTCTTACTTTGACATGTCTACAACAACAATATTTATTTTGAAGAATAATAATAGCATCAATAAATTGCTCTAAATAATTAATTAATATATATGTTAATACATGTTATAACTGACGATTCGAAAGTGCTTGTTGCTAGGCCTATTTGAATAAAGAATATTTTGACTTTGACTTTGACTTTGAAACCATTATATTTGAGCCAATTTATCGATCCGAGCCGCAGGCCAGGGTCGATATAAAGTAGAGGACAAAATGGGTTTTATACACCAGTTATACACTCTACCTTTCACTTCGATTGCAAGAATAATTAAACAAATAATTGTTATAATTAAAGTTATGTTATCAAATTTTTACTTCTATTGCTCGTTGACCTCGGGTGCCGGCGTCGCGACGGCCCGCGCATTTCTGCACGCGCGCCGGCGTGCCGAGGGCTGGTTTTACTTGATGCTCTAGAGCATAAAAACGACTTTATGTCGCCTTTGCGCGAGTTATTCAAAATTAGAATCTTGAGCGTAGCGAGGGACTCAAAGGTACGAGATGCAAATATCTTTGCTCTCGTGTGATACATACAACTTTTCACCTCAGCGGCGAGAACATTTAACGCATAGGAATAGTGACATCTCTGTCAATGAAGTTTAAATGTTCCAAGTTTGCACAACACCCTGCAGTATGAAAAGATGACCTGTTTTTTTCTTCTTTTTTTTTAACGTTGGGGAAATGCTTTTATGCATCCCACCCGGTTGGGGCGGTCCAGGACGGGTATGACGGACTAACCGCAGCAGAACGCCTTGGACTACCGTCTAAAACCCCAACGAGTGCCGGCTCCGCCTTGTCGAGGACGCCGCGGGATCGCTATCAGCATTCTACCGCGTGCGTCCCAGCGGGCAGCCCACAGGTTAGAGGGCCGCAGACATTACGCGGCAGTGTAGGACGGGCACGTTGGATTCCGTGGGGCCATTTTGCAGGGTATCCCCCGACCCCGCACGGTCCCACTACGGTGGAGGCATCAAATGCGCATAGCACCGGGCTCTGCCCCCAGCCCGTCGCCGGCGGAGCGGATCTGCGAGAGGATTATTCTGCGACATAACCTGATCATTGAAGGAGGCCATCGCTTTCCATGCCCTTTCGCTGTCTAGCATGGCGCCAACAACACTCGACAACGAGAGGTTCGGCCCGATCACTGCTTCTAAGGCAGCCCGTTGGGGTCGCCATGCAGTGCACTCCTCCAAAGTATGACGCGCCGTGTCCACGGGTGCACCACACTCATGGCAGCAAGGAAGGGACTCCCTCCCTATGCGATGCAGATACCCACCAAAGTAGCCATTTTTAGTAAGTATCTGTACCATGTGGAACATCAGGGTTCCGTGCCGCCGGCCCACCCAGCGCTCCAAATGAGGCAGTATCGCCCCCACTGTCAGCAAGCCGTAGTCCGCAGACCCCAACTCCTCCTTCCACTGGCGAAGCAATTCGTTCCGTGCCAATGTCCGAACGCGTTCCAACTCCTGCCGGTCAGGAAACTCTCCTACTACTCTTTTTTCAGCCCTGTATTGATGAAAAGATGACCTGCAAGTAACCTACGATATGAAAATTTAAAAAGTAAGTTTTTTTCACGCTGGCATCAAAATTGGTTTCAAGCAGCAAAATCGCCATGTTCGTGCCGCTGAGGTGAAAATGACATTTAGATTTACCTTATGCACGCTCGAAAATGTTGCGTGATAACCCTGCCGGGAACTTCACTGTTTGAATCTCAAATCAAGCACCAGACGTAATGCTTTCTGAACAACCCTAATTCTTAACGAACTCAGTCATCCAAACCTGGACCTTCATAACTTATGCGACCCTAGTACATTCGCTAAACTTCACCCTTTCACCAATGTGACTGACAGACGATTTACATTCGAAAACCTCGTCTTCTCCTTACCAAGATTTCAATTTAAGTAAAGCAATCCAATTTCACACAACGCTGGATATAAATGGGTGTAATTTTATACCAGGATTTAAGCCACGTTAAATTAAGTAGGAGGTTGTAGTTTAGTGCGTGGCCGCTGGTATGATGAACGAATATTAACTTCTACCGGTTCATAAAACCGGCAGAAGTTAATATAATAGGCGGTACCGGTAATATAACGAAATTACGGGATCAATTTTTACTTAAAAAATCATGATGTAACTGAGTTTACTTGGCAAAGTTCCATTTTTAAATTTAACGCAGTAATCTATTGTAACTTTGTTAGGAGTTGTTATTCACTATAAATTGGAAGACCCGTAAGATAAAATTGATAGACGTTTTAGTAAAATCAGCATTATTTTGGATTAAAAGCAAGTATTTTCCAATAATGGTAATTAAGTAATTTCCAACATTACGATACAAGTGCAGAGAACAGGAAATTTGCAACGAGTGGTAATAAATTGAAACACGACCGAAGGGAGTGTTTTAAATCGACACGAGTTGGGAATTACCTGTTCGCACGTGTATCGTACAACGTTTTATACTTGTAGTACATATGGCTCTTTAAATTTTAGACATATGCACGTAATCTGCTGATTACCGCACTCGTGCGGTAATGTAGCACCATGTGTACTGTTAAAGCATTTATAGTTAGTAAATTGTGCATCCGGGTGTGGCACTATTTCCCGGGATTGTCTGCATGTACTGGTATTTGTCCATTGATCAGCGTGTTGTTCTGTGACGTAGCCATTATCTTAGCTGGTTGAAGGGTAGCGGGAATAATCTTAATCGGAGCTCGTTACAATATTTATTTATTTATTTCTTACAAATGTTTACATGGCCTTACAGTTCACCCAATGCGCCATGAAACTTAGCTCATAAAATATCTATTTAGGCGACGAAACGG
The DNA here is from genome assembly GCA_905163555.1 of Notocelia uddmanniana. NCBI lineage: Eukaryota > Metazoa > Arthropoda > Insecta > Lepidoptera > Tortricidae > Notocelia > Notocelia uddmanniana. Next base: position 1,376,843 of record LR991061.1, on the reverse strand, counting down.
CGTGGCCCCGTTGCATCGTCGTCTCCGGTGTAGGATTCGGTAGGTTGCCTCGGAACCGTCGAAACACGACACCCTTCGGCCAGAAGTCAGCACACGCGATGGTCTCCTGCAGCGGCCGCGGCACGCGCACCACAAATGAGCTGAAGTGCACGTAGTGACGCGAACGCAGCTCTCTTCTGGCGAACGTACTTTTATAGTTCATTTATAGTTCATTTATTTCTCATGTAGGTATACAAAGATACACTTATGTTCGTCGATATTTACATTAGATAAAATCGTGAAAACTAATTATTATGAATCATTCATTACAAATACATTGATTCCAAACATCTTTGTCTCTTGCATAATCTGACACTTTATAGTACGATTTCCTAGTTAATATAAGTTTAACAACTTTCTTAAACTTATGGTCTGGAAGGTTAGTTATAGTATAAGGTATTTTATTATAAAAATGGATTGATTGCCCAATAAATGATTTCCTAAATTTTGCAAGTCGGATACGTCGTACGGCTAGTTTATCCTTGTTTCGCGTATTGAACTTAAGCAGGTCACAATTTTTTGGCAAGTTTTGATAATTTTTTCTTGCATACATGATTGCCTCGTAAATAAACAATGATGGCAATGTAATTATGTTCGCTTCTCTAAACAAGTTCCTTAAAGAAATTTGTGGTTTTAAATTGTAGATTGCGCGCACTGCTCGTTTTTGAAGAACAAACTAACTACTCCACCACATCATCAGCCGTGGCGGTGTAGTGCAGGCGCGATACATAGAGCGCCATGCTCGGTGTGGCAACTCGCAAACCTGAAATATAATTGTATGGAAAGTTTGACAGGTTTCTACTGGATGACAGCTGCTGCCGCCATATTTAACGTTGACCGGTCTGTAATCGTAAGTTGGTGCAACCCACCCGAAACCTATCCTAGAAAGTGGCACTGAAAATAAATTTTATGTGCTCTGCCTACCCCTTTTGCGAACACAGAGGTGAGTTTATGTATGTATATTTATTTACCCACGCAACAACGCCCGAAAAGTTTTAATTATCTGTCAGTGGTTTTACCCGCGAAATTCAGTGGAATGAAATACAATATGCTTGTTTACGCAATTTACATCGAAAGTTAATTTTATTATCAATCTCATGCCACGCAAACGTCACAGTATAAATATAGCTTATAGCAGTAAATCAACTCCATACAAACGTCCGATTAGACGCAGCCACACAGACACGTTACAGTAAACTTAAAGAGCATATCGGGGTGTTATGTCATGTGTGCCGCGCACGTACATTTATTTTATACCACGTCGGTGGCAAACAAGCGAACGGCCCGCCTGATGATAACGGCCACCGCAGCCTACAACTCGGGGTGTCACTTCCGCGTTGCCGATTCTTGAAACATTTATCACTCCTTTCTTGAAAAACCCCATACTGTAGTCCGTCGGGAAAACCTCGGCAGGGAGCTCATTTCACAACCGGAGCGTCCGAGGGAAGAAAACACACAAGAAAACAAACACAAGGCAAGAAGACCAGAGGAAGGGAGAGAGGCATCGCGTCAAGCGAGTGCTGGCCGATATTTTCATTTGATATGACGTGACGTGACGAATGATTTGATGGAGATGCGATTATATTTTTTTTTAATAAAAATGAGCCCTATTAAATATTGCGTGGTTTACGGGTGCTTAATGGATGAATATAAATTCATCCATTGCAAAACCAGGAATTTCATTATTAACTCTCCCTGCTAATGTAGAAAGGTAAGAATGTTTGTATTTCCTTACTGTATACATATGATTAATATTATAAATGCGAAAGTAACTCTGTCTGTCTGTCTGTTACCTACCCTCTCTCTCCCCTCTCTCTCTCTGTGTGTGTCTACGCTTAAACCGCTAAACCTATTTAGATGAAATTTGGTATTTAAAGATAGTTTGAGTCCCGGGAAAGGACGTAGGATAGTTTTTACTCCGGAAATCATTCCTTAAGGGGTGTAAAGGGGGGAAGAAGTTTGTATGGGCGAGCGATATTTAAGCATGCGCCTACAATAATGTAATAGCAAATATTTTTATAATAAAATGAGTTGCACGTGGCCGGGGTCGCGGTTTATAAAAATGATACAAGAGCCCTATTTTTCAAACTTACTGATAATATTAGTCCACAAACATTTTTTTACCAAGACTACTTGTGTACCTACGTTTCTCGAACTTGAGCTAGTAAAATAGGTTGAACGATAGTAATTTATTGCATATTCGGCCGCCAACGGTGCTAGTAACAGAGAAACTTCTCATTGTTTCGGGTAATAATGCCACTCTTCAATGACGTTATTGAGTGGCCAGTCAGATTAATTATACATTTTAGACATATTGCAAAAAAATAGTAGATATAATTTTTTATAACATCCAGCTGCCTGCGCTGCTCCGTCCGTGTATTATAAAGAACGTAAGCGAAACCGCGGAATAAAATATAACCTATTTAGTAGTTCCGGAGATTGCGTCACCAATACACAAACACTATTACATAATATTGGTATACCTAAGTACATTACCCGCTAAATGTTATTTGAGTATCTTAGGAGTAGAATCCAAATCAATGTTTTAGTAAATATTTAATAAAACAAAAAAAAATATTCTGTAAGTAGGACTTTTTTTAAAGTTAGAAAGCAATCAATACAATATGAAATTTTGACATGACAACAGTGGTAATAAAGGACAGAATAACGAAAATACTTTTCTAATTTACAAAAATTGAGAGAGGCAACCTTATCGCTCCAACGGAGCGCAGGTCTAAAAAGGACTTAAGAGACTCTAGTTGAGATACTGTCTTAAGCTATTTATCTACTGTGCAAACGTCAATGTTATTGTTCAAGTTTGAAAGAAGAGGATATTATCATTAATTTGAAGAGCTCAAAACAGTCATAAAACTCGGGCTATTGTGCAGAAGACAAAGAAACCAATTAGCAAGTTAAGCGTTTAACAAACAACTGACAAATTAAAACAGGAGGAAAAACTCGAGCTAATTAATCTAAGTCGAGCAACAGGTGCCTGTAGTGGCTCGTCACTCGAGCCAACGAGCCAGCAGGTAAATCTACCTCAACGTATGTTCAAACTAGCTTTTGCCCGTGACTTGGTCCGTTTAGAACTCTAAATTATTTACGGTACAGCTGTTTCCAAACTTAATATGAAAGTTAGATCTAAAGTAAGTTTGACCAGTATTTTGGCCATTTGGTTACTTTTTCCAACACAAACTTCTATGACTATAACAATATGGACATATGTAAATTAGGAAGACTATTTTATAACAGGATTGAAAGAGCTCGTGATTTTGAGAATTCTGTAGTGAAATAACATAAAAATCCAAAATAGAGAACAAATGGGTACAAGTGCCTTAATGCTGTCTATTAGGGCCTTATATTATCACACTAGTGTTTTGTCAGCGATTTGCGAGTGACGCGATCTGCGAGCACCGAGCACGCTCGCAGCGGCAGAATCAGATTAAAATTTCAGATGACTCTCTAGTTCCATGATTCCATCTAATCTAATGTTTGGTACCGCAAAGTTCCCTCTAGTTCGAATCCGCTAAAAATCGCGGTAAGAATATTGTTCCACTGCGAACCTCTCATCCTCCTATAGCATTTCCTAGGTGGTATTCCAGAGGTCCACAGTCCGCTTTGGCACCTTTTCCAAAGATTCGGCGTAGGCTCTAGTTTTACACAAGCGACTGCCATCTGACCTTCCAGCCCTGAGGGAAAACTAGACATGGAATTAGAGCGGTTTCTTCACGACGACTTCCATTATAGTTTATTTTATCACGGTTTTACATAAATATGCTTGGCATTTCAAAATAATAGGGGCATTCCAATATTTTGACAGAGTATAGACTTATTGGGCTCATTCGATTTAGAATCAATAACGCTATCGATTGTAAGTAGAAGAAAATAAATAACATATCAAATTACACAAATCGAACTATTTCATTTATGCTCACAACATAAACAAATGCCCTTACCGGGATTCGAACCCGGGTCCTCCGGACACGGACCCTCCCGGGAGCTTCGTAGGCAGTGTCACTAGCAACTATGCTAAACAGGCCGACGAAAAGTATCCCCAAATTTACATAGTAATTTTCGATGTTAGGTTTTGTTATCGCTATGCATAAATGAATGCAAGGTAACAAAACTGTTCTGCCCGGCTAGTATGATAGCTTATACCGTCACGTTTTATGTGACGTTTCAGTACATTTCGGCCATATAACATAACGGTATAAGCTATCATACTAGCCGGGCTGGTGACACTTTTTTATCTTCATCTAGAATCGACAGTGGTATTATGAGTCGAATGAGCCTAAAAGTCTACATTCTCAGAATAAAATGAAATTGGCCATTTTTAATTCCCCATTCATATGATCCATTTAGTTTGTGTGCTTACCACTCACACGAATATTAAATTTAATGTTAATTAAAGCAGGTGATTACGAATATACAAGGGCAATAATTTTAATTAAATGAGATCGTGTTTGAAACAAGGAGTTGAGGAGTAAAAGTCGTCTACAGCTAATGTCAAAGGCTCCAGCCCAACAATGAACTCGTTATTTAATACTTCTGATCATATTGTCCGTGTTGAAAACATTGTTTTGTTTGTGACAAACTTGGATAGTAGCTTAGTGTCGTAGTTAGCCAAGTTGCCTTATTTTATCATGTCATGTCTCATGCATGAAGCCAATAGCTAAAACATTGTTTTATGCTTTTTATGGTATGTGTGTGTGAATTTACTTGTATTTGTTTTTTGTTGCTATCAATGTTTTTGTGTTGACATATCACATGAATTGAAAATAGTTTTTTACTGTATATAATTATTGTTTTAATTACTTAATTATGATTCAATTTTTTTTGTAATCGCTGTCTTGTAAAAATCATTGTTTTTACAAATAAAATTGAACTGAACTGGACATATGTATTTTGGAACTCGTCTGTTTATACGTAGTTGTAAAATTTCCAAGCTTCCACAAATATAACGGTGTTAGATTAAAAGGATAAAAGTTGTTTTAATAATATAAAAATAAAATTGTCTGTATAGTTAAATACCATATTGAAAATTCCTTGACAGGTCATCGATACGCGTGTTGCAAAGAATATGAATAAATAAAAGCACTTAATCATTTGAAGGTGAAATAAAAAATACAGGTAATTATGATTGAAACGAGCGTCGGAATCAAATATTCACTGACGACATTTTTGCATTTGCTAGAAATGATTCCTCTTTGAAGATAAGGGTCGGCTGGTTGTTGAAAAATATTGAAATAAGCATTTTATGAGCTAATAGCTACTTTTAAGGAATAAACAGACTACTAATTGGTGGGATTCGCGTGCTTGGTTCAATACTTGGCTTGTAAAATTATATTTATTTAACCTAATTTCCATGCGGTATTATCTACTCTACGGATCTAACTTCCCGACGTCGTCTATGTTTCCTCACTTTAATTGACAACATTTCAAATTTTTATATTCACGAAAATGTGAAAAAGCCTTCCATCGACGTCACAAGGCTGTGTTGTGACAGTCACAGCGCACAAAAAGAACAGCGGTACACTTTCTTTAGTAAATCTGTCATAGTAACAGTGCTTCTGTATGATTTGTTACGCTGTGACGCCTTTCTTATCACTTACTCTCATTTAGAATGAGGAATTTTGGAAATAGATTTTTTTATACTAAATCTACATATATATACTAATATTATAAAGCTGAAGAGTTTGTTTGTTTGAACGCGCTAATCTCAGGAACTACTGGTTCGAATTGAACAATTCTTTTTCTGTTGGATGGTCTATTTATCGAGGAATGCTTTAGGCTATATAATATCACGCTGCGACCAATAGGAGCAAAGACGCGGACGAAGTCGTGGGCAACATATTTAGGAATTTAAAAATGTGGTTATAGTTTATTTTTTACCCTCTATTCGATTTCATCGGAAAAAAGCCTGCTTAAAAAATGTTGTCAATTTAGACGACTGATTTGTCGGCGCGGAGGCGGTACGGTATGAGAAAACTGTCAGCTGTTAGTGTCAACGGTCAGTCGAGGCAGTACCGCTTTTTTATGCGCCCCTACATTTAAATGAGTGCTTCCTGACTGGCGTGGAATGCGCGGAAGCGGGACGATACGAAGGACAATATACAGACAAGAACAAGAAGACACATAACTAAAACTTGAAGATTGTAAAATCCCTTCCGATCCGATGCGATGCGAGCCGCTGTTTATTTATGCATTTAATGTTAATGAAAACACTTGAAGTAATTAATGTAGCTCGATTTAATCGTGTACATTTTCTTATGTCAAAATTAGAACAGGATGGTCTTACCAAAGACAATCTAGAGTCTAGACGTTTATCTAAAACTTCCATAAACATCCCCCCTCTTTTTCTAACATAAATCCACTTCTAATATAATAAAGTAACTTATTCATAAATCTAACCTATCAGGCACAGGAATATTCCTTATATTATTATTATTTGATGTATTTCCATCACTACCAGACATATCAGTAGTAAACGGCAAATCCCCGTTACTAAAAGTATCAGGGGGAGTTATGGAATCATACATAATATGACAGTCTCCATACACATTTCTATTTTCATATTTAAGTTTAGGCTTATCATTAACATACTTTCTGTTTCTTCGGTAGATCCTACCACTATCATCTGTCAACAAATATGAGCGAGGCTCATCACAGATCCTTAAAACTCTACCTGGGACCCATAACTTATCCAAATTTTTTTAAACATCACACTTTGGTCAGGCCTAAGACATGTCAAAGGTTTTACATTTTTGTCATAATATCTTTTAACAGAATCAGAATAATTTTGATACTTTTCTGTGTCAATGTTTGCCACTTTTGGTCTAAGGCATTTCAGAGGTACTGGTATAAGTGAGTTAAGATTCCTTGAATAGATTACTTGAGCGGGTGATGGTAAATGTGACTTTGATGTATTTCTATAATTAAGTAGACCCAGGTAAGGGTCAGAACCATCTTTCTTGCATTTTTTGATAATAGAATATTTTAACCGCGCTTTCACTCATGCCATTTGACTGAGAGTATTTATGAGTGTTATATATGAGTGAATTTATAATCAACAGCAAATGGTTTAAATTTATCGGACGTAAACTGAGTTCCACAATCTGTCACAACATATGATGGAATACCATGTCTTGCAAATATTGATTTACAATTATTAATTACACAATCACTAAATAAATTATCTAGTTTACAGACTTCAATGAATTTAGAGTAATAATCAATCATCACTAAATAGTATTTTTCATCAAACATGCAAATATCCATACCTATTTTATACCACGGCAAAGACTCAATCTCATGAGTCAACAAAGGTTCTTTCTGATTATTAGGCATGAACTTTGCACATGGTACACAACTGACTACATAATTATCCAAGTCTTTATTTTTATCTGGCCAAAAAACACAGGAACGAGCCCTAGTTTTGCATGTACTGAGACCAACGTGTTCTTCATGTATTTTTTGCATCATGTAATTCCTTAGTGACCTAGGTATGACCACAAAATAGCTTTTTAAGATTATCCCATCCAAAATAGCTAGTTCATCTCGAAACGTCCAGTATTGTTTAACACTTGAATCCAACTGATTACAATTTTCTGGCCATCCCTTCTCTATAAATGACTTTACCATACTTTTTGTCTCTTCCTGTATCTTTTTTAACCAGGCATCTGAGATTGGCAGACTTTCACATCCAGCAGCATGCATTAGTATTGTCGATAAGTTCCTTCAGCTTATTTTCAGTATCATTTTTATTACAACTTCGAGAAAGTGTGTCAGCAATATACATTTCACGACCTGGTTTGTATTTTACATCTAAGTTATAACCCTGAACTGCCAACATCATTCGCTGCAATCTAACCGGTACCTTGTATAAAGGTTTTTTAAAAAGTGTTTCAAGAGGTTTATGATCAGATTTAACAAACACTTTACGGCCATAAACATACTGGTGCATTTTCACACACCCATAGACTATTGCTAACATTTCCTTTTCCAGCTGACAGTAATTTTGCTCAGTCGAAGTGACGCTTCGTGAACCAAAAGCAACAGGTTTTCCATTTTGCAAGACAACAGCACCAAGTGCTGTGGACGAACTGTCAACTGACAAAGTGATGTCTTGGTTTGTGTCAAAATACGTCAAACATGGGCTGCAACAACACAGTGCACTTTTCAATTTATTAAAAGAATCTTCTTGGTTGCCTTCCCAACGGAACAAATTGTCATTTTTCATCAATTTCCGCAAAGGTTGATTTATACACATACCAAGAAATCGTTCGAGGTCTTTTTTGCATTTTGGAGTTTCCGTTTTCATAATTGCCTCCACCTTAGCTGGGTCAGGGGTCACGCCTTCTGATGTAAATTTGTTTCCTATATACAATAGCTCTTTAACGAAAAATTTGCATTTACTTTCGTTGAATTTAATGCCGTTATTGGATGCAGTTTTAAGAACTTTAGTTAACCTGTCAGTTAAATCTTCAACACTAGAGCCCCATACACAAATGTCAGCCATATAGGTACACATAACCTCCATGTTCTCAAATTTGTGCTACAGTTCTAGCAAACTCCTCTGGGGCTGCCGAAATGCCAAAAGGCATCCTTAGGTACTTGTATCTGCCGAATGGAGTTTGAAATGTACACAGATCAGAACTAGCCTCATCCAATTTTTGCATCCAAAAACCATTTGCGGCATCTAACAGAGCAAACACTTTTGCATTTTGCATTCTGCTTTTGACCTCATCTAAGGTATGCAATTGAAATTTCGGCTGAATAATATACTTATTTAATGCTCTTGGATCGAGACAAATACGCAGTTTACCATTTGGTTTCCTTACTAAAATTAAGCTATTGACCCATTTAGTTGGTTCGTTACCTTTTCTATGACCCCCAACTGTTCCATTTTGTCAAGCTCCTTGCGCAGTTCCGGCAATAATGAAAATGGAACTCGCCGTGCAGCCTGCACAACGGGCACTGCATCCTCACGTAGTTGTAAGTTGACCGTGTTAGGAAGGCACCCAAGACCACCATCGAACAGCTCACTGAAATTGTGTTTTAATTGTTTTATTAAATTGGGTACATTAATTTTCTCAAATTCAATGCTATGTACATTTACTAGCTGTTGATTAGCAGTTATAAAACCATATTCCATACAAGTTTTACATCCCAGTAATGTGGGGACCGATCCATCAATAATTATAAATTCCACTCTGTATGTCTTATTGTTGGGATGTCTGATAATTAAATTACAAACACCATGTAAATTCATACTTTTCCCATCTTGTGCAGGACGGCGAATTAATATTAGTGTTATTTTCGATAAGAGTGCCTTAGTTAAGTTCCCTTAGATTATTCATCTGTTAAGTTCATTGTTAGTCTTAGGTAGATCTATAAAGAAAGGACTGCCAGATGTGTCGAAACCTCACAAACCGTGAGAAGAAATTAGCAATAGTTTTAATGGTTTAATTGTACGTTGCCGCCCTTTAGGGATATAACTGCCAATTGTTTGCAATTCATATTTTTGGAATTGACTTCTATTTTATTAGGGTGTGCACTAAAACACCATTTGTTCTGTATTGTACCTGTGAGTTGCGACGTGCCGACGGGCCGAACAGACAACGGGCCGGCAATAATGCCTAATGGTTTATTACTTAGGGTAATAACTATACCTTTCTCGAAACCCATGAATAGCGCCCGTAAAATTGTAATTTAGGGATTTTACCAAATAAGGGTCAGCGGACGAGGCAGGTCTGAAGAGAGGGGCGGAGAGTCAGACAGTATAATATAGGCGGCACATACGCCGCACGGTCACTGGGACTCTGGTAGTCGAACACTCCACACTGGTAGACGAACACTCGTAACTGAGAGTTAGTCACTGGAAAACAGACACTGCAGGTTAATCGGGAAGGCTCTCTCCTCTCCCACTCGCCTCAGGCCTGCCAGTCCACTGCAAGTAACCAGTCATAGGTGCACTCGTGCACATGTTGGTCCTTCGGAGCCGAATAACGAATTGAAGAAAGAAGACTCAAGTCTGAAAATACAAAATTCAAGATGGCACCGGTAACGAGATCCACAGGGAAAGTACGTTCCCTCGCCCAGCTAACCTCACACGCGGAGGGCTCCGCGGTCGAAGGAGCACCGTCATCACAATCAGCGGCAGCCATAGTAGACAACACGGTGAGCCAGCCCGCGACTTCAGAGACGACACCGCCGTTATCTCAAGAGTCGACGGACACGCCGTTAGTCTCTCGCCCGCCTGCACCGCCGCTGACGAAATCTGTGAAGACAACTTCGAGCCGGCGCGCCCGCCGCATCGTGAAAGCACGTGAGGAGATGCTGAAAATCGAGTTGGAACTCGCCCGAGCCCGCCTAGCGGCCATTGAGGCCGAAGATGATAGTGAAGATGACAACGCCACAGTGCTCTCCTCCACGCTACTAGATACCAGAGTCGGCGCCTGGCTGGAGTCAAGCCACCGCGAAGTTCTCGCGACCACCCAGGAGCCCCATTTCCCGGAAGAGCACCCCGTCATAAAAGGAGCCTCAGCCCCGCCGCCGCTGCCGAGCGCCGCGGCCGAGCTTCCCCCGCCGCCCCGCACCGCAGCCGCCGCCGCCGCCGTCGCGGCGCCTGCGCGAGCGCCCGATGCACCGTTAAATACTGCCGCCCCCGTCTTCACTCCCGCGCAGCCCTGCGCGCCCCGCCGTGAAGACGCAACGGTTGCATCCATAGTAAAGCAATCAGCGCAACAAGTCGACATCTCCGAGCTCGCCGCCGCTATCGCCATCGCCGCACGCGCCGGTAGCGCACCCCGATTCGTCACCGAGCTCCCTGCCTACGGAGGGTCGCAACAAGAGTGGCTTTCATTTAAGGCCACGTACAAAGAATCGAGCGCAAGATTTACTGAGATAGAAAACATCGGTCGCCTGCGAAGAGCCCTTAAAGGAAGGGCAAAAGAAGCCGTTGAAAATCTATTAATATATCAAGCCCCAGCCGCCGAAATCATGAAGACTTTAGAGACTAGATTCGGAAGGCCAGACTCGATCGCACTAGCCGAATTAGAACGACTTCGCGCTCTCCCTCGCCTTACGGACAGTGCCCGCGATATATGCGCGTTTTCATGCCGCGTTGCGAACACGATCGCTACGCTACGAGCCCTCGACCGCGCGCAGTACCTTTACAGCCCAGAAGCCACGAAGGCTATACTGGACAAGTTGACGCCGACTCAGCGCTACAGATGGTACGACTTTGCCGCCACAACCACGAACGCCGAACCGGAACTTATTAAGATTTCGGCATTCCTGCAACGCGAAGCGCAATACTGTGCGGCCTACGCCCAGCCCGAAGTCGCCGAAACCTCTACCAACGTAAGAAGAGCGCACAAGACGTTTACGACGATCGACAAGCCCGCCAGCAAGTGCTCTTACTGTCAAAGCGAAGCTCACAACATAGTGAAGTGCCCGAAGTTCGCCGCTGAAGAGGTCGACAATCGCTGGAAAATAGCAAAGGAAAAGCGATTATGTTTCCGGTGTTTGAGATATAAAAACAAGACGCACCACTGCAAACGAATAAAATGCGAACAAGATGGCTGTGAATACTTTCACCACAAGCTATTGCACAGCAAGAAGACCGAGCCCGCCGTTAGTGAAGCCGTCGCCTCTACATGGACGCCGAGACAGTCCCGCGCCTTCCTGAAAATAATGCCCGTAACTATAACGGGCCCGAAGGGACAAGTGTCGACATCAGCGCTATTCGACGACGGAAGCACTATCACGCTTTTATCTGAAGACATCGCCCGGCGAGCCGGCCTAGACGGACCCACCAAGCCATTACAGATAGAGGCGATAACAAATGAAAAGGTTAACGCCACGAAGTCTCGACGGGTTTCGTTACAAATAAGGGGACAAGGCGAAGCCGTGCGGATCCACGCCCGCACTATTCCTGATCTCCGCCTCTCGCCGCAAACAATTAGCGATGAGGATGTAAAGGCGTGCGCACACCTGCGGGACATCGAACACCTACTGACGTACGATGCCGCCGAGCCGGGTATCCTTTTGGGACAAGACAATTGGCATCTGTTAATCGCGGAAGAGATTCGGCGTGGCGGGAAACACCAACCCGTTGCGAGCCGCTTGCCGCTCGGGTGGGTACTTCATGGCGCACATACCCACGCGCACGGAGACCCCATAGACACCGCCGTCACTCACCACATTATAGACCGTTCCGACGACAAGACACTGTCAAACGAAGGCAGCCCATCCGATAGAAAACTAACGCCCGAGCCGCCGCAAAAGAGTGCTACACACGTTGTTGAAGAGAGAAAACAAATGCCCGAGCCGCCGCAACAAAGCGCCACACACACCGGTGAAAAGAAAAAACCAACGCCCGAGACATGCAATAAGATCACTTACAAGCCATGGTTACCCGCCGCCGATAGATATTCGAAATGGGAATGCCTAGTACGCACGCTAGCCCGCGTACTACAGTTCATAGAACTGTGTCGCCCACATCGCGCCCGCGCTCACTACAAGCGAACTGCGAAGAACGACGAAAAGGACCCGAGCTGGAACAAGACGAAGCGACGTGCGCCGAACACACCACCTCGACGAGTTGGACGCGTTCCCGATAAGTATATAACCCTCGACGCGCGCCACATCATCGAGGCCGAGCGAATAATAGTACGAGAAAGCCAGCAAGACAGTTTCGGTGAAGAGGCGCGACAGCTGTTACAAGGAAAGCCGCCGGCGTCGCAAAGTCGCTTACGCCCATTCGCAGTCGAACTCGTCAACGGGATAATCACGCTGAAACCACGCATCAACGCCGCGACCGATATAGACACTCTGCAAAAGCGACCGCCAGTACTAGATGGCAATCATCCCACGACCCGCCTATACATCGACTACGTACACAGGCAACTCAACCACAGCGGAGTCGAAGCCACGATAAACGAGTGCAAGCAACAATACGTGATACTTCGCCTACGTACTGTCGCACGTATGATTATCCACCGCTGTCAGCCCTGCCGCATAAGGAAATCCAAGCCGACTGTACCACCAACGGGGGACCTACCCTACTGTCGCCTCGCTCACCATGAAAGGCCTTATACCTACACGGGGCTTGATCTATGGGGCCCCGTAACAATCACTGTGGGTCGTGGCACACAAAAAAGATACGTAGCGCTCTTTACGTGTCTTACAATACGCGCGGTACACATGGAAATTGTGCCGAGCCTGAGCGGTGAATCAGCTGTTATGGCATTACGACGAATGATCGCGCGACGAGGGACACCGACGGAAATTTGGTCCGACAATGGGACGAACTTTCATGCGGCGAACAAGATGCTACGCGAGGCAGCCGACACAGCGATGCAAGAAGAGGCGGCGCGGCGCAAAATCAGGTGGCGGTTTATTCCCCCGTCCGCCCCGTTCATGGGCGGGGCTTGGGAACGTATGGTGCGAGCGGTGAAAGACACACTATATGCCGTTCTGAAGGAGCGCCGCCCAACAGAAGAAGTCTTTGTGACGACGCTAGCCGAGGCAGAGAACATCGTCAACAGCCGACCGCTAACCCACGTGTCCGTTGACCCCGACGCCCCCGAGGCGATAACGCCAAACCACTTTCTCCTCGGGAGCTCCGGGCGAATACAGTCGCCCGGCACTTTCAACGACCAGGACCTAGCTGGCCGAGCAACATGGAGAACCAGCCAACGCCTCGCGGACCATTTCTGGAACCGATGGGTCCGCGAGTACCTGCCCACACTCCAAGACCGGCGGGAGCCGTACGGACGCGGCCGTCCCATAGAGATCGGCGATTTAGTACTCATCGCCGACGGTACTCTCCCTCGCAACACATGGCCAATGGGTAGAGTGATCGCCAAATACCCAGGCCCAGACGGAGCGACGAGGGTAGTGGATGTCGAGACGAAGGGCGGAGTGCTGCGCCGGCCGACCAAGAAGCTGGTGATCCTGCCGACGGAGCCTGCTGCAGACCTGCACGCGAAATAGGAATGCAACGCTCACCCGAGCGATGCACGGCGGGAGAGATGTGCAGGACGGCGAATTAATATTAGTGTTATTTTCGATAAGAGTGCCTTAGTTAAGTTCCCTTAGATTATTCATCTGTTAAGTTCATTGTTAGTCTTAGGTAGATCTATAAAGAAAGGACTGCCAGATGTGTCGAAACCTCACAAACCGTGAGAAGAAATTAGCAATAGTTTTAATGGTTTAATTGTACGTTGCCGCCCTTTAGGGATATAACTGCCAATTGTTTGCAATTCATATTTTTGGAATTGACTTCTATTTTATTAGGGTGTGCACTAAAACACCATTTGTTCTGTATTGTACCTGTGAGTTGCGACGTGCCGACGGGCCGAACAGACAACGGGCCGGCAATAATGCCTAATGGTTTATTACTTAGGGTAATAACTATACCTTTCTCGAAACCCATGAATAGCGCCCGTAAAATTGTAATTTAGGGATTTTACCAAATAAGGGTCAGCGGACGAGGCAGGTCTGAAGAGAGGGGCGGAGAGTCAGACAGTATAATATAGGCGGCACATACGCCGCACGGTCACTGGGACTCTGGTAGTCGAACACTCCACACTGGTAGACGAACACTCGTAACTGAGAGTTAGTCACTGGAAAACAGACACTGCAGGTTAATCGGGAAGGCTCTCTCCTCTCCCACTCGCCTCAGGCCTGCCAGTCCACTGCAAGTAACCAGTCATAGGTGCACTCGTGCACACATCTAATTGCACAACTTTTTTGTTACACAGCTGAATTTCTCTTTTAGGTATTGCCAATTCTTTACATACCTCGGTACTGATGATGTTATAACCTGCACCGGTGTCTATCTTCATAAGAATTGGTTGTTCATTTACATAGAAAGTTTGAGTAATTTCATTTCCCGACATTTTCACATTAGCCATTCCAATAAAAAAGTGATCACCCTCAGACGATCCAACTTCCTTCGACTGATTCAATTCTTCTTGTATCATATGCACCTTTTTCTTCATGCACATGCTTGCAAAATGATCGTTTTTATTACAGTTGTGGCATGTTTTACCATAGGCCGGGCACTTATTTATAGGGTGTGTTTTACCACAGTTCCTACAATTTTTTATATTTTTTAAACTATTATAGGGACGTTGATATTCATTTGATTTTTGCGCAACTAAAACTTCCGCCTCCAGCTCCTTGTTTTTCTGTACGTGTAATCTTGAGGCCTCTGCATTCTTGAGGTAAGTCATCACATACTCCAAAGTCAGCCTCTTGTCATCTTCCGAAATTAATCTGGTTTTTACGTCGTCATATTGGCGATCCAATCCGGATATGATTTTACTTGCTATTAGTTTGTCTTGAAGGTCTCCCAACTCGCACTGCCGTCCCAGATTTATTATTTTTGTGAAATAATCCTCTAATCGTTCGCCGCCATTTTGCTTTATAATAAAAAAATTATGGCGTAGAATAGTTAGGTTCTTTCTCGGAGAGAAATGCTTCTCGAAATTCTCGAGAACTTTCACAAAGGTTTCCTCCTTGACCTTTGTAAATGTATTGTATATGGATATTTCTTTAGGTCCTATCGGGTTTAATAATATTGCAATCTTCCGTTCATCTGTAGCCTTATCAAACTCATTAGCTACCATAAAAAAAATTAAGTCTTAGGCTCCATAGCTTAAAATTTTCTGCCAAATTGCCCTCGTAGGACATGGGTGGCACCCCGCCCCACCCCACGACTGACACCATGTTTACGAGTATTTATGCATTTAATATTAATGAAAACACTTGAAGTAATTAATGTAGCTTGATTTATTCGTGTCCATTTTCTTATCCAAAAATTAGAACAGGATGGTCTTACCAAAGACAATCTAGAGTCTAGACGTTTATCTAAAACTTCCATAAACAGCCGCCGAGCGGAGAAACCATAAAAAAATTGGCGTCATTGATAAGTATACTTATGGCAAATAACAGTATTTTATGTAGTAACGGTTACTAAGCCGCGTACAGACGGACGGACTGACATCGGGAAACAATAAGGTTTCGTTGTTTACTACAAAACCCTAAAAGTTTATTAAAAATACATTTTTAAATCACTTAAACGCCTTTTACTGTATTTTACCACTTGGATTAT
Organism: Notocelia uddmanniana; assembly: GCA_905163555.1. Taxonomy (NCBI): domain Eukaryota; kingdom Metazoa; phylum Arthropoda; class Insecta; order Lepidoptera; family Tortricidae; genus Notocelia; species Notocelia uddmanniana. The sequence continues at coordinate 1,360,678 of LR991061.1, read as the reverse complement.
AACCTGCTTAAAAGTGTCAACTCAGTCTTAATTTAAATGTAGACTCTGCTGAAATACGGGCCTAAATGTAGGTTCTTTTTACTGTAATTTCGTTCTGAAATACCAACGAGCCACTACAGAAGGGCTTTTACTATCACAGACATTTTGGAGAGAGACTTAGCATGACAAGACGAAATTTTACAATTTAATTTAATTTGTTTCTGAATGCCATGTGCTATGCAGTATATATTAATTTCTCTGTTAGCTTAATTTTTATTGGAGACGGGCTATTTGAGCGCCATCTCTTCTAATGGTAACCGACGATGCGATAGATCGCATACCCTAGAGGGTGTAACATGAATACCTAGCGGACACCAGTTCTTTCGCGCCGTGAAGATCCCTATATTGATACTTAAATACCTCGTACTTGCGTATAATTGTGTTGGATCAAAGACTTTTCATTCAGCAGTAAAATTCTTATCAATGCTTGTAGGTTCTATTCCTGGTCGTTATGTAATCGAGCATTTCTTTGTATGCAAGACTTTTAAAATTTCGTAACTTTTATCGCATTTGGGACCTAGATTAGAGTAATATGTACTAATATTTTCGACTACCAATATATGGTGGCCAGATATTACGCGGATCATTATTGGACTAAAGAGAGATCGATGACTTGGATGGGATGTTCCTAACTATGACGTCACAAATGACAATTACTTCCTATCTCCTTCGGCTTCATTGGGCTCTTCACAAACGTCTCGGAAAGGTTAAGGGCATCTTTAAAATTCGTTGCCGTCTTAAAAAGTGGAGGCACTTCGAAAAAAAAAGAATTGGGCTGTTGTAAGTGCCCCAAAATTTATAATTACTTTCTAGCGTACTAATGGATCGGTTAGTGTTTTTGGGAAACAATAATGTTTAGTATATTTTTGGAATTGGGTTCTATACAGGCATTGATAAAATAAAAACTATGGGAAAATTATGGGAAACATACATTTTATGAAACTTCTGTCTGCGAAATAAGGTACAACCAGCTACCGCGTTTTATCTTTTAATATTTCTTTATTTATTTACAATAGAAAATTTATACATTGGTTTGACAGAAAAGTGTCGTTAAACCCTATCGGGTTTAAACGCTATCGGGTATCGACACCGAAATCGTGAACAATAAACTTACGAGGTAATTGTATGACATTGGATAATGGGAAAAATTATACTGTTACAATGTAAGTGTTAATAATTGCGTTGGGTGGTAGTGTTAAGTAGATAAATAACTCCCACCCAGGCACTGTAACCGATCGTGTGATCTAGCCTCGTTTATTAAAGTTAGTTCCTGATTCCTCGCTAAGTAGGCTTTGTCCAATATGCTCCTAATTAGGGGAATGTCTGTTACAATTATAGGAAAGAGCTCTGAAGACGGGCTATTTCTTTTTATTTCACCGAGTAAGGGCTTGTCAATCAAGGTTCAGTTACGACGTCATTAGTGTTTTCTGTAAGTTATCCTTGCTGACTGCGCCAGTTAATGAAACTAAAGTACTGATAAAAAATATTACGACGGCAATAAATCGCTCAAAACATACATACAATAAAATCCAATTATGCTTATAACTGTATGTAAAACTTAGATACAATAATTCCAATTAATATGCGTGTAACTCTATGTAAGCTGTTTATTAAATATTTATGTTAATACTTCTAAAATTATTGAACTTTTCATGTTTTCGTTTATTTCACTCACTGCACCCACTTTTACAAGTTTTAAGTCCGTCTTTTTTACTAATTTGATTTGTGCAATATAGTTTAAATAAATAAATAACTGCAGCTGAGTTTCGATTTGGATTTGGTATTGAAACCGATTCTATCTTTCCTGACACCTGGAAAACAGCAATTGTGCGGCCATTGCCAAAAATTTCCAACCCTGCTGTAATGAAAGACCTGAGACCTATTAGTATACTGCCCTGTATGTCCAAAATATTGGAAAAAGCAGTGTGCATGCAGTTAACAGACTTTATAGAAACCAACAATATTCTTCCAGATGTTCAATCAGATTTCAGAAAGGGCCGGAGTACTGTAACTGCGCTACTTGATGTCACAGACAATATACTGGGTGCTCAAGACAAAGGAATGTGCACACTCTTAGTACTGCTAGATTTTTCTAGGGCTTTCGACTTAATCAATATAAATATCTTACTATCTAAGCTTTCATACTATGGATTTGACATTGAAGCTGTAAGATGGTTCAATAGTTACCTTAGTGGACGTTCGCAATGTGTGAAGGTAGATAATGGGGATGGGTCCTCACAGACGTCAGATAGGCTGGAGGTCACGAGAGGGGTCCCACAGGGGTCTATTTTGGGTCCAATTCTGTTCATCTTGTACTCCGCAGATATAAGGTCCTATATAAAAAATTGCAAATATCATATTTATGCAGATGATATACAAGTTTATATATCCCGTAAGCCAACGGAGATAGACAATGCCATACAGTTGCTTAATGATGACCTGAACAGAATAGCCATTTGGGCGCAGGAGAATAGCTTGTTGCTTAATCCAACCAAGACTAAATATCTTGTCTTTGGTAGTAGGCAGCAGCGGTCCTCCTGTAAGCCATCTTTAAGTGTAACACTACTAGGGGAGCCTATAGAATGTGTCAGTGAAGCACGTAATTTGGGTCTGTTGATGGACACTGACTTAAGGTTTGAAAAACATGTTATTAATTCTGTAAGTAATTGCTTCTACAAGCTGAAAGTGCTATATAGAATGAGACCTTTCATAGATGAACCTTTACGCATCCAGCTGGTGGAGCCCACGACTTTTATCAAAAACTAAAAAATATATCCAATGTGTACAAAATGCCTGTGCACGTTATTGTTTTAGGTTGGGTTGCACGGACTTACGATCACAGACTGATCAACGTTAAATATGGCGCCGGCAGCTGTCATCCCATAGAAACTTGTCAAACTTTCCATACATTGAAATTTTAACGAACACAGCTTACGATTACAGACGGTTTGGTGCAACCCAGCCTTAATGTTCCGCTGAGGGCTCATGTCACTCCCTTTTTAAATAAGAATAACATTTTAAAGATGCAACATCGACGTAAACTTCACTTAGCTTGTCTTTTTTTCGATGTGTTGAAATACAAAGCACCTAAGTATCTATCGGATAAGCTAACCTGGTGTCATAGTCAGTCGGAACGTGGGGTGCGCCAGTGTGGGTTGCGGCTCTTGATCCCTCGGTACACATCAGCCGCCTTCCGAGGTAGCTTCCGGTATGCAGCTACTAAGTGCTACAACAATATACCACCGCCCGTGAGAAACTCGAATAATATCCACACATTTAAAATTAAGCTCAAACAATTCCTATTCAGCCATCAAAAGGGGCAGGAAATGTTAAGGTTGGACACAAGCTGCATCTAATGTTCATTATAATAATTTAATAATACATATACTTACCAGCATAAACATGCTTCATTGGCTTGGCAGTGTGTGATGTAATCATAATAATCATCATAATCATTTATTTCGTCATCATAGGTAGGTTATGTACAGGTGATATGTATTACAAAGTGGAACAACCATGATGTACCTTTCGGCGTACGATAAATTACAAATAAAATGTCACAAACTTAATCCTAAAAATAATAATGATGTTAAATAATAAGCAAACAGATATAACATTGAATAAAATTGCGATATGTCAGGTGTAACAACATACCCAATAATTATTATTATGTCTAATCAGATTTATTTAATATTAAGGTAATCTTGAACACTAAAATAACATTTTTCCACAAGAAATTTAAACAACAAAGATTTAAATTGACTCTAGTTCTTATTTTTTATATCGCCTGGTAATTTATTAAATAGCTTTGGACCCATTGTTACGATACTTTTTTTCATTAGGCTAGTTTGACACATTCCAAAATGCACACCAGGGTTTCTTGGGCGAAGGCAGAGTCCTTGTACTGCTTCTTTCCTTTGAAACAGGTCGGGGTTAAAGTTTACAAATACACAGCACTCATATATGTAGAGGGATGGTAAAGTTAATAGTTGTAATGATTTAAAGTGAGGCTGGCAGCTTTCCGAGGATTTCAATCCACAGATGGCTCTAATGCATCTCTTTTGGGCTCTGAATAATATATCTCTGTATGTTGCATTCCCCCAGAAGATTATGCCGTACCGCAAGGTGGATGCAACGAAACCGTGATAAGCTGTTAGTACTGTTCTACGATCCGCAGTTTTTGCTAATCTATATAATGCATAGGAAAATTTGTAAATCTTTTTGCAAGTTTCAATGCATTGTGTCTCCCACGACATATTATGGTTTATATAAATACCTAAAAACTTATGTGTAAGTGTTTTGCCTATAGCTTGTCCTTGATATTTAACTTTTATTTCAGGAACTATTTTGCGTTGAGTAAATTGCATTAGATTCGTTTTTTCTAAATTGATTTTTAAATTATTGTCACTAAGCCATTGAAATATATTGTTAATAGTGCTATTAATTTCGGTTTCATAGTCATCGTTATTATCATGTTCAATAAATACCGTGCAGTCGTCTGCGAAAAGTATCATTGGGTGCCGTGTACAAGTAGTAACATCGTTGATATATAGTAAAAATAATAAGGGTCCCAAAACACTTCCCTGCGGCACACCATATCCTATTTCCATAATATCTGATACTTTCTCTCTTCTTTAGTGTCAATACATATCTGAGTTAATTCTGTACGCTGGGCCCTGTTACTAAGGTACGATGTTAAAAGATTTAGAGCGTTACCGCGGATACCATAGCGACTTAATTTTTCAATTAAAAGTCCGTGATCTACATGGTCAAAGGCTTTGGACATATCCATATATATGGCACATGATGGTTTCCTTTTATCAAGATTGTTAGTGATACGTTTAACTAAGTCATATATAGCAGCATTAACATTCGTATTTCTACGGAACCCTTTCTGTTCTTTGATCAAAATGTTATATTTATCCAGGAAATTATACATAATATTATAAATATTTTTTTCAAATATTTTAGAAAATACTGATAATAGTGCAATAGGTCTATAGTTTTGTAGACTTTCTCTACCACTCTTTTTGTAGAGAGGTATAACAATGGCTGGTTTTAGATTGCTAGGGTAGATGCCCGTCTCAAAACATAAGTTTATAATATGACTTAGCAGTGTAGCAATGTGGCATCCGACATGTTTTATAACTTTAGTGCTAAAACCGTCAAACCCGACACTTCTAGTATTTTTTAATGATAATATAACTTTAAGTATGTCTTTCTTTCTTTCATTTATCTATTTTTATTATCCTCATCTCTTCTTATTGTTGTGTATGTAATTTGTAACTCATTTAAACTCACTGTCCCATGGAAAATTGTATAGATTATAGGAAGGCACGCGTTCCGCATGTTTACTTTTTGTTTACGAATTGCGCAATAAGCTGTTAATGTACGGCAAGAGAATAAAATCACTAATGTACGGCTGCGGTAATGCCCGAATCGTTACTCCGCGCGCGCGCAGCGGTTGAACGCGTTGCTGGATTGATGGGTCGGGCATTGTCGAGCTGTACATTACCCGCTTGATTTTTGTTGTTGTATTATACATATGTCTTGTTCTTTTTTTATGTCTGTATTGTATGTACATACTTTTTTCTTACGCTATATGCTCATTTAAAGCCTGTCACAAACTGGCGCGGCCTAGGCCGCGCGGTCAATGGTGGGCTTGTCATTTAGCTGTCAAATTTACTATTGGCCGCGGCCGCGGGCCGCTCCGGTGTGTGACACGCTTTACTAATATTTCTTTTAATGGGGCCCTTTGCACGATTAATGTTATCACAATACGGGCGTGTCAATATTATCGCAGTTTTCAGAATTGTATGGATTTTTCTTCAATATTCACGTGATACGGATCGTGATATGAGTGATCCGCGTGATAGTGATGACCGAGTAAAGGACCCCATTGGTTTTATGTGTAACCTGCTTGGAAATCACTTGATGGTTGCATCGGAAGATCAGCACTGGTAATCGCGCCAGCAACACGCTGAGATGGAACCATTTCGTGTAACACCCATTGTGACTTGTTTTTGTTTTCTATTTCTTTTTTGTTGTATTGTATTGTCACGAATAAATGTTTTCTATTCTATTCTATTTAAAATAACTTATTTAGTGAAACATACTGGGTTTATAACAAGAAGTCGACTCCTAGAATAAGTTTAAGAAATACAATACTTGGAGCGTAGTTTATTCAGCCCCGTACTGGCTCACGATCTGTTCTGTTCACGATGCTCAGTTCACTATCCCAGACAAACCAGTGAAAGTTAGGCCTAAGGTTACGTGTTGTTATTGAGCGCCGTCTTTAGGGCTAATCGTTAGTTAACTATCGTAAAAATTAGTAGTTTTGTAACAATTTTAACGCATTAAGGATTACTTCCTCAACATCCATATTAATAAAAAATAATTACTAGAATTGATTCACCGAGTCACCCACTTGTAATTATTTTACATACTAGTGTAGTGTATATATCGAAAATACGATTTATTAAAAAAAATGAACACTAAATAAACTTGTATGTACTTATACAATAACTTGATTTTCTCAAACATGCAATAAAATATTGATGTTATGTTCCTTATAATAGGCTGCGAAGTATGACGTTTCAGGTGCGGCTAGGACAAGAGGCCGTTAATGGAATTTCAAACAAATCTTTTAGGCCTAGGCCGGCAAAATCCTCTTTTTTAATATCCATTCCACATAAATTTGTGGCACAGGCATCATGACATTCTGCCACTATGCGTATTAAAAATAAAACAGATTTTTTTGTTGTTTATTTCATTGCATGTTTGAGAAAAGCACTGTACATACCTCGGCGGGAAATATCGGGTTGCCAGCCTCAGACCTATCCGTCTTCGGCTGGCAACCCCTTTGGGACTAAAGGCCTCTGTAGTAATGTACTATATATGATATTTTTGAAATAATGATTCGTTTTGCCAAGAACCGAACGACAAAACCGAACTGCTCCTAACTGTCCTTCGCTAAGCATTTTATTTTATTTAACTATAGGTACCTATAAAATTAAGATTTTTAATATAAATAGATTCAAAAGATTCAAAAGATTCAAAAATTTATTTGCTCTGAATACATGAGTTGCTGAGATGTTGGTAATAATACATGTCCAGTGTATTCAGCCTGCATGCAGGCGTGCAAACATTGTTGAGGAGCGTTACAATTTATTAATTCAGTATAAAAATAAAATAATTAAATGATACAATGTCAATAAACAAAGAAAAACAGTCATAGAACTGTAATAAATAATAATACAAATGTCAACAGGAATAATTCATTTAAATAACAATCTCAAACATGATCTAGATATTTTTTTACACTATAAAAGCATTTGTCTAGGAGCCAGCTCGTAGTTTTGTTTTTAAAACTATTGCCCTGCAGTAATTGTATTTCCTCCGGTAGTTTACTATATAACACTATGCACATGTTAAATATGTTTTTAGCATAAATCATTTTGTGAGCTCGTGGCTTGTAAAGCAAGTTCATTATTTTTTGTCGGGTCACTCTGTGTATTATTTCTCCTCTTTTTTTAAATAAAGCTCGGTGGGTATTCACAAAGACACATATTTCTCTTATGTAAAGGCAGGGTAAAGGAAGAATATGTAATTTTTTAAACAAGGGGACGCAAGAATCGTCGGACCAAGCATTACAAATAACACGAATGCATTTCTTTTGGATTATGAAGACTCGTTCTACATCGACAGAGTTACCCCACAGAATCAGGCCATAACGAAGAACTGAAGACACATACCCATGATAAGCCGTCAGTGCAGCTTCCACAGAGACAGTATCCCTCAGTCTTCGGAGGGCAAACACAAATCGGTTTAGTCTGTTACAAATCTGCTCGATATGACCTTTCCAGTTCAGGTGGTTATCTATGGTGAATCCGAGAAACTTGACAGACGCTACTTGATCAACATTTTCATTTTTGTATTGAACTTTAATTGGTATATTATTTGAATTATAAGAGTTAATTTGCATAAGTTTAGTTTTACTTATATTAATTTTTAAATCATTCATTTCCATCCAATTGATAATGTCATTTAAAGAATTATTAATGTCTTGATTGAAAGTTATCCTATTATTACACTTTACCATGATGGTCGTATCGTCTGCAAACATAATAACTTTATTAGGTGTTGCGTTTGGCAAGTCATTAATGTAGACGACAAAGAGAAGCGGGCCCAAGATGCTTCCCTGTGGGACACCAGCATGATTGATTTTGTAATGAGATCTAAAAACTTGTTTAAAAATGACTTTATTTGTTTCTATAAATCTACTGATCTCTGTACATTGCATCCTGTCCGTCAAATAGCTTTTGATCCAGTCGAGCGCTCTGCCTCTGACACCATAATGTTCAAGCTTACTCAGAAGTTTAGAATGATTAACAAAATCAAACGCTTTGGTCATGTCCAAGAAAAGCGACGCAACTGGTACACTATTATTGATGTTTTCCGTGATGTATTTTACGAAATCAAAACTAGCATGTGTTGTTGACTTCTTTTCACGGAAACCAAATTGTTCGGGGCACAGTATGTCAAACTTGTTTAAGAAATTTCTCAGTCTACTATAGAACGCCTTCTCAAATATCTTTGATAAAATAGGTATTAATGCAATGGGTCTGTAATTGCCTGGGTCCTGCCTGTCGCCCTTTTTAAAAATAGGTTTGACTAGTGAAAATTTTAATTCCTTTGGGAAAACACCCTCGATAAATGATAAATTTATAACATGAGCAAGTGGAAGAGAGACATACAAGGCACATAGTTTCAAAATTTTGGTAGTAATGCTGTCATAACCACTCGCCTTGCTATTTCTCAAGGACATTATAATTTTATACAATTCCTGGGCATTTACCGGGTTCAGAAATATAGTAGCGTGATTTAGTGAGGATCCCTTTCTGACTGAGACAGGTTTGTAAGAAGAGCTCGGTGATACATTACTGGACTTTGTCGATTCTATAAAATAATTATTAAAAATATCGCATATGTCCTGAGGACTAGAAAATATTTTATTATCTGACTTTATTCTAAGTATGTCTTTTTCGTGTGAAATGTCTGACGTGGTGCTAGAAATGACATTCCAAGTTGCAAGACATTTATTTTTACTATTTTGAATGTAGTTTGTATTTTCAATTTTTTTTGAAAACAATATACATTTTTTTAGTATGTATCGATATCTGTTATACTGCTTTTTCTTAACCTGAATGTTGATTTTAGTTTTTTTTAGGTTAAAATAAAGGTTCCTCTTAGTCCTACAAGAATTTTTTAAACCTCTAGAGAGCCTGTTATTTGCTAAAGGTCTGTTATTGATTTTTACTTTTATTGTTGGGAAACACAGATTATAAAATAAACAAAACAACTCGTACATTGATTGGAATGCATGTGTTGCGTCAGTGCAATTGGTGACGTCTGTAAATGAAAGCGAAGATAAGCATTCGCAAAACTTACGAACATTATCACTGTTGTAGTCTCGTCTGTACTCATACCAGGTAGAGAAAACTCTTTTTCGTTTTACAGTCGTCAAAGTTATAGATTGTGCTGTCTCGTGATCCGAGAGACCAAGGTAATGAATATTTACAGTCACATTTTTTATATTGCTCGCAATTTGATCTATGCATGAACCCTGTCTTGTTGCTTGTGAAATATGCGGGATCAAGTTATAATTTTGAAGAATATTTGTTAAGTCTTTTGAGATTCTACTTTGTTTTAACATGTCGATATTCCAGTCTCCACAGATAACTATTTTTTTCCTTTTAAAATGAATGGTGAGGTAACTTAATAAACTATCTAATTTGTGAAGGAATAATCCGAGGTGAATTTTTTTCTGTTCGGGGATTCTGTATATATTGACAATGATAAGCCCTAACCCCACTATTTCTATGCCACAACATTCAAAGTAAAATTTGGTAGCTAGTTTAGTTATATGAGGCAGTGGTTTGAAGTCTAGATATTTATTAAATAATATACAGGTCCCGCCCCTACACTTATCACGGCAGTAGGACGCTGCAAGTTTCATATTGTCAAGCTTTATATTTCCCTGAGAACCCTCACTGATAAATGTTTCGCATAGGCAGATTACATCGAACTCGCTTCCTTCATCTTTTAATTCTTTCAGTGTCAGGTTCAGTAAGTCGAGTTTGGAACATAAGCCACAAATGTTTTGATGGAAAATTGAGATATTATTATTAAGAGTACGACTAGACTTTTTACTTGGTTGAGATGGTGCAGTCTGTATAGATTTAGGGACGAAAAAAGGTTTTGGCTCCACATGGCTGGTTAGATTGACTTATATTACATTCACTTATGACTTTTATAGGACTACGTTCTGATAATATCGAGTCAAGAGCCTCGTTTAATTTAAAGTTCAGCCAGTTCAAAAATGTGTCCGTTCTGTGATTATTATTCAAGTTATTCTTAAATATATTAATAATTTTACAGTTTTCATATATGTTTGTAAACAATTTCAATTCTAGGTATAGTACATTATTCGCATAGTTTAGATTACTGCATACATTTAATATTATAATCTGGTTGTCTTTATATTTACTTAATGTGTGACTTATGGTAGTTAACAATTTATACGGGTCCTTCTCATAGCTCTTAACAGAAAATATGATGACGTCATTTTTTGTTATGTTGCGCATGGCGTGTAGACTCTTCAGTACCTGGGAAGGCGGGGCATATGGTTTGACTACCGCGGATATGCCAAATTCTTGACCTCTTGAATGGTTGAGTCGTGTTGATAGACCTCGCACGTTTTCGTCTCCAAATAAATAAATGCAAGGCTTCCTTTGCGTCGATTTACTGCGTGTAGGTGTACTCGAATGGGTCGGCTTATTAACTGGCGAAATCGGAGGACTGTGGTGATCTTGCGTTAAAGTATTATATGAAGTATACTGAGTATTTTGCTGTTGTATATTCAACTCTATGAAACTCTGATTAGGGCTGTGTTTACTAAATTTCTTTTTTACTGGCCTTGGTTTTTTACCTGATGTTTTAATGGTGATAGTTTTACTCAAAGATTTTAGCTGATTTAGTTTGCCTTCGTAAGATTTTATTTTATCTTTTAATGAGCAGTTTTCGGCAAGCAAGTTCTCAATTTCATTTTCGGCTATTGTCAGCTTTTCTCTAAGTTCAGTAGTAAGTTTTTCTAGCCCCTCCACTTTAGAGTAAAGGCTATTTTTTTCTGGGCAGCTTCTATTCAGATCCGAGCCAGATGGATGAGGTTCATAGTTCGAGTCTTCCTCAGATTCTGAATAACTAGATAGCGTATCAAATGAATTGCTAGTCGGTATAATCGCACGATATTGCCCGCGTATAGTGACGTGATCGTTTGAATAGTGGGGCTTAGTTAGACAAGATCGGCATCTCCAAAGAATTTTACGATCCGGTTCCATAAGGTCAAATCTTTTTTCCGAGACATTGCAACATTTGAGATGATATGTTTGTTGGCATGAGTGGCAAATTAGAAAAACATTGTTATTAATGAGCCTGTTGCATTTATCACACTGTCGCGCCATATTAGTTGAAATAAGTGGGTACTTCGTTGTTTACTAACCCGCTTAAATGTTCTCCGTCAATCGCCGATCAGCTGTGCCGGCGCCTTGCAATCTCTCGTGCCCCCGAGGACGCCCGAAGCGGCACTCGTTAACCTGTGACGCGCACTGACCGCTGGTCGAACGTTACGAACTTGCAAAAATAATGGCGGTGATATTATTGTACGTTCGATTTTATTTTTATGATATTTCGTTAACAAAGTCACTTATTAAGAATCTGATTTCACTCTCACATCACTTATTGTCTGGGCTTCGTTTTAATGTACAAGTAAATTGCCGAATAGCACTTTTGATATTTTAACGATATATAATTGCTTCGCGCACTAGATAAGCGGTGTTGTCGCGCTGACACCCCGCGCGCTCCCAATATAACACACACACACACGCGTACACACACAAACACAGAAACATCAAAGATACCCTGTACAAAGGCATGTCAAAATTGTAAGCTTGTTATTCTACTGGGTCCTGAAACACAGGGACTCCTAGCTCAGGACCCAAAGACTTGTATTCCATGTAACATGTTTTTGTGAAATAAATATTTCTGTTTCTATTTTCTAAACATACCTATACTTATATTATGCTGATTTTGGTAATTTGTTGCGAGCGAGTAAGACAAAATTTTGACGACGGTCGAGCCTTAAGATAGTCTAGTGGCGATGAGCTGTGGTCAAGCAAGTCGTGAATAGCATAGATGAATAATAATGACATTAAGTATATAAGAGACTTAGCTGAGCTCACTCTTCCATGTCTTTGTTGGTGGTTCTGAGCTGGGAAATTAAATATGGAGCTTTGTGCGCGGTTGATAGTTTACTGTTCGTGATCCTTATCATTAAGATGCTAAAATAATGAAATAAGGTAGTTATACGGATATTTTGTATTTTCATACCCCAAAAATAATGCGGTGTTTGTGAAAGATTGAAAATATAACACACAGGACAAGTAAGTTTACATATTCGTCACGCTCACATACTAAAATTTGATTCATACAAATAACAGATTAGGTTAGGCTTTAAAAGCATTTCTGTTTACTTGCAACTGTTCACGAACAATTTTCATGCTTTATACTACAATATTTATTCTACAAAGTCTGTTTTTATATACAACAGAGTTTTATCCTATTCGAAATTGTACACAAACGCAATTCTACGGAATAGCAATCCTCTGTATTTGTTTAGCATAGAATATTGCACTCAGTAAATATGAGGACTGTAAAGGATGACTCATAATAGGCCGTTCCGTGTCCGGGCCGGCCAGTTTTCTTCTAGAGAAATACGCCGGCCGTTGCGTTTGCTGTGATAGAAAACGGGCCGGCCCGGACGCGGAACGGAACGGTCTGCTGTGAATCATCCTTAAAGAGTCAAAATGTGGCGAAATTATATTGTAATGAAAATATGCGTTTTATTAACTATTGCCAATCGGGTAAAAACATTTTTGTGTAAAATGAGAACTGTGAAGAATAATTAATGTACCTCTAGTAAATGACTGACGTAAAAAATTACCCCGGATGGACCCGGGTATGTCCTGAAACTACGACTAAGACCACCGGGGGATGAGCAGCAGCATCCCTGGAGTGCGGTGGAGATACTACGATCGCCAACCCGCATGCCAAGCGTGGCGATTATGGCATATACCCCCCGGTTAATTTGGAGGAGGCCCATGTCCAGCAGTGGATGTCCTTTGGCTGATATGGTGGTGGTGGTGGTAAAAAATTACGTTTGTGAAGAATTGCTAATAGACGCTGCCCCAGTACGGGCTAACCCTCCCTATTCTTGAACACAAACCCACGAACGACCTCTGTCAGAACCTCTGAACCATTATACAAATGCTACTACAACCATGGAATTGTCCAAGAGGCTTATTGATGCCACAGGTGACCGAAGAGCTGGCAGCTACCTCGGCCAAAGAATTAACTTGGCTATTCAGAGAGGAAATGCTGCCAGTATCTTCGGCACAATGCCGCGGGGGCCATTTTTAGATTAAATTTAGTTTTATTTCAGTTTTGTAATTAGTTTTAATGTTATTGTAATTAGTTTTATTTTTGGTAATTAATTGTTTTTATATTACATGCTAAATAAATTCCTTGTAGATGACCATAGCTACAAGAGAGGGTTGCAGCAATAGAAATTATAGTGCGTAGCGTTTGATGTGCAGTTAGGTATTATGTCACAGGTAAAGCCCTGGGGAAAAGCTGTAATACCCCGTCATTGGAGCATTACCCCCCTAATGCAAATAACTGGATTAGTCGGTGATTGCTGGTGTCAATGCTCCATACCTGGGGCTGATCAAACACTTACGATTCGCATTCTAAATTAATATCAATATATCATAATTATAGGCCATTATTTTGACAGATGATAGTTGCAGCGACCCTTTAATATCATTTTCATTACGTTCGTAGGCCGTAGCCATGTATTCTCCGTATAAACCCCGTAGCAGCTACGCCGACAATCGAAGTCTATTGGCTCTGAATGTGGAGGACGGGGTTTGTGTGCCGGAAAACAGAAACCCTATAACAGCGGAATGGCGTAACATTTTACATGATGGCGTAGCGAAGTATGACGAAGTCTGGCTCAATGATTTAAAGTACAAAAGACTTCGGGCTGCACAAGAACCATCAAGAGATTCGCGCTTCACCTACGATCGTTGTGGTAGAAAGTGCTGTGCTGCAATTTGACTTAACAGCTACAGAAATAATGCGCCGCACCTCCGATCTCCGACGGCGCACATACCTCCTTTATAAATAAATCAAGATTTGGGGACAACCTTACACAAATCTAAAAAACTTGTAGTACCAAACTAAGCAAAGCTTGTACTAGGGGTACCAGACGATGAAATACACGGCGACATCTTCTTCTTGATATCAATATAATACGCGCGCAATACAAAAATGCAAATATTAATTAGTGCTTACAAAAAATACACAAAAGAAAATGAAGTCAAATTAAACATAAACAAAGCTAGACAGTATTGCTTATTAATATAAATGTGTGTTGTATCTCGTTCTGTCAGGTTAACACAACGCGTGGAATCGGGCATGCAAAACGATCATCATTTCAATTCGCAGTTTGATATCCAAACTGCGAATTTAAATTGCCAGATTGACCCGGAGAGTAGATTCATAGACTACTTTAATGGACCGCTAGGAAGAAAACTTACAAATAAAAATAAAGGGAATCCATCCATACAAATCAACTTTTTAATTAAAGAAACCCGGGATAAGTAAAGTCCTTATAGGAAAACTTGTATGTGTATTAGTTAACTTAAAAAATATTTGTCCATAAGCTAGGCTAGATGATATTGTTTTTACCATGCCATTCGAACCAGTTTTCAGAAAGGATCAAATGTTTATAACAGAACAACACAAAGGCAAAATTGAGGAACAAAGAACAACATAGTTCACAAAGAGTGCCACAATGACCGGTCCAGCGCCACCCACATCCAGCGGCCTCCTGCGACCTTTACCAGGTCATCAGTACACCTTATTGGGGGTCTTCCTACTCGTAAGTTATAAAATGTAATATGAGGTAACAACTCCTATTGTAACCTCATCATAGGCATCATCTTCCCAGCGTTTCCGTGGTTGTTTCGCTGTGGCACCTATCTCAAGATTTATCTTGCAGCATTATTATTTTATTTCCTCTAGGAGTGATGAAAAACATTGTGTGTATTACGCGCGGTAAGATGTTCATCCGTTTAAGTGATACGACGAAAGATAATCAGTACATTATTTCCTATTTTAACCAAACATATTCATAAAAATTGGATATGTTATCGTTTTCACAGAAAGCTCCAATATAGTTCCAATGTAGTAGCAGTAGTAAATCGGGAATGGAATTGAATAAATCGTAGTTTTTCGTCTATCGGCGAGCGACTCTAATTAATCCGGCTAAACTTTGTGTGGATGTCGATTCCAGTGCTGGTTAGAGAGGACAGTCTTCACGAAGGCAGGGCGGAATGTGGTCATACAGTACACCATCATAGCGTTATCCCAGTTGCATCCTGAAGGATCTCTGAGGTCAAACACCGCAACACCGCCAAGCATAGACGTCAAATTTTACACAGCTGTAAAAATAATATAATTAAATATAAAAAAATACTTATGTAGTTTTAAATTCAAGTGATAGTGTGTAAATATAGTGTTACTTATATAAATTAATCGCGAGAGACAGTGTAAAGTCGAAAAAGAAGAACTAAAATTGCTACCGGCCAAACGTCATCGTAACGCATCATCGTTTGAAACTTCAACGATTAACCTGGGGAGTATTGTGTTCAATATAAATAAGTCATAGCTGCATTTTATGTTACATTTAATAACATTTAACTTCAATACTTCCCGTATTAAATTAAATTAATAAGTAACTACAAGCGTAACCTCACTCTGAACTGACATCGGACTCGGTCAGCTGATTCATAACTTTTATGCCAATTGTGTTTCACTCTGTCAAATATTCTTTTCATACATATTTTCACTCTTATATTCACAATTCAATTCTGCCTTCCACGATCATATTTATATTCTACCTATACACTTAATATCTGTTCAGTCCTACTCTCTCTACTGTGCTTTCCTTGCTTGGTGTTTAGTCGTGTTGCCATCATATTTCAGGTGCTGTGGAGAGCTGTGTGTCCAGCTAGCTCAACATGTCTAGCTCAGTTATGACACGCAAGGCCACAGTACGTGAACTGGAAAGGAAATTAAATGCAACACTCAAGGAACTAAAGCAATCTAAATCTCTGTGTGACCTGCGCTGAGCTACTGCGGGAACGAGATGAAAGTGAAGAGGAGGTTAAATTGATTATTCAAAAAAACACAGGACTCAAACGTGAGTTAGCCAACCTGGATGCTTTGCATGCGGATACTGTCATACAGCGTGACCATCTGTTGGAGAAACTGAACAGTCTTCAAGAGTGTTGTGATATCCATGAGCGGACACTGCAACATGTGGATCACATGAAGTATGAGCTCTCCGATGCCCACAAGGTGGTCCGTCAATTGCAAGAAGAGGCAGAGAGCCAGCAAATAAACAACACTCAGCGGCTCTTTGAAGAACTTGTGACACCAACCGCTTATGCAAAGCATTGCAGCAATTTTGGACCTTCTAGTGTAATAGATTTGACAGAGGACTCCTTTTATGATAAGCAAGTTTGTTTTAAAAGTTATAAGAAATACAAAAAGTATGTTAAGTTAAATAGATTTATAAAAAAATCAAAACGACTGTACAGGCAGTATAATAATAAACATAAAATTACTCAATTGAGAAAAAATCATGTCTGTGTTTTGAAAGAGTTAAATTCTTACAAAGAACAATTATGCTACAGTAGGACCATTTATGAAACGGACACTGACAAGCTGCAAGCCGAACTGAACAGATTACAAAATTCTTTGAAAGATCTAACTAATAAATATGTAATGTCTCAGAAGCAAATTAGTGAACATATCCTGGCAGCGGATGAACTGCTGGAGCTGTGCCACCACAACGAGGAATGTTTAGAAGCACTGCTTACCAAGCAGTCCTCGTGTGAATGTGAGTGTGCGCTCCGGCAGGCTCACCCTCTGCCCGGAGATGCAGTTTACTCATATGTATCGAACAGCAGCTTGCCGGTGTCACCGGAAAAAATAACCCCAGCCTGTAATAATGTAAATAGAACTCTCGTTTTCTCAGATAGGGTAGGACGAGGATTGGGCAAAATTTTATGTAATAATATTCAGAACAGCTGTGTTATAAATTATTGTATGCCCGATGCCTCATTTGAAAAAATCATAAATAATATTAAAGATGCCCATATAAATGAACAGACCACAATTGTATTAATGTTAGGTGATGGCTCAAATATTAGGTACTCTGAGATGAAGACTGAGTTCGAATGCCTGTCAAAGCTAGGTGCTAAAAATGTTATTATAGGCGCGTTACCCTATTCTGCTTCTCCTTGCAGTGCTAACAGTCATGCGTGTAACCTCAATAAGCTTATGTATAAGCTGACGTGCCGTCATAGTGACGTTATATTTTTTGACACTAATAATGCTATTAGTGATTACCGTATTACAACTGACAGACTTGCTAAATCTTTAGCATCTTTTATTAATTCCGTTTTTGGAAATATAAGCTCCCCCTCCCCCTTGGATAGGACGACATCTCCAATAGCGGATTTGTCTTTAAACTGACTGTTGGGACAACGGAGAAGCACAATAGTGTAATTTTATTACACCAAAATATAAATCGCTTCACTGGCAAAATACTAGATTTAGAATTATTTACAGAAGAGCTTAATGTAGATGTAGTCTGCTTAACAGAAACTTGGTTAAAAAATCATATGATGAAATTTAATGTAAATAATTACGTATTGGCCAGCGCATTCAACAGAACTACCGCAGAGGGTGGTGGCTCTATTATTTTAGTGAAAAATGGGTTAACTTTTAAAGAACGTAAAGACCTCTCAGGTTGTTCTGTTGATCGTGTTTGTGAGATTGCTTGTGCAGAGACGGATCAGTATCTGATATTTTGCATTTATAAACCACCATCAGGTGACTTAATATCTTTTATAGAAATTATGGAGGATGTACTTAGTAAAGCAATAAGTGGTAAAAAACCAGTAGTGGTCTGTGGCGACTTTAATATCGATATTTTATCACAATCAGTCGAAAAAGATAAGTACATCACTCTTTTTAAATCGTTCAATTTTGACTACTTATTTGAAGCACCTACCCGAGTTACTCCGACCTCTGCCACTTGCATAGATAATATTTGGTTAAACTGTCCTCATGTAGACAGAAGCATAGTGAATGGAGTCCGGTCGGATCATAAAGCTCAGATGGTCAGGCTACCTTGCGAAGTAAAACCTCCAGATCGCGTTATAGAAATAAGACCCCTGAGTAAAAGTAGACTAGAACTACTAAAGTCAAATCTACTAGTCGCCATGCCGAACACCCAGGTAGAATCAAATGATCCGAATGATCAATTCAAAATGCTTCTGAATACAGTGTGTAACGAATTTAATAGGACTTGTAGTAAAAAGCGTATTAAAATAAACAATAAAATGAGATTTAATGATTGGGCAACTACCGGAATTCGAAAGAGTAGAGATAACTTATACCAACTTTATGAAAGGAGATCTTGCACCACTGACGAACGCTTCCATCAGCATGTTAGGGATTATTCCAAATTATTCAAAACAGTGTGCACAAAGGCAAAAGCAATGCACTTGAATAATAAAATAAAGTCCTCTGATAACAAAGCCAAGACTGTCTGGAAAATAATAAACACAGAGACTGGGCAGAGAAATAATAAAGAGTCCACGATTTCTTTGAAAATAGAGGATAATTTAATTACTAATGCACTAAATGTAGCCGATGAATTTAATAATTTCTTTTCCAATATTCCTATAGTTACGACTCAAAGTTTGGCATCATCTACCACAATAGCAGAATCCCTTCTGAATGAGAACGTAAAATTAAAGTCACTAAATATTTTCAAATTTCATCATGTTTCTCCTCTAGATGTACTGAAGTCTTTTAAAATGTTAAATATAAAGAGGACTGAGGACTTATGGGGCGTGTCAGTCATGGTGCTGGAATCTATTCTCGAGGTCGTTGCACCCAATCTAGCACTCATTTTTAATAGTTGTGTAGACAATGGCATTTTTCCAGACTTAATGAAGTGTAGTAAAGTAGTTCCTATTTTCAAATCAGGTCATAGAGATAATCCTTCTGATTATCGTCCAGTTTCTATCCTACCAGCGTTTAGCAAAATATTCGAAAAAATAATGCTTACGCAATTGGTTTCTCATTTTAATTCACACAATATTTTGCACGCACAGCAGTTCGGTTTCACGAAAGGTAGATCAACTACTGATGCAGGTGCAAGTTTAATAAAATTTATTTTGCAGTCTTGGGAAGAGTCATATGACGCCATTGGAGTGTTCTGTGACCTTTCCAAGGCTTTTGATTGTGTAGATCATGGAACTTTAATTTGTAAGCTTAATTTCTATGGTATCAGAGGACATGCATTGGATCTTATGAAATCATATTTATTACAGAGAAATCAAAAGGTAGCGATAAATAAAGCCCTTTCGTCAGAGACAGTGGTAGAGATGGGAGTATTCTAGGCCCTTTCCTGTTCCTTGTTTATGTAAATGATCTACCATATATGGTAAGCCGAAGATCAGGCATTGTAATGTTCGCAGACGACACCTCATTACTGTTCAAGGTAAATAGGAAAGATACTGAACTCATTGAACCAAATAATACCCTGTCCATGATATCTGACTGGTTTGCTGCCAATAACTTAGTGTTGAATCCGAAAAAAACTAAATGTATGAAATTCTCTCTAGCGAACTCATCAAATAGAAACTTAGATACAAATATTAAACTTAATGGCCAAACATTAGAATTTGTTACGTCAACTGTATTCTTAGGTATTACATTGGACTCAAAATTGCAGTGGGGTTCCCATATAACAGCGATAGGAAGTAGGTTGAGCTCTGCTGCATTTGCAGTCAGGAGAATAAGGCAGCTTACCAATGTGGCAACGGCACGGTTAGTTTACTTTGCTTATTTTAATAGTATAATTACTTATGGTCTTATCTTGTGGGGATCAGCTGCAGATATTGAAACTGTGTTTATTTTGCAAAATAGGGCTATCCGAGCAATTTATAACTTGGGGTCGCGTGACTCATTAAGAGAATTTTTCAAAGAAATAGATATTCTAACCCTGCCGTCCCTATACGTATTTGAAATAATAATGTATGTTAGGAAGAATTTGTGCAATTTCCCAACGAACGCTGATAAACCAATAGCCACCAGAAACACTGGGAAACTGAAAATAACCTTCTATAGACTAGTAAAGGCGAAAAAGTCCTTCTTGGGAAATTGTATTAAATTCTACAATAAAATTCCAAAACACATTACTGAACTTAGCAATTCTAAATTCAAATCTGTAGTAAAACAAACACTTATTTCAAAAGCATATTATAAGGTAAACGATTACATCATGGACAGGGATGTTTGGCAGTGATAGTGTCCTGCACGGCTAATCTATCGCAAAAATAGGTTTTCTACTGTAGCTTGTTATTTTTGTAGTAACTGAGACTGTAATTTTATATTTAACTATACAATGTATATTGTTTTGAAAAAATGACACCTCGCCGAGTTTCTTACGCCGGTTCTTCTCGTGGCAGAGGTTTATTTTTCCGAACCGGTGGTAGTTTATTGACGTTCATAGGTGCATGTAATATGCCTAATCTGAAGAATAAACTACTTTTACTTTTACTTTTACTAACACGTTATCCCACATGTCTGTTTACCGCAAAAAGGAGCTCATTCAATCTGGCTCCTACTTTCCGAGGTACAACAGTGTCTGTAGCCAACGATCTCGAGCTGCTTGGCATGACGTTAAGCTCAAACCTTAACTTCGGCACTACCATCGAGTCCAAAGCCGGAACAGCGGCCAAAAAGCTGAGCATCCTAAATAAGGTCAAGCAATACTTCACCCCTGGGCAGCTTCTATCTTTATATAAAGCAAGTCCGGTCTTGCATGGAGTATTGTATTGTAGTCACCTTTGGGATGGCTCGGCTAAGTACCAACTTGCCGCACTCGACTCGGTGGACCGCAGAGCCAGGAGGCTCATTGGCGGCAGTACGGTAGTGGGAAATAAGCTGCAGAGCTTAGCACATCGACGCAAAGTAGCATGTCTGTGCGTCTTCTACAAACTGTACTTCGGTGAGTGTGCTCAGGAGCTCCATGAGCTCATACCGCCTTCCCCCTTCTTCCATCGGACATCCAGACGTACGGCTGGCTACCATCCTTACCTGGTCGAAATTCCTCTAGTTCGAACCAAGCGCTTTGCATCTTCTTTTACAATGCGCACTTCTAAGGTTTGGAATTCTCTGCCGGCGTCTGTATTTCCGAGTTCATATAACCTGGACCTTTTTAAGGCACGAGTGAATAGGCATCTTCTGGGTGAGCTCGCTTCATCGTCGGCCTCATCTTTGCCCCCTGGCTAGATGCTGGCCAAGAGCAATCCCATTTTTAATAAAAAAAAAAAACCCAAGAATTAGGGCTTGTTTTTCCCGAAGAAAATCCATCTCTTTTTATTAGTTGGTGTAGACCGTATGAAAATTTGTTCGGGTGGCAATGGCATGAGAACTTCTAAAAGTCAAGTTGGAAGCGAGGGTTGGAAGGTCAAGGACGGCATTCGCTTACGTAAAAACTAGTGTCTACGCAAATTCTTGGGATTTGGTAGCGACTCCGGACATCCTTCAGGATGCAACTGTACTAGGATAACGTTAGGACGATGATGAGTTTTTGGGTTGATCGCGTCCAGACAGATACAGATAGACAGACGCAGCGGGGGACTTTGTATTGAATGAATGAATAAAGATTTATTTAAAACACACAACACAACATTACAATTTGCTTAAACTAGAGAAAAATAAGGGTAGTATAGTGTTGAGAGTGGTCTTAAAAAGGAGTCCACAGTCCGCAGCATGAAGTGCCACGACGCTGATTTTCAGTGAATCCATTTAAATAGTGCAACACAAATAATAAAAGAAACAGCAAACGAAGCAGAAATACATCAGATATTTACAGCGAAGACACGGTTTAGCTGCGGAAAGCAAAGCAGATAATACTTATAAATAGATAAATAATGTGTTAAATATATCTGTATACAATAATACTAATAAATAAGTAGGTGTAGAATAATATGAATAAATATATAGGTATAGGTATACAGCAACATTCCTTATTGTATATTGTCGTCGGCTAGATAGCAGACGTTTGTTCGATTAGCAGATGGGTTTTAAACTTGTTTTATTTGTATTAGGGATTCATCATCATATCAGCTGAAAAACGTCCACTGACGACGTCCAATGACCGGTCCTGCGCCATCCGCATCCAGCGGACTCTCGCGGACTTTACCAGCGAGTGATAGGGGTTATGTATCACCAATTTCTTAAAGTGAGTAGGCTGCCGTATCTACCCACTCCAGGCTCAGGGGATTACAGTTAAATGCGATCAATTTGGTGCGCTCACTGCTAATATGTTTAGTAGTTACTCAATAGCATTACGACGCAACAGACAGATTCCAGCTTTAAAACGTTAATATTGGTTATTCAATGCACCTGTATAAGATTCGTGCTCTTTTTGATGAAGTAATTTAAATTGGTTGCAAACAGAAAAGGGAGGGGAAATTACGGGACGTTTTGAAGCGTACGTAAGGTTCGTCTGTGTCATTTTCCATCTTAGAAATTATAAATCTA
The DNA here is from genome assembly GCA_905163555.1 of Notocelia uddmanniana. NCBI lineage: Eukaryota > Metazoa > Arthropoda > Insecta > Lepidoptera > Tortricidae > Notocelia > Notocelia uddmanniana. The sequence goes on along the minus strand of LR991061.1, from coordinate 1,337,821 downwards.
GCTTACTAAGTTCATGATCAACTTTGGCAAACTTCACGAAGACAAACAAACTGACGCAAATGCGAATTGCATTATTCTCTTCTACGTCGTTATACTCTTGACAGAGTGTCGTGGCCATCATGTGAGGTACCTACGAGGTACTGTTCCTGGTCGCCACTTGAGAACCTTTTCGCCCCAACGGCCATCGATGGACCTGGGTATGTCCTAAAACTATGACCAAGACCACCGGGGGATGGGCAGCAGCATCCCTGAAGTGCATTGGAGATACTGCGATCGCCAATCCGCATGACAAGCGTGGCGATTATGGCATATACCCTCCGTGAATTTGGGGGAGGCCCATGTCCAGCAGTGGACGTCTTTTGGCTGATATGGTGGTGGTGGTGGTGGCCATCGATTCTGCTTACAATGTGCCCCGCCCACTGCCACTTAATTTTAACGATCTGGAGGGCTATGTCGGTCACTTTGGTGGTGAATCTACTGCAGATTTAAAAGCTCTGCATCATTGGATTGCATTAGTGAATGAAATATCCACGACTACAACACTAGAAGTAAACACAAGATTGCAGTGAAGGCCAGTCGTCTCCGGAAGGTTAGCACGTCGTTTGTGGGGAACTGTATACGATTTTATAATAAAATACCCATCGATATAGTTAATTTTCCACTTAGTAAATTTAAGTCTCATATTAAACGTTATTTGTTAAGCCAGGCCTATTATACTGTCAACGATTTCTTAAATGACAAAAATGCTTTTAAGCCAGTGATAGTTAAATCCTGTTACTTTTAATATACCTATGCTTCACTTAGCATATTTCCTTGTATAATACTTATCTCTGTCGTTGCATTTTATGAAACATGATGCTGTTTCTCGCCGAAGAGTAATTTTAATCTTTGATTTTATTAATGTCCGGCAGCCTGAATATGTCATGCTCGCTTAAAGGGCTTTGCTTACGGTGGCGTCGTTGATCGGGTCGCCACCTTCCCTAACAGATGGTCGAGGGAGGCGATGGCTGAGATACGCGTCATACTCGTGATCGGGTGCTGTCTGTGGAGTCCGGTCTGTTCATGCTTGCAAGGGCATAGTAAATACCTTAATACTAGTGTTATTTTATTGTATGTAGATTGACGAGAGACATGATCCTGTTCTGGATTAGTTTTATTATTATTGACGCTTAGAGACCTTATACAGCTCTAACAATATTAAGTTTACTTATTTTAATTTTAGCGCTTAGAGATCATTTACATCTCTAAGCACTTTGAAATCATTGTTATTAATCATATTTGGACGCTCAGAGACCATATACATCTCTGAGATATTAAATTAATTTTATATTCCTTTTGTTTATTCGGACACAGATCGTATTCAATACGTCCTTAATATTTGTAAATTTATTTTCATTGAATTGTCAATCAGTATATATTTTTTTGTATTATTATTATTAAGTAAGATTGTCAGTTTTTTAAATTGTATAAATTCATGCTTTGACATGTAAAAGTGCCCTTGTGGCCTATTTGCAGAATAAATATTTGATTTTGATGATTTTTGATTTTGAAAATTATCTGTGTGAATCAAAATATCACCGGTCGGTCAATATCCGACCCAGTTATGTCCTAAAACTACGACCTGGACTACCTATAGCAGCATATAGCAGCATCCCTCGGTCCCCCGGGCATCCAGTGCGGTGGAGATACTGCGATCGCCAACCAGCATGCCAAACGAGGCGATTATGGCATTTACCCACCATGAAATTGGGGGTCAATTGGGTGTGAGGGTCAATATCAGTGATGTTTTTCAGTCAATACAAAGCTCTAATTTGAGTCAAGTCATTTATTTTACATATTTATACACATACTCGTAGATTTTAATTGAAATGTTGTGCCAACTCAATCAGTTTTGTACCAAAATTACCTGACACTCTTTCTGTCGTTTTACTTTAGGCATAACTATCGTTCTTTACATTAATGTAGTATTCAGTAATAAACCGCTAGATTATCAGTTTTGGAGCGCAGAGCAGAGCAGAGCGCTCGTTGCCCAGCGGCACCCGCCTACCGCGTGCGGTATGCGAGGTTAAGCAATGTGGGCGCAGGTCAGTTCTTGGATGGGTGACCGCTTTGAGTGGTTACTAACTGAGCGCTCTCATGCTTTGGAAGGCACGTTAAGCCGTTGATTCTGGCTTCTGTCTACGACAGCAGTCGTTAAGCCAAGTTAGAGGCGTTCGGGCGGCTTGAGAACTTCTAACAGTCAAGTTGCCCACTCACTTGACGAAGGGGGGTCGAAGTTGCACCACGTCCGTAGGGAGTACCCACCGTTACCCTACAACGTGACCCCTGGGTGGTGCTAAAAGTGCAACAAAAACTGGCAACCGTACTTGTCTTCTCGAAGATCTCACGGTTCGTAAGTAAATGCCATACGATTAAATAAAAATCAGTTTTGGAAATGATTCGATATTTGGGAGCGGTAAAATAGATAAGATACCATCGATTTAGAATGCCCGAAACCTTTACCGAAATAATATTCTAAATCAATGAAGTATAGGTATAATATCTCTTTGCAGTAAACTACCTGTTTTAATAGTACATTACTACAGAGGCCGGGACAAAAGGGGTTGCCGGCCGAAGATATATAGACGGCTGAGCGAAGCGGAGCCGGATAGGTCTAAGGCCGGCAACCCCATATTTCCCGCCGAGGTATGTATAGTGCTTTTCTCAAACATGCAATGAAATAAACAACAAAAAAAAAACAAAGTTTTATTTTTAATACGCATAGTGGCAGAATGTCATGATGCCTGTGCCACAAATTTAAGTGGAATGGAAATTAAAAAAGAGGACTTTGCAGGCCTAGGCCTGCAAGATTTGTATGAAATTCCATTAACTACCTCTTGTCCTAGCCGCACCTGAAACGTCATACTTCGCAGCCTATTATAAGAAACATAACATCAATATTTCATTGCATGTTTGAGAAAATACTATCGTATAAATCTTTTTTACACCATTAAGGCTGGGTTGCACCAAACCGTCTGTAACCGTAAGCGGTGTTCGTTAAAATCTGAATGTATGGAAAGTTTGACAAGTTTCTATGGGATGACAGCTGCCGGCGCCATATTTAACGTTGATCAGTCTGTGATCGTAAGTCGGTGCAACCCAGCCTAAGTCTTGACCGTATATTAGATCGAAGTTTCGCCAAAACCTTCTTACCACCACCACCACCATATCAGCCAAAGAACGCCCACTGCTGGACATAGGCCTCCCCCATATTCACGGGGGGGTATATGCCATAATCGCCACGCTTGGCATGCGGGTTGGCGATCGCAGTATCTCCACCGCACTCCAGGGATGCTGCTGCCCATCCTTCGGTGGTCTTGGTCGTAGTTTTAGGACATACCCGGGTCCCTTCCTTCTTAATTTACCCTTAATCCTTGAAGAGCTTTGTATGTTTGTAAATTGTAATTACGAGTGACGCCTGCCTGCCAAAACAACGCTTCTAAAGTTATTTGAGCTGACGATTATGTGGATTACTGGCTTCACTGTGTCACAGTAGATAGGTTAATAGCATAAAGCAGTAAAACAAATGCGTAAAAAAGGTTGATTTACGCACTCACGCATAATAGTAACGCGTTGCTACAATAAACGGCAGACTTCTCAGGAAGTTAGTTTCATAATTTATTCAGTGCTACCATGGTATTATAAGGTCTTATATAATTTTGTAATAGGTATAGGTACATCATGGACCATGGTAGGGCATAGATAGCATAACAGAACATACATTCTAATCTAATCTAAGCATTCAGTTATTTTGTATGTAACATAACATAAGGATCACAGTTTGATATTCAAATTAAACGATTTATTTTCATTAATTTTATACATTTGCAAGTGGTGGTACATAAATTGGGACTTTTGTATAGTAATTATTATCACGCGATACACTCATATCATGATACGTATCGCGTGAGTATTGATGAATGTTGAAGCAAAATCTAAAAAAATTGAGATACGCGATTATATTGACATACCAGTATTGTGATAATAATCACCGTGTTAAAGGCCCCAATGTCATATGCGCATGGTATGCGTAGGACTGGTCTTCTATCATATGGAGCGCAGGTCTAAGACGGTCTTACGGGGATGCCTCGATTTGGTAAACCACGCGTCCCTTGTAAGAGACATGCTTATGTCTTCCGCGCACTAGAAAACGAGCACTAGAACATTGCTTCCACCACATCAGCCGAAGGACGTCCACTGCTGGACATAGGCCTCCCCCAATTTCATGGGAGGTAAATGGCAAAATCCGCATGCGGATTGGCGATCGCAGTATCTCCACCGCACTCCAGGGATGCTGCTGCCCATCCCCCGGTGGTCTTGGTCGTGGTTTTAGGACGTACCCGGGTCTCGGGTCAGAACATTGCTTGCTCTCCGAGAATAGATATTATGGACAAATTTCGATTACTTATCTATGTGAAGGTTACTCTTATATAAGTTAAGAATTAATACTTACTGTTATAAAAGTCTAGATGACGTAAAATATTTTCATTTTAACTTGACTGCGTCTTTTAATAATTCTTTGTTTTTAGTAGGCTGAGGAAAAAGGAAAGAGAAGGCTCATAATTTTTTTCTATGGAGAAATTTTTAAGCAATCGTTTTTCGTCTATAATCAGAGAAACAATCGAATTGTGAAGAATCATATATCTGATAATTGATTCTTATTGTATTCTCGTCAGGTTACGGCGTTTCAAAGAGTGCAATATTTTTCATTGCATGCCTTAGCCACTCAAGTGCTCGCGTTAAAAAAAAAGGTGGTCTAAAGTGCTCAAGATTCACCGGGCATTAGCAGCGCATTGTCTTGTGTTGTTAATAAATCGATTGCCTGGCTTCATCTAAACTTTTTGCTATGATTCTTTTTATGTTATAAAGCTAAAGAAACAGGCAATTTGTTTATATAATTAATTACATAGGTCACCATAGTAAAATATAAAAAAAAAAGTCACAAACTTAACATATCGTTTCGAATGAGATCTTTTGCAATAAATATATTTTTATTTTAAAATCTAAATCGATAACATACGTAAATTTTATGTTTCTTTAAAACTGTAATAGTTTATGCTTCGATTGATACCAAATAAAGTATATGATCCCGGGGAAATATTTTGCATAAAACCTTTTTCATTTGCAATGTTTACATTGTCAGTTTTGCAATTCGCCGCAAAACAGTGTAGTTTGTTTATGATTTTTTTATGAATAATTTAGGCAAACGAATACAAAAATATTGTCAGACGTAGATAGAGACACTATTAATCTTTAAATAACAAGTGCCAGTTTTGTCAAAATCGCAGCAAATTCTGTCACAAATTATCAATAACAAAAAATAGCCTTACATACCTAACGTAATGAGGCACTCATTTTTTGACGCCCGATTACAAATAATTCCATACACTTCAAACCACATAAAACACTTAACACATACACTACACATGTTACACTTTACAACTTAATAGATATTCGACCGATTACAACTCGATTTATATTTTTGTTCTCATTTCAAAAGTATACAAAAACCCACGTAAAGGTCCCGACTCAAACTAACGGACATACTCCGGCGGGCCTGCGCTGTCAAAATTTAATCATGGCGGCGATATAAGGACGGGTTATACTGGTGCGCAACGAAACCACAGTTCATGCAGTGATCGTCAATATTGAAATCACGAAATTTACATTTCTTATTAAATCAATTACGAATAGTTACAGATCCTTAACTTATTACTTATACAATGCTAATACGAAATTAACAGCGGTACGTACACTCGTGGTGACTTTAATTATATATTCTTGAAGTAATAATAACGTTTAGCATTTTATTTTAAATATCAGTGGCTGTCGTGATATAGAATAACTGACAAAGTAGAAAAGTTGGAAAACCGCCGATTTTTTCATTTCAAAGTTATATATCTCAACAATGGCTGAACCGATTTTGATAAAACATGTTTTACTAATATTATCGTTTCCAGAGAGAAAAGTTATATTATTATCCTATTATAAATTCGAGGAGTTAAAAATGCAGTGTTTTTTCACCATAATAGTTACAACTTTTTGGCTCGACATATCAGATCTCAATGACCTCGTGTTTACTTGTCTAGGCATTTATAGTTGCTTCAGTCATATTGATCCGCGGCTATAAGATACTACTAAATTTCTCTTGGAAATCCTGCTCTGAAAAAAAAAGCAACCAAATCGGTTCACCAGTTTAAATAAAAGCTACGATGCCACAGACAGATATACACATTAAACTTATAACCCCCCTCTTTTGCGCTGCGTAGTATAGTAGTAGTAGGCACGGTACCAGAACTGATTATATTGTAATTTCATCATGTCAGCCGAAGGACGTCCACTGCTGGACATAGGACATATATTTATTTGGCACCTCAACAAGTTTCTTTTAATTCTAACAGGTTCTCATTGCTGAGGTGATACGTTTTATGTGATGTGGTATGTGTGTGATACACGAGAGCAAAGTTACCTATACGCATATCGTGTATTTGAATCTCTTGATACGCTATAAAATCTATCATAGAATCACTTGCCACGCTCGCTAGTGATTCGATTAAGGCACTAAGGTATCCTTCGCTACCTCGGGATTCGAAATTATTACTCGTCGCAAAATCGAATGCTCTCTTATTGCACAAATAATTATTAAATCCTTGCCTGACACATCACATAACCACTAACGAGGAAAATTGTAATGAAAATTTAAGAAATTAAATTAAATTAATATTTGAAAAAAAATAATCACAAATAACAACAAAATTCATACACTTAATTTGTGAGGTAAGTATTTTTTTATTGGTACGTGGTTTTCACTGCCGCAATGAAGAAAATTTAGGGTGTACAAATAACTGAGATAACGGTCAATACGGGTCATAATCAGAACTGGTTTATTTAAAAAAAAACATACATTCTTATTTGAACCATTACATGGAATATGTGAATTTTATAAATTTATATGATCAGTTAAACAAGTTAAAGTGAACCCTACCTCTATTTCATAGATTCATAAATAAAAGGTAAGCAGTTATATTGGTAATGGGCCGCCACTTAGTATGCGTAAAAAAACCTACCAAAAATGAATAAACTAATTTAAACCATTCTGCGACAATAGCTCAGTGTGCACCACGCCTTATGACATAATACGTGGATCCGACGCGAATCGGCGGAAGTGCCTTGTGCAACCACAGTTGCGTACAATAGTATTTATAGACGTCACAAGTTCATTCACCTAATCCTGCATAGAACATACCTAATTGTTCATTAAAAGTGGATTAATGTTGATTTTAATAGACGCATTTATTGATTTTAATAGCCTAGTACAGAAATATGGAATAATCACATAATAATGTACGATTTAAAATTAACCTCGCATAATTTTCATCACTCAACGTAATTTGTTGGAAGAATTTATCACATTCCATTTTAATTAGTATCGAAATATATGCTTCGTCTTATGAAGCAGTAAACCAGGATTAATTTGGTATATAATACCAACTAAAAAATGCGAAATTGATTGCTTACAGCATTTTTTAACCGCGAGCTCTTTCGCTGACGTACCGAACTTCGATGGTCATCAAAACAACTTTTATATTTTATAAAAATTGTTCCGTAGACTGCCGTTTTAATTTTTTTTATAGTTGCCACATTCATACCCTACCTATATAACTCAATTAAAAAGCGTTCTTTGCATGTTCCGCATAGCAACAATTTAAAAACCGTTGGAACTCCAACTCGCAACTAGTGTTGCGAGAGCACTGTACGTTTTCCCAAGTCGCAACCCTAGTTGCGGAGAGCACGTGAGTGGTTAAGAGACTCTTGATATACTTGTAATGTTTTGGCTAATATGTTTACTGTGGCTGTGTCTCCCACAACAAGAGACCCGCGACTTTGCGAAAGACGACGGTCTGTACAACCACCAAAGTTAAATTAAAATTGAATACATTAAATCTGCATTAAAGTACCGTAATGTTGTCTGGAAGAGATGTCTGGAGAGGCCCCCCACAAGGTGGACTGATGACCTGGTAAGTCGCGGGTGTCCGCTGGATGCGGGTGGCGCAGGACCGGTGATTGTGTAACTCTTTAGAAGAGTTTTTGTTATTAGAAATTGTAATAGAAAAAAAATACAGCGAGTTTTTGATATTTTAGGTCCCGTATGGAAACTTTAATGATAACTGTATTTTTTTCTCCATTATAATTTCAAGCAACGGAAACTAATTTCAGGCCTAGGATAAAGCCGGATCTCATACAAATATACAAAGTTTCATGTTATTCCACCATGCCGTTTTAAAATGAGAGCGAAACTACGTTTGTATACAGTCGAGTTTCCTGCGGACTCTGACGGGTTCTATATATCGAAAAGGAGGATGAAAGTGATGGATTGACTCCGTAGGTCCGTTTTTATTTTTTAAGGAAAGGGTAAAGCCTATTGTCGGCAGCTTTATTTGAGACGTCAACCTTTCGTCAAAGCGATAGTGGTACCTAATTATACTGCCATGTGTAAAACTTTCATACCCGGCAAACAAGCGCACAACCCGCCTGATGGTAAACGGTCACTATAGCCTATGGATGCTTGAAAATCCAGGGGACATGTGTACGGCCGATCCTTACAAATCTGTGCACTCCTTTCTTGATGAACCTCATCATGGTTGGTATCTCGGGTGCCAATAATGGATGTTTCATTTACAGTAAGTACTTATAGGTTGACTAAACAGTGCTCTATTAGTACTAGCGCTCCTGGCCGTGCTCGTGCGGTATGCGAGGTTATGCAACGTGGGTCTAGTTCAGTTCATGGATCCCCCTCGAGGGTGCCCGCCTTGCTGGGGCGGGGGTCGTAGTAACCGTGGATTGGGTCATCCACGGTGAAGCTAAGAGGCACCCAGGGCCGGCCTGTTTGGGCTACCGGCTGGCCCGAGAAGGGCGCTCCCAGCGGGCTTAGCTTAGCCCGCTGAGGATGCGTTGAGGCGGGGCCGCAGAAGAAGAGGAGTGCCAGTATTACGGTTCGCCGTTCTCCCTATCTTCTGTGGCCGAGGCGGGTATTTCGGTGCGCCACTCTCCCTACCCCCTGCGAACTTGGTGGGGCCGTTCCGCGGAAACGGTGTTAGTGGAGCCGCAGAGGAAGAGCAATGCCCTATCGTCTGCGGCCGAGGTGTGGTTCGTGGCGGAACCACCGACCTGCTCCGTCACCGGGTGCCGGAAGTTTTTCGGCACCCATGACCTCCTCGTAGCGGACTCAGGGGGGTCCGCTACTGTACAAGATGGAGGTCGAGGAGGAAGGCACGCCAAAACATCTGGCGTGCCTAACGTGGAGGGCCTCCGGGCATCCGCGGTGGAGCCGCTTGGGAGCGGCTGTCACACGCGAGGTCGCGGATGTGTGCGCAAGCGTTCCCGTGACCTCGCCATAAGGCGGCGAGGCGGCAGATGGGGGGGGGGGGGGGTGGGTATACCGTGGGTCTCATCAGCCTAGACGGGAGTCCTACATACCCACTCGGATCACCCCCTGCACCCGGGTGGTATGCGTTAACAAAAAAAAGGGCAGTTCTTGGATGGGTGACCGCCGCTTTGAGTGGTTACTAACTGAGCTTACTTTGGAAGGCACGTTAAGCCGTTGATCTAGGCTGTTGTCTATGACAGCAGTCTTTAAGCAAAGTTAGAGGCCTTCGGATGGCTTAAGAACTTTTAACGCAGGGGGTCTGCCCACGGCTCGCCTTCTGATTCAAAATCAAAAATCAAAATCAAAATCAAATATTTATTCTGCAAATAGGCCACAAGGGCACTTTTACAAGTCAAAGCGTGAATTTATACAATTTAAAAAAAAACTGACAATCTTACTTAATAATAATGATTAAAAAAATATACTGATTAACAATTAAATAAAAATAAATTTACAAATATTAAGGACGTATTGAATACGATCTGTCCGAATAAACAATAATTTATAAGAAAAATAAACCGACTTCAATGGGGGAGGCCGGTAAAAGATTATTATACTTAGATGGTGCACTCTTAGATAGATATACAATTAAATAAAAATGGCTATAATATATGTTTATAATGGTAGAAGACTAAGTATCCTCAATTCCTCATGGAATCATGAAAAAACCTTGCTTGCTTGACAAACAAAACGAAGAGAACAAATCGCCAAACGTGAACTACGCGTTGTTGAAGAGTTCCGTTCTGATCATCATCAGCAGTTCCACTTCATCGAATGTCACTTTTATGAATGAAAATGCTTGATTAGTTCATGAAAATACTAAAATCACTATTTGTGTGCGTTTCACATTTGAGGAGTTCCCTCGATTCCTAATGGATCCCGTCATCAGAACTCGAGCATGACAAAAATCAATCGTGAAAATAGAACTTGTTTAACAAACACAGCTAGAAGGACAAATCGCCAAACGTGAACTTTTCGTCGTTAAGGAGTTCTGTTCTGATCATCATCAGCAGTTCCACTTCATCAAATGTCACATTTTTGTATGATAATGCTCGATTTGTTGATAAAAACACAAAAATAACTATATGTTTGCCTTTAAGATTTGAGGAATTCCCTCAATTCCTCATGGATCCCATCATCAGAAATCAAGCATGTCAAAAATTAATCGTGAAAATAGAAATTGCTTAACAAACAGCTATTAGGACAAATCGCCAAACGTGAACTTTTCGTCGTTGAAGAGTTCTGTTCTGATCATCATGAGCAGTTCCACTTCATCCAATGTCACATTTTTGGATGAAAATGCTTAACTTGTTGATAAAAACACAAAAATCACTATATGTTTGCCTTAAAGATTTGAGGAGTTCTCTCAACTCCTCATGGATCCCATCATCAGAACTGTGTTTTGACAAAAACGGGACCAACTTGGATATATATATACTTACAACCAAAAAAACAATTTTCCAAATCGGTTAAGAAATGACGGAGTTATGGACTAACAAACATTAAAAAAAAAAAAAAAAAAAAAAACATACAGCCGAACTGATAACCTCCTCTTTTGAAATTTTGAAGTCGGTTAAAAAGTACATAAAATTAATTTAATATCTCAGAGATGTATATGGTCTCTGAGCGTCCAAATACGATTAATAACAATTATTTAAAAGTCCTTAGAGATGTAAATGATCTCTAAGCGCTAAAATTAAAATAAGTAAACTTATAATATTGATAGAGATGTATAAGGTCTCTAAGCGTCAATAACAATAAAACTAATCCAGAACAGGATTATGTCTCTCGTCAATCTACATACAATAAAATAACACTAGTATTAAGGTATTTACTTTGCCCTTGCAAGCATGAACAGACCGGACTCCACAAACAGCACCCGATCACGAGTATGACGCGTATCTCAGCCATCGCCTCCCTCGACCATCTGTTAGGGAAGGTGGCGACCCGATCAACGACGCCGCCGTAAGCAAAGCCCTTTAAGCGAGCATGACATATTCAGGCTGCCGGACATTAATAATATCAAAGATTAAAATGACTCTTCGGCGAGAAACAGCATCATGTTTCATAAAATGCAACGACAGAGCTATTTATACAAGGAAATATGCTAAGTGAAGCATATGTATATTAAAACTAACAGGATTTAACTATCACTGGCTTAAAAGCATTTTTGTCATTTAAGAAATCGTTGACAGTATAATAGGCCTGGCTTAACAAATAACGTTTAATACGAGACTTAAATTTACTGAATGGAAAATTAACTATATCGATGGGTATTTTATTATAAAATCGTATACAGTTCCCCACAAACGACGTGCTAATCTTCCGGCATTCATGCAAAGCTACTAACAAGTAACAAAAACTACCTACGTACCGTGGGTACCAACGATGTTACACCATACCGACCAACATTTTCTACGCTATTCAAGCTCGCCTGTCCTAGCCACCTATCGCAACTTGAAATTAAATAGGTAGTGCTTTTAAACCGAGATTCCGGTATTATTTTCAACCAAAATTGCGAATGTCACTGACAAACTACAGAGCAAATAATCTTAAATATGCCGTTAACATAAAGTTATTTACGTCAGTTCCCACTGCCGTACATTACGCGGAACGGAACGGCATTAAGCTTTATTATGTAAAACTGGCGACGCTCCAGCGTGGTTGCCAGCCTTCGTAAATTATAGTACATTGTACGCAACCCTTTTCAAGTGATCGCTTTATCATTGGTCTCATCTACTATCGTCTCTTGTTCGGTACTTTTTTATATGGACTAAAATTTGATTCGTGATATGTAATAAAATGAGGTGAATTTACCCATGATTCTTAACAACTTTTACTATGCAATAATGGGGCCAACTTTGACCATGTCATAAAAATCAAATTTCACACAGATTGGTTTCTATACAAGCGATAGAACACGCACCAGGAGGCAAAGTTTCTCCTTAGACTTAATGGGTGATGTGTGAAAGTAGACTGACTAAGAGAATGTACGTTCAGAAGATGGACGGAGAGATTTGAAGGGGGCGACCAAGGCGAAAGTATCTTGATAATTTTTCCACGATACTGAAAAAAGGGTAAGTCAGAAGTACCCGCAACCAAAGAGCATGTGGTGATGTATGGATGTGATTGCAACGAAATAAAAAGGTTACCCGTGGTACCACTGCTTTTGTACCACGGGAGACCACGGTTAATTTTGTTTACCCGTAGCCCCACCGTTCTAAACAGTGTTCGCCAGCGGGTCTACGGGTCATTTATTTTTCCCCATGGTCCCACCATGGTTCGTCTATCTTCGTATTTTTTACTGAATGTTTGTTTTCACAATTTTTTTTCTACAGAATAGTTAGGTACGAAGACGAGCGGAGCGAGGAGGAGTGTTAGTAGAACTGCGACCCTAAAGCGCCAGAACCGAACATTTAAACACATCGCATCGTGGGACCATGGAGAAAAATAAATTACCCGTGGTCCCCCTGTGGTACAAAAGCTGTGGTACCACGGGTAATACACGGAAATAAATATGTAAGAACCTTAGTACGAGTATTTGACTCTCTGGTCTCTATCCCTTTGTTACTCAATCATCATCCTCCTAGCGTTATTCCCAGTGCAGTTGCATCCTGAAGGATGCCTGGGTTCCGCTACCTAATCCCAAGAATTGGCGTAGGCACTAGTTTTTACGGAAGCCACTGCCATCTGACCTTCCAACCCGAGGGGGAAACCAGACCTTATTGGGATTAGGCTTGTCAAGTGAGTGGGCAACTTGACTGTTAGAAGTTCTCAAGCCGCCCGGAGGCCTCTAACTTGGCTTAACGACTGTTATCATAGACAGCAACCGGGATCAACGGCTTAACGTGCCTTCCAAAGCACGGGAGCGCTCAGTTAGTAACCACTCAAAGCGGTCACCCATCCTTGGACTGACCTTTTTTTTGTTTAGGGGGGGGGGGGTAATGCATTACGCATACCACCCAGGTGCAGGGGGTGACCCGAGTGGTTATGTACCCAAGCGGCTCCTTCACGGACGCCCGAAGGCCCTCCACGATAGGCACGCCAGATGTTTTGGCGTGCCTTCCTCCTCGACTTCCACTTTGTGCAGTAGCGGACCCCCCCCCCCCCCCCTGAGTCCGCTACTAGGAGGTCATGGGTGCCGAAAAAATTCCGGCACCCGGTGGCGGAGCAGGTCGGTGGTTCTGCCACGAACCACACCTCGGCCGCAGAGGATAGTGAAAACATTTCTCTTCCTCTGCGACCTCACCAACGCCGTTTCTGGGGAACGGCCCCGCCAAGTTCGGGGGGGGGAGGGGGGGGGTAGGGAGTATGGCGCACCGAAATACCAACACGCCTCTCCCCCTACCATCCCGCCTCGGCCACAGAAGATAGGGAGAACGGCTCACCGCAATACCGGCACTCCTCTTCTTCTGCGGCCCCTCCTCAACGCATCCTCAGCGGGCTACCCAAGCCCGCTGGGAGCGCCCTCCTTGGGCCAGCCGGCAGCCCAAACAGGCCGGCCCTGGGTGCCTCTTAGCTTCACCGTGGATGACCAGTCCACGGTTACTAAGCCCCCCGCCCCGACAAGGCGGGCACCCTCGAGGGAGATCCAAGGACTGACCTTGCTTAACCTCGCATACCGCACGCGGTACGCGGGCGCCTCTGGGCCACAAGCGCTCCCGCGAGCTTTATTGCTCAATATATTTTTTAAATATTCTTTTGTCATGGAACTTACATAAGTATGGCAAATTTCAGCTCTAATGTGTACCGATAAGTGGCTGAAAAAAGGGATTGCAAATGTTAAGCATAACTTACACGAACAGTGCAAGTTTAATTAAAAGCTTGTAAAATATTGTTTTGCTCCTGGCTCGGTTAATTAATCGTCGGGTGAAAGCAAAAACTCACTAGAAAATCTGTCATTATTCTTAAAGACTTTATAATATATCTCAGTCAGTACTGAAACAATGCTGAGATACCAGATTCTTTGTATGTAGGTATTTGTTAATTTGTGAGTTTTAGTTGTCAACCGACAAACTAAAGAACTCCCTAGGAAACCGTTACACAAACAGAACCATTATTTTGAGAAGTCGGTTAATAAAGTTGGTACAATATATATTATAATATCTAACATTTTTAACTCCTGACGCAAAAAGAGAGGGGTGTTATAAGTTTAACGTGTCTCTGTGTGTATTTGTCTGTGGTATCGTAGCTCCCAAACGGATGAACCGATTTTCGTTTAATTTTTTTTGTGTCAGAGATAATTTTATCCCGGGTGTTCTTAGCCATGTTTCATGAACAATCAACCGTTTGTGAGATATTGAGCTTTGAAATGAAAATGTCGGGGGTATTTCAACTTTTCTAACTTTTAGTTGTTATAGTTAGTTTCGTATCATTAATTTTAACCAAACCCGAACAATCTATAAAGAAAAACATTTTCACCAACGTAAATCTTAAAAGCATAAGAAAGTTACCCAACTCACATCACAACATACACATACGTAGCCAGTAACGAAGGAAAACATTACCCAAAGTAAAGCAAAGATCACACGGCGTTTTAAGCGAGCGTCTTAATCAATACGGGAGAGGGGCAAGTTCGTGTACATTTTAAACGCTTTAATGAGTTGTTTATTTTGGAGTCCCCCAGGGCTGCGGCTTAGTTCGGAGCAGAAAGAGTAGATGGTGGAGGTGCCTGGTCATTAAATACTATATTTTATTAGGAAGTACAATAAGTTTTTACGTAGCTTTACTTAACGTGTTTTGTGCGCGTAGAACTCGGTATCACTTTACATAGATAATATAATAATTTCTACTTAATTATTTTACGCGCCGGCTTGAATATCGCTTTTCGATAAAAAATGACACCCCCTCCTACCCGCTTTCAGGAATGGTTTCAGGGATAAAAACTACCTATCGCATGTCCTCCCCGGGGTCTCAATCAATCATTTAAAATCGTTCAGTGGTTTAAACTTGAAGAGGTAACAAACAGGCAGACATTATTAAAATTCATTAATAATCATCATCACATTTATTTAATCGCATGGCATGCTTCTAAGTTACAAATCGCTCTAAAAAGATCAATTTATAAAACAATATCTCGATTTTACATCCATAGGATGGCGTCTGCGTCAGGAGTGTATAAATCTAGGACATTACCATCAAATTTCCGTGATGGGGAGTCGTGGATTATGTGATGGATAGACCGTACAGGCGTCCCACAGTCGCACACTGGCGAATCTCAATCATTAATATCATCAGCATATAATTCCGTTTTGTGAAATACAGTTTAAACAAATAAAATATCTCACCACAACCGCCTTCGTATAACCGACAAAACCCCGAGCTTCCGATATCCATGGCTCCTCTCAAGGCGTGTCCCCTCCCAGTTTATCTTGAGGCCTCCAGAGGCCCTTGAAGAATGAATAATGAACCATTTAATTTAATACCCTGTTCCGTGACTGTTGTCTTTATTGAAAATTACATTTATTTTAAAGCGCAATGGCCCGTGATGGGTTATCGGAATTTATTGGCGCCCTTTCGTTTAAATCGACGATTCATTTTTAATCGGTCGTTTAATTTGGGTCGTTATCTGTCGATGGATTTTCAGTGGGTTAGGTAGGATGTGAATATGAATGTGTGTGAATGTGTCACAATTATTTTCAAGTACTTTTTTTTATTTGATATGTATTGATTAGAAAATAATTCCTATAGCGCTTGTCAGTGCTTGGTAGTGGAAGGCCTAGAGTGCATTATCACGGTCCAGTAATGACTGCCGACATTTATCTGGATACTGCTTTAGCCGCGTTTTATAGCGTTGGCAGTATACAGGGTGACTTCTATTATTTTCATTAGTCGGTAGTGTTAATTTTGATGGTTGTATGAATGCTCACTGGTTGGTATTAGGTGTAAATTTGAATAAAATCCCAAGATATGAAAAATTACTATGTTGATTTATTTCTTAGTGTTTTGGTCTGACATAATGTTTTTTATGACAGCATGTTTCTTCTAAGTGACTTGACATAAGTGAACCATGCAGTTTGAACATGCCGCCCGCCAAGAACGACTGTTCTTACATGTGATTTGTGAATAATAATTAAAACCTATATGACATATATATCCTATTGTCTACATTCTTTGCAATGCCCTGATAATCTCTCTAACATAACATAAAATTAAACAATTCCTTTAACTTGATTAAAGATACAGCAAAACAATAAGAGTTAAAAGAAACCATTTACGATACATGAAAATGAAAACATGATATTAACTAGTTAACGAAATGTCAACTTTTGGTGACGGTAACAAATAAGTGAAAATAAATATAACATTATTTGACAATTAATCTGCTAAAGGTAGAACACAAAGTTTAGACACTGGTCGTTTGATCAATGAATTTTTATAACGCAAAGTCACAACACGCGTAACGTTGTCCACCCCAGGATGCTTTTCTACAATTTGACCCAACAACCATCGACATGGAGGTAAATCGAGTTCTTTAACAAGCACCACATCTCCAACCATCGGTTCAGGTACAACCTGAGACCATTTGTGCCTTTGCATGAATTGATGAAGATACTCTTGTGCCCAACGTCGCCAGAAATCTTGTAGCATCCGTTGACAGAGTTGCCATCTTCTCAATGAACTGATTGGCGAAATTTCGTAATTGTGGTCCGGAACGGTTAGTAAAGCCTCACCCACAAGGAAATGTCCAGGTGTTAAAGGCATGGGATCCCCTTGATCCTGTATGTATGACATTGGCCTTGAATTTAAACAGGCTTCAATTTGAGCCAGCACGGTTGTAATTTCTTCGAAAGTGAGAGTTGAATTCCCAATTACTCTCTTCAGATGATACTTGCATGATCGCACTCCGGCTTCCCAAAGCCCTCCAAAGTTGGGTGCTTGCGGAGGAATAAAGTGCCACTGGGTTCCATTTGTAGCTAAGAAATCTGCAATCTCTGGCAAAAATCTGGATTTTTCTTCGTCGAACATATCCTTTAGTTCTCTAGCTGCTCCCACAAAATTAGTGCCATTGTCACTATATAAATCACTACAGTGGCCCCGACGTGAAACAAAACGTTTAAAAGCCGCCAAAATCCCTGTGATGTCAAATCACTCACCGCTTCTAAATGTATGCCACGTGTGGCCATACATACAAATAAACATATGTAACCCTTGTACGATCGATTACCGCGACCTTTTGATACTCGTATGTGTATTGGGCCTGCATAATCAACACCAGAACGTAGAAACGCTCGACTCATGTTTACTCTTGGTGAAGGTAACTGACCCATCAGTTGAGTTTTATTTGTCGCTGCATACCTTATACAAGTAACACATTTCCTACAATAAAGCTTAACGATTGATTTAAGGCCAATAATATAATATTTCTCCCGTATAAAGTTCATCATCAACTGTGGCGCTCCATGAAGTGTAACCTTGTGTGCATTTCGTAAGATGAGAGTTGTCAACAGTGATCGCTTCGGTAAAATTATAGGATGCTTTTGATGTTCACTAACTGCAGCGTAATGCAGCCGCCCACCAATCCGAAGTATACCAGTCTCATCTAACTGCGGGTTCAGTGTGGTAAGTACACTTTTTTTATTTACCGATTTTCCTTGCTTAACATCTTTCCATTCCTCCATGAATGCTTGGGACTGGCACTTTTTTATCATAATTATTAATGCATCATCAAGTTCCTTTTTTAACAGATACTTATATTTTGGTTTCTTTGTTTTTAGTACCCTACGGCAATAAGCTACGACTCTTAATAACTTCATCAAGGATGAGAATTTCGACCATACATCTTCACCGTCTTCGTGATCATCCATGGTAGTAGTAAGGTGAGTTTGAATTTTTCTTTCCTCTAAATCTGTGTTTAATCCTTTAGGATTAGAATAATGTATGATCTCTTCACTCAGCCATGAAGGTCCTTCTAGCCATAGTTTAAATCCCACTAACTGAGACGCTAGAATGCCTCGTGATGCGCAATCTGCTGGATTTTGTTCAGATTTGACATGTGCCCACTGGTTACGGTCTGTCACAGTCAGAATTTCTGAACACCTATTCCCAATGAATGTTTTCCAACGACTTGGATGACTACTTATCCATGCAAGTACAATTTCAGAGTCCGTCCATGCATGAATATTAGGCTTTGGTATACCCAACACTTCTGATACTTCCACCAGCAGTTTTGCCAGTAATACGGCACCTGATAACTCCAATCTTGGAAGACTAAGTTGTTTGATTGGGGCAACTCTGGTTTTTGCTGTGAGCAAACTGACGTGAACATTCCCCTTTGCATCTATCACTCGTACGTATATCACTGCAACAAATGCAGCGTTCGACGCATCACTAAAACCGTGGAGTTCTACTAACCTTGCGTCACTTCTGACGTGCATCCAACGTTTCAACCGAAATTGCGTAAGGTTCGAAAGACCCTCTCGATACTTTGTCCATTCTTCCAATAACGGTTGTGATAGTTCCTCGTCCCAACCGATGCCCGCTAGCCATAACCGCTGTATAAATATTTTTGCTTTGATTATGCTCGGTGCTATCCATCCTTGTGGATCATACAACTTTGAAATATCTGATATAACCTTTCTTTTCGTTACAGGTGCAGTCATCGGAGGCAACAGGACAGCGTACACAAATTCATCGGAACTACGACTCCAGGTAAGACCAAGTATTTTGTTAATAGCATCTAGCTTGACTTCTATCCTTTTGTCACCTTGCTTTTCTAAATTCACTTGCTGTATTTTACTTAACATAGCTTCACTATTGCTGGACCATTTTTGCAATTCGAATCCACCCCTTTTTAACATTTCAATCATTTGTTTATATATCTCAATTGCTTCGTCGTCTCTCTCACAACCCGACATCAAATCATCCATATAAAATTCATGTTTTACTCTTTCAGCTGCTAAAGGGAAGTCTTTACCTTCATCCTTTGCTACTTGTATCAGGCTTTTTACAGCCAAATACGGAGCTGAAGAAGTCCCGAACGTTACTCTGAGCATCTTGTACTCCTTAACGTCTTCTTCCGGAATTTCGCGCCACAGAATACGTTGATATTCTGAATCTTCATCGGTGACCTTTATTTGGCGGTACATTTTTACTATATCTGCAATGAAGCAGATTGGGTGAGTACGCCAACGCATTATTATATGACGCAATTCTGGCTGCAAGGTTGGTCCTACCATTAAGTCATCGTTCAGGGACACGCCATTCGTACCCTTGCACGACGCATCAAAGACGACACGAAATTTAGTCGTCTGTCTATCCTCGCGTATTACTGCATGATAAGGTATGTATAGACCCTTTGCTTTGTTGTCATGAACTTCTGTCATGTGATTTAATTTTAAGTACTCATCGAATACTTTTTTATATTCCTGTTTCAGATGCTCGTCCCTTTGAAACTTCCTCTGGAGATACTGAAACCTCTTTAATGCAATATCCCGTGAATGTCCGTCTGCGCAGGCTGGTTCACTGTCTCGAAATGGCAGCTTGACAACATATCGACCATCTTCGTCGCGTGTGGTTGTAGCATGGAAGATGTCTTCACATCGCTGCTCTTCGACTGACAGAATCTTCTTCTTGTTGGAAGGCTCTGCTTCTATTTCCCAGAAGGACTTTAATAATTCTTCGACAGGCTCTAATTGCGTATGCATTGTTATAAATTTATTGGTAGGTGTGTCTTGTTTTACTTGCCCACTTAATATCCATCCCAGGGTGGTATTTTGTGCTACTAATGAACCTGAGGGATATTTGATTACACCATGATCAATAACCCTGCCATAAACCTCCGCCCCTAATAAGATGTCTATCTTATTCGGAGTGTGATATTCTGGGTCAGCTAGAGGTACGAGTTCTAGCTCCGGCCATGAGGTGATTGATACTGTAGTCGCAGGTAAGTACGCAGTCAACTTGTCCAGTACATACGCTGAGACGTGCATTACACAACCTGGATCGAGACGTGAACTGATTGTAACATTTACAACGGACCTTGCTATAAGACTCTGTTCACCTCCCAACCCTGATATATATCCCTCGGTTGGCGTGGTTTTCAATCCAAGTAATTGGACTGCTGCTTTTGTGATAAAAGAGGCCTGAGACCCCTGATCTAAAAGAGCTCGTAAGAGCTGATGTTCCCCGCCATTTCGTGACTCAGCTTTTATTACGGCTGTGGCTAGTAGCACTTGGTGTGACACTCCTTTCACAAAATGGCTTGAGATGTTGTTAGACGTCGATGGACGCTCCTCCTGTGATGTTATCTTGGGTGCTTTAACTGAATCCACAACGGGTGTGACTTGATTATCAAGTGAATGATGAGAGACAGTTGTCTGTGCTTCGCCTTTTGAATGCAATAATGAATGATGCCTCCTGTTACAAATTTGACATGACGTGGTGTTTCTGCAGTGTTTTACCGAATGATTATTACCTAAACAGTTAAAACATAACCCGTGAGTTTGGACAAAGTTACGCTTGCTGTCGAGATCAGTGTTTATAAACTCCTTACAACTCCTAATATGATGATCTCGTTTACAATAAACGCAAGTTGTCTGAGCTACATGCAACAAGTGAATAGGGTTTGGTTTGCTATTGTAACTACTATGAGTCTGATTAAAAATGCGCTGTTTTGGAACATAAGTTGTGTTTGATTTGGAATCTAAAAACTCCAACGAGTGGTATTTCGTTTCCAAAAACTCCTGGAACTGTGCAATAGTGGGTAATTTATCTGAACGAGATACCAACTCGCTGACCTTAGACTCCCACTGTTTCCTACTTTCTGAATCTAATCTCTGGCTTACTACATAAATTATCATGACATCCCATGTTCCAGTGTCAATGCCCAAGCCTTTCAGAGCATTCAAAGTTTCTGTTGTAACATCTAACAATTGCTTGATTGCACTGCAGGACTCCGTTGAAATGCTTTTTTGTCCGAAAAATCGTTGTAATATGCAATTTACCAGATATTGTTTATTATTATAGCGACTTTTCAATAGAGTCCAGCATTGCTCGTAACTATCATTGGTTATGGGTATATGTCGTAATAATTGTTCAGCTTCTCCTTTGAGATGACCCTTAAGGTAATGTAATTTTTGGACATCATCAAGTTCTTCGTTGTCGTGGATGAGTGATACAAACAAGTCCCTGAAACTCATCCACTCCGTATAAGTCCCGGAAAATATGGGGATGGTGATCTTAGGCAACTGGACATGCCTGGTCTTTGATGTTTGGTATATCGGTAAAGGATTATTCAAACTACTTGGATTTGGTTTAAAATGGTTCTGTGCGTCCTTCAGTTCACATTTATAATCCATGTAGTTTTCTTCCGTGTAGTCATATACCTTTTCCTTTCCGTATACTGAATTCTCGAGATCTGCTGTTGTGTAGTTTCTAAATAAAGTGTTATGTCCAGTAGTGAACGTCTGCCACAGGGATTCCAAAATTTCTAAACGCGTCTCCACATATGACAGTGTCACTCGATCTTTGGGTGATTTTCGGAAGTTGGTATGTGCCTTTGTGATTCTAACCGAAATATCTATGAGCACGTTTATTTCTGCTTCCATTATGAATTTTTATTTAAATGTGTAAACCCGATGATAACTTATAAGTCCTAATTGTAAAAGTTCAGTACACAAGATGTTTTAAATTTCGACAATATTATTCAAAAGGGAACCGTTTTACCAGATCTCCCCTTTTAAATTTTTTCTGGGGGGTACAAAGTGCCTTCCTCTCCCCTTTTGATTTTTTTTGAAAGTAATGGTGGTTTATTTATTAGAAGATAATAATGGTTTATTCTTATTTTAGCGCCGTTTACTCCACACTACTCTAAGAACTTTAATGTACTCACAGTTTTTGCTTCAAATAAATGTTATGTAAGAACACTGCACTTATCCGTCGTTCACCGGTTTCGACTTCACTCCCAATAATCAGGAACGTGGGTTGTCTGGTTGTCTCCTTCTATATCCACGCCGCTCCTGTGATGTTTCGCAGACCACGAAACCACGTCGAAGATTCCGATGAATGATAACCAATGTATATACAAGTCGAGTACTAATTGTTGATAAAATCCGATTCCGAATGGACCATGTTAATTTTGATGGTTGTATGAATGCTCACTGGTTGGTATTAGGTGTAAATTTGAATAAAATCCCAAGATATGAAAAATTACTATGTTGATTTATTTCTTAGTGTTTTGGTCTGACATAATGTTTTTTTATGACAGCATGTTTCTTCTAAGTGACTTGACATAAGTGAACCATGCAGTTTGAACAGTAGTATATTTATATATGTATAGTATTATTTTGTAGTGTATAGGCAATAGCTATATATATATATATATATATATATACGTTTTTGTACACGTGTTAGTTTGTCTATCTTTTGGTTCCTGTGTCACTCAATTGCTCAAAGGTTAACTGGAAGAGATCCCTTAAAGGGATAAGTTCGCCTTTGTACCGATATAACCGAATTTGTCTGCATTTCTACCTGTGTTTTGTGTACAATAAAGTATTTACATACATACATACTTCTAATTGGTAATACAAAATATAAAAATGTTAATCTGACTATGATTTTGAACAACTTTTACTATGGGACCAACTTTTTAAATGTAACTAAAAAATCAGCTGTTTCAAAGGATATGTCTCCAATCGATAGACCAAATTGTAAGAAATAGTGTTTTTTTGACACATACAAAGTTGGTTTCATCATTAAATTTATTCAAAATCATGGTCGTGAATCCGACGATTTTTATATTTTGTATCACCAATTAGAAGTCAACCTGTATAAAGAAGAG
The DNA here is from genome assembly GCA_905163555.1 of Notocelia uddmanniana. Lineage (NCBI taxonomy): Eukaryota > Metazoa > Arthropoda > Insecta > Lepidoptera > Tortricidae > Notocelia > Notocelia uddmanniana. The sequence continues at coordinate 1,314,575 of LR991061.1, read as the reverse complement.
TAACGATTAAATAAATCACTAACAAATAGCCTAACTTGTAATGAATGATGAGTATGATTCTACGCTTTTTAACTGGTGACCGAAGAGCTGGCGACTTCCTCGCTCAACGTATCAGCATTGCGATACAGCGAGGAAATGCCGCCACCATCCTCGCTACAATGCCTCAAGGGCCTGTTTTAGATTTAAGTAGTTTAATTTTATTCATATTATATGTGGTTAGGTATTATTTTACGTTATTATTAAGTCAAATCAAATATGTAAATGAAATAAATGAACTTTATTCTGTAAGTAGGCCGCAATAGCACTTTTACAAGTCAAAATCTACTAGCGTTTCTGAAAAAGAAGACCACTGCCGAGAAGAAATGCCGCAACAAACTCGACAGTCAGTCATTTTCTCTCAAAAATATGCTTATTACAATGATAATACTTAACCTACTTAATGGAAAGAACTATATTCGAACATCAAAAACATGACTGGATATATTATGGTCAAATTTGGACCATAGTAAAGGCTTTTATTTCATCTACAATTTAATTTGTTTCGTTGTGACATGATACTTACCCATAATAAACGTACCGTAAAATGGGGTGAGTATGGTTCGCGGGGAGAGTTGGGTTATGAATGGGGAGAGAAGGGATGAAAGGGGGGTTAGATGGGATTTTAAGGCTACTGCTACAAAAATATTGTATTCTAATTTAAAATGGAGCTATAGTAATACTCATAATAAAAAAAACGATCCAACAATCTTCTAAAATCACCTTTTTATGAAATCCCATCTCATCCCAATTACGAGGTATTGCGGGGTGAGATGGGATTTCTTGATTATCGTCAAAGTTATAAAATGGGACTACCCAAAATAAAATAAAAACTAAAATACAAACGTCCGGAACACTTATTATATACACCATTCAATTTGAATGTCAGTTTTCTCCCTACTCACCCCATTTTACGGTATGACAAGTTTTCGTTTCACAACAGAACAAATGAAGTTGTAGACGAATTAAATCTCTAACTATAGTCTAAAGTGGTTGCCAGACTATCGATTATAATGTCACATATTAAGTTAAGTGTGTAGTAAGTATTATCATTGTATTAAGCATATTTTTGGGAGAAAATGACTGACTGTCGAGTTTGTTTCGGCGTTTCTTCTCGGCAGTGGTCTTCTTTTTCAGAAACGCTAGTAGATTTTGACTTGTAAAAGTGCCATTGCGGCCTACTTACAGAACAAAGATAACAATGTCTTAGAACATAAGTTCGTCCATGTACTGAGGTGGGCGTACCTATAATCACTGCGACTCAGTCCCCGACTACAGCAGCTGATTACGAACGTTTTGTTATTTTACTATACATTTTTAAAGTTCATTTGTTTCATTATTATTCATTTCATACCCTTATTTACCCGGGATGTCGTAAGGTTTTTTGGAGCCTCCGGGGTTGAGCCGCACTGATGGCAAGAGGCCAGATGGCCTAACACTGGTTCCGTGGCAGAAGGTTCGGTGTCTCTTGTGGGACGCTACGTGCGTCAGTACGTTTGCACCGTCCCACCTGAACAATACGGTCAGGGCTGCTGGGTCGGCCGCTGAGCATGCGGCTAGGCTTAAGCATTCGAAGTACAGTGCCCTGGAACCATTGTACGATTTCGTGCCGATTGTGGTGGAGACTGCGGGTCCTTGGGGGATGGAGGCCAAAACCTTTATCAAGGATTTGGGTCGCCGGCTTAGGGAGAGGGGCTGTGATCCGCGCTCCGGATCGTATCTGGTTCAACAGATTTCGTTGGCTATACAGCGCGGTAATGCTGCTAGCATAATGGGTACTTTTGAGCCGGCTACGGTTCGGAGTGGTCCTATTTAGTTGATAAGTTCAGGTTAGTTGACGAAGCCTGTTGCGGATTGCTTTATTGTTGTGTGTGACGACGCCTGTTGCTGATTTATAGTTGTACCCACCTGACGAAGCCTGCATTGCGGATTAAAATTGCATGTTAAAATTTTGTACTGAATATTAAATAAATTGTTTTTTTTTTTAAAGGATATCTTTTAAAGCTTAAGATAGTTCTGGTGGAACAAAGAAACTCACATACACATACATACATGAAACCTGAAAAAATCACACTAATTTTTTTGGGCAGTCGGGTAAAAGAGGTTCTTCTCTCGCCGACGGTCAAAGGTACATTTCAATAATAAATAAGATTATCCTAGTGATAGTACATTCGAAGAGTTTTTCGCTAAGTGGGTCGTGTCAACAAGGCCCCGTCGGATCAGATTAGCGTCTTGGCCGTGAACGTCCAATATTATGTGACAACTAGAGTGGCTTCTCTGTTTATTGTGTAAGCTAGAAATATGATTTTGGGTTACAAAAGGTTTTAGATTCGGCGATGAATAGCGGAAGGGGTTTAGGGGTTGCAACTGACGATTCGAAAGTGCTTGTTGCTAGGCCTATTTGGATGAAGAATATTAAATTTTGACTTTGACTTTGCTGTGTTAGAGTGCCACTAAGGTTTCCATTTCAGTTTCAACAAAAAAAAAGTTTCCGGATTTTCCGCTGTTCTCCTCTAGAGGTCGCATTCTAAATTTACGTGACATTTGGTGAACAGGTTTTATAATTGTATAGCTTTTTTATGTCAGGTCAGTTTTTGGATTTTTTTAAATTTAAAAATAGCTAAATAAATACTAAATACATATGAAACATCCAAGACTCAGAAACAAATGCTCGTGGGCATCACACAATGTGTTGTTACAAATTATGTTTGCATGCTAAAGATATTTGTACACCTACACTAGTGGGTAAAACATAGAGAACAAACCTATTTCATGTACTATTTTATTTATACCTATAGGCGGTTTTTAAGGCACTAGTGCATAGGCATCTTCCAGGTGAGCTCGCTTCATCGTCGGCCTCATCTTTGCCCCCTGGCTAGATGCTGGCCAAGAGCAAGCCCATTTTTAATTAAAAAAAAGGCAAATAAATGCCCTGACTGGAATTCGAACCCGGGAACTCCGCTTCGTAGGCTTTTATGCCTCATATTTTGGTACTTGTTAGTACCTAGTATTGTCATGTTTGTACACTAGATATTTGTAATTTGAAACAAAGTACGTAGGATAACCACGCATACACTTTGTGTACGAAAGATTTGAAACTTAAGTGTGGTAAGGTAATGCATAACTTTACAAACTTAACGAAAAGTAAATAGTAACAAACGTTTCAGTAATATACATATTTCCATACTTATTAAATATTCATACTGAATTTAGGCTTGAGATTTGAGACATGACACAGGAGCTATAAAGAAAATATGGAGCCAAGCTAAAGGTTAAATATATAAAAAAACGTTCAATGTTCAAGTAAATTTTAATGTCCTGTATATTCAAGATTCACTTGGACACTTTTGCGCAGTCCCATATCCAGGCAACACGCTCCCAGGCCGGCGGTGCAGCTGACCAGGCTCAAGTTCTTAAGCGCCGCAAATACTCTTCCTTATTGAGTAACTACGAGTTTGCGGCGCTTGCGGTAGAGACACTGGGTCCCTGGTCGGCTGACATTAAAGCGTTTATGAGAGCCATGTCGTCGCGGCTGGTTGACGCTTCGGGTGACCCCAGGGCTGGCGCTTACCTCTCGCAGAGGATTTCCCTCGCCGTTCAGAGAGGTAACGCGGCCAGCGTTCTGGGAACCATGCCGCAGGCAGACCTACTCGACGGTGTGTTTTTTTATAATTGGGGTTACCTTTTTTTGTTATTTTTTTATTTTTCATTTATTATTTAGCTTTTAATTTGGTATATTTTAAGTTATTTTTAATTTCGTTTGTTTTTGTACGTTTCTTACTTAACGTTAGTTAAATTTAATAATCTATCTTGTAACTACATTCAAATTCTTTAGTATAGATTAGTCAATACATAAATGTTAGTTAAGGATTACTTTTCCAGAAATAAATAAAAAATCCGTAAAAATCTAGATTCAAATATTTATTCACAACAAGCACTGTAACAAAAGTAAACAAAAACATACACAACAAAGGCTAAGTTGCGAAAAAGAACCCACTCAGCATATGCAGGCTTTACAGCCGGCGCTGATCTTCCGTAGGTCCCTTAGGGGCCCGTTACACGTCGATTACCATCACGCGATACACTCATACTACATATAAACAATACGTATCACGTCAATATTTATGAACATTGAAGCATTATCTACACTATTTTAAAATCCGCGATAATATTGACATCCGAGTATTGTATAACCACAGTGTAAAGTGCCCCATAACGTGACGAAACGGCGGGCAACACATCAAAAAAAAAGAAAAAAAAATTGATATAAACCAAAGGCCCCTTTTTTACACGGTTATTATTATCATGCAATACTCACATATCACGATACTCATTTTTTCATAATAAAAAATCGTTTCAAATGAGACAAAGTTATGGAAAATAAAATAAATAAATAAATATTGGGGGACAATCTTACACAAATCGACCTAGTCCCAAACTAAGTTAATAAATAAGTAAATATTAGAGGACGTTTTTTTACACAAATCGAACTAGTCCCATAGTAAGATCGATAAGGCTTGTACTATGGGTACTTAACGACGATATACATACTTATAGTAAAAGTAAAAAGTAAAAGTAAAAGTAGTTTATTCTTCAAATTAGGCAAATTACATGCACCTATGAACGTCAATAAACTACCACCGGTTCGGAAAAATATACCTCTGCCACGAGAAGAACCGGCGTAAGAAACTCGGCGAGGTGTAATTTTTTCAAAACAATATACATTATATAGTTAAATATAAAATTACATTACTACAAAATTACTTAAATAACAATGCTACAGTAGAAAATATATTTTCGCGATAGATTACCCGTGCAGGACGCTATCACTGCCAAACATCCCTATCCGTGATGTAATCGTTTATCTTATAATATGCTCTTGAAATAAGTGTTTGTTTTACTACAGATTTGAATTTAGAATTGCTAAGTTCAGTAATGTGTTTAGGAATTTTATTGTAGAATTTGATACAATTTCCCAAGAACGACTTTTTCGCCTTTATAGAAGGTTATTTTGAGTTTCCCAGTATTTCTCGTGGCTATTGGTTTATCAGCGTTCGTTGGAAAATTGCCCAAATTCTTCCTAACATACATTATTATTTCAAATATGTATAGGGACGGCAGGGTTAGAATATCTATTTCTTTGAAAAATTCTCTTAATGAATCACGCGACCCCAGATTATAAATTGCTCGGATAGCCCTTTTTTGCAAAATAAAAACAGTTTCAATATCTGCAGCTGATCCCCATAAGATAAGACCATAAGTAATTATACTATTAAAATAAGCAAAGTAAACTAACCGTGCCGTTGCCACATTGGTAAGCTGCCTTATTCTCCTGACTGCAAATGCAGCAGAGCTCAACCTACTTCCTATCGCTGTTATATGGGAACCCCACTGCAATTTTGAGTCCAATGTAATACCTAAGAATACAGTAGAAGTAACAAGTTCTAATGTTTGACCATTAAGTTTAATATTTGTATCTAAGTTTCTGTTTGATGAGTTCGCTAGAGAGAATTTCATACATTTCGTTTTTTTTCGGATTCAATACTAAGTTATTGGCAGCAAACCAGTCAGATATCATGGATAGGGTATTATTTGGTTCAATGAGTTCAGTATCTCTCCTATTTACCTTGAACAGTAATGAGACACCTCATTACTGTTCTGTGCGAACATTACAATGCCTGATCGTCGGCTTACCATATATGGCAGATCATTTACATAAACAAGGAACAGGAACGGACCTAGAATAGACCCCTGAGGTACTCCCATCTCTACCACTGTCTCTGACGAAATGGCTTTATTTATCGCTACCTTTTGATTTCTCTGTGTTAAATATGACTTCATGAGATCTAATGCATGCCCTCTGATGCCATAAAACTTAAGTTTACAAATTAAAGTACCATGATCTACACAATCAAAAGTCTTGGAAAGGTCACAGAACACTCCGATGGCGTCGTGCGACTCTTCCCAAGACTGCAAATAAATTTTAATAAACTTGCACCTGCATCAGTAGTTGACCTACCCTGCGTGAAGCCGAATTGCTGTGCGTGCAAAATATTGTGAGAATTAAAGTGAGAAACCTATTGCGTAAGCATTATTTTTTCGAATATTTTGCTAAACGCAGGTAGGATAGAAACTGGACGATAATCAGAAGGATTATCTCTATGACCTGATTTGAAAATTGGACTTCAGTACATCTAGAGGAGAAACATGATGAAATTTGGAATTAGTTAGTGATTCTAATTTTACTTTGTCATTCAGAAGGGATTCAGCTTTTGTGGTAGACGATGCTAAACTTTGAGTAGTGACTATAGGACTTTTAGAAAAGAAATTATTAAATTCATCAGCTACTTTTACTACATTAGTTATTAAATTATCCTTTACTTTCAAAGAAATTGTAGACTCTTTATTATTTCTCTTCCCAGTCTCTGTGTTTATTATTTTCCAGACTGTCTTGGCTTTATTATCTGAGGACTTAATTTTATTATTTAAGTGCATTACTTTTGCTTTCGTGCACACTGTTTTAAACCATTTGGAATAATCCCTAACATACTGATGGAAACATTCGTTTGTGGTGCAAGATCTCCTTTCATAAAGTTGATATAAGTTATCTCTACTTTTCCGAATTCCGGTAGTTGCCCACTCATTAAATCTCATTTTATTGTTTATCTTAATACGCTTTTTACTACAAGTCTTATAAAAAACACACTGTATTCAGAAGCATTTTGAATTGATCATTCGGATCATTTGATTGTACCTGGGTGTTCGTCATGGCGACTAGTAGATTAGACTTTAGTAATTCTAGTCTACTTCGACTCAGCGGTCTTATTTCTATAACGCGATCTGGATGTTTTACTTCGCAAGGTAGCCTGACCATCTGAGCTTTATGATCCGAACGAACTCCATTCACTATGCTACTGTCTATATGAGAACTGTTTAACCAAATATTACCTATACAAGTGGCCTAGGTCGGAGTAACTCTGGTAGGTACTTCAAACAAGTAGTCAAAATTGAAAGATACTTATATACATAGAAAACATCCAAGACCCAAGAACAAATATCCTTGGTAAAATGCACAAGTACTTGCCCTGGCCGGGATTCGAACCCCCCGCTCCTCTAGCTTCGGAGGCAGTGTCACTACCAACTAGGCTAAACAGGCCGTCAAGCCGTCAAAAAATAAATAAAACTTACAAATAAAAGCTAACTTAAACAATAGGAAACTAACCTACAACAAAATCAAGCCCAAATCACTGCCATAGATAGGGTTTTCATAAGGCTGGCCGCTGGAATTCGCTGTGTGATCGTAAATAAGATCGTCATCATCATCATTATCAGGTGAAGAACGCTCACTGCTGGACATAGGCCTCCCCAAAAGAGTGACACAATGATGGTCCTGCGCCACCCGCATCCAGCAGACTCCCGCGACGTTTACTAAGTTCAGTCCACCCTTGCTTGGGGCTTCTTTTAATACCACGTCGGTGGCAAACAAGCGTACGGCCCGCCTGATGGTAAGCGGTCACCGCAGCCTATGGATGCCTGCAACTCCAGGGGTGTCACATGCGCGTTGCCGACCCTTTAAGAATTTATACACTGCTTTGGTTGGGGTTATATCCCGGTAAAGGCATTTGTTTCTGTGGTGAGCAGAAACATTTGTTCCTGAGACTTGGATGTTTTCTATGTATTTAAGTATATATCTATTAAATATATCGTCGTCTAGTACCCATAACACAAGCCTTATTTAGCTTACTATGGGACTAGATAGTTCGATTTGTGTAAATAATTATTTAATTATTTATTCATCATCATCATCATGTCAGCCGAAAGACGTCCACTGCTGGACATAGGCCTCCCCCAAAGACTTCCACAATGACCGGTCCTGCGCCACCCGCATCCAGCGGACACCCGCGACCTTCACCAGGTCATCGGTCCACCGTGTGGGGGGCCTGCCCACGCTACGCCTTCCGGTACGTGGTCGCCACTCGAGAACCTTAATTATTTATTAATAATCCATTATTAATTATTATTTAATTCACACACGTGGTACCGCAGCCACCCCACCGTATAAGGGATGATTCACAGTAGACCGTTCCGCGTCCGGGCCGGCCCGTTTTCTATGAAAGCAAACGTAACGGCCGGCGTATTTCTCTAGAAGAAAACGGGCCGGCCCGGACACGGAACGGTCTACTGTGAATCATCCTTAAAATATTTATCTTCAACATACAGTTTAGAGCCATATATGATCACGGGGTCTGACATTCTCAAAGCCACAGCAAAATCCCCAACACCACTTCTTGCTCTGTAGGTATGTGTTCCTGGTGGTGAGTAAGGTCGCCAGAGCTGCTGAGGATGCGCTGTGTTGGGAGTGAGGGACCTGCATATGTCTACCTGTCAACACAACGAATGATAAGTCCATTGGTCTGTAATGCGCTTGTAATTCTTCTGGAATCGCGAGTCCATAAGTAAAAAAAAGTAAAAGTAAAAGTAGTTTATTCTTCAAATTAGGCATATTACATGCACCTATGAACGTCAATAAACTACCACCGGTTCGGAAAAATATACCTCTGCCACGAGAAGAACCGGCGTAAGAAACTCGGCGAGGTGTCATTTTTTCAAAACAATATACTTATACATTGTATAGTTAAATATAAAATTACAGTGTCAGCTACTACAAAATTACTTAAATAACAATGCTACAGTAGAAAATATATTTTCGCGGTAGATTACCCGTGCAGGACGCTATCACTGCCAAACATCCCTATCCATGATGTAATCGTTTATCTTATAATATGCTCTTGAAATAAGTGTTTGTTTTACTACAGATTTGAATTTAGAATTGCTAAGTTCAGTAATGTGTTTAGGAATTTTATTGTAGAATTTGATACAATTTCCCAAGAACGACTTTTCGCCTTTACTAGTCTATAGAAGGTTATTTTGAGTTTCCCAGTATTTCTCGTGGCTATTGGTTTATCAGCGTTCGTTGGAAAATTGCCCAAATTCTTCCCATAAGTTAAGGTATCTGCTCATCAGGCTGACCGCCAGCATGTTTGCAACCGTCTTTGTATTAAAAAAATCTCGCAATGCGTTCCGAACCCACGACCGTAATGCGCAAGTTATAAAGATTCTAAAACGCAGAGATAAAAAATAAGTTAAAAGTTAGTTTTTAAAGTTGCCATTAAGCCCGCCATTTGTACAATAACATTTTGTGCAATAAAGTTTGAATAAATAAATAATAAATAAATAAAGTTCCTCCCGTTGCATTCCTTTGTTTATGTTTAATTAGATGTTTCTTTAGTGTTTTTCTGAGCAACAAACAATAGTGTATTTTATTCTGATCCACAACCCAATCACGAGTCACGTCGCTTGTCGGTAAACGACTCTTAAACGTCCCGGAAACGTCACGGGCGCGTTGTTAGCGAAGTTCCGCCGCGCCTCGTTACGCGGTGTGACCACTTACGCACTTCTTTCCGATTACCACCCTGTTACAGCACCGGCCACGAGCGAGTCCAAGCTATAAGCTGGAGCGGCGAGGCTTCTATTTTACGATATTAAAAAAAAACCGGCCAAGTGCGAGTCGGACTCGCGCACGAAGGGTTCCGTAACGCATGATCTATAAAAAAAGTCCGACTCGCACTTGGCAGGTTTTTAATATTTGTTCTGTCTAGCTATTACGGTTCTTGAGATCTAGCTCGGCGAGTGGTAGCCATGAAAAAGGGTTAAAATATCACGTTTTTTGTATGGGAGCCCCCTTAATTATTATTATTATTTTGTTTTTAGTATTTGTTGTTACAGCGGCAACAGAACAGTGGCGGTACGGTCTTAAAAGCCCAAAAGCCTGGCTTGCGTTACTAAAATTAGCAAAAACCAAATATATGTACGATTAAATTATTTTTCCATTTCAAACTAACTTAAAATCCGCGCGGCGGCGTCTGATCTGTATACTCTATTCATCTTGGGCGGGGTAGTAGTACAAAATTCGACCGTAGCAAGTAAGTGGCGCTACTGCCGCGCGAAATGAGCGGTTTACGATAGAGTTGAGACACGGGCTAGTCATCTCGCTCGCACGCGCGGGCTTGCAAGCGGGCTTTAATGCTGATATCTGTTTTCCCTTAAATTATCTATGAAAACTGCTACAAAACGAGAGATACGTATATATAGCTAGATCTAGCAAATAGTTTGTGACTAGAAGCCCGGCTTTCGACGTGAAGTTATCAACAGATGTTAGTCAAATGCGAATTTCGCACGTGCGTGTTCATGACTGGGTGGATTGTGATGCTAACTTCATTGATTACAATTATACATTACTTGAAACTGAACAATTTGTTTGAGCGGATAGTGTTTTGTATTAAAAAGTTTATTAAAGTGGAAAGTGACGATGGATGAAGACGTTCCGTGTGACGATTTAAAATGTACACAAGTTATCGGCGCAGAAAAGGTAGGCACGCTAATCTTTGCACAAAACAGCAACTTATTTTTTCACTGAAACCTACGCCTGACTTGAGTATTTCTCAGATAAGCAAGTCACACAAACGACAATTTCAAAGATCGATGCGATTGCTGATATATCTGTACAATTTTATCTAGTAATAGCATGCCTTCAGTGTGTTTTGTTGGTCTGTCCTGTCTACGCCACACCAGTAAGTGATAATGAACAGTAAAGATTTACTAGTGGTAATATAATATGGCAAGGTATCAAGGTAGAAGATATATTTATTGATATTGTGTGTGAAAAAATACAAAATGTATCCCTCGGCTTGCCCTTCTCTGCAACCCTAGGCACGCCACTGCAACAGAAATACACAATCTGTGAAAATTTCAACTGTCTAGCTATTACGGTTCTTGAGATACATCCTGGTGACAGACGGACGGACGGACGGCGAAGTCTTAGTAATAGGGTCCCGTTTTTACCCTTTGGGTACGGAACCCTAAAAACTACGAAACAAGCTTACGGCCTACGTGACGGTAGCTCGACACTGCAGCCTATGGACGCTTGTGGCTGCTGACCCTTTATTAATTTGAGGATGCGTGGTGCAGATACACACATGCAGGTCTCCCAGTCTCAACACAACGCATAATCGAGAGCTCTGGCGAGTTCCTGGTGGATAGTAAAGACTCTCCACCAGGAACTCAACATGCATACAGTGCAATTCGAGTTCATTGTAGCTGCGGTTTTCTGTCAAGGTGGTAGGTATTACCCCAGTTGGGCAGCTCCAAATATAAGCGAGATGACATTTCTCAGGGGGAAGAAGAGGCAGGGGACGACCGAGACGTGCGTTTATGGATTAGGCTAAGGAGAAAGTTGATGTTGTGTCGTATCAGGAACTCAAAGATGTAGCACAGAGAAGAACGTAATGGCGGTTACTCCACCGACAAGAGCAAGGCTCTTCAATTATGATGATGATGATGATGACATTTCTTTGTGCCCTGTCTCTCCATTAAAGACTGACCAGTGATTGACCCTACCTCATGGTAGTCAGTGGAGTGGAGGACCTAAAATGTAGCTCAGTTGTTTAGTGACAGCCTTAATCACCTCGCAAATTCAATGCTAAAGATATAGAAAGGTTTCTTCTTCTTGGTGTGTGGTGATGTGTTCGTATAGATATGAGGTCACAAGAACTTCTGTGATTGCGCTGTATTACGAGTGAGAGACCTCATTTGCGTCTTGCCGTCAACATCGCCAGCAGGTTGTAAAGGACTCCAGTAAGTTGCAGACACGTTTTGTTTCAAAGTAATATTACCTATTCAAGGAAAGCAAATGTTGATTACTCTTCAAGTGTGACCCAAGAATACGACAGTAGGAAACTTTGCACTACAGATTTCCATCCCCGGTCGTCCAGAGCACTCCAGAGCCAGACTCAAAACACGGTGGAATAAAAGACATAGAGTGGCATCCGAAGACGATGTCAAGACAGACTGAAGTGGAGCAGATTGGCTTGGAATACCTCACCACCACGTGGGATTCATGGCTAGGAAGAGACATAGAAATAATTGCATTATAAAGAAATCCAACAATGGTATTATTAATGGGATGCCAAAGTTTCAGATATATATTTCACATGACTTTTAGTCGTTTTAGCTACAGAGCCTTCTAAAACCACCTCTTAACTAGACCACGTGACGGAATCGCCTCTAGACCCCTGATATTTTCCGCTATAACCGTTGACGAAGACGCCACCTGGCGGTAATCCGATTTTAACTTCGCGCGGATAACTGCCGATTGGCCCATTAGAGAACCAGATGGAGTTGCCATTCTGCCAGCTTGTGGATTAGCCGATACTTACACGTGTTTTGTTACGGTACTTATAGTACGGTCGGCCTCACAAGTAAATTCTTAAACACATTACTGAACTTAGCCATTCTAAATTCAAATCTGTAGTAAAACAAACACTTATTTCAAGAGCATATTATAAGATAAACGATTACATCATGGATAGAGATCTTTGGCAGTGATAGCGCCCTGCACGGCTTATTCTGCGTTTTTTTCTGCGTTGCACCGTTGCTCAGAGTGGACGTGTGTTTGAATTTACGAGATCTTTTTAATTTCAATTTTTTTGTTTTGTTTCTGTGCGGTTTACTGGAATTTCTAGTAACTCTGTCCCTCCTTGTTTCGCTTGGGAGAAGTCGAACTTAGCTTGTCGGCCATGTTGGACAGTGTCGGACTTCTTACTCTGAAGTGCGAGTGAATCTGGTATTACTTATTCTGTGATCTGGTAACTAAGACGATAGTGAACGAAGTGTTGAGCCGGAGCGCTGTGGGACATCATTTATCTTTTTGCGTTTTTGTGCGGATTTGAACTCGCCTGTGCCACTGCGCTACGAGTGCTTGAGCGACTAGGCTCGAATTTGCGATACAGATACGGCAACATTGTCGACGCACTATAGATTGAACCTTGGTTATAGTATCTATTTAACCTTTTGAACGCCACGGTCGGCCATAGACGTCAACGTAAAATCGTCACCCCGACGCCAACAACGACACTGGCCGATATATTTTTTTTATAAAATACTACTGAGAAGCTGCCCAATTTTATATTGGCATTATTTCTTTATACATCATTTTTTACCGTTGTGGCGTCAGGGGCACGGCGAATTACTTTGACGTCCCCAGCAAACATTTTAAGTGTTTTTTCCTAGGTTGACGAATATATTACCAATTTAAGTAAAAATTACGTTTAACGCACCAATTATATTCACTTATTGTACACTTTTACTGCCAAGTAAATTGAAAAGACATTAAAACGTAATTTTCACTTAATTAATACACCAAGAAGTCCGAGACTTAATGGTTGAAAACATGATAGAAATATGATGTAGAATTGACTACAAATCCTGACCAATAGGAAATATCTACCTATAAGTGCATGTTAGAGGTATTTGGTACGTAAATATTACCTATACGGAGACCTCCAGGTCGTTTATTTTATGTCGATTTTGCTACCAATTCTTAGTAAATATTACTTTCAGTGGATACTAAATTACGACTATGTAGTTAAAAATACTTGTAAGATATTTACAATACCATAAGGTTATTGTCTAATTACCTAATAGTCAGACTTACTGCCAAATTCAACCAATTAGTCGAGGGCGACTTCTGGTTAAATTTGTTTTAGTACGTAATCGTCAGTATTTGGTGACAGCAGACGTATTTACTTTGAGGTAATTTTCTTTAATAACAGTTCCCGATTTATAATGGCCAAAGATAAAAAAAAATATAGACATTCAAGTAGTTACTATAGAAAGTGTAAAGGTAAAATGAAAGTTCAAAAGGAAACGTTAAACAAAGAACAACAGTGTAACTTGTCTGCAAATTTTGCGAAATCCCATGATCTTCCATCGGCTTCTACATCAAATTGTGATGAAAATTCAACGAGTAAATTAACTGATTCCCATACACAGCCAAGTAAGAGTTTCAATTTCGTGTCTTCGAATAATGAAGAATTTCAAATACAAGAATCTGTAAATGAAGACTCTGGAGAAGAAGACGTTGGAAATGAAGACTCAGCTGATATGAAATCAATAAAACTTATGGAAGACCTAAAACCGACCGTACAGCATAAACCCACCTCCTCGTCTCTAAACGATTTGTTGGGTTTGTTAACTAAATACGGATTTAAACTGCCAAAAGATGGGCGAGTATTGCTAAAAACTGACGATGTTTCTATACAGCCTATGGGACAAGGAAAGTTTTGGTATCAAGGTGTAAGAAATTGTTTAGAAAAAGCAATGTCAGCCATTGATTTAAATTCTATATCGAGCATTGAGTTATTGATCAACGTAGACGGCATGTCTCTTTTTAATAGTACTGCTTCCGAAGTATGGCCTATAGCTTTTGCAATATATGACATGCCGAATATTAAGCCTATGTTTGCAGCAATTTATTATGGAAGTGGAAAACCACCATTGGACTTATATTTACGGGAATTCATAAACGAGATGAATAATATTATACAAGAAGGCATAATTATAAACGAAAAAAATATATATGTGAAAATTAAGTGTTTCGTGTGTGACACTCCTGCTAGAGCGTATCTGAAAGGTGAGATACTGTTAACTTATTCTATTTTTTTTCTACACGTCTACATAATCTTTGAATTAGATCTTCATATATTATACCATTGGACATCGGCATACTTTTAAAGCTGAACCAAAAGTCTATGCTCTATGGTGAAATAAAATATTTTATTATAAAACTGTACGCAAAATCATTCAAAAATATAACGCTATGTTTTTATGAAGCAAATGAGTCTCCATAAATTCAATAGAAGACTTATTTTACGAATATGTCAACATTAGTTGCGTTTCCGAACTTAATAACGTCACTGTAGTTGTAAAATAATTACCTATTTTTAATACAGGCCATAATCATTAAAAAAAACTTACTCTCTGATGCCACTGATGCCTGATGGTGATTAGTCGAAATGCCATGCCATGCCAGGTCACGAGACGGTCGCATCGACTCTCCACCACCAGTTTTTGTAATTATTACCTATAGGTCGCTGATACGACCTCATGGTCAAAGTATTGACGACTTAAATAGGTAATTTATACCATTAAGTTGCAGGTATATGTATATTTAGCCTAAAATTAACTTAATTACCTACTGGTCGTATTTGTAGGTGAAATGTGACTTTCTGGTCGAGCCGACATTTTGTTTTATTATAACTAAGGCGCGATATTTCCAATGGCATAGTTTATATTGTAATATCTTAGATAATTCCGTCGAAAAGTACTTTAATGTGCTGACATTTCAAATAAAATAATATATTTTATCAAATTAGTTCATTTAAATACACTAAAGCTCAATTTGACACTCTACTACAACCATGTATAATTGTATATGCATCTTCACTTTACAAAAATTCGGAATACTTGAATATTTCATAAGCCCATCGGTGTATTTGAACGTAATCCTAACATAATACACGAAAAAATTTTCACCGCACTAGATTTCATCATATCATCTGCACTAATAACTTTAATTATTTTACAAAGAATTTGTAGCCGCCATCTTCATTTAAAACTAGAGATTACTTTTTAGTTAGACATTTTGCTTTTGCATTGAAATGAAAACATGTCCGTTATATGTTTGTCTCTTTTTTACCCCCAACCGCCGACGGCGGTCCGCCGCCGCTGATGAGGTCGTCGCCACTGCCCCTGGCGCTGCCGCATCCACCTATCCTGCCGCCGCCGTTGCCACTGCACCTGCCAGCACCGCCGCTGCCATTCAACAATAACAAGTCTAGCACCAATCGGGTCACAATTCTCCACCAAAATATAAATAGACTTGAACATAAAACGTATAAGTTAGAGTGTGAATTACAACTTCGTGATCAAGTGGATGTGCTGTGTCTGACGGAGCATTGGCTAACATCCGCGCAAATATCCTCCGTAAATATAATGAACTACAGTCTTCGTTCCCAGTACTGCAGACCTTCACGCATAGGGGGCGGGGCTTGCATCTATGTCGAGTCTGGAATAACGACCATCGAGCGACGTGAAGTATCTGAGCTATCAATGGAGAAGCAGTTTGAGGTCTGTGCAGTTGAGATTATAAGCATGGACCTAATTGTAGTGTGTATATATCGGCCTCCAAGCAGTGACATCGACTTATTTTTTTCCAAAATGTATCAATTATTTAATCTAAATATAATAAGTAATAATAAGGTTGTAATAGTTGGTGATATAAATATAGACTTACTTACTAAGAATAATAACACTAAATCATTATGTAACATTTTGAAACAATTCGGATTTAAACAACAGATTCACCAACCGACTAGAATAACTATATCAACAGAAACTTGTATCGATCACATATACGCTAACTTACTTAAAACTGACATTATAAATATATCCTGTAATCAAATGAATGTGTCTGATCACTTAAGCACAAGTATTGTTGTGAATGTTTGTAAAAATGACTTAAAAACACACTACATACCTAAGCGTATTTTTTCAATGGAAAAAATAAATGGTTTTAAACAAACTTTAAGTTTTTATGACTGGAACTCCTTAGTTGAAAAGAGCGCATGTCCAAGTAAACAATGTGAGTCTGTCTTAAATGTTATAAAACATTTTTTTGATGTACATTTCCCTGTACGGAAATGTCCCGTAAAAAATAGGTCAAATGTGTGGGCTAGTGACACCTTGCGACAATTACGTAATCAGACTCGTCTTTGTAAACAAAGCCTGTCTATGGGTAATATCGATATGTTTTCGCGCTTACTGGAACTCGAGTCTTGTTATTCCCTCGAACTAAAACAAACTCGCACTAGTTTTATAAATAAACAAATAAGTCTATGTGACGACATGTGTCGGGGTGTGTGGCGTATTATAGCATCCGAGACGTGCAATAACAGCAAGCGCGAGAGCAGAGCACTCGACGTACTCGTAAGCAGGTCGGAGGGCGACTGCGCTGAGGCGCGTGCCACCGCGGCCGCGAATGCGCTAAACCGGTATTACACTTCTGCTAATGCACACAATCCCAAACCGTGTCCTAGGGATGCGCTCGCTTACCTAGAAAAATACTTACCAGCTGAGCTCTTGGAATTGCAATTTAAACCTTTTAACCTCGACGAAATTATGCAGACTATAAAGCAAATAAAGTGTAAACCATCTAAAGATAGCAATGACATGACTACGAATATACTCCGATACCTACCACCTATCTTAGTATCTTTATTACTGAAGTTGTTCAATGATTGCGTTTCAGAGGGAGTATATCCTGAGCCTCTCAAAATCGTAAAAATCCAACCTATATATAAGGGAAAAGGCGAGATGCATATTCTCAGGAACTTTAGGCCTGTCGCATTGATACCGATTATATCCAAGATCTTCGAGAAATTACTAAGTAAGCGAATTATGACTCATCTTGTAGATAATAACATACTCAATAAACACCAGTACGCGTACCAAGCGGGGCGATCGACGGTGAGCGCGGCGCGCGACTTGAAGGCGCGGGTGCTCGCCCACCTCGACGGCGGGCGGCAGGCTGCGGCAGTTTTCTGCGATCTGTCGCGCGCCTTCGAGATGGTTGATCACAAGCTTCTCCTTCAAAAAATGTGGTGCTATGGAATAGGCGGTAACTTCCACAAATTAATTGTGTCATTCTTAAAAAACAGAACGCAGCGCACTCACGTCCTCAATTCCAAATCCAATCTGGATGACACAGGCGAGTGTGCCGTGCCCCAGGGATCAACGATTGGGAACTATCTATTTTTGTTGCTTGTCAATGACATTACGGCCGCTAGCTCTGATGCTGAATACGTAAATTACGCGGATGACACTTGTATGATTGTCAGTGCTAATAATATTGAAAACCTTACAGTCAAGCTGACTCATGTTATGACCCAGATATCAAAGTGGTTTCATGCCAACGGTATGCTCTTAAACGTGGAGAAAACCAACCTAATCCATTTTAAATTACGTAAGTGCCATAGCAAAATACAAATAAATATTAACAACACCCCAATACCTCAAGTCGACCAAACAAAATATCTAGGCTTTATAATTGACTCTGGTCTAACATGGTCAGCTCACATAGACTTCATGTGCGACAAACTATCGTCGGCAGCCTTTGCACTTTCCAGACTAGTCCCAACTCTCTCAGACGACAATATAAAAAAAGCGTATTACGGATGTTTTCACTCCATATTGATATATGGTGTCGACCTTTGGGGGACAGCGGCTGATCGCGACCGAGTATTTAAGCTCCAAAAGCGAGCAATACGAATAATCGCCAGAAAACCATACGACCATTCAGCGCGTGACCTATTTGTTAAGCACAGAATCCTGACATTACCAAGTGTTTACATCTTAGAAGCGTGTAAGTACGTGAGAAGTAACCTCAACGCGTATACAACCCGTGAGCAGCAGTCAGGTAGAAGTACGCGCGGTGGAAGTCTCCTGCTGGTGCCGGCTCACTCTACCGCAAAGGCTAGGAGATCACTTGGTGTGTTGGGGGTGAAATTGTTCAACGCGCTACCCGCTGACATCAAGGATGCTCTTTGTTATGTCACATTTGTTAACAAAATAAAAAAAGTTTTGTTACAAATGGTCTGCTACACCATCGACGAATTTTTCGACAAGGTGTCATTAACCCACACACAAAATGTGTAATTTTTTAGTGTTTATAATTTGAAATTATTTTAATTCTGAAATTTATTTTTTATTATTACTAATTTAATATTTTTAATGTATTTGTAATTGCCATTGATGTAAATATTTTTTGTTTTACGTTTTGATTTTGTTACAAAAAATATTGATTGTACCAATTACATTTATGTAAACATTTATTTTGTAAAATATTGGACGTGTAAATTATTTTATCAATAAATATATGAATATGAATATGAATACACCATCAACGTCTGATTAAAATTTACCTCGGCAAGTGATTAAATGGTAAAATATACGTTGCCATATTGTTTAAAAGTGGTAAAGATTACCAAATTAGTACATTGCAACTACACGGCACGTCGTGGCGACGTCGAATCCACGTCGAAAATGTGACCTTTGTAATGACCTAATAGTTGTAATTACTAAAGTTACGTGGAATCGACGTAGCCGGCACGTGCTTTTTTTCCCCATTTAGGTTGAATCCACGTCGATTCGACGTCGATTCGAGGTAACTCATTTTGGTCACCGTAAAATTTGTAACCTAAAATAGGTGCATTTATCCTAATTTTTACTTAAAATGTTTGCTGGGTCTGGCGTCGAAAAGGTTATATGTATCGCCATCTTAAGCTATTGAGCTAACCTTCGGCTAGTTATATTTGTGCTAGATTGTCTCATGATAGGTTTTTTGACAGTTCTTCATACACTAATTCTTAGTTCTCGAAGCTCTGTATGAAACAGCCGATTATTTTACCGATGCTATTGTGGTTGAAAATGGGGTTGGGGACACATTATCAGATAAAAGTAAACCAACATTATGGGCATTAGATTATAGAATTATATAGGTTATAAATGATTTATCATCAATAGGCTTGTAGCTTATCAGATCTGTTTGCAAACAGGCCCTTGAAAATCGTCTTTAGTTTCACGAGTTCAGTTATGTTCAAACGTTTGTTCTAATGTTCAAAATCCTAAAAACAATTCAATAAAAAACACCAGAAGCCCTGGAACACTTAATGCCGCCTTCGATAATTTAGAATCTAATTTAATCTTGACGATTTCAAGCCAGCTCAGTACTAAAACGAATCCAATATTTTCGAAGCAAAAGAACGAGATCATTAAGTGTAATTGGAAATCGGAGAGCGACCATTGAGACCGAGTAAACGTAATTTAAAGATAGCGCTAAGACGTCTATTGACGGCGGACGGCCATTGACGCCGGAACCAATAATTAAGTTACTGTTATACGTGGGCGGTTAACTCGGTTAAGTGTTGAGTAAATCGGTTAACGGACTAATTGTGGTGAAAAGGAAAAGAGAAAATCATGATTGATACTTTTCCCACTTCACCGTTTCCGCAACGTTTGATGTGTTTATTGAATTATTTATTCACAAAAGAAACTTTATCGTGCAAAAGGCGGACTTTAGATGCTGAATTATAGAGCTAAATTGCCATTTTTTAATCGTGATTCAACAAAAACCATTCATACCAAAAAATAAAAATACACGTTCATATACATTATATTTCAAAGGGTGTGGACGATTCCTAAACATGATTTAAGAAAATCGGCTCGATAAAAAAAATCGCAATGCTACGTCTTAAAATCATCTTAAATTAGTCATAATGTATTTTTTTTCAACTGAAACATGTATAATGACGACCTGTTTAGCCTAGTTGGTAGTGATCCTGCCTCCGAAGCTAGAGGTCCCGGGTTCGATATTTGTTCTTGGGTCTTGGATGTTTACTATGTATTTAAGTATGTATTTATCTATATAAGTATATATATCGTCGTCTAGTACCCATAGTACAAGCTTTGCTTAGTTTGGGACTAGGTCGATTTGTGTAAGATTGTCCCCCAATATTTATTTTATTTTATTTTATTTTTAATTATAAACACTGTTCTAACATACTCAAACCTAAAACATAGATATTTATATTACATAATACATGTGTTGAATATATTTAATTTTATTATTAAATTTCTGATTATCTGCTTGTATAGTAGGTATATAGTTTCTCTTTCACTCCAACGCAATTAGACGCAGAAAGACATAGCCAAGGTCATTGGCGCTTGTCAGAGTCTTAATGCCATATGGCATTCTCTGCTGGTCAACCAAGTCAAGTAAGTTTATCTCAAACATACTTTTTTTAACTACGACGGTCGCAAACGTGTCCAAACGAGCATACAGCCTGATGGTAAGCAAGTGCATTGCCGACCCTTTTTTGATTTGAGTATTCATCGTGTTGACAGTTAGAGACAAATACGTTTAACGGCACTATACCGAAGATATCCCGGACATCAGCCTGTACGAGATTAGAATGGCTCTTAAACAGCTAAAGAACAACAAGGCACCCGGTGCAGACGGAATAACAGCTGAACTCCTGAAGGCGGGTGGAAAACCGGTCCTTAGGGCCCTTCAGAAGTTGTTCGATTCCGTCTTACTGGAAGGGAAAACTCCAAAGGCATGGAACAGAGGTGTGGTGGTGCTGTTTTTCAAAAAGGGTGACAACGCCTTACTGAAGAACTACCGCCCCATCTCACTTCTGAGCCATGTCTATAAGCTGTTTTCAAGAGTCATTACGAACCGTCTCGCACGCAGGCTAGATGACTTCCAGCCTCCCGAACAAGCCGGATTCCGAAGAGGCTTTAGCACCGTAGACCACATCCATACGCTTCGTCAGGTTATACAGAAGACTGAGGAGTATAACCTGCCCCTCTGTCTAGCGTTCGTGGACTACGAGAAAGCCTTCGATTCGATTGAAACCTGGGCTGTACTACAATCTCTCCAACGGTGCCAAGTGGACTACCGCTATATCGAAGTGCTGAAGTGTTTGTACGAGAACGCCACTATGTCAGTCCGACTCCAGGACCAGAACTCGAAACCTATTCCGCTGCAGCGGGGAGTCAGGCAAGGAGATGTTATTTCTCCTAAACTGTTTTCCGCTGCACTGGAGGACGTGTTCAAGACTCTGGACTGGAGAAGGCTAGGCATCAACATAAACGGCGAGTACATCACTCACCTTCGGTTTGTTGACGATATAGTAGTCTTGGCTGAGACCATGGAGGATTTAAGTACAATGCTCAATGACCTCAGTAAAGCCTCCGAGCGAGTTGGTCTAAGGATGAACATGGACAAGACGAAGATCATGTCAAATGCCCATGTAGCACCAACTCCCGTAACAATCGGTCACTTTACGCTCGAAGTTGTAGACGATTACATATACCTAGGACAGACTGTCCAGTTAGGTAAGTCCAACTTCGAGAAAGAGGTTAATCGTCGAATCCGACTCGGCTGGGCAGCGTTTGGGAAGCTGCGTCACATCTTTTCGTCCAATATCCCGCAGTGTCTCAAGACGAAAGTCTTTGACCAGTGTGTGTTGCCAGTGATGACATATGGTACTGAAACGTGGTCGCTTACTATGGGCCTCATAAGAAGGCTCAAAGTCACCCAAAGAGCAATGGAGAGGGCTATGCTGGGAGTTTCTCTGCGTGATCGCATCA
This sequence comes from Notocelia uddmanniana, assembly GCA_905163555.1. Classification (NCBI taxonomy): domain Eukaryota; kingdom Metazoa; phylum Arthropoda; class Insecta; order Lepidoptera; family Tortricidae; genus Notocelia; species Notocelia uddmanniana. The sequence goes on along the minus strand of LR991061.1, from coordinate 1,292,429 downwards.
GAAATGAGGCCATCCGCAGCAGAACCAAAGTGACCGATATAGCCCTTCGAATCGCTAAACTTAAGCGGCAGTGGGCGGGGCACATTGCACGCAGAACCGATGGCCGTTGGGGCGGGAAGGTTCTCGAGTGGCAACCACGTACCGGAAGGCGTAGCGTGGGCAGGCCCCCCACACGGTGGACTGATGACCTGGTAAGGGTCGCGGGTGTCCGCTGGATGCGGGTGGCGCAGGACCGGTCATTGTGGAAGTCTTTGGGGGAGGCCTATGTCCAGCAGTGGACGTCATTCGGCTGAAATGATGATGATGATGATGACGTTTAACGGACGTTATCATGCCGCTTTCTATTCAAACTGGTTTCTGACTACCTCTAGTGGATTAACAAATCATTTTCAATATTTTCATACAGTTTATTCCACTGTGGTAGTTATTGAGATGGGGTTGGCCTTAAACGGGACTTCTAGGCGCAAGATTAAGTTTTTCATAAATGTACGTCCCACTGCTGGGCACAAGCCTCCTCTTGTTGATAAAAAGGATTAGACAAGCACATTAGTTCGTCTGGCATCGCTGAGGGGTATATGATATGTAAACATTCAATACAAACGGATACTCTCTATTGCACAACTCAATAAAAGTGCGATAACAGTACAGATAACATAAAGGATACAAAACATACACAACCAGTGGTGGATTTGCAATCTTGGCCGCTGTAGTCCTCCCCTTTGTCAGCTCCGATTGTGGCCGCTTGGCCGCCCTATGAAATTTCTTAGTCAGCCCTTAAGTCAAATCCGCCAATGTACACAACTTACATATATGAGAGAGAGCTCTGTAAGCTTGTCAATTTGTATGGAGACGTGACAGAGTACCCTAAATATGATCGCCCCTCCAATATATGTTTGCTTTCACTTCGATACACGTACACACACAGAAACTCACGCATTAAAACAATATCTCCTACGAGAAGGTAGTTCCATTTCAGATAATCGATTTCCATTGCTCATTCATTAAATTAAGGCAGATCATTAAAACGACTCAATGAAAACCTTTTCCAGATTCCAAATTAATTCTCTTCCTTATCTTATTGAGTCTCTTAGAACCTCCATTGAAGGGAATCCATTATCTATCTATCACTTAGTACTCTGATCGGAAATAAATGCTCAAGACGGATCTTGGAAATGGAATTTAATTAAAAAGTCATAGAATTGGTTTGAAACGAGGCGGCGCGGACACTTCGCTGACCCAGCCGGCGGCTGCGGACGACTTTTGGATTAGCATGCTCCTCACGCTTATGGTTTCCTGGTACTTCAATTAATGTGAAGAGATTATTTTTTGTACTTTAAATAGAGTTCTGGCGATATCATTTTCAAAATTGCCTATTTCAAATGCGTTAAATGCGAAAAACACTTGCCCATACGAATCAGGATACTTTTCTATTATGTAAAACCTCTCAAGGAGCAAGTATTTAGGTCTAAGGTGTTGTGTTCCTGCAGGTTATTCTCGTAACTTTTCGGACGTACGATTGTCGTTTTTAGTATGGAAAATGATATTTAGAGACCCCTGTTAGCACAAAATAAGTAATAGTTGCTGTTTGTGAGTACCCAAGGTCGTTAGAGCTCCCAAAGATGCGCTGTGTACTCTGTGTAGAGAGTAAGGGTGCCTTTCCACCAAAGATGTGCTATACAGCTATGCTGCGAGGATGTGTAAGCGACGTAAACCCGTTTCCACCAGTGCTATGCTATGCAATGATTGGTGGATACAAACGCTTCCATAGCAACGTAGCATAGCACATCTCTGGTGGAAAGGCACCTTAAGGGACCTGCATATTTCTCTAGCTGCCAAAACCATGAATTCTCAAGTTAATAAACAGTAACGCGCTGGTTATTCTTCTAGAGGCGCAAGCATCCATAAGCAACGGTGTTTGCTGACCATCAGGCAGGCCGTATGCTTGTTTGCCACCGATATGTTATCTGTAATAGGCTTTGTGTCCTAAAAATATAGTTGGTCCGCCAGTTAAATTCTCAAAAAGTATACAACTCGTATTTTCCTTCTTTCAATAAAACAAAAAATAATGAAGATAGCCGTGAAAGTTACTTAATGCTGTCAATCTCAAATATTTATTACTGGTTCAGGGGTCAAAGGCAAATCAGCCTGAAGCAAGGGAAAGTTAGTAACTAACCCCTAGACCGAGATTACGGTCTCGCATCGAGAAACCAATCGAAAGTTGCTGAGATATTTTATGTCGCCGCTCGGTACGAGAAAATTACGTTAACGCCTTGAGGATTAAAATGGATATCGATACCGTACTTACAAAACTGGCTTCGTGAACTGTAAACCTCGCGATATTGATAATTTTCTCCGACATTCTTCAAAATTTCGAAATACTAACTCAAATAAGAAATTCCAAAAATTTCACGAGAATCGGATGAGTAATGCGTCCTGTAGAGGAGAACAATACTTTTGCTTATTTTATTTTGAGTAAACGTCCCCTTCTTCCCCCCCTTTCGAAAACTTTTTATTCACAATACAGGTATTTGACGTTTTCTCCGCAAATCCTTTCATAAACAACGCTACAGCAAACTTCGCCCCTTTTTCCCCCCATTTCCCCCCCAATCAAAAAAAAATCCATTAAATCGAAGAATTTTTTATGGCAAGTTTCTTGAGGATCAGTGCTAAAGTGCGACCTCTAGCTGAAAACAAACACATGTACAAAAGTAAAATCTGCCAGTGCTAGTCCTGAAATGAGGATTTCGCTCGCTCCGCTCGCTCGGTCGATTAGGAGGTTTCTTGTTGCGCACTGAATTCTGACAAGTTAGATTTGTTGCACGAGCGTGGGCGACAAATGCCATACCAATATCACATTAATCATTGGGTAGATTAGTTACATATTCAAACTCCAGTTAAAAAACTTCCAATGAGCCCAAAACATGTCGGCAATACTAAGTGTTTTTATGAGCGTAGGCATTGAAACCATGAGCCTAAAATATGAAGAATCACCCGTAATGGCTGTTTATTAAGTCTTGACCATTTACCAATTTTTATAGTGTAAACACTAACAACGCAAAGCACTTCTAATGAAATCTGAGAACCCAATTGTATATAATCATGAAACGGCGGCGCGTCAAAACTAGCCAGTCCGTAAACAAACCTTTGTTAACGAAGGCTCAATTAGCTGCCATTGTCAAAAGTTCCACCTTTGAACCCTTTTCAACACAAACCTGGCCAGTGTGATCAGCTTGAGGTGCCATTGATGTTTTCGGGGTCACCTTTGTCGGTTAAAATGTGCGGTACCCAGGTGATTTCTGTTGCATTTAAGGCTATTTCTCCCCGGTTGCCATTGAAGGCTAGTCTTAAAAACAGACTGATCTGATGAAAGGTTTGAAGAAATATTACATTTCACTTTTATGATTAACTTAAGCATGCACTATTGTACACCCGTGAGCAATATGTAACATTTGTTTTTAAATTTTAAGCACGTCTTAATATTATTGTGACTGTGTTTCGAATAAATGGATCATTCATTCATAATTTATCAGTAATAGGCTTCGTGTCCTACAAAATCTAATTGGTCCGTCAGTTAGATTTTCAAAAAGTATAAAACCCGTATAGGTAAAAGTTTCAAGATATGTTATGTTAGGCTAAGAAAATGGCAAAATAAGGTCGAGTTAGGAAGTTACGAGGAAACCTATTTCCATGTCAAATATCTATTTGATTAAAGCCGCTCCTTTCATCGTCAGCGAAGCCTGCATCTGAATAAGCAGCGTCGCAGCCTAAACCTCGGCTAAGTCTGCTATTCAATGCCAGACATTACAATAACAATGAAATCCGCAAACAATAAAAGTTTTGCGCCGAATTTCTGTGAAATTTAAACGCAAATACCTTGAGTTGTAACTTAATTACTCAGCCGGGCTTCGGGCAAATACTCTGGAATTACTTTCCGTTATATTTGAACGGTTAAACGATATTACTGTACCTTTTACTGTACCTTTTGCTCGGATTCATAAACAGATTAAAATATTGTAGTCGATTTGAATGAAACTCAATTTTATTGAAGGATTTTCGGAATTTGTAAAAATTAGAAAAATACGACGGTATTCCCCGCTTCTTTTTCGTTTAAAATTTTAATCTATTTGAAGCACAGCTTGTACAATACTGCACCAAGGTCTCGAGGGAGGAGTAAGAAAAACACCGGTTTGATAACAAAACGACGTATGTAATTCTCACTTTAACCACACTGTTCTACATCCTCGAATAACAAAACATATCTGAAATCCTTTGTAGAAACCACGGGAAACAAACGTTCGCGCGTTGTAGAATTTGCTTCACCGTAACAGCGACATCTCCCGGATAATAGAAAAACAAATCTTCTTATATTTGCAGTATGCAACAGATTATACATACCGCCCACCAAGGACAACATGTCCTTCATTACAACCGCCCACCATGAAATGACTAAGGAACTACAATCTAGATAAATACAAAGTCAAATCGGTGGAGCAGTGCAATGCAATACAAGATTCACATAAACTAAAAATAATCGTTTTGAACAATACAATCGTTAAAATATACAATACCTAGTTAAATAGTCAGTCTCAACAAACAATAATTAGGACTCTTACTTATGCATTTTGACCTTATAGTATTTACAATTCTGGTTACAAATATGAGCCAATTTTATAATTCTGCCGAAATGTCACTTAATTGGAGGCAGGTTATTCTCCATCACCAAAACAATGTCCCAACCTCAGATTCGGAGCCCTATTTCAAATGATTTAAGTATGATCTCAAATCTTTGTAATAATAGTAACGTAATAATTATAGTTAACAGAATGATTATGTAACTATAAGCAACATTTTCACGAAAAATCAGTTATTTTATATTGAATAATTTTAATTATTAGACCTTTGGAAATGAATTAGTTTACTTACTTGTTCTTCTATTTGATAAGCAGTGTTTATGGCAAAACTAAACCCTATGTGTAATCTAAATTGGTGCATTCTATCTGTAACTCTACAAGGCAAGCCGTCTTTTCAAGGTAAGTAAGACATTGATTTAAAACATTAGCTAATGATTCCTTATTTACCTGAATTCCTACTATCTACTATTGCTATTATCTCAGCTCAGTTCAACGTCTGAATATACTAATTCGACGCAAAACATTCAATAATAATTTCCTTTTTTGTTTCAGATGGCGATAGCGGCGGTCGTTTCACCGAGTACTAAATCTATATCTGTCTCTCTACATAAGGTAAGCACAACGTATTAACTATGTTATTTATTTACATTATAGGTTGTCCTTCTCAAGTTTATTATGCTTTTTATTCTCTCTTGGCCTTTAGACTATTTATATTTACAGTTTTTCATTAATAACCCATTTCTGAAAAACAAATCATTTCTGAATAGATAGATCTTTATTTTCCTAGTGTAGTTCTAACCTTTTTTCTACGGTTTGACAGCCGGTCATCAAATCTTTCATGTAAAATTTGTGATCAACTCTTTTTTTTTTGTTGCAGGGTGCATGAAAGCAGAGAACTTATTTGATGGTCTTTCTGCTTTTACAAGATGAGGTAAACGCATAGCCTTTTTTCTGTTTTCGTTATGTTCAGTTCCGGGTGCTTTTGTGTATTTAGCTGTAAAGTTATGTTCTTTCCACATTTATTATCTAACGTGTGCAATCTTTTACTTGCAATCTCAACTAAATGTGCTTTGCAGGTTGGATCGTTTATACGTACCGGCAACTTCACTTCGTGACTGTGTGTCTCGTCTCTCGCTGCTGAAGATACGAACATGTCTTTGTACTTTCTTTTTTCTTTAATATACAGCTTAGTTGGAACTGGACGTTTTAATACCTTGTCTTTATTCACATGCGAGTGTAAGGCTGTTACATTTTCCTTATTAGTCGTTGAACGTACAGGACCAGACAGAATCCACCCGAGAGTGGTGCACTGTGCTACAGGGAATCCCTGTGGGCCCCTCTGCACTCCATCTCTAAGTATTTGACAGTATACTTCGGCTCCCAACAGGACATCTATTTTGTTGGGGGAACTATGAGTTGGGTCAGCCAACTTGAGCTGCTGATGCTTCAACCATTCAGAAGCTGCTACTTTCTTACCAGGAATATAAGTGGTAATCTTTTTTAATACATGTGCCTTCAATATTGTATTGAAGGACGGATCAGTGAGCGATTGAACTTTTAACTCTACTATGTATTGAGACCCCAAAGAAGTCTGATCGCCGCCTAATCCTGAAATTGATCTATTGATAGGAACTTTATTTAACCCTAAAGCTTGCACAACATCCTCAGTGACAAATGAAGTTTGTGAGCCTTGATCTATTAACGCTCGAATCACCTGATAGTCTCCTGTTTGCAACTCAGCTTTTACAAGAGCTGTGGGTAACAATATCTCATTACTAACAATACCTTTCGTAAAACAGCTGACTATCGGTGTGGTTTCTGTTTGTATGGTCTCTGTCTCGTTATGTGTGGCTTCCCTCGAAACACCTTCAGCTGCCTGATCTACGTTCTCCAAATTGGCTACTGAAGTTGAGACATTCCTTGGGTGGAGCAAGGAATGATGTTTCCTGTTGCAAATTCTGCAACTGGTGGCTTTTTGGCAAAATCTAACAGAGTGGTTGCTCCCTAAACAATTATAGCACATTCTATTATTAGATACAAACTCGTGCCTCTTTGTGTAATTTTCGCTGGCAAACCTTTTGCAAAAGCACAGTTTGTGAGTCTCATTACAAAACTCGCACGACATAGCGGGTGCACTAGCAACATGTAAGACATTTGGCCTGCTGTAGTTACTATTAGACGATTTCTCGACAGCAATTGGGACCTTATTGACACTTGGCTCAATAAATTCTAATGCTCTGAATCGACTTGTTAGAAATTCTTTGAATTGATTGAACGTTGGCAAAGCATCTGAAGCCGAGTTAGTTGCTACAGTAAGCTCCCATTGTTTACGCGTCTCGGGATCTAATTTCAGCGTCAACAGATGGATAACTATGATGTCCCATGTAGAAACGTCAATGCCTAAATTAGACAGTGCACTCAAACAATCTGTTGACGTGTCCATCAGATCCTTAAGAAACCCTGGAGACTCGGTAGTTGCATTCTTTTGACTCAAAAACCTCTTTAGAATACAATGTGACAAATACTTTTTATTATTGTACCTTTGTTCTAATAGGCTCCAACACCGAGTGTAATTTTCCTCTGACACGGGTATATTGCGTAGCAATTGCTCTGCCTCTCCTGTTAGGTAACTCTTTAGATATTGCATTTTTTGCACACTATCTAAGGAGTCATTATTGTGGATCATTGATAAAAATAAATCCCTAAACGTTATCCACTCAAGATATTTCCCAGAAAAGCTAGGGATGCATAATTTGGGAAGCTTAACTAAACTTGTCCTAAATGACGCACCATCTTCGTCATTGGCCCTTGATTGGCACGAATGAAAACTGTCAAGTTCAGTTAAACCATCCTTTAACTCACACCTATATTCTGTGTACTCTTCCTCTGTCTTATCATATATCTCTTCAGCAACATAGGCATTTGACTTTAAAAGTTTAATATCAGAGGTTCGCAACAATTCTTTGTGTCCTTCTCTAAATTCAGACCAAAGTTGATTTAATGCTTCTAATCTGCTTTCTAGGTAATTCTTAGTTATTCGTTGTTTGGCTGACTTTTTGAAATTAACGCGCGCCTTAAATATCCGACTACACAAGTCATCCTGATAATTTAGTAGGGCATCCATATTTTTACCGGGGAGATGGGCCTCGTTAGCATTGGCCTGCAACCTGTCTAGGGGAAGGAAAACCCCGATATAAAACCCCTAATCCAAGGTGTTAGCCGACCCGTGCCAAGGGATGCATGGCCAGAGGGGAGTCTGGTGTCGAACGGAGGGTGTCTGTGTTGGTGGTCACAGGGCACAGTGGTAATCCACCTTACCACAGTATAGGGCTCTGCTGTGATGGACTTTTAGTTCCCTATTTACTCGTGGGAACGCTATGGAGATTGGAAAAAATAAAAATCATCCGCATGGCGGCGACGCGGTCCGCCACCCGTCACGTCACGTTTCCAGTGGGGGCGAAAAGCGGCTCACGGAGTGCCGTTTTGCTACGTTGAATGTTGGAGGAGGAATGGAAGGAAAAATGAATGAAGTATGGCAGATGATGGATAAAAAGAGGATTGATGTTCTTTGTGTAAATGAGACAAAACGGAAAGGGTGTGATACCACGAAACATGGACCCTATACAGCGTACTGGTCTGGAGTGACCGTTTCAGACAGAGCATGTCAGGGGGTTGGTGTCATACTTTCAGCTAGGATTGCCAAGTGTGTGAATGAATTTGAATGCGTGAGTCCCAGATTAATATGGGTCAGAATGAAATTAGGACTGACTCGTATCTTTGTTGTTGGGGTATATGCCCCTGTAAACCTGGGTACGAGAACATCACAGTCGACCCAGGAAGAGGGAAAACAGTTCTGGGAGGAATTAAGGGATGTCATAAGTAGATGTAAGGATAATGAAAGGTTGATTATGTTAGGTGATTTTAATGCATGGGTAGGGGTAAAGCGAGATGGATTTGAAAAGGTTCTGGGTACTCACGGTGACGAGAGAGTGAATGAGAATGGTGAGAGTTTGTTAGATATTTGCCTCGAGAGAAATCTTTTTGTGACAAATACAATGTTTGCCCACAAATGGATTCATTTGTACACGCGTGAGGCGGAGAACGTAAGAAAGAGTATGATTGATTTTGTGATAGTGGACGAAAGATTGAGGAAGAATGTTCTGGACACTAGGGTGTATCGCGGGGCCGGAATAAATACAGACCACTTCCTGGTGATGAGCCGAATGAAAGGACTGTTTCAAGGATGGCGGCATCGACCTCGTATATTCACTAGTGTTCTGGAGAGAATAAAGGTAGAAAATTTGCAAGAGGAAAGTGTGGCTGATGAGTATATTCATAAACTAAAGGAAAATCTTAGAGAGATAGATGATATATGCGAGATTGATCAACTATGGAATGGTTTTAAAGATAAGCTTGTAAGTACAGCCAGGGATGTATGTGGTGTGAAAGAAAGGAGCAAAGGGAAGAAGAAGAAGAATGTATGGTGGGATAAAGAGGTACAAAAGGCAGTAAGTGAGAAGAAGAAAGCGTGGCTAGATTGGTTGGCGATAAGAGCTGACCAAAGAAGACAAAAAGCCACGCTTGAAGACGTGAGTGAAAGGAAAAGTAACTATAAAAGGTTGAATGTTCTGGTAAAGGAGGTAGTTAAAAGAAAGAAAGATGAACAGAATGATGAGATGGATCAGAGGTTGTCTCAGGATTTCCGGGCAAACATTAAGTTTTTCTGGAAAGCCATTCGACTAGCCAGAGGTAAAACTCAGACCTCAGAGCTAACCTCGATTAGAGACCAGCATGGAAGTTTATTGAATGATGAGGAATGCATATTAGGGAGATGGAAGGAATATTTTGAAGGTTTGTTTGAGAGAGAAGAGGAAAATACGTCAGGAGTGAATGATAATGCACTGCCACATGAGGAGTGTAGTATTAGTATGGATGAAATTGTAAAAGCTTTGAAAGGAATGAAACCAGGAAAGGCAGCGGGGTATGATAGAATTTCAGTCGAGATGCTGATGGCTGGGCAAGGCGTCGTAGCAAGTCAGTTGTATCGCCTTTTCAACTTATGTTTTAATACCGGCATAGTTCCAAAACATTGGTGCAAGGCGGTTATCGTGCCACTGTACAAGGGAAAGGGCTCACAACTTGACTGCAAGAACTACAGGGGCATTAGCTTACTCAGCATCGTTGGCAAATTATATGCGAAAGTGTTGATTGAAAGGGTAATGAAAGAAACCGATGAGAAAATATGGGATGTACAAGCGGGATTTAGGAAAGGTATGGGATGTACGGATCAGGTCTTCTCGTTACGATGCATAGCCGAAAAATATTTGGCCCAAGGTCAAAAGGTCTATTGCGCGTTCGTGGATTTGGAGAAGGCCTATGACAGAGTGGTGAGGAATGAACTTTGGTCGGTACTGTCCGGATATGGAGTGAGCGACCATCTCATTCAAGCTCTGAAATCTCTCTACGAGGATTCCTCTGCTTGCGTGAGAGTAAACGGGTCCTACACTGAATGGTTTAGCATCGAAAAGGGTGTTAGACAGGGATGTGTAGCGTCACCGTGGCTGTTTAATCTATTTCTGGACAGTTGTTTGCAAGATTTGAAAGACGATGAATGTGGGTTGGAAATGAATGGGTTGCTTATCAAATGTCTACTCTACGCCGATGACCAGGTTTTATTAGCGTCATCGGCTGAGAAGCTACAGAAGATGGTAACTAGCATGCACGGATTATTTGCGAGAAAAGGAATGAAAATGAATGTAAGCAAGACGAAAGTGATGGTATTTGAAAGAGATGAGTGTATGACAGTTTGTGAAATTGCTGTAGATGGAGAGAGGTTGGAGCAAGTGGATGGGTTTGTGTATTTGGGGACTTTGTTCACGAGAGACGGTAAGCATGAAGGAGATATTGAAAGGAGAGTGATAGCTGGGAATCGAGTGAATGGGGCACTTCACGCCTTTATGAGTAGCCAGAAAGTGTCAGAAAAGGCGCGGCTGGCCGTGCATAGAGGAGTGTTGGTGCCGACACTAATGTATGGTAGCGAAAGTTGGGTGTGGCAGAAGAAACATCAGAGTCGAGTGAATGCAGTGGAAATGAGAGCGCTGAGAAGTATGTGTAGCGTTACTTTGAGAGATAGAGTGAGAAACACCGTTATAAGACGGAGGTGTGGAGTGAATGAAGATATAGTGACGAAAATTGAGAAAGGTATGCTAAGATGGTTTGGACATGTAGAGAGGATGGATGAAAGAAGATTGACAAAACGAGTGTATGAAGGAAGAGTGGATGGAAAAGTTGGAAGGGGAAGACCTCGGCGAACGTACTCCGACCAAATCGGAGACATTCTGCAGAAAGGCCAGGTCAGGAGTACCCTAAATCGGCGTGCATGCATGAAGAATGTTATGAAAGTTCATGAAGCGAAAGTTGTATGTCAGGATCGTAGCAAGTGGAAATCCGTGATCTCTGCCTACCCCTCTGGGAAACAGGCGTGATTGTATGTATGTATGTATGTATCCATATTTTCAAATAACTAACAATTTCCAACAGGACAAACTTTAACTTCAATTAACTAACAATGATCTGACATAAGGAAACACTTCATAATCATTATTGAAAGCTCGAAAAAGTTACAAGTGTTTGAACTTTAATACACTCTGGGCGAAATCGGGCATGGATTCCCCGTTCCAACTGGATTTCGCTTATAATTCTAAGTCACTAACTACAGCAAATTATTCTAAGTTAATATTCTATACTAATTACAAGAGCAAATATTCTAAGTCCATTAAATCACTATTTTTGCATAAGTAAATTTCTTCTTGTTAATAGAGTTCAAAATTCGTAAATTTAAATCTTGATCTTTAGGTTGAAACTCGCTTGTTTTATAAATTTTAAAGTACTCACGGTTCACTTTTGACACACTCACTTCACTGATATGTGACGTCACACTTCGTTGGACTTCCGTAGTGCAGCTGCTTTCTCCAGATAGCACCACCATCGACGATGAACTGCTCTCTTTCAACTTTTCATCGCTAGATAGCGTAGGCTACCTCAACTCGTCGTCCAACTTTCGGTCGCTAGATGGCGTTGGCTACCCCAGCCAGCTGCAATCCTTCCGGCTCTTTAGGCAGCGAACCGCTGCCGAGCTCGGGACGAAGTGTAGTCCACCACTGAACTACCAAAAAAGCCACTCCACTGGCTATCCGGTTCGAAGGACCATGTACAATACTGCACCAAGGTCTCGAGGGAGGAGTAAGAAAAACACCGGTTTGATAACAAAACGACGTATGTAATTCTCACTTTAACCACACTGTTCTAAATCCTCGAATAACAGTCGGTCGGGTCATCGCTCAGACCTGTAAGGGTCTGGGGAAGCCTTTCGTGGCTGGGCCACTTTTGGCGGTATCAGGCGCCGTCCGCAAATACGGACGGGTAACTATGGTGAGCTTTGCTCGTCAGGATCGGTGGTGGGGTCATCTACTTCGTCCGTCGGCGAGGTCAAGCCCTGCCGGGTGAGACCCCCTAAGGGGAGGCCCAGCGAGCGACCTCGAGCCGACGGCACTGCAGGAACATCCATGTTATATCAGGTGTGATCGCGGAGCAGGTCTCGCGGTAGGGCCCGTTTGTCAGGCGGTCGCGAATGGTATGGGGCGATGTCTTGCAGGTGCGTCAGGCGCGAGCCGTCCGCGCGCTCGAACATCGCCCTGGTCAATCTGGTGATGAAGTCATCGAGGTGTTCAATGCCCAGGTCTCTGTGCAGCACCGCGTTGCTTACGTAGTAAGCGGCGTCTGCGGCGGCGCGCAGGGAGAGCGACTGTTGCGCGCGTAGTCGTCTCCTCTTGCACTCTCCCACCAGCGCGTACCACGCGGGGGCTGCATATGTGAGCCTGGGTCTTATATAGGCTTTGTAAATACCGATCTTGGTTTTCAATGGGATGTGTGACTTCATCACCGGATAGAGCAAAGCGCGCGCTGTGCGTGTCTGCGCGATGACATTCTTCACGTGGGACGTCATGTTCAGTAGCCGGTCGATGGTGACGCCCAAGTACTTCACCGTCGGTTGCCAAACGATGCGTTGTCCCATAAGCGTCAGTTCTGGGGGCAGATTTAGTTTTGTGCTCAGGGTAATGGCTTGGGTCTTTGCTACATTTACCCTGAGCCTCCAATTGTCTAGCCATGTTGGGAGCGCATCCAGTGTGCGCTGGATTTTCGTTGCGGCATGTGGTAACCTTATGGATGTCGCGATGTACGCCACATCATCAGCATATAGGGCGAGCATGGTTCCTTCGCACACTGGGATGTCGTCCGTGTAGCGCGCGTACAACACAGGCGACAGGACGCTTCCTTGTGGGACACCGGCGGTTATGGGCCTCCTTGAGGATGTGACCTCTTCCACTGCCACTTGGAAGGTGCGTCCCTCAAGAAAGGCGGCCACCGTGTGGATTACTCTTCTTGGCGCTGTAGTTGTTAGTAGCTTATGGACCAGGCCTGGGTGCCAGACCCGGTCAAAGGCTTTTTCTACATCCAGGAACACTGCCACCGCGTGCTCCTTTTTGTTCCGCGCCAGCGCTGCAGTGTGCAGGATTTTCGCTATCTGCAGCGTTGTAGAGTGTTCGGCTCTGAATCCAAACTGCTCTGCGCGGGGCTCAATATGTGGCGCTAGTTGGTTGAGGAGAAGTCGCTCGAACAGTTTGGAAACCGTGGGTAGTAGAGTGATGGGGCGATAGCTTCCTGGCTGGAGTGTGTTTTTCCCCGGCTTGGGCAGCATGATGACCCTTCCCAGCTTCCAGGGATTGGGAAAATGGCATGTTCTGACGATCCCGTTGAAGAGCCGCGTCAACGTCGCGATGGCTCGCGGAGGGAGGTGACGCAGCGCTTCGTTTGGGATCGTGTCTGGTCCTGGGGCTTTCCGGAGCTGGGTTCGCCGTGCTGCCCGTTGAATTTGGCCTGGTGAGAAGATGAGGGGATCCTCGTCTGGCATCGGCGGAGACCTGAGGTATTCAGAGACCTCTTGTTCCACTTGCGCGTTGTGGATTGCGTTGGTTGGAGGATTCGGTCTAAATTGCTCCTCGAGGTGGTCCGCAAAGATCTCCGCGCGATCTTCCGCGCGATACCTAGGCGTTCCATCTGGGGCCAATAATGGGCGTACAGGAGCTGGTTTTCCACTTATGCGGCGGCAGAGGCGGTGAATGCCACTCCACCCTTCATCAATTGCTGTGTCAACGCCCTCAAGCCAAGTGTGGCGGGAGTGTGCTGCGAGGCTCTTCCCGATTTTCTCAGCGAGGGCGTTGAGTCGGGTCTTCAGGGTGGGGCATTGTGTCCTGTTATACAGCCGCCGCATCCTCTTCTTCTCCTCGATCAGGGTTAGAATATGATGCGGGGCTCTGGGTCTGGTGTCTCCTCTTCTGAGTTCGTTGGTCATGGTGGTTGCGGCTTTGATGGCTTCTTGGGTATCGTAGGCGAACAACTCGGCAAGACGGTCGACTTCCTCAGCGGTGCTGGCTGGGAAGGACGCTGAGTGTTCGGCCATGTGCTCTGCGAATTTGACCCAGTCCGTTTTCTTCCTTTTGGCACGGTTTCTGGTCTTGGTTACTCCAGTCTCCAACTGCAGGACTACCGGTTGATGGTCTGAGATGGTGTGGTCGTCAAGGACCTGTAGCTCAGGCAAAGCTGGTAGGTTTTTGACGGCCGCTAGATCGATGACGTCCGGAAGGTATGCCGTGCTGTATGGGTAGTGGGTGGGCACCTCCGGGCCCAGAATTGCGTACCCATTTCGATCGGCATGGTTCAGGAGTCGTCGGCCCGTCGGGCAGATCCTGGTTGAGTTCCAGGCCGTGTGTTTTGCGTTGAAGTCGCCGGCAATAATGGTGGGAGCGCTCGAAGCCAGGATCTGCTCGATGTCACCCTCCGAGAAAGTGTTGCCAGGCGGTCGGTAGAAAGCGAAGATCCGCAGATGCTGGCCTCCGGCATGGATCTCCACTCCCAGTGCGTAGCTCGCCCTGAGGTCTGTCAAGAGGGGCAGGGGCTGGTGCACCACTCGTCTGTTGACGAGCACTGCCAGCCCGCGGTAGACATTGCCCTGAGGTGACACTTCGTCCTTACGATAAGTGACGTAGCTCGGTATTTTCAGGGGATCTTCCTTCCTGAGGTGGGTTTCAGATACCAGAGCCACGTCAATCCGCTCTCTTTTCAGGATCGAAGACATGAGCTCTTTCTTAGTACGGTTGAGACCTCCGGCGTTCCAATGTAAGATCCTTAGGGTGCTAGCCATCTTGGTATAGGTCGGCCAGCCCCCTAAGGATGATGGGGACGGGGTTAGCTCCGGTTTGAATTGCGGCCAGTACGTTTTGGAGGATGGCGATGCATTGGGCTATCACTTTTCCCCTGACGTCCTGGTTCGCTGCTGAGTTGGTGTGCAGGCGTGGGGCCTGCCTGTCTTCCTCCGGCACAGTTTCGGGCTGCCGGACTGGCTGGGCCGGCGGTGGTGGCTGTGCTGGTGTTGGTAGTGGAAGCGGTATTTGCTTGATGGGCTCTTCTTGCTTTCTTCTGCCCCTCCCCCTCGGGCGGCGGCGTCTCGGTGCTCCATCATTTGCTTTCGCCATAAGCGAGTTGGCGGCGTTTTCCTCGTCCCTCACTACACTCGGCTGGACGATAGTCTGTCCTTGCCGTGTTTTTGTGAGGGGGGCTGTTCCGGCCTTTTTGTTTCTTGCCTCACGTCGGTATGTGGGGCAGCTGACGTCATTTGCGGTGTGGGCGCCGCCGCAGTTTGCGCAGGTGCCGGGTTCGTTCCGTGGGCGCGGGCATTGGCTCGCGAAATGCGATTCGGCGCAGCGGACGCACTTCACTGGGCGGTGACAACCCGTGGAGGCGTGGCGGAAGCCCTGACATCGGTGACACTGCGCCGGTCCTTTTCTTCCGCGCCAGGCTTCGATCACCACGCCCGGCATCCCTAGCAAGTCCCGTACCTGGTAAATGGCCGGGATGGTGTTCTCGGTTTTTTGGATCTGCGCATAGAATACGCAGCCCGGTCTCCCTTCTCTGGCTTTGACGTGGCGGGTGTATATGGCCTCGAATCCCAGGCCTCTCAGCTCCTCGGTGATGAGTTCTGGGTCGGTGTTTGCCGGAAGGCCCCTGACACACACCTTCAGCGGGATTTCTGTCTCAGGGGAGTAAACCTGCCACGACAGTTCTTGGCCCTGAGTGGCTAGGTCCTCCTGGAGTGCCTCTAGGTACCTTTGTACGGTACGGTATTCGGTTTCGTCAGCGGGAGTAAACCGAATACCGTTTCCGTAAGGTTTGGCGTTCGGGTAGCGTCCCAGCTTACCCCTTATCTCACGGAAATGGCGTGGCCATTCCGGGAAGTAGTCCACGGTTATCGGTCGAGGGCGCTTTTCTCGCCGTTGTGGTTGTGCCGGTGATGGGGCAGCGACCGGCGCCTCCTCGTCGATCTCAGGCTCCTCTTGGAAATCATCGTCCTCTTCTAGGTTGGCGTTGTTCGCCGGCTCTTCTGTTTCCTGTTCCGTGTCCATAGGGGACAGGTCTAGGCGCGGGACGTTCTGTAGCTGCTGGCTTTCCGGGGGTGACGCTAGTGTGCGTTTGCCCCCAAAAGGTAGCGGCGCAGCATTGTTTGATGATGTTGGTGCAGGGGTCTGCACCAAAGGTGGTGATATGGCTACCTCCTGGGGGAGGTGATGAGTCTGGCTGGTGGCAGATGGCGGCAGTATGGGGCCGATCTGCGGAGGTCCCTTAGGTCCCTTAGGTCGTATGGGCGGTGGCTGCAGTTTAGACGCGGCCTCTTTTTGTGGCGGCGTTCGCAACGCGAGGGTTGGCGGCGTCGCCGTACGGGGCGTCGCGCTAGTCGCGGGCGCGGGCGCCTTGCGGGGCGCGGTCGATGCCTTGCCCGCTCCGAGGGCGGGCGGCTGACGCGGCGCGGTTGTTGGTGCCGCTTTTGGGCGCTGCGCTGCGGGCGCGCGCTGCGGCAACGGCGCCGGGGCCTTGCTCAGGCCTGTCGCGGCGGCGGTGGCATAGTTATTCGCGGCGGGGGCGCCTACGGGCGGTGCGGCCGGTGGGGCGGCGGGTGGGCTCCCTTTAGTCATGGGGCGGCCGGCGTGCGGGGCGGGGGCGCGCGCTCCGGCGGCGGGCGCAGCGGCGGCGCCGGGCGCGGCGGCGGCGGGCGCCCCGGGGCGGCTTTTTGGTTTCGGCGGCGCGGCCTGCGCGGCGGGCGCGGCCGGCGCGTCGGGCGCCGCCAGCGGGGCGGCGGCGCGTCCGTCGGCGGTGACGGCGCGGCTACCGGCGGCGGCGCGGCCTTCGGAAGGCGCGGACGCGGCGGTTGTTGTCGTAGTGGCAGAGGTTGTTTGCAGCCTTTGGGCGGCGGGGACTAGCTGACCCAGGATTGCCTGGACAACATCGGCTGGTCTGGGGAACAGTGCTTCCCCGGCGCCTTCGGTTGTCGGTGTTCCGGGGGTGCTGGAGTTTGCGGAGGACGATGCACGGAGGGCCGCTGAGTACGTTGCGCGCAGTGCGTTTTTGAACGCATTCTGCACTCGCGGGTCGCGGGCGGCTCTGGACGCGTCCTCGAGTCCTTTAGATCGCCGGAAAGTCCTTGGGCGGGTTGGAACTCGGGTCGTTGGGTCCCTGTGGGACGGCGGTGGTGGTGGTGGCATATTCCGCGATGGTTGAAAACCGCGGGTGGGTTTTACCCGGGTTTTCTCTCTCTACCCCCACCTTTGATTTCTCAAAGGCGGGGGGAGCGGTGGTGTTGATGCGCCGATTTTGATGTCGGCTCGGCTGTTTGCACTTTTGGTGGTGATTGTGCGCAGTTTCGCGCGATCGCTGCGGCGCAATCCGCTCCTTCCCGTTTCGCCGAAGCTTTGCCCGGTGAGACCCGCTTGTGGGAGGCCGGGCCCAGCGACAACTGGACGGGTTGGAAACGGTTGCGTAGATTAGGTAAATTGCGATCCGGGCGCGTGTATGTAGTGTTAAGTTCAATTACCTTGGCAGCATACGCATACTTCGGCATTCAACAATTAAACTGCGGCGAATCCTCGAATAACAAAACATATCTGAAATCCTTTGTAGAAACCACGGGAAACAAACGTTCGCGCGTTGTAGAATTTGCTTCACCGTAACAGCGACATCTCCCGGATAATAGAAAAACAAATCTTCTTATATTTGCAGTATGCAACAGATTATACACAGCTAACCAATTTTTACCTTTTTCAACAGTGAGTGAGAGGATGGTAATATTCGTAAGTCTACAAGCGGATAATTAGCAGTTGATTCTAATCTATGATGTGCCTACAAAGTTGATGATGCCACTGAGTGCTGAAAATCGGACACGTAATATTAGATGTAGAACTAAACTACTACTTATACGCGTAAGTATGCATGTAACAGTAAGTGTATTTTCTCTCTATAAACAATTCCATATGTTATTCTAATTATCACAAGTCTAATAATGTTCTTAACAACTTGACTCTGTTCATTTATAAGGGCAGTCACTGGGGGCTGCAACACAGTGAACACTAACACAGTCTCCAAGGCTTCAAATTTAATTCAGTTTTTTACTGTCATTAATAATATTGGCTCATAGTCATAACCCTACTGTCCGGTTTGAATGATTCTGAAACGAATAAGCTCGTAAGTTATTGCTGTAAAATATTTATAAGACATAGAAAGTGTTTGCTGGAGACGACCTGTTTAGCCTAGTTGGTAGTGACTCTGCCTCCGAAGCTAGAGGTCCCGGGTTCGAATCCCGGCCAGGGCATTTATTTGTGCATTTTTCACGGATATTTGTTCTTGGGTCTTGGATGTTTTCTATGTATTTAAGTATGTATTTATCTATATAAGTATGTATATCGTCGTCTAGTACCCAAAGTACAAGCTTTGCTTAGTTTGGGACTAGGTCGATTTGTGTAAGATTGTCCCCCAATATTTATTTATTATTATTATTATTATTATATTGACCAGAAATTGGGTAGTGTATTTATTTATTTATTTATTTATTTATTAAAGTTATTTTAATCAGCCCATCAGTTAAGTTATAAAAAAATATTGAATAAATGTATTTTTTATTCGTTCAGTTAAAAAAAAAATACGTAGCCAAAGCCTTGTCAAAATTCAGAAGTGTCGAGCTCGTGACGTGCAGCCCGGCTTGACAGCATTAAGTAACTTTCACTGTTTTATTGAAAGAAGGAAAATACGAGTTGTATACTTTTTGAGAATCTAACTGGCGGACCAACTATATTTTTAGGACACAAAGCCTATTACAGATAACATATCGGTGGCAAACAAGCATACGGCCTGCCTGATGGTCAGCAAACACCGTTGCTTATGGATGCTTGCGCCTCTAGAAGAATAACCAGCGCGTTACTGTTTATTAACTTGAGAATTCATGGTTTTGGCAGCTAGAGAAATATGCAGGTCCCTTAAGGTGCCTTTCCACCAGAGATGTGCTATGCTACGTTGCTATGGAAGCGTTTGTATCCACCAATCATTGCATAGCATAGCACTGGTGGAAACAAACGCTTCCATAGCAACGTAGCATAGCACATCTCTGGGGGAAAAAAGGGGCGAAGTTTGCTGTAGCGTTGTTTATGAAAGGATTTGCGGAGGAAACGTCAAATACCTGTATTGTGAATAAAAAGTTTTCGAAAGGGGGGGAGAAGGGGAAGTTTACTCAAAATAAAATAAGCAAAAGTATTGTTCTCCTCTACAGGACGCATTTCTCATCCGATTCTCGTGAAATTTTTGGAATTTCTTATTTGAGTTAGTATTTCGAAATTTTGAAGAATGTCGGAGAAAATTATCAATATCGCGAGGTTAACAGTTCACGGAGACAGTTTTGTAAGTACGGTATCGATATCCATTTTAATCCTCAATGCGTTAACGTAATTTTCTCGTACCGAGCGGCGACATAAAATATCTCAGCAACTTTCGATTGGTTTCTTGATGCGCAACCGTAATCTCGGTCTAGGGGTTAGTTACTAACTTTCCCTTGCTTCAGGCTGATTTGCCTTTGACCCCTGAACCAGTAATAAATATTTGAGATTGGATATCAAAATATGATGGATCTATAGTTAAATTTGAAGAAGTGTTTGATCTCCATGAGGTCAATCTCGGTCAGACTGATCAAATAGAATAAAAAAAACATTTATCCAGACTCAATGAATTCATATTAATGTTAGTACATTACAGATAAATAACTAAGTAGTATAAATAACTTCTTTTAAAAAAACACACAATTAAGTGTAGTTATGACATGAAATAAATATTGATAACATTTATTTGTAATACGGTAAATAAGGGACCCATGTAGTTTTGCCATGTCCGTCTATCCGTCTGTCCGCGGCCTAGCTCAGAAACCTTTACTACTAGACGCTGTAATTTGGCTTAGACATCACGCCAAAAAAACAGTAAAATAAAATTTGAAAAAAAAAGTTTTTTTTGGGCACGTCGGTACGCGTAATGTAATGCAATTTTTCTTCTTGTGTGGAGTATCAGAAATTTCGAAGTAAAGGGAAAAAATGAAGTATTCGTTTCGTTAGATAGCTCGTTTTAAATTATTGTGGGTTATTTAAAATTATTTTTGGTTCAGGTATCTGTTTGCATGATATTAAACATCAAACTGATAATTTTTGTTGGAGTCAAGTGTCTCCCCCCTGCCAGCTAAACGGTTGCAACTAGGTGTGCAAAAAATCATTGCAGAAGTATATATTATACTAAATTTAAAAGAAAAACTATCACAGGTAGCCATTCATAGATAACGAGTAATAGCCAAATATAAGAAAAAAAAGCAAACCTTCATAAAACTTCCATATACTGTCTTAGACATAGTAAATATAAGTCTGTGAACTTTTATTCATCCATGGAGTGCGGTGGAGATACTGCGATCGCCAACCCGCATGCTTCGCGTGGCGATTATTGCATTTATCCCCCATGAAGTTGGGGGAGGCCTATGTCCAGCAGTGGATGTCCTTCGGCTGATTTGGTAGTGGTGGTGGACCTTTATATTTGCATAATGTAACGAATGGACAGTTACAGAACTCTATATTGCGTGTGGCTCGACGAGCACTTGGTCGTTTTTTCTTATAACTTAAAAAATAGAGCTGAGTTTTAGCAAGTTGTATATTTTAAAGTAAATAAAATATATGACCGAAAGACGCACAGGTACAGCATTCATGTCCAGCAGTGGAACACCCATATTGGCTATGTGCGAAGTAGGTGGTGGGGGTAAGCTAGGCGATCGTAGCGCACACCATGGCAGAAATGTGTACTTACCGGGGACCACTGTCAAATTTACTTTCACGTTTTCTATTGGTTTCTTAACGGTTTCCTACGATTCGTTTCATTTGTAGGTATTTATTTATTCTCTTATTTATTTCAGTAAAATTTCCAATACGGGGTCTTTCTCGTTTACTAATGTAAATAAAATATTCATGTGTCATTATTTGACATCTCTGAGTTTTGACATTGTCTCGGGACCTTTGACGTTTGACGTTTCAGACGTGCACATAGCCAATAGGTTAGATTTTTTTTTATTTATTTATTTAATCGTATGGCATTTATTTACAAACCGTGAGATCTTCGAGAAGACAAGTACGGTTGCCAGTTTTTGTTGCACTTTTAGCACCACCCAGGGGTCACGTGTAGGGTAACGGTGGGCACTACGGATGTGGTGCAACTTCGACCCCCCTTTGTCAAGTGAGTGGGCAACTTGACTGTTAGAAGTTCTCAAGTCGTTAGGCCTCTAACTTGGCTTAACGACTGCTGTCGAGACAGCAGCCGGGATCAATGGCTTAACGTGCCTTCCAAAGCAGGAGAGCGCTCAGTTAGTAACCACTCAAAGCGGTCACCCATCCAAGAACTGACCTGCGCCCACATTGCTTAACCTCGCATACCGCACGCGGTAGGCGGGTGCCGCTGGGCCACTGGCGCTCTTTAATTAAATCAATAAAAAATTGAACTAGCTATACGAGACGATGCCTATATTAGCTACTTACTGGTAATTAGGGTGATAAAGAGAGGACCCTTCTGACGTTCCATTTATTATTATTACATTATAATAAATAAATAAAAAGGATGTTTTTTAATTCTAAAACTTTTCCCAAATCTATTAATAATTTTCTATTTTCCCATCCATGATATCATACTTCTTTGTATAACCAAATAATGAATGCACATTAATTAGAAACTACGCTCACGGGTCATATTTTTCTCCGAGGTTATCTGAGCGAACTATCCACACGGGAGGTTCTGCAGTATTGAAAACACAATACATTAGTGATTAGCTATCTCCGCAAGCGATAAATCGGATTAATGGCGTCACGGGAGATATACACGATCGAATCGATACCGGAGCTGCAGCATAGTACCTATATAATAGGTAGAATAACTCCAAATAAATGTAATAATTTAAAGTGACAGCCTGACACACGCCTGACATGTCGGTATTATTATTTATCGCATGGCATTTTGTTTTCGAACCGTGAAATCTTCTAGAAGACAAATAAAAAAAAAAAAACCTAATATTTATCATGCAAACACAAGGGCACTTTGACATTTCAAAACGTGAATTATACCTACTATTTAATAAAATTACTATACTTAATAATAATGATTTCAAAACTATACTGATTGACAAACTTGAAATTTCATTCAATGAAAACAAACTTACAGGGTAATATTACCTTATATTAATATTCACGATTTTGTGTCCGAATAAACGAAAGTATATAAAACTAGTTACCCGCGCGGCTTCGCCGCGTAGACGTACTACGAAGAACGCAAGCGAAGCCACGGGATAGAATATGCGTATTCCGAAGGTCGATTACAAAGTCGATTTAAAAACATTCGTGCTTGATCATCACGGCTAGTCGTCAAATTTACAGTAACTGTCAGCCTTATTTCAAGAAATAAGATCTACCTACTAACTATGAGAATTTCTATGAAAAATATGCATCTTAGCAACTTCAGTCAATTTGGCCATCTGATAATAATCAGATAATATTGGTGTTTTGAATGTGTATGCGTTGATTGTTTCAGTGTAATGATGCGTAGTAATAGGAAAATATTTTGTATGTGTGGTTTTTTATGTGTGTGTTACCTCCCCCAATTTACAAAATATTTTGTTTGCGTTAGGTATTTCTTTATTGGTGGTTCACCTAAGTTGTGTCCACATAGGAGTTAGGGTAATTTGTCGAGGTCCCTCTCGGGGACCAACATGAGAAGCCAGGAGAGGAAAAAAAAACAAAATATTTTGTTCGGTAATGTGCGCTGATGGCGTCTCTTGTCTAAATAAGGCTCTAATAAGGTACGCAAACTCAGAGTACCCCAGAGAAGACGTCTAATAATAATACCGCTACCGAGCGAGATGATCATATCATATACTTACTAAATTGAATAAGAGTGACTGTAAGGGATATATCATTGTTGTGTTTGTCATAGTTCCGCAATTAAGAATGTTCTGTGATATGAGAATCCTATCCTACCCGCCCTTAGAGTACCCCTGAGAAATTTTCAAATAATAATACCATACCACTACCGAGGTCATGTACTAAATGGAATAAGAGCGACAGAGAGAGATACATCATTTGTAGTCTTTGTCAAAGTTCCACTTTTTTATTTGGCTCATTATCATGTCCACGTCATACCCGCCCAAATTAAAGAGGTTGTTTATGATAAGGCGCCAGCCGCTTAAGACAAATTCTCAATTTAGGTGGGTAAGAGCTTTTCCGTCCCCCTTGGTGGAACTCGTACTCGTATAGGATCTCTTTAGAAATACTCTAAGTATCCTCATAACCTATTCTATTTAATCTAGAAAAAAACAATGCATGCGACATTGGCAATATTGGTATTAACATTTGATATAACATTTGATGAACTAGTGGATAGTACAGTTTTTCTTGGATTAACATTAGATTCCAAACTCCAATGGGGTCCCCATATTGCTAATCTCTCGAATAGACTGAGTTCTGCAGCTTTTGCCGTGAGCAAGATCCGCCAACTGACAGACGTGAAGACAGCTCGATTAGTATATTTTAGTTACTTCCACAGTATTATGTCGTATGGTATTTTACTATGGGGCAGTGCTTCAGATATTAATACCATTTTTGTTCTGCAGAAGAGGGCTATTCGAGCAATATATAAAATGAACCATAGAGACTCACTTAGAGATAAGTTCAAGAACATTAATGTAATGACATTGCATTGTCAATACATCTATGATAATATTGTGTATGTACATAAAAACATTGTAAATTTCAGGAAGAACTGTGACATACATAATATTAATACTCGAAATAAACACAAACTCGCGGTGCCCACCACTCGCCTACAGAAAATTAGAAAATCATTCATGGGTAATGGTGTGAAGTTTTATAATAAGCTTCCAAGAAATGTAACTGAATTATCTATTAATAAATTTAAAAATTATGTAAAGCGTCAACTCATATCGAAAGCATATTATAGCACACATGACTACATGAATGATAAAACACCGTGGGATTAATTGTGACTGAAATATTAATGAATTAATCATTATGGCGTTAGATATTAATATGATCTTTTTTTTTTGATATTTTGATTTTATTCTAGAAACTGTCTAGATTTCTATTTTTTATATATTTTTTATTATTATTATTATTATTTATGTTTTGACGATCCTATTGTGAATTTTACTACAAAATAATTTCTTACTTTGACATGTCTACAACAATACAATATTTATTTTGAAGAATAATAATAGCATCAATAAATTGCTCTAAATAATTAATTAATATATATGTTAATACATGTTATAACTGACGATTCGAAAGTGCTTGTTGCTAGGCCTATTTGAATAAAGAATATTTTGACTTGACTTTGACTTTGACTTTGATGCCGGAACCACGCAATGGGCCATTATGGGCCAACGTATAGGTCGCAGTTATGCATTAAAGGCCATCGCTTTCCATCAGGTGAGACTAAGGTCAATCGCCAGTCAGTCAATCATAAAAAAACATATTTGCATCTCGTTCCACCGCATAACTGCGTCTTGTACGTGGCCCATCATGGCCCATCGTGTGGTTTTGGCATGACAGTTGTGAGGTCTATTTTGTCAAGTGAAGTAACTGGGTTAAAATCTTTCGTTATATATCTCTATAACACTTGCTTATTGGTGTGATAGAGAAGGAAATATAATGAACTTCGATCTTCGGGTGTTTCGGGTAGACCCCCTGAAAACCGGCACTTTCACTGTTGCAGGTGACACTGATACAGTATAATTTTAACTTTTAATTGAACATGTGCAATAGTGGTAATCTTATTCGTCCTTTCAATGTACCTACGCCCTTTTAGAACGTGGCCATTATCCCCCTTATTTTGGACATTTTTACTGAAACGTAACAAAGACAAATGTACATGTCCTCTAACTTTTCGAGTATTATTAACCTTTTCGACGCTAACAACGTACCTATATTGCGCACCAACGGTCCGAAGCCAACGACGTATATATCCGTCATGGCTTCTAATGAGATATCAACCTACATGCATTTCTATAGGGTTCAACTTTGCGTTTGACATCCACAAACACACAAACATTGATGAATAGCAAATTAACCCCTTGAACGCTATACTTAATGAACGGCAGTGACACTTACACGTCAGCTAAAGAACGAAGGTGATTTTGACAACGTACGTTATAACTCCCATGTTGTCGACAATTAAAGGGTTTAATTATTTTTCTGACGTCTTAATTTTGTTAAAGTATTTAACCTTTTTAGCGCACTCTCAATAGAAATGCATCTAGGTTGATATCGCATTGGACGCCGTCACCATGACGGATATATTCGCACTGTCACTGTTGCAGGTGACACTGATACAGTATAATTTTAACTTTTAATTGAACATGTGCAATAGTGGTAATCTTATTCGTCCTTTCAATGTACCTACGCCCTTTTAGAACGTGGCAGTTTAACGTGACCATTATCCCCCTTATTTTGGACATTTTTACTGAAACGTAACAAAGACAAATGTACATGTCCTCTAACTTTTCGAGTATTATTAACCTTTTCGACGCTAACAACGTACCTATATTGCGCACCAACGGTCCGAAGCCAACGACGTATATATCCGTCATGGCCTCTAATGAGATATCAACCTACATACATTTCTATAGGGTTCAACTTTGCGTTTGACATCCTCAGACAAACATTGATGAATAGCAAATTAACCCCTTGAACGCTATACTTAATGAACGGCAGTGACACCTACACGTCAGCTAAAGAACGAAGGTGATTTTGACAACGTACGTTATAACTCCCATGTTGTCGACAATTAAAGGGTTTAATTATTTTTCTGACGTCTTAATTTTGTTAAAGTATTTAACCTTTTTAGCGCACTCTCAATAGAAATGCATCTAGGTTGATATCGCATTGGACGCCGTCACCATGACGGATATATTCGCACTGTCACTGTTGCAGGTGACACTGATACAGTATAATTTTAACTTTTAATTGAACATGTGCAATAGTGGTAATCTTATTCGTCCTTTCAATGTACCTACGCCCTTTTAGAACGTGGCAGTTTAACGTGACCATTATCCCCCTTATTTTGGACATTTTTACTGAAACGTAACAAAGACAAATGTACATGTCCTCTAACTTTTCGAGTATTATTAACCTTTTCGACGCTAACAACGTACCTATATTGCGCACCAACGGTCCGAAGCCAACGACGTATATATCCGTCATGGCCTCTAATGAGATATCAACCTACATACATTTCTATAGGGTTCAACTTTGCGTTTGACATCCTCAGACAAACATTGATGAATAGCAAATTAACCCCTTGAACGCTATACTTAATGAACGGCAGTGACACCTACACGTCAGCTAAAGAACGAAGGTGATTTTGACAACGTACGTTATAACTCCCATGTTGTCGACAATTAAAGGGTTTAATTATTTTTCTGACGTCTTAATTTTGTTAAAGTATTTAACCTTTTTAGCGCACTCTCAATAGAAATGCATCTAGGTTGATATCGCATTGGACGCCGTCACCATGACGGATATATTCGCACTGTCACTGTTGCAGGTGACACTGATACAGTATAATTTTAACTTTTAATTGAACATGTGCAATAGTGGTAATCTTATTCGTCCTTTCAATGTACCTACGCCCTTTTAGAACGTGGCAGTTTAACGTGACCATTATCCCCCTTATTTTGGACATTTTTACTGAAACGTAACAAAGACAAATGTACATGTCCTCTAACTTTTCGAGTATTATTAACCTTTTCGACGCTAACAACGTACCTATATTGCGCACCAACGGTCCGAAGCCAACGACGTATATATCCGTCATGGCCTCTAATGAGATATCAACCTACATGCATTTCTATAGGGTTCAACTTTGCGTTTGACATCCTCAGACAAACATTGATGAATAGCAAATTAACCCCTTGAACGCTATACTTAATGAACGGCAGTGACACCTACACGTCAGCTAAAGAACGAAGGTGATTTTGACAACGTACGTTATAACTCCCATGTTGTCGACAATTAAAGGGTTTAATTATTTTTCTGATGTCTTAATTTTGTTAAAGTATTTAACCTTTTTAGCGCACTCTCAATAGAAATGCATCTAGGTTGATATCGCATTGGACGCCGTCACCATGACGGATATATTCGTCGTTTTGTCGAATCAATGGTGCGCATATAGGTCGAATACGTTATTGGCGTCGTAAAGGTTAATTAGTGCAACATTGTTTTCTCGTTGGTTTGATCTGAATCCACCAATAAGTAACGTCTACTAATTGAACTTCTTTACTTATGATCACCCTACTGGTATGGCAATAGGTGGAAGAGAGACACACTTAGACAAAGCTAGCCTCTTCTCTTTCAAAATGTTTTGCAGCTTATCTATGATTAACTCAGAAACAGTTCTGTAACTCACAACGTAAAGTTTAATTTGGTTTTTCATTGTTTTGGCAGATATCAATATCAGTCAAGATATACGGAACGTATATTTGAAACGTCATTGGTTTGTATATCAACTTCTTTGAAGTATAAACCATGACAATTTAATATTGACATAATTAGAGCACAATAAAAAAAAAGTTGACACAATACGTCTGTCATTTATGTAAACTGTAAATACTTAGACCGAATGTATTGTCTTGTAAACAAATTAGTAATTTTACTTTCGTTTATTGTTAATAATATTGAGTATTTCTCGACTCAAAAGTTTTATATTGTAATGCTGTACCAGATATTTCTTACAGGAACATTTTAGTTCATATTTAATTTTATGTCATCCGGAATCATACCATAGCCAGTTCCCAAGTCACGTGGAGGTCACGTGTTAACCAAGATAAATTTTGACACCTCGTACAATTCTACCAAGGTAAGCTGACCCGTCGCTTGTATGCGGCGTCATCGAACACGATTTTGAGGTTTATATTTGTCGGGGCATCCAGGATTTTTCGTAAATATCAATTTAATAAATTTTCCAGGATAAAAATCAAAAAACTAAGACCTTATTGCAAATCTGCAGCATGGGACGAATCCTATGGTATATAATTTATCAAAATCGGTCCATAACTGTAGATCTGATGGGCGTTGTAAGGATCGGCTTCGCGTAATATATATATAGATAGATAGATAGATTAATTTAATATCTCAGAGATATGGTCTCTGAGCGTCTAAATACGATTAATAACATTTATTTCAAAGTCCTAAGAGATATAAATGGTCTCTAAGCGTCAAAATTAAAATAGGTAATGAAAACAGCACTCATTTTATATTGTTAGAGATGTATAGGGTCTCTAAGCGTTAATAACAATAAAACTAATGACAGTACGGTTGCCAGTTTGCTGTACTTTTAGCACCACCCAGGTCACGTGTAGGACAAGTTGGTGCGGAGGCGGTTCGTTATCAGTAAGCTGTCAGCTGTCAGCGTCAACTGTCAGACGAGTTAGCACCGCTTCCTTACTGCGCGTCGTCACAAGCCTTAGGCGCCTTCCTGATTTATCGATGCGGAGGCGGTACGATAAGAGAAAACTGTCAGCTGTCAGTGTCAACTGATATCAATGCAGTACTGCCCCACTTCTGCGCAAACGTAATACTGATAGTAATTCCTCAAGTGAGGAAATTTGACATCAGTAAGCTTACGTCAAACAACAAAATAACAATATGACATATCGATCCCGCTCCGCCGAATCAGGAAGTCGCCTTACACGCGTGCAAGAATTACATGCATGTATCTACATCGATAGGTTCAATAGTTTGATTGGACTTTTTATACCTCGCGATAGCACGCAACAATACTAATGCAGTACTGCCTCGCTTCCGCGCATGATGTTACTATTGCGCTAATGTTATTGTGATAGTTTTCCGTCAAGTGAGGGAATCAGTAAGCTCATGTTTTGAACAATAGTACATTACTACAGAGGCCGAGACGGGGTTGCCGGCCGAAGACATATAGACGGCCGAGCGCAGCGAGGTCGGATAGGTCTGAGGCGGGCAACCCCATATTTCCCGCCGAGGTATGTATAGTGCTTTTCTCAAACATGCAATGAAATAAACAACAAAAAACACAAAGTTTTATTTTTAATATGCATTGTGGCAGAATGCCATGATGCCTGTGCCACAAATTTATGTGGAATGGAAATTAAAAAAGAGGACTTTGCCGGCCTAGGCCTGCAAGATTTGTATGAAATTCCATTAACGACCTCTTTTCCTAGCCGCACCTGAAACGTCATACTTCGCAGCCTATTATAAGGAACATAACATCAATATTTCATTGCATGTTTGAGAAAAATACCATATAACCAGCGTCATCATGTCAGAAATAGTCACTTACGAAGCCTTACATATATTAAAATCTAATCATGACAAAAATAATAATAATTACATTATTTTTTAATTGTTGATTGAAGAATTTAAGCCGAAATAAACAGTTATTAGCTTTAAACTTGTCGATTTAGAGTGATCTTTGATAAGGCAAGAAAAAAAAACCGGCCAAGTGCGAGTTGGATTCGCGCACGAAGAGTTCCGTACCAGAAAAAAAACGCCAACAACTACTCTGTTGTATGGGAGCCCCCCTTAATTATTATTTTGATTTTAGTATTTGTTGTTGTAGCCACAATAAAAATACATAATCTGTGCAAATTTCAACTGTCTAGCTATTACGGTTCTTGAGATCTAGCTCGACGAGTGGTAGCCATGAAAAAGGGCTAAAATATCACTTTTTTGTATGGGAGCCCCTCCTAATTAGTATTATTTTTTGTTTTTAGTATTTGTTGTTATAGCGGCAACAGAAATATACAATCTGTGAAAATTTCAACTGTCTAGGTATTACGGTTCTTGAGATACAGCCTGGTGACGGACGGACGGACGGACAGCGAAGTCTTAGTAATAGGGTCCCGATTTTACCCTTTGGATAAGGAACCCTAAAAATTCATGTAACATTTATAAAATTAGCCGTAATAGACATGTACTAGATAGTACTACTACTATAAGCCAAAGGACGTCCACTGCTGGGCATAGGCCTCCCCCAATTTCATGGGGGGTAAATGCCATAATCACCAAGCTTGGCATGAGGGTTGGCGATCGCAGTATCTCCACCGCACTCCAGGGTTGCTGCTGCTTATCCCCCCGTTGCCTTGGTCGTAGTTTTAAGACATACCCGCACTAGATAGTAACGAAGAGAACATGTCAAGGTACGTGTCAATTCACTCGTATAATAATAGAACAAAAACTAGATATTGCGGCTAAGAATGATCATCACTCATAAAGTCAAACATCGATAGCTCTAAAGCCTTGTAAGTCGACCACCGCCCCGACAACAATCGTTCTCATATATTATTATTCATCATCATGTCAGCCGAAAGACGTCCACTGCTGACATAGGCCTCCCCCAAAGACTTCCACAATGACCGGTCCTGCGCCACCCGCATCCAGCGGACACCCGCGACCTTCACCGGGTCATCAGTCCACCGTGTGGGGGGCCTGCCCACGCTACGCCTTCCGGTACGTGGCCGCCACTCGAGAACCTTTCCGCCCCAACGGCCATCGGTTCTACGTGCTATGTGCCCCGCCCACTGCCACTTAAGTTTAGCGATTCGGGTCACTTTGGTTCTGCTGCGGATGGCCTCATTCCTGATGCGATCACGCAGAGAAACTCCCAACATAGCTCTCTCCATTGCCCTCTGGGTGACTTTGAGCCTTCTTATGAGGCCCATAGTAAGCGACCACGTTTCAGTGCCATATATCATCACTGGCAACACACACTGTTCAAAGACTTTTGTCTTGAGACACTGCGGAATATTGGACGAAAAGATGTGTGTGATATATTATTATTATCAGTAATAAAAATTATTACGAAAATTAAACTCTCATGCTTTCTGCGTACTATCGCTCTCACGCTGCACCTCTAACTCACAAGAAATATAAGTAAGTTGGCAACTTGATCGCCATATGATGTTGCTTATCGAATAAGGCAGTTGCGTAGTTTACAGCGAAAACTTGAGATACGGTGTTGAGTTCAGAGAACTTGTACCGGTTTGTTTACTTGGTTTGTTTGAAGCCCTTGTAATTAGTTCAGTAATTTGTGGGAAGTACTTCACTGTGTTATGCCAAGTTAATATAGATCTCCCGGAATATCACTAACACTATAATTTGTACCCGCTTATGAGAATATATAAGAAAGCCCAGCTTACACCTGTGAAAACTTGTAATTGGCTCACTGTTTCTATATCATAACCTAACTTGTTATTTTAGCTGTAAGTTTTCCTTTGAATAAAATAAAAATATTATAGACGCCTAAAGGATGGTTCACACTAGGCCGTTCCGTGTCCACGGGCCGGCCCGGACGCGGAATGGTCTACTGTGAATCATCCTTAAAGCTTCAGGGGCTCACATGTTCATTGTCGACCATTTAGAAATTATACACATATTTTTTTGAAGAACCCCATATTATACGTATAGTCTGTCAGGAAAAAGTCAGCATGGAGCTCGTAGATGCTTATGCATGGTTTAGGTTGAAGACGAGCGCTTTAAAGGCCGCAGTAAGCTCGGTTCTCCATACAAACGTAGTTTCACTCTCATTTTAAAACACCACGCTAGAATAACATGAAACTTTGTATACACAATGGGATCCGGCATATCTAGGTCTGAAATTAGTTTCTGTTGCTTGAAATTATAATGGAGAAAAATACAGCGATTATTAAGGTTTTCATACAAGGCGTAAAAAACTCAAAAACTCGCTGTATTTTTTTTCTTTTACATTTTCTAGCAACAGAGACTATTTTTCAACCTAGATATGGCGGTTCCCATTGTATATAGGTACAAAGTTTCATGTTATTTCAGCAAGGCGTTTTAAAATGAGAACGAAACTACGTTTGTATGGATGATCGAGTTCAGCCGAGGGTACTGGGGACTTTTAATGTTTATACTAAATAATGTTAATAGTATAAAATACAAACGAATAAATGTTTTTAAGCGATCTACGTATCCACCACCACCACCATATCAGCCCTAGGACGTCCACTGCTGGACATAGGCCTCCCCCAATTTCATGGGGGGTAAATGCCATAATCGCCACGCTTGGCATGCGGGTTGGCGATCGCAGTATCTCCACCGCACTCTAGGAATGCTGCTGCCCATTCCCCGGTGGTCTTGGTCGTAGTTTTAGGACATACCCGGGTCCATCTACGTATAATGACTAAGAAAATGTATTTTTTTCATTATTTTTCAAAAACTAAACCAGACAAATATCCGTGTGTATCATGGTAACCTTACCACGGTGTGTCATACTTTGAAATGCGAATGCACATACTTCAACCTCCTTTATAAATATAGGAATCCGTTCCCTCGACTCCGCCGCAAGCTCGGCGAAGCTCCACAAGCTTTTATTGCTAAAGAATTCACCGGCGCAAAAGTTTTTCAGCAAAGATTCTCCAAGGAACGCTCTTTTATCGTTCCGAGATGTTGAGGATACGGTTATTTTAAATTATAGCCCTTTCTTGGCTTATCTTTCGCGCAATGGTTAATGAAAGTACGATTAAAGGTGCTGGTTAGAGCCTTTTTCATTCGTTCGAAAATCGACTAACTGACTGATACTTCTGATCGTATTACTGTTGTAATGGCATCAGTTTTGTTTGCCAAGTTTGAGAGGTAGGGCACAGCGGAACGTCTTCTTGCTCAGATATGGGGCAGCCGAACTGGGGAAGTACCTCCTTACAGAAAACCGCAGCCATAATAAACAAAAAATGAATCATTTATTTTCAGGCAACAAAGGAGCGTTCATGACCTAGCGGCACCCGCGTACTGCATGCGGTATGCGAGGTTTAGCAACGTCGGGCGGGGTCAGTCCATGGATGGGTGTCCGCTGTGAGTGGATACTAACTGAGCGCTCCCGTGCTTTGGAAGTCACGTTAAGCCGTTGATCCCGGCTGCAGTCTATGATAGCAGTCGTAAAACCAAGTTAGAGGCCTTCGGGCGGCTTGAGAACTTCTAACAGTCAAGTTGCTAACTCACTTGACAAGCCTAATCCCAATAAGGTCTAGTTTCCCCCTTAGGTTGGAAGGTCAGATGGCAGTCGCTTCCGTAAAAACTAGTGCCTACGCCAATTCTTGTGATTAGGTAGCGGACCCAGGGCATCCTTCGGGATACAACTGTACTGGGAATAACGCTAGGATAATGATTATGAACAAAGACCCATAGTCCTTATAGCTAGCATTTTTTTTTTTATTAAAAATGGGATTGCTCTTGGCCAGCATCTAGCCAGGGGGCAAAGATAAGGCCGACGATGAAGCGAGCTCACCCAGAAGATGCCTATTCACTCGTGCCTTAAAAAGGTCCAGGTTATATGAACTCGGAAATACAGGCGCCGGCAGAGAATTCCAAACCTTAGAAGTGCGCATTATAAAAGAAGATGCAAAGCGCTTGGTTCGAATTAGAGGAATTTCGACCAGGTAAGGATGGTAGCCAGCCGTACGTCTGGAGCATACATAGCTAGCATACATACAATTCTTAAAACACCACTACTAGATCTTTATGTATGTGGTGTAATAACCTACATTTTACTCTGGTAACCCAGGTGGTGAGTAAAGTCGCCAGAGCTCTCGAGGATGCGATGTGTTGACAGTAACCTGCATGTCTCTAGCTGTCAACACAACGAATTCTCAAGCCAATAAAAGGTCGGCAACGCACTTGTTGTTTTTCTTGAATCGCTAGCCTCCATAGGCTGTGTCTGCTTACCGTCAGGCAGACCATAAGCTTGTTTGCCACTGTCGTTGTATATAAAAAAAAGTAGCAGATTGCTTGTTCGAAATATTACTTTCATAGTTGACAACTGTAATAACTTAATAAGGCAAATTATATTTTAGATTTATATAATTTTAGATTAGTACTTATATTTTTTATTATCAATTTATACATACGAGTATGACTCTTTGTTGTAAATTTAATGTCGCATACATAAATCGAAATTTGTACGCCGAAAGGCAAAACATGAAGGACTTATTTTGATCAATGACAGCTTTATGTATTTTTACACATGTTTTTACAAATAAATTATCTTTATCTTTATACAATACAGCTGCGACAGCCTTGAACAGGAAACACAAATTAACACCTATAAAGTAATCTTGTATTTTTAAAGCAATAACGCTGCTAACGAAAATTCCTAATTTCAAACTAACGGGAAAAATCGAAAGACTTCAATTAGCGCTGCGAGCAGGATTCGAACCTGCGTCATCTGGCATACGCGGCCAATCGCTCTAGCCACAAAGCTATCGAAACAATCTAGCTCAAATCCGAAATCCTTCTACATATATTTCCCTCTTACAACGCCTTAGGCGCCTTCCTAACTTGTCGATGCGGGGGCGGTACGATATGAGAAAACTGTCAGCTGTCAGTGTCAACCGATATCAATGCAGTACTGCCCCACTTCTGCGCATGGTATTACTACTGCGCAAACGTATTACTGACAGTATTTCGTCAAGTGAGGAAATCTCATATCGGTAAATTCACGTCAAAGAGCAAAATACCTATGACATATCGCTCCTGGCACACCAAATCAGGAGGCGTACAGCGACATCTACCTTACAAGACTTAAGCGTCTTTTAACGGCACCAACGTCTGAAGTTATATTGAGAAATCATCAGTAACCCAACCCTGCTTGGAGCATTCAACTTTTAAATTTTTCCCTTTAGTTTGTAATTTAACACCTATATTTCCTTATGGCCCATTAATATTCAGGAATCTCGCTACGAGCGCCAGTACTTATATATCTCCTAATTTGCTACGAGATTGTATTGCGTGTGAGCATTAATCTAGAGATAGTTAACGGCGCAATGACTGGGCAATCAGGCGAGATTAATGGTATGACGTCACTCCGGCACGATGCACTGTGGAATATGAGCTTGGAGGTCTATTTTAGTTCTTGGCTTCGCATCTTACGTTGCGCGCACTTGCTCTGACTAGACATGGGAAAAAGCGTTACATTTCGATATCAGTGACTGACGATGCCGTTCCAAAAAAGTCACAGTGAAAAGTCATCGTGACTTTGTCACGCCTGTTACTGGTGTCACTGCATGATATTTGTGGCACGTCACGGTCCTGTAATGAACGTTTATTTGTCACACTATTATTTCAACGTGACTACGCCGATATTAGAGCCGAGTTACAGTCACAGCACTTCATGGCGTCAGTAGCATCACGTCACGCTCCGCGTTTGTCGTGATTTGAGTAACAGAGACTGCGCTGGGAACAGTAGGAACGTATGTGACTTTGTAACGTTGCTCTTTTGTGAAAAGTCACAGTGATACGTGTTGACGGCGAGTCACGGTGACTCTGACACGTTAGCACATCCTACCAAGGACATATTGAAATCAAAATGCAAACTGATGATACGAGTGATAATCCGAGCCTCTGCTTGCCCTACCTAGCATGGCCATAATCACTTCCGTTGAACGTATAGTGTTGGATATCCTACTTATTTTCGGGATGTTACAACGCCAAGCGGTACGCTGGCGCTGGACGGAACTTCACTTGGAATACGAGTTCATGTGACGAAAGGATTAGCTCCTACTTGGACAAACCTTCAGTCTTAGTCAAACGTACACACCGCGGCCGTCACTAAGTGCGTGTACATATTTTTGATATAGACGGTACGTGTGAACGTGCGGCCGTCACTAAGTGCGTGTACATATTTTTGATATAGACGGTACGTGTGAACGTGCGATGGAACCAAATTATCCTCCAATCGCGGCAAAAATCACGGCGGATAATCCCCGAAAATTGTAGATGTTAACACAGCACCCCCAAATTACAGACGCACGCGTTTTCGAACCTAACAAAGAAAAATCACCCAAATTTCGAACACACGCATTTCTCGCATGACAACATACCTTCACGAATTACTCAATAGCTTTTATGCTTACACTCGTAAGGTTCAACTTCGTTGTTCTTTTTGTTTTGCGGCCGCACACCGTAAAGTTGTTGCACGAGCAACGGAAGTCCTCATTTGCCATGATTTTCTTCCTCTCCTCATTAGGTACGTCCCGGGGACAAAATAAAGCAATTTCACACGCGAGGAATCCCCTGTGAAGACATCGTGTTTTTTACGAAGAAATAAACAACATCGGATGCCAATAATGACAGAATTCTTCGTTGGCACCGTAAAGATACGGCTCATTGCTATGCTGTCCAATTTGTTCTCAGCATCCATTTAATAATATTGTTATTATTTTTAAACGTGAATATTCAAAATGGTGGAAGGAAAATATTTCTCCATACTTCATTATATTTTTGACATTGAAAATGTCTTTTCGTTCGCTCCAGTATAGGGTCCCATTTGACGAAATAGTGCGATCCCCTTATATTTCAGAGAGTTGTGAAGGTATGATATTCAAACTGGGCTCAAAAGACGCGTATTTACGAGATGTGTAAGATGCAAAGAGAATTATTTGAGAAAGTCCAGAACGAAAAAAGTTTTGGCTGAAATAGTGAAAAAAAAAATCAATTTTTTCCGATTTTTTCATTTTGGCACTCGATATTTTGGAAACGAAGAATGATATCAAAATTTTGATCAAAACTCCTGTGGACAATTTAGTCGGCTACAATTTGAGCCTAAAACAAAGACGATCGGGTCAAGGATTTGCGCTGTAGCCTAACCTTTTTGAAAGAAGTCAAAAAGTCAGAACGACTATTAGTAGGTAATATATATTTTTTTAAATCAACACAATTGTAGTTAGTTTTGCCGCCGTGTGGTTGCCGGCCTAAGAATAGCCCACTCCGTGCTTATCCGTGGATGTCGTAGAAGCCGACTAAAGGAATTAAATGACGACCATCAAAGTCGACTAGGAATTCCCAAGGAGGGTTGACGTCAGGCAGGCGGCCGGTTGTAAAAATTATGCCAAATCTTTTGCAGCATGAATACAGGAGCAATTGTGATGAGTGACAGGGTTAGGGCGTACCCCACAGGCGACGCGCAGGGGCAGCACCCGGCTCCTGTGGCAAATGGAATAGGGTTGTCGCACCAGCCCGGGTGGGGGCGACGTAAGAAGCGAGCCCGGGAACCAAGGTATGTAAGATTGAGGTATGCGAGTTGGAATGTAGGGACGATGACTGGAAAGGCAAGGGAGCTAGCGGATGTGATGAAAAGGCGACGGATAAATGTAGCTTTTCTGCAAGAGACAAAGTGGAAGGGTGCGAGAGCAAGAGAAATAGGGGAAGGATACAAGTTTTACTACTGTGGAAGTGACGGCAAGCGTAATGGTGTCGGTATAGTACTAGACCATAAATTTAAACAGGGTGTGACAAATGTCAATAGGAAGAGTGATAGGTTATTGGCTATGAAAGTAATGTTTGAAAACGTAGTACTAAATTTTATAAGTGTGTATGCTCCTCAGAGTGGATGTGATGATGTAGTGAAAGAGAAGTTTTGGGAAGAATTTGATTCCGTGATGATGGCAATCCCAGAGAGTGAAGAGATATATGTGGGTGGTGATTTTAATGGACATGTAGGAAGAATAAATGTAGATTATGAAAGGGTACATGGGGGGTTCGGCTTTGGGAACCGCAACACAGAGGGAGAAACCTTGCTGCAAACTGCTTCGGCATTTGACTTGGGAATTGCCAATACATGGTTTAAAAAGAAAGATGAACATCTGATCACTTATAAAAGTGGCCAGCATTCGACACAGATTGACTACTTCCTTGTAAAAAGGAAGAAAATCAACTGTGTCAAAGACTGCAAGATAATACCCGGAGAACATTTAGTGTCACAGCATAGACTGCTTAGTATAGACGTACACTTGAAAATTCAGTTACAAAGGAAGAAAGAACAACCCCCTGCTAAAATAAAATGGTATGAGTTACAGAAGGATGAGTGCGCTAGTAAGTTTAAAGAGAGAGTGGTAGATAAAATGATAGAAATGAAAGATATGGAAGGACTAAGTGCGAATGAATGTTGGAAAATGATGGCGAACTATATAAGGAGAGAAGCGAAAGATATCTTAGGTGAATCGAAAGGGAAGTGTGTGACAGACAAGGAAACGTGGTGGTGGAATGACGAAGTGCAAGAAAAGTTGAAAAAGAAGAAGCAATCATTTAAGGATTGGCAGAGTGTTGAAAGTGGAAACGAAAGTGAGAAAGAAACTAAGAGGATTGAGTATAAAGAGTGTAAGAAGATAGCTAAGCGAGCAGTTGCTATTGCCAGATCAGTAGCTCAGGACCAATTATATGAGGCTTTGGAAAGTCCTAAAGGTGAGAAACAATTGTATCGCTTAGCAAAAGCAAGAGAAAGGTGTGCTAGAGATGTATGCCATGTAAAATGTGTGAAAGATGATACTGGAAAGGTGTTGACCGAAGACGAATGTATAAAAGATAGGTGGAAAGACTACTTTAAAAAGCTCATGAATGAGGAGAATGCATGGAATAGAGTGTTAGAAAGCCAACCAGTGAATGTGGGTGTTGTGAAAGAAATAGACATTGATGAAGTAAGGAAGGCTGTGAAAAGTATGAAGGATGGAAAAGCGGTTGGACCAGATGGAATACCAGGAGAGGTGTGGAAGCTGTTAAGTGAGGATGGATGTAGGTGGCTAACTTTGTTCTTCAATAAGTTGTTGCAGGAAGAGAGTATCCCCGACGAATGGTGCGACAGTGTACTTGTGCCCATTTTTAAAAATAAGGGGGATGTACAAGAATGCAACAATTATAGAGGAATAAAGCTCATGTCACACAGTATGAAAGTGTGGGAGAAAGTAATAGAAAGACGAATGAGAGATGATAGTGACATAACACAAAACCAATTTGGATTTATGCCGGGCAGGGGTACAACAGACGCCATATTTGCGCTTCGCCAGCTGTGCGAAAAATATAGACATGCGCAAAAAAACCTGCATATGGTGTTTGTTGACCTCGAGAAAGCTTACAACAGAGTTCCACGCGAGGTTTTGTGGTGGGCCTTGAAAGAGAAAAGTATACCAGGGAAGTATGTAGGGCTGATTCGGTCTATGTATGAGAGATGTTGTACACGTGTCCGGTCGGCTGCTGGCACCACCGACAGGTTCAGTGATGCGGTGGGCTTACACCAGGGTTCGGCGTTAAGCCCCTACCTCTTCCTGATTATAATGGACGCACTGTCGTCAGACATCCAGGAGGAGGCACCATGGTGTATGCTCTTTGCCGACGATATTGTCCTTGTCGGTGAAGAGGAGCCCGAGGTTCAGAGCAGATTAGAGAAGTGGCGGCAAAAATTGGAGAACGTGGGCTTGAAAATCAGTCGTTCTAAAACTGAACACCTGTTCTGCGATTTCGGCGGTCTCTCCAATTTTATGCCCATAGAGCTCGATGGCGTAACGCTACCGGTCTGCTCTGATTTCCGATACCTCGGGTCCCTCATACAGTGTAATGGTGATATTGACCGTGACATCAAAAACCGAATCAGCGCAGGATGGATGAAATGGCGACAGGTCTCAGGAACCATATGCGACGCCAGAATGCCCTTCCGATTGAAGGGCAAAATCTACAAGACCATTGTAAGACCTGTCGTCATGTATGGATCGGAATGTTGGGCCGCAAAGGTGACGGATGACAAGAGATTGCATGTTACGGAGATGAGAATGTTGAGATGGATGAGTGGCGTAACAAGAATGGATCACATAAGAAATGAGTATATAAGAGGAAGCCTGAAAGTGGCACCCATAGATGATAAGTTGAGAGCTAATCGTCTACGGTGGTATGGGCATGTTATGCGGAGGGATGAAAGTCATGTGACAAGAAAGGTATTAGGCATGAATGTGGAGGGATGTAAGAGGAGGGGTAGACCAAGGAAAAGGTGGATGGATTGCGTGAGAGACGATATGAAAAGGAAGGATGTGAGTGACGAGATGACGGGCGATAGAGAGTTATGGAAGAAAAAACATGCTGCGCCGACCCCAAGTAAATGGGAAAAGGGCACGCGAATGATGATGTAGTTAGTTTTAGTTTTATATTTCAAATTGTTTAAATTCAACATGTATTGTTTCTATAATAAATTATTATTAATTATAGTTCGAGACAACAATAGCACATTATTGCAGTGCCCGGGAAATAGCAATTCGTGGATAAGTCAATGATGTTTTGGAAGACCAATATCTTCCAAAACCTTGGCAAATAAAATAGTTGATTGAGATTGCATAAAACAAGAAATTTTATCCGAGACAATTTATCGACCCGAGCCGCAGGCAAGGGTCGATATAAAGTAGAGGATAAAATGAGTTTTATACATGAGTAATACATCTGCTTTTCACTTCGATTGCGAGAAAATTAAACAAATAATCAAGGTTATGATATCATATAATTTATCCTTCTCCTGGGGCCTAGGGTGTCATGTTGAATTCGACTTTGAAAATTCTTGTTATAGTTATAGTCGGAGTTTGGAGGTCGAGTTAATTTGAAGTCGCCGTTATCTTGCGTGAATATTAGTAAAGTGGCAAATGCCTTTTTATGTGGTTACCGTAACTTGGCTGCGCTTTAAAAAATTGCCAATTTAATGCAGTTTTGTATGTGAGCTATGTTTATATATTATATATCAACCAAATTGGCATAACGTTAGCAAATGTAATGCATTTTTTTATTTTGTTGAGTTCATTTTCAATGTACCTTGATGGTCGTGTAGTGCACGAGATCTGTGAATTTTTCACTCGATCAATAGCTTCTGTTTGATATGAATTAGGATGAAAAATTATATTTTGTTACAGAAGAACAAATCTTTAAAATACACACCCCTCCAATTCAATAAAACTCATGTTGTTTTGTTCCTGAGACTTGGATGTTTTTATATGTACTTAAGTATATATCTATTAAATGTACCGTTGACTAGTACAGTGAACAGCAAAATTAGATGATCATTTTAGTACCTTGTCACATTCACTACTTTGACGCATCCCAACTGTCGCAGTATTGTTACGTTAGTGCGACAAAGTACTAAAATGATCGTCTACATGTGCTGTTGACTGTACCCATAACACAAGCCTCATTGAGGTTACTACGGGGCTAGTTCAACTTGTGTAAAAAAATCCTCACATATTTATTTATTTTTTATTTATATCTCCTAGAAGATGGAAGCTAATAAAATAATAATCGTAAGGCATGTATTTACGAACCGTGAGATCTTCGAGAAGACAAGTACGGTTGCCAGTTTTGTTGCACTTTTAGCACCACCCAGGGGTCACGTGTAGGGTAACGGTGGGTACTCCCTACGGACGTGGTGCAACTTCGACCCCCCTTTGTCAAGTGAGTAGGCAACTTGATTGTTAGAAGTTATCAAGCTGCCCGAAGGCGAACTTGGCTTAACGACTGCTGTCATAAACAGCAGCCGAGATCAACGGTTTAACGTGCCTTCCAAAGTACGAGAGGGCTCAGTTAGTAACCACTCAAAGCGGTCACCCATCCAAGGACTGACCTGCGCCCACATTGCTTAACCTCGCATACCGCACGCGGTTCGCGGGCTCCGCTGGGCCACGAGCGCTCAGAGGGAAGATAGCAAGTTACTATTGGCTATGTGCACGTCAGAAACGTCAAACTTCAAGCGTCCCGGGACAGTGTCAAACTCAGCGGTGTCAAATAATGACACATGAATATTTTATTTATTTTAGTAAACGAGAAAGGCCCCGTACTGGAAATTTTACTGAAATAAATAAGAAAATAAATAAATAAATACAAACGAAACGAATCGTAGGAAACTGTTAAGAAACCAATAGGAAACGTGAAAGTAAATTTGACAGCTGATGTCCCCGGTAAGTACACATTCTTCCCTGGTGTGCGCTGCGATCGCCTAGCTTACCCCCACCACCTACTTCGCACATAGCCAATAGGAACATTATCAAGTTCATATTTAGATTGTTTTATCGTGTAGGTCTGCCCATGGGCAGACGAATTAATAAAAATAGCTGGTCCCCGCTGGCCACAAATAGCTCAAGACAGAGAAAAATGGAATTCTTTGGAGGAGGCCTTCACCTTCACTTGAGGAGGGGTTCTTGCACAGGAAACGTTTATCATTATAAGAAAAACTAAAATTATAGCTATATTTATAAAATAATATTATTTAGTTTCTTTTTCTTTTATCACTTAAATTGTATAACTTTTTTGAAGCGAGTAATGAAAGGCTTTTTTATTTTTATTTTTTATATTTATCGTGTAGGTATTCCGTTTTTTTCCCATGTGACGAACTGTGTGCATCGGGCCCCATATTTTTTTAAACAATAACGGTGGCAAAGAAACTAACGGTCTGCCTGATGGTAAGCAGACACCGTCGCCTATGGACGCTTGCGACTCCGAAAGAATCAAATGCGCTAATCATTTCAATCAACTTTGTCGTTTACTAATAAAGTAATGTAAACTAATTGTATGTAAACAAAATCCTGAGTAATACACAGTTTGCATATCAAAAATCTAGAGGGACCGCCCAAGCCATTGATACCATGGTGGATACAATAGTAAACAAACTAAATGAAAAGCTCAAAGTAGCGGCAATATTTTTAGATTTGAGCTCCGCATTTGACACAGTTGACCATAGTATCCTAATAGGAAAACTGGAGATTTATGGCGTTAGAGGCCAGGCTTTAAACCTGATAAAATCGTACTTTGACAACAGAACTCAATATGTAGAAATCACAGACGTCGTGGGCAACCAAAAGAAACACACGAGATCGAGAACCGTTAGACTGATGAGAGGAGTTCCTCAAGGGTTCCTCTATCTTGGGTCCGGTCTTCTTTGTTATTCACACAAATGATTTGTTGCAATTTGTTAGTAAAGAAATACCGGATATTAGTCTCGTAGTTTCCGCAGACGGTACTAATGCCATTTTAAACGTTAGTTCACTCGAAGATCTGAATAAAAGAGCAAATCGAGCTTTGGAATTGTTCCTCAGGTCGTTTGGCTGGAATAACTTGAAGGTGAATGTGGGTAAAACATGTGCAATGCTACTCAGACCCACGGTCCGGCAAAAGGATCTTTTAGACCTATCGATAGAAGGCAAAAAAAAAAATTAAAACGTAAATGCTGTTAAATTTCTCGGTATCCATATTGACGATCTACTTTCTTGGAAAAATGAGCTTACAAGTATAGAGTGTTCCATTAGTTCAGCTTGCTATGTATTGCGTAGCTTACGGGACATAGTAGATCGCAATTAAAGTTGGTTTATCATGCATTAGTTGAGTCGAAACTTCGTTATAGTGTCAAGTTCTGGGGCAACAGTTACGACTATAATATATATATAGAACCTTTGTTATTCAAAAGAGAGCTTTTAGAACCATTGTGCGTATTCCATAAACCGAGTCATGTAAGGAGCACTTCAGAAAGTTAATAGTACATTACTACAGAGGCCGGGACGAAAGGGGTTGCGGATAGGTCTGAGGCGGGCAACCCCATAGTTCCCGCCGAGGTATGTATAGTGCTTTTCTCAAACATGTAATGAAATAAACAAGAATAAAATCAAAGTTTTATTTTTAATACGGATAGTGGCAGAATGTCATGATGCCTGTGCCAAAAGTTTATGTGGA
Source organism: Notocelia uddmanniana (assembly GCA_905163555.1). Lineage (NCBI taxonomy): Eukaryota > Metazoa > Arthropoda > Insecta > Lepidoptera > Tortricidae > Notocelia > Notocelia uddmanniana. The sequence continues at coordinate 1,248,775 of LR991061.1, read as the reverse complement.
AGTGAAATTAAAAAAGAGGACTTTGCCGGCCTAGGCCTGCAAGATTTGTATGAAATTCCATTAACGATCTCTTTACCTAGCCGCACCTGAAACTTCATACTTCGCAGCCTATTATAAGTTATAAGGAACATAACATCTATATTTCATTGCATGTTTGAGAAAAAAATACTTACAGTCCCGTGTTTGTACATCTTGTTGCTCCTTACTGACCTAGTTAAGAGTCTCGACGACATAAGAAGAAAGGGAGTTGCGCAAGGGTACAAGAAGGAAACACCTAAATTGCAAATTGCAACTAAAACTGAAGATAGTAAAGCACTGTGCACATTACCAAAGCGTACAACTTTACAACAAACTTTCTGGTGAGTGGAAGACTATTACTAGTCTTAACATTTTTAAAAATAAATTGAAATCACTGTTGCTGCAAGAGTGCTTCTATTCTATGGACGAATTCACAAATTATTTAGCTAAACATTGAAGTTGAGATTATTAATTATTTTATTTGGATTGTAGTTTATAGATAGTGACTTGATTCCTTAATTTTGTTTGTTTAACTTACTTAGGCGCCTTCCTGATTTATCGATGCGGAGGCGGTACGACATGAGAAAACTGTCAGCTGTCAGTGTCAACCGATATCAATGCAGTACTGCCCCACTTCTGCGCATCGTATTAGTACTGCGCAAACGTAATACTGACAGTAAATCGCCAAGTGAGGAAATTTATTCACATCAGTAAGCTTACGTATATACATACATACATAAACTCACGCCGTTATCCCATGGGTTAGGCAGAGACCAAAGAACGCCAAATACTACGGTCCTTACATACTTCTTTCGCTTCAATCACATCCATACATCTTCTCATACATGCTCGTCGGTTGTGGGTACTGTAAGCTTGTTGTACTGTTGCGGGTAAGCTTACGTCAAACAACAAAATACCTATGACATATCGCTCCCGTCCCTCCAAGTCAGGAAGTCACCTTACTTGAACTTGACATGATATTTTTTTAAATGTTAGACGTAGGGACTTTATTTCAGACACAATTAGTAAAATTGTTATTGAATAAATAAAATAAAAAAAGGTGTTATTAGTTACATGCTTATATACATGCTATTTATTTACCCAGACGTCGAAGGACGTAATTCTTCCTGGTCGCTGATCGACTGGCCAACAAACATCAACAACTTCTAACCAAGCGAGTTTTTCGAACTACTCGCACTCGGTCTTTATCATCCACATACTCTAGAGTAAGTAAAAGGGTAGGGCAGTAGAGTCACAAGAATCATAAGAAAGTGACCCAAATAGCAAGGGAGAGGGCTATGCTGGGAGTATCTCTGCGTAATCGAATCAGAAATGAGGCTATCCGCAGTAGAACCAAAGTGACCGACGTTATCGAATCGCTAAACTTAAGTGGCAGTGGGCGGCGTACATTGCAATTAGAACCGATAGCCGTTGGGGCGGAAAGGTTCTCAAGTGGCGACCATGTACCGGAAGATGCAGCGTGGGTAGGCCTCCCACAAGTTGGACTTATAAATAAATATTAGGGGACATTTGTTACACAAATCGAACTAGTAAGCTCAATAAGGCTTGTGTTATAGGTACTGGACGACGATATATTTAATTGATATATACTTAAATACATAGAAAACGTCCAAGTCTCAGAAACAAATGTCTCTGCTCACTACAGAAACAAATTCCCTTACCGGGAATCGAACTCGGGACCTCTAGCTTCGGAGGCAAAGACACTACCAACTAGGCTAAACAGGCCGACATATACTGATGACTTGATAAAAGTCACGGGAGTCCGCAGGACTCTTTGAGAGAGGCATATGTGTCAGTGGACGTCCTTCGGCTGATATGATGAAAATGAAAATGATGATCCTTATGATACACTAGGGTTTTGCCACCGTCGCACACAACACTGACGACACGCATATACACACAAAAATGAGTGAATGTCGCGGTAGTTTAATTCAATACATTGTTGTTTCTTCAGAACCAGATCCTCAAGGAACCTACGTCAAATTAAACACTCGTAAACTTCGAATAAACGTACTGGCTTGTGAGTCAAATCTTAACCTTATTTCATTTTCCACATAACCTGCAACAATGAAGGCGAACGGTCGAAATCTGTAGTTACAAAGTACTTAGCTATAAAATAGTTAAGTATGATTTAAGGAAGAATTTATATGGTCCGCAGTTATTGGGACTTTTACGGATGTCTCTGGGATTTAGAGATTTGACAACGTCTTACATAAGTGGTTTCGAGATCAGGGTTTCATAACGATTGAAAAGATGCTTTATATGGTATTGTAGTAGAGTAATCAATTACTTAAAATTACTTTTTGAAGTTGCGATATGTAAATTTGACATTTTTCACCCCCGACCCAACGCTGTGTTATATATAGTTCAACATGTATATCTGTGTAAATGTCTGTCTGTATAAATGTGTTTGTCTGTGGCCCGTAGCTCTTTAAGGGATGAAACGATTTGAGTGTGGTTTTTTTATATATCGAATTCGGTGAAATTTTCGACATATTGAACTTTGGACCCGGGTATGTCCTAAAACTACGACCAAGACCACCGGGGAATGGGCAGCAGCATTCCTTGAGTGCGGTGGAGATACTGAGATCGCCAACCCGCATGCCAAGCGTGGCGATTATGGCATTTACCCCCCATGAAATTGGGGGAGGCCTATGTCCAGCAGTGGACGTCCTAGGGCTGATATGGTGGTGGTGGTGGAACTTTGAAATGAAATGTCCGGAGGTTTTTAACTTTTCTAAGTTGGTTAGTTATTACTACGGCGAACTACGTTTACCTTACGCACGCTCGAGAAGCACGGTCGGCTACTCGGTGCGGCACGCAGTGCTAAACGAGCTGTCGCCGCGATCAGTACTCATGATTAAGGACCGCGAATCGGTTTGAAATATGTTGAGCGATATTCATCCTTAAAAGCGTGAGATACCCGTTTCGTTATTTTTAATTTATAGTCCTTATGTACAGAAGGTTCTCTATCAGACTAAACCGATCTTTGAACCAGGAAATTTCAAATCATGGCATCCTTCCCTCGCTTGCGCTAGACTCATAGCATGTGCTCTTTCGTTCTTAACACGGTCGTCTCGCGAGAGCTAAATTTAGTCAAAACGACAAATGAGAACAGGCCTGGTATGATGTAGAAGCCACGATTTTATTACAATGCAATGCAACTCCAATTGAATTTTTTCGGTGCTAACATAATTTCATAATCGAAACTTTCCTTATTTTACTTTTTTTGACAAAGGTAATTTTCCAGTATTCGAACACTAATTAGTAAAGAAATGGATGAAAGCACTCTATCAATTCGACGGTTATATTTATACTTCAACATTTCAAGTTATAACAAGTAAATTTTTAACAAAAAAAACATAGACTCTAAACTTGGCCAGACCCCATCCTCTTGGTAATTTGAGTACCTTATTTTTTGCCTTACCCCATCCTCTTGGTGCATAATTTATTTTATTTTTTTATTTTATTACAAATGGGTTTGCTCTTGGCCAGCATCTATCCGGGGGGCAAAGATGAGGCCGACGATGAAGCGAGCTCACCCAGAAGATGCCTATTCACTCGTGCCTTAAAAAGGTCTAGGTTATATGAACTCGGAAATACAGACGCCGGCAGAGAATTCCAAACCTTAGAAGTGCGCATTATAAAAGAAAATGGAAAGCGCTTGGTTCGAATTAGAGGAATTGAGGAGTTCCTTCGATTTTTTCAAGATCCCGTCATCAGATCCAGACTTGGTCACAATGGGACCAACTAAAAAACACACCCTTTCAAACAAAAAAAGAATTTTTGAAATCGGTCCACTAGTCTCCGAGGAATCGGTGAACATATAGGTACATAAAAAAATATTCCGACGAATTGAGAACCTCCTCCTTTTTTGAAGTCGGTTTATTAAGCCCCGTTTGTGTCTAACAGTAAGCCCGACAAGCCGTTACGCTCGTCAAGCGGGGTGGTCCATTGTACTGTTATGCCTCTTATTAAGTTATGATGTCCTGGTACTTGAAATTGAATTGCTGGTTATTTCTTAGACTTTTGAAGCGCATGTTCTTTGAAGACGTGTCGTGGGACTTTTGAGACTATCGGTGGACTTTCTATTAAGCAGCAAGACATGACAATTCGATTCGCATTACTGTCGGTTACTGGAAAATATAGTTACTTGTCGTCTCAGATATAAAAGTACCTGAAATTGTCAGGTGACCATTATAAAGTTGGTGAAAAGGGGTCTGAAGGCAGGTTATTCGCCTTTATCAAAGGTGTGATTTGAGGATGTACGGTTCGGCATGTGAGACCTTTTGAAAACTCAATAGTATATTGTGTAACTCCCCTTAAAAGACACAGATTGAGTTGATCTTTTCAAGTTGAGTTGGTTCTTCAATTTCACGCGGTATTTAGTTCAGAGCACACTTCCCTTTTTTTTAACATTGGGGAAATGCGTTTACGCGTGCCGTCCTATCGGGGAGGACGGGTATGAAGGACTAACCGCGGCTAGATAGCCTTGGACTACCGTCTAAAACCACCAACGAAGTCTGGCTCCGCCTTGTATTGGGGCGCCGCAAGATCGCTCTTGGCATTCAACCTACGTACGAGAGCACACTTCCCTAATGAAGCGGCGGGACATGACATGATGCACACCCTACCGCGCTAGTTAGCCCTCTTACTAAGATATGATCCCCTGGTACACATTTCGGTCTTATTGTTGATTATTCTATCTACACATCACATCCTTGGGGGTACAGACGACTTTACTCAGCACCACACAACCCTGCATACCTACACTATCCTCTGGGTATTTCCACTGTTGGACTATTCTAAACTACATGCAATGCAGTTTGCTGGTTGCAAATGTTGAGCTGAGCCGGTCTCAAACTCCCTGACAGTTACTCGCTTACCATTGAAATATATGGAAGCTCAGTTTTTCGTTGATTATTCCTCCGTGGTATGTCCGATTTTCAATTTTTTTAAATCTAAACCATCGCCATAATTTCCCCTATCGACATGCAAAATATGAGCGTGATCGGTTGAAGCGTCTAGGAGGAGTACCACAAAGTACAATATATATACTGAGATAGAGATACCAGTGAAATACTCTACATAGATCGTAGCGCCGTTGTGTATTTAGTAAGAACTAACCGCACGAATGCTGCATCTCTGTCACTTCAATATGCAAGTGCGATAGGGATAGCACCCAGTGACATCTGGTGCAAACAAGTTAAACTAAAATTTCCATAGAAAAAATCGTACTTCGAGCTGAAAGGCCCCTGAGGAGTACTTCAAACGAAACGAAACGAAACTCAAACGAAATGTCTAAGAATAAGAGCTGCGCTGTGCCCTAACTTGTTAAAAAATTCGTCATGTTAAACCTCTTTTATGGGCATGTGAGATGTTCGAAAACTCAATCGCCTGTTGTGTAACTTCCCTAAAAAGACAGATTGAGTGTGTATATCGGTTCAAGTTGGGTCGGCTCTTCAATTTCACGCGGTATTTAGTTCAGAGCACAACTCGCTAACGAAGCGGCGGGACGTGATGCACGCCCGGCCGCGCCTGTTACGCCTTTTAAGATATGATCCCCTGGTACTGAGGTTTCATTGTTGGTTATTCTTGGAGAGTCTTTCGTTGTGTACGTGTGATGTTGTGGGATATTTGAGGTTATTTTAAGGGATCCGTGATATCGCCCTGTAAGGAAACTCATGCTTATTCAGTTAAATAAATGAATATTTTGTGGATAATCTTACATTAATCGACCTAGGGTCAAACTAAGCAATGCTTGTATTAGCTGACGATATATATAATGTATGCAGAATGTATGAAAATCCAATGCCTTAGAGAAGAGCTTTTGTGTATACGCAAGTGCGACCTAAAGGCTCTTGTTTGGAATACAAGATGAAGAATGGAAGAAGTGATTACGTGCGAGGTCATATGGGCCAAAACGAATACCCGCAACAAACGTCACACCATAGTAAATTACGATACAAGTGCAGAGAACAACAGGAAATTCACAACGAGTGATAAATTAAAACACGAAGGGAGTGTTTTTAATCGACACGAGTTGCGAATTACCTGTTCGCACGTGTATCGTACAAGGTTTTACAGTACATATGGCTCTTTAAAGTTTCGACATATGCACATAATCTGCTGATTACCGCACTGGTGCTGTAAAGTAGCACCATATGTACTGTAAATATCATAACCGTACGTCGAGCCGAACGTATCCGCTGATGAAGTCAATACGCGAGACACGATAGTTCGGTTTTCCGGGTCCTTCCACACCATTAGGCGTACATCATTTAAATCACGTATGATTTGTCGCCTATTATACATAGCCGCGCGGGCTTTCAATCTTGTGAAGGCAAGGAAAAGTTTCATAATGTTCATATTTCCACGTGTGCTCCATTCCACTGAGCGTATTGAAATGAAATTGGTTTTATATTTGCCACGCGTTTTGTCAGTTTATACCACCATAGAGAGGAGCGTTCGTGGCCTAGCGGCACCCGCGTACCGCGTGCGATATGCGAGGTTAAGCAATGTCGGCCGGGGTCGATTCTTGGATGGGTGACCGCTTTGATTGGCTACTAACTAAGCGCTCCCGTGCTTTGGATGGCACGTTAAGCCGTTCATCCCGGCTACTGTCTATGATAGCAGTAGTTAAGCCAAGTTAGAGGCCTTCGGGCGGCTTGAGAACTTCCAACAGTCAAGTTGCCCACTCACTTGACAAGCCTAAACCCAATAAGGTCCAGTTTCCCCGTTGGGTTGGAAGGTGAGATGGCAGTCGCTTCCTTAAAAACTATTGCCTACGCGAATTCTTGGGCTTAGGTAGCGGACCCCGGGAATTCTTCGGGATGCAACTAAACTGGGATAACGCTATGATGCTGACCTGTTTTGTCAGTTTATACCACCATCAATTTACGATTTGATTTGAGGCAAAATTATAACTATTATAAAAAAATAACACAATTACACAAGATACTATTTAATTCCATATACGTTGTTTTACAAGATATGCAGCCACACAAGCCCAGTCATAATAATCTGGGCGCCATATTTTTTTTGACGGCGCGAAACAATTGCAGTCCGTATTGAACAACTTTCAAAAGTAGTTTTATGTTTTACACAAAAAGTATTTAGTTAAATAACCTTATTAAAACTACTAACAATAATTACACACTTAGTATCCTTGTAAATACTTATTCAAGAAAAGAGTATGAAGCTACTATTGAAAAGAATTATCGTTAAGATCCTGTCATTAGCCATAGTTTTTGATACCTTTTAAATAATTTCAACCATTAATTAACATGTTATGCTTGAAATGTACTATTTAAATGATGATTGGAAGAATTTTGTTTATTTTTCTAACACTATGTTAAGAGAGATATGGCACAGCGGAACGTGATCTCGCTCATATTTGGAGCAGCCCAAATGGGGAAGTACCTCCACCTTACAGAAGACCGCAGCCATAACAACACCACTACTTGCTCCTTAGGTATGTGGTGTTGTGTTCCTGGTGGTGAGTAAGGCGCCTTCCTGACTTGTCGATGCGGAGGCGGTGCGATATGAGAAAACTGTCAGCTGTCAGTGCCAACCGATATCTATGCAGTACTGCCCCAATGGGGAATGCCTGAAAATTTTAAAAGTCCTTGATTATTTTTCTAATGGTAGGAATAACCGTCGCCATTAACAGAAAAAAGTTTCAGATTTTTCGGTTGCGCCATATATTTTGTAAAAATACAAACATTTTATATCAGGTCGCGTCTACCCCGTATCGGACTACTAAGATATTTCTAAGTCCGTCAAGTATTTAAAAAAAAAAACACCTGCTTGAATCTGTGGTACCCAATGACATTGACAGTTCATCATAGGTTGGTCGTATGACTTGAACTGTCAATGTCATTGCGTACCACAGATTTATATAATAATAATAATAAATTTTATAAAATATATGGCGCAACCGAAAAATCTGAAACTTTTTTCTTTTAATGGCGACGGTTATTCCTACCATTAGAAAAATAATCAAGGACTTTTCAAAATTTCAGACATTCCCTATTCTGCGCATGGTATTCTTCTTCTTCTTAGTCTATCCCTCATGGCTGAGGATCGTGACCGCATGCAATTGCCCTCCATGCAGTTCTGCTCTCCGTCAAATGGACCGCACGGGAAAGGCTGCATTTGGCAGCTCTCTTGACGGCATCGGTGCAGCGTACCGGAATTCTTCCTCTTGGGCGTTTGCCTTCCACGGATCCCTGAATAATGCGTTTCTCTAGATCATGTCTAGGTGAACGCATGATATGTCCGAAGAAAGCATAGTATTACTACTGCGCAAACATAATACTTTTTTTTATTTTTATTTTTTTCTTTCGATTTAATCTGCAATCGGCCATACATGCCATAATCAGATGGTTTGAACACAATATTTAAATTTTCTTCGGGTGGGTTCCATTGAACACTATCACCGTATTATGTGGCTTAGTCTCTCTGGTCCAGCTCTAGTATCTGCCATCTTCTTAGTCTAGGTGTGTATTCGTTTTCATTTAACAGGTCCCTGGCCAGTTCATTTGAGTATTTTCGTAACCTACTCTTATAGTTACTGCAGTTTTTGTTCACTTCTTGCTTTAAGGTAAGTAGTTCAGTGTACTCATGTAGCTCATTATTTATACATAATACTGACAGTATTTCGTCAAGTGAGGAAATATCACACCAGTACACTTACGTCATAGAACAAAATACCTATCAAATATCGCACCCGCCCCGCCAAGTCAGGAAGTCGCCTTATCGATGCGGAGGCGGTACGATATGAGAAAACTGTCAGCTGTCAGTGTCAACCGATATCAATGCAGTAATGCACCACTTCTGCGCAAACGTAATACTGACAGTAATTCGCCAAGTCAGGAAATTTCACATCAGTAAGCTTCCGTTCGCTCGCTAGGTCGCGTAGGTCGCTTACTATGGGCCTCATAAGAAGGCTCAAAGTCACCCAAAGAGCAATGGAGAGGGCTATGCTGGGAGTTTCTCTGCGTGACCGCATCAGAAATGAGGTCATCCGCAGCAGTACCAAAGTGACCGATGCAGCCCTTCGAATTGCTTAACTTAAGTGGCAGTGGGCGGGGCACAAGGCACGCAAAACCGATGGCCGTTGGGGCGGGAAGGTTCTCGAGTGGCGACCACGTACCGGAAGGCGTAGCGTGGGCAGGCCCCCCACACGGTGGACTGATGACCTGGTAAGGGTCGCGGGTGTCCGCTGGATGCGGGTAGCAGGACCGGTCATTGTGGAAGTCTTTGGGGAAGGCCTATGTCCAGTAGTGGACGTCATTCGGCTGAATGATGATGATGAAGCTTCCGTTAAACAACAAAATACCTATGACATATCGATCTCGCCCCGCCAAGTCAGGAAGGCGCCTAAGGTCGCTAGAGCTTCCGAGGATACGCTGTGTCGAGGGACCTGCAGTCTCTAGCTGTGAACACACCGAATCCTCAAGTTAATAAAGATTGTGATTCTTCTGGTCACAAGTCACCATAGGCGACGGTGTCTGCTTACCATCCAGACAGGCCGCAAGCTTGTTAATCGGCCAAGTGCGAGTCGGACTCGCGCACCGTGGCTACCGTACACCTAGAAAACAAATGCGGTTTATCAATATAATAAGTAATACGCAAAAAAAAAACACTTAAAAGTCGTTAACAATACGGGCCCACCACCACCACCACCACCATATCAGCCCTAGGACGTCCACTGCTGGACATAGGCCTCCCCCAATGTCATGGGGGGTAAATGCCATAATCGCCACGCTTGGCATGCGGGTTGGCGATCGCAGTATCTCCATCGCACTCAAGGAATGCTGCTGCCCATTCCCCGGTGGTCTTGGTCGTAGTTTTAGGACATACCCGGGTCCACAATACGGGCCCGGTAAGGATAAATTAAGAAAATGACAAATTTCAGGATGAGAGTCACCCAAATGTAAGGTCAAGTGCAAATGTAGACGATCATTTTAGTACTTTGTAGCACTAACGTAACAATACTGCGACTGTTGGGATGCGTCAAAGTATTGAAAGTGACATGGTACTAAAATTATCATCTACTTTTGCGGTTGACTGTACCTTGTCAGCAGACTAATGTGTGATTTTAATGTGAATAGAGACCAAGACTTGCTCTTGTTAAAAAGTAGGAATCCAATGTATCTGTTCATCAAATGTTGGATACTTCAAGAGGAAATCAGTTAGTTAGGTCGCATTCCAAGCTTTTTATTTTATTGTTTTTATTTAGCTATTATTGTTATACGTATATATAAAGAAATAAAGTTTCTTTATAAGTATTTTATTTGTAGCCTATGGTGGTCGATAAAACAGATGCCATTGCTCTAAATAATCAAAAGATGGCGCTGTCCCTTAGGACAGCGCGGTGGCATAACGGTAGGTAAAACTGTTTGTTTTGAAGATGGCGATTGTGATATGTGAGGTTATGTTGTGAACCAAGGATAGTGAGGATTATTTTATAATTACAAATACTTACGTGTACAGTGGGAATAGACAAGCTAGTTAATAGACTTTAAATGTCGTTTCTTTGTTTTTTCAGGTATGTTAGTGCACTAAAAGTTATAATGTTTACTTAGTAATGTAAACTTGTGTTAAATAAAAGACTTTGTTTTTTCAGAGCAACACAATACGTTTATTTTGGCTGATTCCTAATAACTCGTATGAATTGTCTTATAAAACGACATTTCTACTTATACAATATGGAGAAATTAAGATTTACGTTCGCAGTATTAGCGGCAGGGACTGATGGAAAGACAAATTTAATTTGCATAACCTCAATCGAAACACCCGATGGACGTGTTTTTGATGTTCCGGACGAACTGAAACCTGCAAATAAACACACTGCCATAACGGCTACAGACTTGTATATCAAGGTCAAGAATTCGCTAAAAAAAGACATCAAACACGAAAACTATGGATCCCATTAACGGAAGAATTGAGAAAAATCTATTTGGATGAAGGTGAAAATGTGCAGTTTAGTGATCAATATTAAGACGAAATGAGAGTTGAAATAAAACCTTCCAATAATAATAATAACACAAAATCAGGAAATAAAAATCTCGGGAAAATGGCCGAGAGATTTTTGTTGGAGAAATTTTCTGGAAAAACCACAAATGTTGACCAATGGATTAACGAATTTGAAAACGAATGTGGAAGATTTGAAAATATCCAAGATACAGAGAAAATTGAGGTTTTAAAATATCTACTGGAAAAACAATGTTTGGATTGGTACTCCGGTATGTTAATCAAATTTACAGTAAAATCAGAATGGGCAATATAGAAAAATAATTTATGTGAGACATACGGAAATAAAGGTTGGTCCCAGGTTAAATATGCATTTACATTTAAATATCAAGCGGGTTCATTATTGGAATATGCCACAAAAAAAGAAAGGTTATTACTGGAAGTAAATAAACAGATTGACTCGCTAACAATGATACATCTCATTGTAATGGGTCTACCAGACTTTATAATGGATAAAATTGATAAGGGATCAATAACGTCAACGGCAAGTCTTTTTAATGAAATTGGTAAACATGAGCATACAATAAACAACAAGAATTATAATAAAACAAGAAAAAACACTTTTGATACTAAAGCAGGAGTTGATAAAATAAAACCCTGTAAAATTTGTGAAAAATTAAATAAGGGTGCCCGTTTTCATCCCGAGGAAGAATGCTGGTTCAAACAGACCGGTGATTATGAGAACAGGAGAAACTATAGTAAGAATTTAAACAACACTGTTTTAGATGTCGAATTAAATGACAATACCCAAAAAAACGAATAATTACACCATTAATTAAAGTCAAACTAACACTGAATGGAAAATTAGAAGTAGTTGGTATATATGACTCAGGATCTAATGTTTCTCTAGTCAATTCCAAACTAATTCAAGTGAAAGGAGACAACTACGATTGTAATAATGCAAACTTAATAACAATTAATGGTGTAAAAAGGACAAGAGGTTTGACAACACTAAACATAAAGATTATTGATATAGAAAAAAATACTGATGTTTACATAGTAGATGGTAAAGAATTTAAGTATGATTTCCTGATTGGACTAGATATGATAAAAGATTTTAAGCTGGTGCAGGATGAATATTTGGAGATAACTCAAAAAACAGAGGAATCTTCCATAGACAACAATATAAATTGTAAAAGCAAATCTGAGGAAATTAAGAATATAATAAACTTATATTCTATAAATTTTAATGAACACATGAATGAAGAAGACTTTGAAATAAATATAAGTCATTTAAGTGATCAGCAAAAAGGTGAAATAAATAAACTGGTTGAAAAATATATATCATGTTTTGCAAAGGATAAATACGACATCGGAACAGTAAAAGACTATGAAGCGCGTATAGATTTACTCGTAGATAAATACTGCAGTAAAAGGCCTTATAAATGTTCATTACAAGATAAAAAAGAAATAGAAGAACAGGTCGGAAAATTACTATAAAAGAATCTTATAGAGGAATCATATAGTCCGTTTGCAGCACCAGTAGCCACCTTAGCTTTTAAAAAAGAAGAAAAAAAGAAATCCAGGTTGTGCATTGATTTCAGAGATCTAAATAAAATAGTCGTACCACAGGCTCAACCATTTCCTTTGATTGAGGATTTAGTAATAAAGACAAGAAACTGTAAATATTTCTCGACATTAGACATAAATTCGGCGTTCTGGTCTATTCCATTACGGGTTGAAGACAGAAAGAAGACTGCTTTTGTCACACAATAGGGTCATTTTCAATGGACTTGTTTGCCTTTTGGCTTGAAAACATCACCGGCTATATTCCAGAGAATACTAAGCAACATCCTGAGAAAGCATAAGCTAACTGATTTTACGGTTAATTATATAGATGACATCTTGGTATTCTCTAAGTCGTACACGGAACACATTAGCCACTTGACACAATTGTTAGAGTCGATAAAGAAAGAAGGTTTCAGACTAAAGTTCACAAAATGTACATTTGCTTCTGATTCAGTCAAATATCTGGGTCATGTGATAAAGGATAACACCGTTCAACCAGTTATAGATAACTTAATTTCAATACGAGAATTCCCGAGACCAGAATCACAGAAAAATATCAGACAATTCCTGGGAAAAATCAATTTCTATCGTGAATACATACCCAAGAGTTCAATAATTTTAGAGCCACTCCACAACTTACTCGGAAACATCAAAAATTTGTTTGGTCAGCCAACTGTCAAAATTCATTTGAAGAAATAAAGAAATTACTGTGCTCACAACCAATTTTAGAAATTTTTGATAAAGATTTACCAATAAACATATACACTGATGCCTCTTTAGAAGGGGTTGGAGCAGTTTTAAAACAAACACAGCTAAACGGAAAAGAAAAGCCAGTAGCTTACTTCTCAAAAAAACTCAATGAAGTCCAGAAGAAGAAAAAAGCCATATACTTAGAATGCTTAGCAATTAAAGAGGCAATAACATATTGGCAATACTGGCTAATATATAAACCGTTCACAGTATATTCAGACCACAAGCCGTTGGAAAATATGAATATACGATCTAGACCAGACGAAGACTTGGGGGAATTAACGTATTATCTATCACAATACGAATTTAAAATAAAATATGCGCCAGGAAGAGAAAATACAGAGGCAGACTGCTTAAGCAGGAATCCAGTATTAGAAGCAAATCAAGATATAGATGAACAGTTAAAAATAGTAAATTACATTAAATTACAGGATATTATTACAGATCAAAAGACAAATGAAGATATACAAAAGTATAAAAAGAATTTAATACACAGACACAACATATATTAAAAAAAAGTAAAGAATCGAGAGAAAATTCCATTATCAGAAGAATTCAGTGTAAAATTAATAAGAGAACTACATGAAAATATGTGTCACATCACATCGGTGTAAAACAGATGCAGATGAAAATTGGAAAGCATTATACAGCAAAAAATTTGACTAGAAACATAATGAATCTATGTAAAAAGTGCGAGATTTGTATAAAAAACAAAACAAGAGGACAAGTTAAATATGGCTTGATGTCACAATTAGGCCCCGCCTCGAAACCATTTGAAATTGTATCAATAGACACGATCGGGGGCTTTGGTGGGTCACGATCAACAAAAAAATATTTACACCTTCTTGTGGACCATTTCACTCGATATGCATACATAGTAACCGCAGACACAGAGCGCGAAAGATTTTATAAAATTAATCAATAACGTAACCAATTATGATGAAATTGGCATGATTCTTTCCGATCAATAAAATAAAATCAATAAAATAAATACCCTGGAATAAACTCTAAGGAATTTAAATGTTTTTTAAATGAAAAATCTATTCCATTGGTTTTCACCGCAGTAAACGCACCATTTTCGAATGGTTTAAACGAAAGATTAAATCAAACACTTGTAAATAAAATCAGGTGTAAAATTAATGAAACAGGAAATACAACTGCATGGACAACAATAGCTCATAAGTGTGTTGACAAATATAACAACACTGAACATACAGTTACTGGTTTCGCACCGAGATACCTACTGGATGGTACAAATGTTTCATTACTGCCAAATGAATTAAAACAAGAAAAATCAATAGAGGACTGGATTAAAGACAAAAAAATAGCATTGGAGAATTCAATAAAGTCGCATAAATATAACAAGATAGTAATTAACAAAACTAGGAAATACCATAATTTCAACGCCGGGCGATATGGTATGTAGAAAATGGGCACAAATTAAATAGGAGAAAATTGGATTCATTGAGGATAGGGCCTTTTAAGATTGAAGAAAAAATATCAAACTCGATATACAAAATTGATACAGGTCACAAGAAGATGGAGTCAAATCTCTTCCACGTCACGAAACTCATCCCAGTTTCAGCATGACAGGAAAAGTTCGGATATGACAGCAGCTACATTGAGAAAATAAATGTCTGCGAGACAATTTTCTCCTCTGCGAGGGGAGATATAAAGAAATAAAGTTTCTTTATAAGTATTTTATTTGTAGCCTATGGTGGTCGATAAAACAGATGCCATTGCTCTAAATAATCAAAAGATGGCGCTGTCCCTTAGGACAGCGCGATAGCATAACGGTCGGTAAAACTGTTTGTTTTGAAGATGGCGATTGTGATATGTGAGGTTATGTTGTGAACCAAGGATAGTGAGGATTATTTTATAATTACAAATACTTACGTGTACAGTGGGAATCGACAAGCTAGTTAATAGACTTTAAATGTCGTTTCTTTGTTTTTTCAGGTATGTTAGTGCACTAAAAGTTATAATGTTTACTTAGTAATGTAAACTTGTATTAAACAAAAGACTTTGTTTTTTCAGAGCAACACAATACGTTTATTTTTGCTGATTCCTAATAACTCGTATGAATTGTCTTATATATATATATATATAGATAAACCAATCGATACGTTCTAAATACATCAATTACATTACATCTTACACGCGATTATACTTTAGTAATTTTAAAGTCAAATTAGTCATCAATTTCCGTACACCGCACACCGAAATAGGAACTTTTAATCTCGTTATATGAAATTAAATGTTAATTTTACGCAAACCGGAGGTATTTTTCAAACACTAAATCTTTAAAATTATATTAAAAATAATTGCGTTCCATTAATCATGAACATTTGCGGAGGTATGATAAGACTCCGATCTCAATGAACGTTTTTAATTAACCTCCACGGCTGCCGCAGACGTGTCTAAGTTCTTTCGTTAATTTCAATTTAACTTCTTAAGAATTTAATTTCCAAATTTTACACGTAATAGCTTCAAGAACTCCATCCCGCTTCCTTACAATCTTCTAAAATCAATTTTTAATTAGGTTGAAATTTCGTGTTCCGCTCCTACACTCGGCTACTACGGCTCTACGTTCGAGAGGAAGCAAGTATCGTAAACAATCCAATTTGAGTTCAATTTGTTGTATAAGAATAGAGGGCTTGAATTGTTTCCTTACTTTCACTTGCGCGGATTGGGTTTGCTTTTGTTAAAGTTGAAGTATTAATTGGAAATTGCGGCGAATATTAAATATGCATCAACTTATAATGATTACACTTTGTCTTTGTTAGAAGTAACGGCGAAAATGTTTAGTTTTAATGAGAACAGGATTGGTAATCATTTGACTTTAGAAATAGGGGTTTGTGTAGCGTTCAACCTGTTTTATACAACGTCGGGACTTGGCAGGGAGCGATCTGTATGTGTTAGTTTGTTCTTTGACGTGAACATCCTGATGCCGCACTTGACGTGATACTCAGTACAAGCGCTTCCGCAGGGTAGTACTGCGTTCGTACCACATCCGCTCATCTTGCGCCAGTTAGGATGCAGTTGTTTTTAAAAGCATTTTTTTTATTTATTAAAAATGGGATTGCTCTTGGCCAGTATCTAGCCAGGGGGCAAAGATGAGGTCGACTATGAAGCGAGCTCACCCTGAAGATGCCTTTTCACTGGTGCCTTAAAAAGGTGCAGGTTATATGAACTCGGAAATACAGACGCCGGCAGAGAATTCCAAACCTTAGAAGTGCGCATTATAAAGAAGAGGAATTTCGACCAGGTAAGGATGGTAACCAGCCGTACGTCTGGATGTCCAATAGAAGAAGGGGAAGCTCAATTTAGAACCGATACTGACTCGAAAGATACGAGTAGTTGACACTACTAGATTTCTGATATCGTTTTGCTGCCTATGAAGTCGCCTAAGTTCATCACGCGCATCAGTATGGTACAGGTTACGGATGATCTTATATTAAACATTCAATAAAAAGGCTGGACTTATATAACTAACATAACTTAGAAAAGTTGACAAACTCCCGACTATCGGTGCTGTACAGTCACAAGCTGGATAACGCACCCCTGGGCGGGGTGGCAAGTAAGTGGTATAAGGTACCCAGGACGGGTTGGTAAATTACCCCAGGATGGGGAGAATGGAAGTAATTAGAAGTATCCCTAGGTTCGGGATTTAACTTATCCAGCGTGCGGCTGCACAGACTGCGTAGAATTGAGGGGTGGGTTTCAGCAAGGGAGCCTAACGCCCTAAATCCCTAAGTCCCTAACCTATCCTCAACTTACGACCTTGAAGTACACAGGGATACCTGTTACCATGAGACCTAAGGCAACAGGTGGATTCCTACGGGGAGGAAATTGGGTAGCGGAGGGTGATTTTCTCACAGCCGATCAAGCAGGCTCTTTTGATCGATTGAGGGCTTGAAGGTGTCTTCGCCACTGTGAGAGGATTACACGTAGAAGGAAGGAAGACCCTACACTCCCGGAGAGAGCGTAGGGTTTAGGTAATAAAACACCAACGGACAATTGGTAACTGAACTTTAATACATATTTCTTATTCTATTTATACAATGTTTACCTACAGCACACTGCTACGCAAATTTCTTTGTATGCTGTAGGTGTAAAGTGCAAGATGTGACATTAGGAAAAAATGAAGAGTTAACTATATATTGCTCTTTAGACTTGTTATGCTAATTATGCGGAATCTTAAGATTTACTTAATACTAGGTCGATGTCGCCATCGAGGGCGCCTTGGGAGGCGCGTGTTTCTGTTCTCTGAACAGGTGCCATATTTAACATTGGTCGGTGTGTAATCTTAAGTTGGTGGAATCCGCCGTTTGCCGAAAACAGAGCAGTTTAGAGAGCGATAGTGAAGAACTGATAATGTACCTACAAATTGTGGAATAAATGTCTTATTATTATTAACCTTATTTATTTTGATCCACAAGTTAGGTTTTATACAATGACTTTATCAAATGTAAAATATAAAAATACACGTACAAAATATAAAAGCATTGTAAAAAACCTAACCTAGAGTGCCGCCGGCAGCGGGGCGGGGCATAAGCTACCGGTGGTTAGGGCGACAGAGAGAGGAACCTCCTGACTATCCGCGCCGTGTCCAGGAGTACCGCCTTCTGTATCTGACCCTTGACCCAACCATCTATCGTGAGTCTCTTAAGATGTTGGTCGAGACTCTTCGCTATTAGACCGTTCGCAGAGACGACTATCGGGACAATGATCGTTGAATCAACATCTAACATGGCCGTTACCTCGTGTGCCAGGTCTGGGTACTTTCTAGCCTTGTCCTTCTCGGCCTTCACGAGGTTCTCATCATGGGGGATGGTGATGTCGACGAGCACTGCCTGGCGCTTCAATCGATTTGTCAACACGATATCAGGTTTGTTGGATATAATAGTCCTGTCCGTGATGACAGATCGATCCCAATAGAGCGTGGCACGACCATTTTCGAGAACTGGCGCAGGTGTGCACTTATAGTAAGTGATTCATCTTCGGAGGGATCGCTTACCGGTGCTACCAATAACCCGGAGACGGGGTCGCTCTGAGTGTTCCTCTGTTTAGCGGAGGACACTCCAGATGCGAGCATGTGATGCGAGGGGCATGGGGGGTTCCGCATCAGGGAGTCGCATGACTCCCCAGGTGTGGCGAGAGGGACAGGCCATGCCGTATGCCTGTTTAAAGAATTACGGACACGTAACCCTGACTTCGGCAGAGGGCCACTATAGTCGGGAGCGGGGGCTGTCACCGTCAGGCCGGGGCCGGGTGGTGGCTGCGAGGGAGAAAACCTCTATAAAAAGTTACAAGGGGACCTGAGGGAGTGAATCCGGGGTTTTTCACTCTCTCCTGGCGTGGAGGTCCTTTAGTCGGCAAGTGTGTGGTGTCGCCCTGAACGCTTGCCGTCGGGTGGGGGGCGCAAGCCTCTACCGAGAGGGGACAGCTTCGGCTGTCGCAGCAGGCGGTGTTCGCGGTTGTGTGCCTTGGCGATCCCGTGTCACCGCCACTAATGCTGTGTGATGGGCATACTTTGGTGGTTTTAGACGGTAGTCCGGGCGATTCCCGGGAGTCCGTCATACCTGTCCTAGTTCCCCGGCTAGGCGGGATGCGTAAAGGCATTTGCCCAGGTAAAAAAAAAAACCACAAGACCGAATAGAAGAGCAAACTGCTGGTGAATAACCCTGGCCACCAAGTTATGTCTGTGCAAGTACTCGCCGTTAGCAAGATGACTAAAACCAGAAATTATATGCCTGAGTGACTCTCCGGGACGGCGGCATGCCCGACAAATGTCGACCGTACCATCCTTCGGGATATATGTCCGGTAGTTGTTCGTCATGATAACCTCAACCGCAATTGCACAGACAAAACCTTCAGTTTCCCCAAAAAGATCCCCAAAACGTAGCCAGTTCACCGATGCGAGCAGGTCTACGTCGGGACCCGTAAGGGCCTTATAGAACCGCCCATGTAGCTCTTTGCTCTTCTACACCGCCCTGCGGTCATCGGCGCTTATTATTATCATTATTATTGTCTTATTATTATAAGTGCGACCCAGGTTGTCATGGGGCTCAGCATAATGGAATTGAAGGGGAGTAGAAATGAAATCCACCACGTCACAAGATTAGCGATTGCCAGTTTTGTGGTCCATTTATTCCCAACATTCTATATAGCTCTTGTCGGTCTGAGCAATTCCCTTTTTTTTCAGTTCTCTGCCAAAACTTTGAGCTCCTGTTACTACATTACATTGACCTTCTCTTTGACCTGATTTATAAATACACGTCTCAATCTGCCCCTGCCTTACCCCTCTAACTTATTCCGATAATGGTTTTTCTGTAATTGTCGTGTCGCATCAGGTGTATCGTGTGTAGGTGTGTAGAGTGTACACATTTTTAAAGGGCCGGCAACGCGCATGTGACGCCCCTGGAGTTGCAGGCGTCTATAGGCTGCGGTAACAGCTTACCATCAGGCGGGCCGTACGCTTGTTTGTCACCTATATAAGAAAAAAAAGGTGCTACTGTTCTCAATCGTTCTCAAAATCAATCCTATCAAACCCAAACCCTCTTCAATTGTTTTCTTTTCTGTCCAGCTTGATAGCTTCATTCGCCGCCAGCATCACATTTCAAAGGCCTTAATCTATCTCTATCTCGCTATGTTCATGTTTACGTCATGCTTTTGAACAGCGCTATCCTAATATGTAGGTCTTAACACATTCAGCGCCGAGAACTCGATTGTAGGGTATATAAGTATACTCTGTTTGTAGCTGCTAAGGGCTACATATGAGAAAAACGGGCTACGCCCTACGAGCGTAGCACTAGCCAGCAATGTAAGTGTTTAGAGTCCCCAGTACGCTCGGCTGAACTTGATTCTCCATACAAAAGTAGTTTCGTTCTCATTTTAAAACGCCTTGCTGAAATAACGTGAAACTTTGTATACACAATGGGAGCCGCCATATCAAGATTGGAAATTAGTTTCTGTTGCTAAAAATTGTAATAGAAAAAATTACAGCGAGTTTTTGAGTTTTTACGTCTTTTATGAAAAACCTTAATAATCGCTGTATTTATTCTCCATTATAATTTCAAGCAACAGAAACTAATTTCCGATGTAGATATGCCGGATTCCATTGTGTATAAAAAGTTTATAGCGTTTTAAAATGAGAGCGAAACTATGTTTGTATGGAGAACCGAGCTTACTGCGGACTCTTAATAAAGGATGATTCACAGTAGACCGTTCAGTGTCCGGGCCGGCCCGTTTTCTATGACAGCGAACGCAACGGCCGGCGTATTTCTCTAGAATAAAACGGGCCGGCCCGGACACGGAACGGCCTACTGTGAATCATCCTTAAATCGTTTCCTGACGCTTTCAGAAATCTATTTCATTTTACCTACCTACTTAATTATAATTTATTTTGGCAATAATCGACTAAAATCTACTAAAATTGTTTTTGCCTGTCACCGCTTGCTCTAGAAACATATTTACCATTTTGAATCTTATTTCAGAGACGTAAATTCAAAAGTGTATACATATTTATAGACATTACTGGATTAATTTACCACCGCTAATGGCTTCATAATGGACCGCTTTACGTAATCGGTTTATAAATATCTGCGTACAATATTCTAGGCTGAAGTTCTAACCAAATATTTGATAGCGGAAAGCGTTTGAAATTTACTTTATTATTTGGTTACAATTTTGGCTTATAATTGGGGGACAATCTTACACAAAACGACCTAGTCCCAAACTAAGCAAAGCTTGTACTGTGGGTACTGGACGACAATATACATACTTATATAGATAAATACATACTTATACATAGAAATCCAAGACCCAAGAACAACTTTCCGTGCTGAATGCACAAAAAATGCCGTGGCCGGAATTCGACCCTGGGTCCTCTAGCCTTTTTTAGGGGCGGGGCCTTGTAGAACATAAACGGAATTGATGCTCAGGTGAGAGAAAGATTTTTAACAGAACCACACTTTGACATATAGACAGATAACCAATAATAGGATCTCATTGGTAGTAACAGAATATATGAAATGTAAGCAAACTTATACTAATGTCACGCACAGGCAACTATCCATGAAAACGACAAACAGATGAAAAGAAAATTCAACTACGTACATACATATAAATAAAATAGCCAATTTAGACTTGGGCCCGCAGCGACTTAAGGATGATTTACAGTAGACCGTTCCGTGTCCGGGCCGGCCCGTTTTCTATGGCAGCAAACGCAACGGCCGGCGTATTTCTCTAGAAAAAAACGGGCCGGCCCGGACACGGAACGGCCTATTGTGAATCATCCTTTAATGCATAATAATAATTTGACGGCCTGTTTAGCCTAGTTAGTAGTGACTCTGCCTCCGAAGCTAGAGGTTCCGGGCTCGAATCCCGGCCAGGGCATTATTTGTGCATTTAGCACGGATTTTGTTCTTGGGTCTTGGATGTTCTCTATGTATTTAATTACGTATTTATCCATATAAGTATGTGTATCGTCGTCTAGTACCCATAGTACAAACTTTGCTTAGTTTGGGACTAGGTAGATTTGTGTAAGATTGTCCCCCAATATTTATTATATTTATTTATTTATTATTTATAAAGTTATTTCACAAAACAGTTAACGCAAAGAGAACAAGGATCTAAATAATAACACCAATATAAAGTTTTTTTTTGTGTTTACAATTAACATCTAGATCAACTTTACGGCCTTTACGCACGCTCAAACGTTACGTATACTTCTCGTTATATTAGGTATGAACATTTTGAATAGGCAGGCTGGTTGTATGAGTACGATTTATGGAATGAGTACAGCGGCCTCGGAAACGTCGGCCCGTAATTTCTGCGGTCATCGGACAATGCAATGGCGGTTGGTCCGGGATTATTCCCGGTATAACTCAAACTAACATTAATTATATACCTTCCTAAGTAGACCTAAAGAGTTCAATTGGATTAGGAAAAACTAGTAGTGCTTTGGAGAGACAAGTACTTCAAGAAGACTGCCTGTGTGTATACCTAAAGAGTTGTTGTTAGTTTGAAAAACGATAAATGGTTTGGAAAGAAAAATACAACAAAAAGTCTCTCTTAAAGAGTAGGTCTATTAGTTTATGTAATCCTATTTAATTATATGCCTTTGTAAAGGAAGCAAATGTAACTTAACTTTCCTTTCCTCTTGTAAGTAATACGTTAAGACATGTATTCGAACGTCATAATCGTTAAGTGCGCCGCTCCGAACGCTACATTTGTGTCACTCTAAAAGGAAAACAAGATGGCGCCGACCTATACCAATTTGTATACTCGAAGATGCAACATGCAGATTATGGCGACTTCCTGACTTGGCAGCGCGGGATCGATATGTCATACGTATTTTATTGTTTGACGTAAGCTTGCTGATGTGAGATTTCCTCACTTGACGTTATACTGCCAGTCTTACGTTTGTGCAGTAGTAATACCATGCGCAGAAGTGGACCAGTACTGCATTGATATCGGTTGACACTGACAGCTGACAGTTTTCTCATATCGTACCGCCTCCGCATCGACAAATGAGGAAAGCGCCTAAGTTTAACTTCACGTCTTTCAATTACGAGTAATAGAGAAACATAACGCCTTTTGTATACGATAGAACTTCGATCTTTCGAACTGTAAATCATTATCAATCTCATACCACCACTACCACCATATCAGCCCAAGGACGTCCACTGCTGGACACAGGCCTCCCCGAATTTAAAGGTTGTAAATGCCATAATCACCACGCTTGACATGCGGGTTGACGATCGCAGTATCTCCACTGCACTCCAGAGATGCTACTTCCCAACCCACGGTGGTCTTGGTCGTAGTTTTAGGTCCATCAATCTTATAACATAATCACAACAATCCCTTTTATTACTCGACGTTATCAAGCACAATACGGTAGTTGATTTACTCGCAAAACTATAAAAACTCTAATAATAGTAACACTCAGTCGTAGACAAAAGTCGGAGCACAACTAATGGGTCTTTACAATATTTTACATAAATCGCTGAGCGGCGCACAAAGAAGCTGAAAGCTGTGTTTGCTTTTACGCGATGGGACATAAAATATTTTTAGGGTTCCGTAAGAGAAGTTTGGGAATAAAATGTTGGGAGTTAGATACTTGGTTTATGGGTTGGGAAGCATTTTGTTCTCATTTTTAATGACTGAAACAAATATACAGCGCATCGGAACATTCAAACTCCTTTTGGCGAATATCAGTTTCCACCACATACGAACCTCTTTGGCTTTTGAATTCGGTTAGTTCGGCTAGGTGTGATATGATATTTAGGTTAGGTTTACCTTTTAGGAACCAGCATTTATCAAAAGTTATAAAAAAACTTCTGGACAATCTTACACAAATCGTAACCCGGGTATGTCCTTAAGCTACGACCAAGAGCACCGGGGGAGCAGTATCCCTGGAGTGCAGTTGAGATACGATCGGATGAGTTGGCCAAGCGTGGCGATTATGGCATTTAGCCCCCCCCCCCCCCTTGAATTTGGGGGGGCCTATGTCCAGCAGTAGACGTCCTTCAACTGAAGAGGTGATGGTGGTGGTTACACAAATAGATCTAGTCCCAAACTAAGCAAATCTTTTACTATGGCTACTAGGCGAGGATATACATATTGATATTAATATAGATAATGTACAAGTATACAAATATTATAAAGCTGAAGAGATTGTTTGTTTGAACGCGCTAATCTCAGAAACTACTAGTTCGAATTGAAAAAATTTTTTTTTGTGTTGGATAGTCCATTTATCGAGGAAGGCTTTAGGCTATATAACATCACGCTGCGACCAATAGGAGCGAAGACGCGGACGAAGTCGCGGGCAACAGCTAGTTAAATAATAAATTACATAGAAAGCATCCAATACTCAGGAACAATATTCGTGTTCATCACACAAATAAATGCCCTGACTGGGAATCGAACCCGGGACCATCAACTCCGTAGCCAGTCTACATACTACACTAAAGTGGTCGTGGTCAGCTACTGCCTTTATATTCCATTTTCATTCTCTTAACTACCAGATTTGGATGTAAACCCCAACAAAAGATAAAATCGATGTTCATTCCGCTAACGTATCATAACAAGCGTGTAAACATTGAAATTCAATCAGGATATGAAGACCCAAATCGATGCTGTAAACACAACAATAGCTTTCATTAACCCCATCTTGAATTTATTCGCATCAAATGCAAATTTCGCGGTTCCTTCCCGGTCACTCGCTCGGCAGTCAGAAAGTCGTTTATTATAATAACTCGCTGGAAGCTTGTTGAGGCAATAACTGTCATCGCCGTCTTTTGTTAATCCGAGAGTGACCCTGTTTACAAAGACAAGGTGTGGGAAAGGAAAAGACGGCACTGGGAAGTCTATGG
The DNA here is from genome assembly GCA_905163555.1 of Notocelia uddmanniana. Taxonomy (NCBI): domain Eukaryota; kingdom Metazoa; phylum Arthropoda; class Insecta; order Lepidoptera; family Tortricidae; genus Notocelia; species Notocelia uddmanniana. The sequence goes on along the minus strand of LR991061.1, from coordinate 1,224,056 downwards.
ACTATTTATAACAATGTTTGCAAACCTTACGGCCTGCCCCATGGTAAGAAACAGGAGCCTACGGACACTTTTAGCTATGGAGGGATCACAAGAATCCTTTATTGACTATTAACTATTAGGGAACAATTTAGCACCAGCATGATCGGTTTAATCCAGTCTGGGTTGGAAGGTCAGATAGCAGTCGCTATTGGGCAACTAGTGCCTACGCCAAAGCTTATGATTAGACGCCAAAGTGGACCCCATGCTTAGGGTGATTCAAAAAATTACGGTTTGATAACTCATCCTTATGCTTATGCTTACTGATTTCACGTCCTCAAATATTGTCTCGCTAATCGTAGTATCCATGGTGGTGCCATCAGCCAAAGAACGTCCACTGCTGGACATAGGCCTCCCCCATATTCACGAGGGGTATATGCCATAATCGCCACGCTTGGCATGCGGGTTGGCGATCGCAGTATCTCCACCGCACTCCAGGGATGCTGCTGCCCATCCCCCGGTGGTCTTGGTCGTAGTATTACTTGGTGATAATAGGTTGTTAAATACAAGAACTGTCTGATTCGGTGTCTATGTTACTCACTAAAAGACTAGTTGTCTTTTAGTGATAATTTTCTGATAGAAATAAATTTGGTGAGGTGCCTTTTCAGGTGCAGTTGATGGAAAATCGTTTAGTTGGCCGAAAAATATTATCCTCTATCAGTCCTTTGAAATGTGGTCTTTGAGACGGAAAAGTCCTGCTTTCTTCCTGTTGGATTTCAGGATCTGGAGCTTCTACAGTAATCAACTTTCAATATACGTCTAGACAAAACCTACAACATTATCACCAGTAATTAAAAGTAGCAAAAAAAATCGTCTTAATCATCCCACTTTATAGAAATAGAGTCATGTTTTAGTGCCGAGTTTTGTGGTGGTAAATTATTATAATCTATGTATACGAGAGATAAAAGCGGACTAATGTAAGCGGCGAAACATGTTGAGCCTATTAATTCAGTTTCTAGAGCCGTTGTTGATATTGCGATGTACAATGTGCTTAACATATAATACCACAACAAATTATGTTGTGGTTGAATTAAATCTGTCTGCCTATTTAAGGCAAGGCATTCTTCATACAAAGGTTGTGCAAGTTTTATTCGTAAGTTTTGGCACTACAGCATTTAATTTAAATTTTTGCTTGTATATATTGGATTTACGCAGAACTTGAAGTTGACATTTTGCTTTGTTTCGAAAAAAAAAGAAAATATTAAAACTAAAAAAAAATAACTAGACGAAATAGCTAACAGAAAAATAAGCATATTGACCAAAAATAATAACTTTAGTGCAAACACAAACGAAGAAAAACGTACACAAAGTTTGTATTGTATGGAAAGTTTGTATTTTTGTAGTTCGGGAGTGTGCTCAGGAGCTCCATGAGCTCAAACCGCCTTCCCCCTTCTTCCATCGGACATCCAGATATACGGCTGGCTACCATCCTTAACTGGTCGAAATTCCTCTAATTCGAAGCAAGCGCTTTGCTACATCTTTCATAATGCGCACTTCTAAGGTTTGGAATTCTCTGCCGGCGTCTGTATTTCAGAGTTCATATAACCTAAACCTTTTTAAGGCACGAGTGAATAGGGATCTTTTGGGTGAGCTCGCTTCATCGTCGGCCTCATCTTTGCCCCCTGGCTAGATGCTGGCCAAGAGCAATCCCATTTTTAATAAAAAAAAATAAAAAAAGAGCTTGCCTACCCCTTCGCTTTAATTATTTTGGGCATGGCGTAGGGCGTTAGTCTTTCCGCCAGCAATATCCGACTGCGACACGGGACTTTTCCGCCATGATGTTTTATGGCGACATTACTCCAAATGGATCATAAAACGTATTAGCGCCTTTTTACGCGCTCACGCACTGTTTTACAAGCATTGTCCGATTAGGGGACCATGGGGCTGTTTGGTTTACACAATCGCTTCGTGTGATGCTGGTTCTGGTTTTACGACTGTGGAAGTGTAAGTTTAAAAGCTGATAGCAGTTGAAGTTAATGGTTATAGAAATTATTTATTGTGATAAAGTAAAAAAGATGCAAGAATAACTTGTTATGCTCTGTGTTGCCTTGGCATAAAATGGTCTTAACATAAGATATAAGTAGCTAGGATGCTTACTTTTCTCCGGCCGCACAAAAACATTGAAGATTCCCCATGAAACATTAATTTCTTTTCTCTTTTCCTTCTTTCAAGAGAGCTTGTATTTTATGCAGTTTTTTGTGAGCATTATTCTGCGTGTAAAACACAACAAGTAATGTGATGTGAAGTGATGTGTGTTTTATGCAGTTTTTTGTGAGCAATGCTCCGGTTGTGGAATGAGCTCCCTGCCGAGGTTTTTCCGTGAAACTACAGTATGGGATTCTTCAAGAAAGGAGTGTATACATTTTTAAAGGGTCCGCAACGCGAATGTAACACCCCTGGAGTTGCAGGCGTCCATAGGCTGCGGTGACCGCTTACCATCAGGCGGGCCGTACGCTTGTTTGCCACCGACGTGGTATAAAAAATTGTACTGCGTGTAAAACACAACAAGTAATGTAATGTGAAGTGATGTGTGTTTTAATGTTGACTTCTTAATTCATATGTATTATTCTGTTTTATTTATAATCAATTTCCTAATCTAACCTATGACATACGAGTATTTTAATTCATTAAAAATTTTGACATGATTTTTTTTATATTTGATCAATAAAATGAGTATAAGTAATTGAAACCAAGGCCGGAAGAATAATCACATAACTTTGAAACGTTATGTTATTTATATATTGGAACATATCAATACCAACTGTTATTGTTGGAAAGCGAAAAAAACCTTGATGATATTAACGAACGTTCAAAAGTAACCAAACAGCAGTCTAACGGCCGGACCACAACTTCAAGCGGCGGTAGCAGTACCAGCAATTTTAATAATAATAAAATAAATATTGGGGGACAAGTCGACCTAGTCCCAAACTAAGCAAAGCTTTTTTTTTCTTTCCGTGGGTGGAGGAAATCCACATTGGATACTACCGGCCCGGTTCCATGAGCATGCCCGACTCAACTGGGAATTGGCCCAGTCGCCTACGGACTAAAACCTCCACCCGGTGCAGTGTGAAATGTTGCCGAAAACGCAGCGCTATCGGTATACGCTTTGTTTCCGGGTGTATAGGTGTGTTGTTATGTATGTTCCGGGGGTGTGTACATTAAGTGTATTGTTGGTTAGTAATTTTAAAGTGTTATTAGTGTGTGTGAAATGTACCTAGCTAGCGGGTAAGACGAACTATAAAATATGCGAGGGTCAAAGAAGGATGCGAAAGGGATGAGATTTGGTACTTTACGTGCCATTAAACGATTTTAGGTTACGAACTATATGTTTTAAGAATGAGTGGAAACTATTGCTGGTAGTCTCGTTCGTTATTATGTCGGTGAATTTTCTTGGATCAATATTTAGGTTCTGGCAGGTAATGGTGTGATTTAATCGTCTAGAGGAGAATCGTGGGCAACTGTTGATTAAGTGGGAGAACGTCTGAGAAATGGCGGATCCGGGGTCACAAGGACAGTGGTCATTGTTAGTTATTTTAAATCGTCCCAAGTAGGCTTTATGATATCCATGATTACTTAGAAATTGTGTTGCGGAGAAGGAAAGTTTATGGCTGCTAAGGTAGTTCAACAGATCATTATGGTTGGGAAGGAGACTTTTTGTATATAAACAATTATTCGGGTTGTCGTAAAGATTTGCTCGTTCTTCTTTGAGACTAGTTTTTAGGAGGTATTTTATGTGACTGACTGCGATGTGTTCATAATCGGGTGCCTTGTGTAGCTTAGTGGCGGCCTTCACTGCGGAATCCGCGAGCTCATTGCCTTGGATACCGCAATGAGATTTGGTCCAGTAAAATACAACTTCGGTTGGGAATTTGTACTTATGCAAGAGTTTGTGGATCTGGTTTGCAAAGAAATTGTAGCTATTCGGGTTTGCCACCTCAGTGAGTGCGGACTTGCAATCGCTGAGCACAAGAATTTTGTGTGGGCGTGCTTGTCCCTCGAGTGCAAATCGGAGCCCTTCTGACAGGGCCAACAGTTCAGGTTGGTACACGGAACAGCAGTTGTGTAATTTCAACTTTTTGATGATGGGACTTTGGTTTGGTTTAATCACGAGGAAAGCCGACCCCGGCTACTTTATCCTCTAAGCGACTGCCATCAGTATAAATCTGCCAAATTTGTCTAATAAAATCTTTGGAATTTTGTGCTTGGGTGAGCTCTTCAAGTTCATCCTGGATTGTTATAGATGCATGAGAAATAGATTTCCTATCAGCCGGATGTAAGAGGTGCGAGGGTGGAACAGGGGACTCAATGGGGAGGTCACTGGGTAAGAGGGAACTGTGGCCACGTATGCGGGTAAGTTCCATTTCAGCAGCGTAATGGATTTTGGCTGGTAAAGGTGTCAGTTTAGCTAATGTAATCGAGAGAGGCATACTTAATGTTCTGAAGCCGTGTATGCATTTAAGGATGATTCACAGTAGGCCGTTCCGTGTCCGGGCCGGCCCGTTTTCTTATAGAGAAATACGCCGGCCGTTGAGTTTGCTGTCATAGAAAACGGGCCGGCCCGGACACGGAACGGTCTACTGTGAATCATCCCTTAATCGCCAATAGTCTTTGTAAGGAAAGAAGTTTCCTTTTAATATATTTGTACTTTAGAGCTTCAGACCATATAGATGCTGCGTATGTGACTGTCGGTTCGACAACGTGCTCGTAAATTGTCCGTACGTATATTTCCTGGGTGCACTTCCCACGTTGGTCTAATATAAATTTGCAATTTGTAATATACCTTTTTTAATTTTTCTATTTTGGTCAAAATATGTGGTACATATGTCTGTCTGCCGTCTATAATTACCCCTAAATATTTCAAATGCTTCGAGAAGCCAACTAAGTAAGGGCCTAAGAAAATTTGTGCTTGTTTCGCTTTGGGCGTAAAAGCCACAAGTTGATTTTTTTCATGGCCGAAATCAAGTTTTACTTCTTTTCCCCTATGGGTATACTTATAATAATAATTCTTATTCCAGATAGTTCATCCTATGTTTAAAAAATAACGTATTATCAAGGGTACTAAGACCTATATCATGACATTATCAGTATTTAAGACTAAGCTTAAAAAGTTTTTCCAATGTAATCCATTCTATTCGATCAATGAATTTACTGCCAAATTAAAAGAAGAGGGATCTGTTTTATTCAAGTAAAAAATAAATATTAAAGGAAGTCGAACATTGTAAAATTTTATTATATTTATAGTGTAACTGCATGAATAGGATAAGGTAGAACTATTATTGTATTATGACTTGCTAGAAGTAACGATCCTTGTTACTTGGCCAAACAAATAAATAAATAAATATAATGTAAAGATTATTATTATGATTATCTTATTTATATAGATAAATACAAACTTAAATACATAAGAAACATCCAAGACTCAGGAACAATATTCGTGATAAATGCACAAATAATGCCCTGACCGGGATTCGAAACCGGGACCTCCGGCTTCGTAGGCAGGCACTCCCAACTAAGCCAAAGTGGTCGTCAGGTGGTGGTTTTCCTAATAAATTGCCTGTGATAACCAACTAACCCCGGACCCGGGACCCGGGTATGTCCTAAAACTACCACCAAGACAACCGGGGGATGAGCAGAAGCATCCATGGAGTGCGGTGGAGATACTGCGGTCGTCAACCCGCATGCTAAGCGTGGCGATTATGGCATATACCCCCCTTCAATTTGTGGAGGCCTATGTTCAGCAGTGGACGTCCTTCGGCTGATATGGTGGTGGTGGTGGATAACCAACTAACCGCATTGCGATACGTTGCACGTCTCGAACGTGCAATGAACTGATATAGTACATTAAGATACAAGTGCAGAGAACAGGAAATTCGCAACGAGTGATGATAAATTAAAACACGACCAAAGGGAGTTGCGAAAAACCTGTTCGCACGTGTATCGTACAACGTTTTACAGTACATATGGCTCTTTAAAGTTTCGACATATGCACGTAATCTGCTGATTATCGCACTCGTGCGGTAAAGTAGCACCATATGTACTGTAAAGACGCTTTGCGCGCCGCGATTCGCGCAAAGTCCTGAGGGTCTACTCCGAACTTCGAAAATCCAACTTCAAGTATAACACGAGAGTGAAAGGGATGGTGGGCGGCAACGATCGTGTCAACTTAACATCAATTTCACTGCTACGGGAAATGGTTCCTTGAGGTGGACCTCCACTTATGATTATGTTCCTTGAGGTGGACTTCTACTTATAATTATGGCATCGTACAGACAAAAACAAAAGTAAGCGGCATTTTATTCCATTGTAATAAGGTGAAAAAGTGTTTTTTATGAAATAGGAGGCAAACGGGCAGGCGAGTCGCCTGATGGTAAGCGATTAGCACCGCCCATGGACACCCGCAGGACCAGAGGGGTTGTAAGTGCGTTGCCGGCCTTTAAGATGCAAGTACGCTCTGTTCTTGAAGGTTTGAAGGTCGTATCGGTGCGGAAATACCGCAGGCGACAGTACAGTGTTAACTTACTTTTTAACTGTTATCAAAAAAAGGAGGAGGTTCTCAATTCGTCGGTATATATATTAAAGTATACTCGGAAACTAGTTTTCAAAAAATATTTTTTTGTTAGAAAGGGTATGGATTCTAGTTGGCCTCATTGTCATCAAGTCTGGATCTGATGACGGGATCTTGGGAAAATCGGGGGATCTCCTCAAATTATATAGCAGGAAGGGCCGAGTGTGTGTATGAAAAAGTTTGCAATCGGTGTTTTTTTGTTAACGGCACACTGAACGAATTACCGCTAGCTCATAAAAACAACAGACAAACGCTACCCTGATTAATCCCGGAACAACGCAGCTAGGCTTTTAGGTAATGAGCAACTTTGTTAGCGCCTCCGCTTTGTGCGCAAAGCCTCCGCACGCTCGCACTTCGCGCGATTGCATTCTGATCCCGTGCTTTTTTGTGTTTCTAGACACAGATGTAGATATTGTGGCTGAAGCGGCCGCTTCATGATGGAGAAAAAGCAAGCTTTATACAACGGCAATGGCTGACAACCTTGCAGCCTGCCTGGTGGTAAGCAGAAATCAAAGCCTATGGATACTTTTGTCGGCCTCTTTAGCTCTGGTAGTGTCATTGCCTCCGAAGCTGGAGGTCCCGGGTTCGATTCCCGGTAAGGGCATTTGTTTCTGTGGTGAGCAGAGACATTTGTTCCTGAGACTTGGATGTTTTCTATGTATTTAAGTATATATCTATTAAATATATCGTCGTCTAGTACCCATAACACAAGCCTTATTGAGCTTACTGTGGGACTAGTTCGATTTGTGTAATAAATAAATGTCCCCTAATATTTATTTATTATTATTTATTTACTTGTAACTCTAGAAGAATCAGTGACTTGAGTCGTGTTGAAAGCTATATGATAAGAATACAATGTGTACATACTCGTAAGTGTACAATACAATACAATACAATACAATACAATAATTTATTGGTAACACCATAGTTACAAGTCAAGTGCAAGTTATGCCATATCAAATCAATACTTATAGTATTATCATCTCAGCCATCGGTTTGGTTTCAGTATCTATTATGGCTAATATTACGAGTATAACTTACCAGTCGAGTGTCATGCGTCGCCACAATGCCACTGGATAAGCCCGTAATCTGTAACCAAATTAATTCCGCTTCATAAATTAAATTTCACCGACACAGTAAAAAAGCGATGGTAACTACCGACACCCGACACACTCTCAGAGAAAAACAAAATGCAATTAACAACCTCCATTTTTATGGCAGCGGTCCCGCTCCCCCATGTGGCGGTTTGTATGTAAGAGTGAGACCAACATTATATCTGCGTACCATTATGTTCCCTTGCCCGCATTTTTTCTGTGAAGGGCGTTTTTGTGTCACTGTTCTGGAGAGGTTTTCGTGTTATGACCGTTTCGTTGGATTCTGAAAATTTCCGATCGTCGAGCAGCTAGTTCTTACCGTTCCGTACCCGAAGGATCAAAATGGGACCATTATTTACTAAGACCCCGCTGTCCGTCCGTCTGTCCGTCTGTCACCAGGCTGTATCTCATGAACCATAATACAGTTGAAATTTTCACAGATGATGTATTTCTGTTGCCGCTATAACAACAAATACTAAAAAATTTAATAAAATAAATATTAAAGGTTGCTCCCATAAAACAAACGTGAATATTTTGTCGTTTTTATAGATAATGGTAAGGAACCTTTCGCGCGCGACTCCGACTCGCACTTGGCAAGTTTTTTAAGGTTCCGTAGTAAACAAGGAGCCCTTAGAGTTTCTCCATGTCCATCTGATCATCCGACATCCGCTGACTCTCAAACCCTTTCAATGCGCAGGTTTCTTCTCAATTCGGAACTTATTTGTGCTATTGAATACATTTTCATTTTATTTTAGTTATTAAGTTTTCTTGCCTTAATTTACAGCATTTTATGACATCCATGAGCTTGGTATCCAAACCTCCAGTAGTACGGGGAGGGCATTTTCCTCTCCTTATTACTCTATTACGGGTTGTCCGCGACGCGTCCCGAACAGACGTTAGTTTTTAGAGATCCTCGGGTTCCGTCCGGACCAGATACAAATAGATTTAACCGCTACTTGCGCTGTAGATGGTTTTGTATTCCAGCTGGTTATTTACGTAACATATCAAACTTACGCTAGGGTAGAATTTCTGAAACTGTTTTCTATTCATGGACCCCTTTTGAAATTTCAAAGAGCCCACGGAGCCATTCCGGCACCCTGTGGTACCAATTTTTATATAGGCTATTTCGATAAGTCGGCTTTGCATTCACCGGATTTGCCCTTTGTAGAAACCATGGCCACAGTAAAAAACCGTGCGCTAGGGAGAACTTTCGTTTTTAGTAAATGAAATGAGATTACGAGCAAGCTTACGCACGCTAGCAAACGTTTCGCGATCATCTCTCCAGTTGTGAGCAAGGTCGCGAGAGTTCCCAAATTTCTGTCAAAATAACATATTTTTTTATAACTTATATGAGTATTTTATAAGTCAGAATTTGTAAATAATATACGAGTACATAATTATACTTTTCTTTTGTTAATTTCCAAGAAATAGGTATCTGTACTCTTTTTAATTCATTTGTAATGGTGTAAATTTTTAATGCATCACGTGAATTATTAATTTGCACTAATATTGTATGCCCGCTGCGGGTAACTGTGATGACTTAGTTTTAACTTTACACCTATGTACACAGAAATATGTTCACAGTTATACAATAAATATTTCTATTTCTATTTCATATCTGAGGTATGTTTTAAAGAGACAGGGCAAGATAAAAAGTCATCTCGCTCATAATTAAACTGAGGTAGTACAGTGGTACTGAAGGTCTCATTACCTTAGCAATGGTGACACCACCACCGCTTGCTCTCTAGTTGTTGTGATCCTACTGGTGAGTTAGGATGCGTTGTGAAGAAAATAAGTACTACAATCTGTATTTGCTTCTAACTGTCAACACGAGTCCAGTCAATGGAGACTCGGCCACATACTTGTGATTCTTCTGAAGCACGTGGTCTGGATGCCATCAGGCAGGCCGTATCCTGGTTCGCCACCATCGTAATGTGAAAGTATCGCGGGGTACTTGGTTGAAAATTGTAAAAAGATTAACTTTAGATCCAGCGTCAGCCTATATACTACCCACTGCTAGGCAAATGGCAAACGGCTATAACTCTCCAAGCTGTCCTAACACAAGTTGACGACTTGGGGATGATCTCAAAAAAGTAAGCGTGACAGTCGAAGTCATTTTTTTTCGTTTCAACTTGATTTTCCATTGATGTATACAGGGTGGCCCATTCAAATCGGTCAGTATGGGAAAGTCTAAAACTATAAGACATACGAAGATTTGTTCTTAGGAACCATGTCACCGATTTTACAAGTAGAGAGGTACAAACAACCATAGAGACAATTTTACATGCCTGAACATCTTCGTATGTCTTATAGTTTCAGACTTTCCCATACTGACCGATTTGAATGGGCCACCTTGTATATGTAGATGGCTTCAATTTTTCTTACGAACTGAATACATGTACTTACTAACGGGACTAGCACGACGACCCAAAATAAGTCTTGGCCTTCGACACATGAGCACGCCGTTTTGCTCGGTTCTGAGCAATTTCTCACCAGCTTGCACCCAGAGCTTACGCAGGTCCGTGTCTACCAAACCCTTCCAGCGATACTTGGGGCGACCTACAAAACGCCGGGTGATCGGCCCAAGCACGCCCAAGAATGCTTTCTTTACCTATCCATTCGATGTGACACGTATCATCATCATCATATGAGCCGGTGGACGTCCACTGCTGGACATAGGCCTCCCCCAAAGAGTGTCACAATGACCGATCCTGCGCCAGCCGCATCTAGTGGACTCCTGCGAAATTTACCAGGTCATCAGAGTCAGTCAGATTATTATTTATTATTATTATAATTCTACCTTATACCCACCACGCCTTCAGAACGTTTCCGCCCCAACGGCCATCGGTTCTACGTGATACGTATGATATACTTACATTAAACATATAAAGAGATTTATTTCATTTGTTTGTGTGATATGGGCTAAAAGAACCGCCGCCGCGATAAATACTCATGATATGCGATATTCAACCTTAAAGACGTGAATGACCCGTTTCATTCTTTTTCAATTATGTCTGAAACTCACGGGAGTTTTCTATATAATAAAGTGATTGTAAATAGTTAAAAATATTTTTATAAAACAAAAGTTTATCTGACAATAAAGTATCTTTCAAAACGTTTAAAAACCTACACAAAGTTGACCTTTCAGGGGCTATTCTCATTATTTTACATCGAGACACTGCCTTGAAAGCTTTGAAAGAATTGTAAGATAGTTTGACATGTCATAGGAAAGCCTCATTATTTTTCAAAGAGAATGCTTTTACTATTTTCAAAATAAAATGCAAAGGGGAAATATGAGGATGAATTCTTAGGAAATTATTTCGGAGTGTTTTGAGGTTAGGTTTGAATCGCGAAGAGGATTTAAGCCTTTCGTGAATTTTATAAAAATCTTGTATAAATATCACACATCAGCCAAAGGACGTCCACTGCTGGACATAGGCCTCCCCCAAAATCACGGGGGTATATGCCATAATCATCACGCTTGGCATGCGGGTTGGCCATCGCAGTATCTCCACCGCACTCCAGGGATTCTGCTGCCCATCCCCCGGTGGTCTTGGTCGTAGTTTTAGGACATACCCGGGTCATAGACTCATATCATGTTATTTTATTATTGTTTGAGATGAACTTTCGACTAAGCTATTTTTCAAACGGAACCACCGTCAGGCTGTTCTTATTGGTGGTTCACCCAAGTTTTGGTCACATGTACTAAGGGTAGTTTGTTGAGGTCCCTTTCGGGGTCCAACATGAAAGGCAAGGTAGGGAAAAAAAAAACAAACGAAACCCAGCTTAACCCTCAATGTTATATTATGTCGGTCTTGCAATGCTATGATTATAATTCACAATATTATATTGTATATTGGGGGACAATCTTACACAAATCGACCTAGTCCCAAACTAAGCAAAGCTTGTACTATGGGTACTAGACGACGATATACATACTTATATAGATAAATACATACTTAAATACATAGAAAACATCCAAGACCCAAGAACAAATATCCGTGAAAAATGCACAAATAAATGCCCTGGCCGGGATTCGAGCCCGGCTAGCTTCAGAGTAAAGTCACTACCAACTAGGCTAAACAGGTCGTCAAATATTAACAAGCAAGTATTAACAAGCTATTAGAGTATTATGTGACGTAGAAGAATAAATCTGTTCGGATTATTGAGTGGAGCTCAGTCTTAGGCCACAAATGTATGTACATCGCTTGTGGGCTACTCCTCCGAAACGGCTTAACCGATCTGCTTCAAATTTATCAAAATGACAAAGTGGATAGCCTTGAGTGCATAACTCTGAAATTATCAAAGTCGGACTTACCACGGAGGAATAGTCACCGAAACCTAATTCCTTTTCTCCCGTTCCCGAGTTTTACTCATATCGCCATCATCATCGTCATCGTCATCATAAATAAAAAAAAATAAAAAATAAAAAATAAAAAGAAATTTATTCAATAACACAAACAAGTTACAAAAGAGATGATACATGCACAAATATAGTATGTCTGCGTACGCGTGCGTAGTGTGTGTAGTGTGTCTGCTGTATCATCAGCCTATGTAAGTCCCACTGCTGGGCACAGACGTCCACTTATAGATGAGAGGGATTATATTTACTTTGCCGACGGTACATTTTTATTTATTTGCAAGAACTGTTACAACACTTGTAATAATAATAACTATTTACGATACAAGGGTTGAAAAATAAAGAAATGCCGATATCGCAGATGTTTGAGGCCCGAGCCGCAGGCGAGGGTCATAAATATGCGAGAGAGGGCTTTCTGTTCTACGACCCGTGTTTTGTATACAATTTTACGTCAGCAATTGACCAAAAAGTGGGTTTTTCCGGACGCGCAGCGTGCGGAAAAACGCGCTTTTTGACAAGGTGTGAGATACTTTATAGTATCTTAAATACTTAATACTTATATAGTTCAATATTTGGTCAAAGACTTACCGTAGTAGTTTAACTACTATAAGTATTTTTTTAAGTACTTAGGTCAAAAGGTTAAACCAATTTACGGCATCGCGGACGAAGATCGCTAACGGTAGAACTTTTTTTTTTATGACATAGGTGGCAAACGGGCAGACGAATCGCCTGATGGTAAGCGATTAGCGCCGCCCATGTACACTCGCAACACCAGAGTGGTTGTAAGTGCGTTGCCGGCCTTTAAGATGGGAGTACGCTCTTTTCTTGAAGGTTTGAAGGTCGAATCGGTCCGGAAATACCGCAGGCGACAGTTCATTCCACAGTTTAGCTGTGCGAGGCAAGAAATTTCTGGAGAAACGCACAGTTGAGGACTGCCAACCATCTTAGTGGTGAGGATGGAAATTTTGTCGCGTTGGGCGATGGCGGAAGGAAGCGGCAGGGATTAATCCGAACAATTCCTCGGAGCACTCCCCGTAATACATGCGGTAGAAAATGCAGAGCGAGGCTACATTTCTACGCAACGCCAAGGAGTCAAGCCGTTCCAAAACCCGCTGGCAGCCGACAATTCGAGTCGCTCTCCGTTGGATGCGGTCCAGAGGGAGAAGCTGGTACTGTGGTGCCCCTGCCCAAAGATGAGAACAGTATTCCATATGTGGGCGGACCTGTGCCTTATAAAGCTCTTAATGAACTTGGCTCAAGTTAGTAAATACCCGTTTGATATACCATATTTGTTTTTTAGTTGTACGGTAACTCTCGGTGCGATAGTCTAACTCGCACTTGGCTGTTTTTAGGGTTCCGTACCCAAAGGGTGAAAACGGGACCCTATTACTAAGACTTCGCTGTCCGTCCGTCCGTCCGTCTGTCACCAGGCTGTATCTCAAGAACCGTAATTAAAAATTTCACAGATTGTGTATTTCTGTTGCCGCTATAACAACAAATACTAAAAACAAAATAATAATAATAATTAAGGGGGGCTCCCATACAAAAAACGTGATATTTTAGCCCTTTTTCATGGCTACCACTCGCCGAGCTAGATCTCAAGAACCGTAATAGCTAGACAGTTGAAATTTGCACAGATAATGTATTTTTATTGTGGCTACAACAAAAAATACTAAAATCAAAATAATCATAATAATAATTCAGGGGGGCTCCCATACAACAGAGTAGTTGTTTTCTGGTACGGAACCCTTCGTGCGCGAGTCCGACTCGCATTTGGCCGGTTTTATATTTAACCTTTTATCTATTTATTTAATCTTTATTGCATAAAAATAAACGTATAAAAGGAGGACTTCATGCCAAGTGGCATTATCTATCAATCAACCAATGTTCCAAGACAATATGTCTATGATACTCACTGTACTTATACAGTCAACGTCAAAAGTAGCTACGCATTTGAAAATATTTAAAGTTCTTTTTATTAGGGAAGATGAAATTTTGACCTCTTCTTTTGCGTAGTTACTTTTGATGCTGACTGTACCAATCGAGGCTTACTTGGCAGTTACTTTCCAAGTTCGGGACATCGACAAAACAAAATTGTTCCGTAATCTCACTAGATGTCCAGACATTCGAAGTTTCCCAGAGAACTCAATAAAACGACTTGTTTACCGCGGCAAATTTCACTAACGCCTTGACAACCTATGGTTGGAACAATCTTCACTTGAACCGGACGGACATCAATCGAATATATGCCTTCACGTGTTGGGATAGAGTTGTGATTCAATTAAGCTCTGGTTGTAGATGTCGGTCAAAAACAGAGCTGTAGTCGAGATGTGTTCACAATTCTTATACGACTTGCTACAAGCGGACTATTGTACATCTGACCTCCATTCATCATCTTCTTGCTTATATTTGGAACCGTCAACTGGGGTAGTACCTTTAGCATACAGAAGACCGCAGCCGGAATAAAACGACTACTACTAACTTGCTCTGGACTAGCAGTGTATCTAAGTTCACCACAGGAACTAGCGAGCAGCAGCCGACTATGCTCAGTGGCCTTTGCAAACATGGCCGCCCTGGTCCCCGGGCCATGTAGTAGTAAGTACCAGCCGGCCGTTTGTCGGGAGGCGTATGATGGTTGCCATTTTACCACTTATCGTCGTAGATAAGATACCCGTCACTCTCGCACTCGTATACTTGTCAGAACGTGACGAATGTCTTATCCATGACGATAAGTGATAAAATGGCAACCAGCATACGCTTGCAGCACCGATTGGGCCTTAAGGCGAATCTGCCTGTATGCTCATTAGCCATCACTGCGCTTATTACGAGTCTTTAGTTCAACTAGGACAAGGGATTTGTGAAACGTTTCGAGGGACATTGTGAATAGGCTACCAGCTTAGACTCATTGTCGACCGATAAGGCGGCCATCGATCGCGGTAACGGTAGTTTTATTCGGCGATTCGTTCGCGAGCGTTATCAGAGGCGGATACTTTTGACGTTCGTTTTATTTATCGTGCAAGTTTTGGGCTCTCTAGTTTAGTGGGAATTTTTAGCAGATGTCAGTGATTTTATGACAGCGTCTCACCCTTTTTCAGTAAAAGATAAAAGATTATTAGAGGTCGTTATGCGGAAGAGAAGTATTGTTTTAATTTGGGGCATATTACAATATCGTCAGAAAGTTGTAATCATTTGAAATTCAACATTTAGGTCAAATAAATTTGTTAATCGTCTCAACCTTCGGAATATATTTTGGAGAGCGGGCATTCCTTTCAATAGCCATTTATTCCTTATCTTATCCTTTCCGCCCTTTAGTTATAACTCTAAAACGCTTCTTTGCTGTTATGGTAGGTCTATTAGTTATAAAGCGATGTATCTAGACACGCGGCAGCGTGTCCAGCCAAGTTCACCCCAGGAACTGGCGGACAGCAGCCGTGTGTTACACGAACCGTTTGGTGGCTCCAAAGCCAAGTTAAAGCTCAAAGTGCATTAAGCCGCAGTAATTTAGTTTTACTGTAAACAATGTAGTGCCGGACTTTGTACCATTTCAGAGAATCTACGGAACTTGGCATCCATTGAGATCTCAATTCTTTTGTCGGTGAAGACGACAACCAAGCATCGGATATTCTTTATATTGAACTTGGCTCTCTTTCATTCTTCTTCTTGGCTCATTTTCACATTTATGTTTTTGATGGGATTATAACCACTTGAGTTTTTTGCATGCAGTTTTTATTCTGAACCTCCCTTCACCTGTTTTGGTTTCGTTGTTGTGGTTGTTTCCATGTCTGCGTGAGCGGAGGGCGCGATTGACTGCTGCATCAAGTTCGACTGCTACAATCAATTACAATTGACGATCACGTCAAATTTCTCAGTTTAGACTTGAGAACCTACTATAGTGAGATGGGCTTCAATTTGCTCATTAGTTGGGATCTTCCAGTACACTTGCTCTCGGAAAACTACTGCCAAAATGGCTTGGCCAGACTATAACATACTATTCAACCACCGTAGCACATTCCAAAACCGACTTGTCATCATTCACTAGACACATTAAAACATATTTTCTACAATACCTTTTACGCCAACCACGAAACTCCATTACAATTTTAAATCAGCGACGTGACAGGCGCGATCCCGCCAAAAATAGTGCATGCGGCGGCCATGACAGATTCGCCATTTTGGTGCGTTCACTTCGGTAATGTATTTTCTTTGTTGCGGGAGATTTATTCGTATTTCAAGTGATAAATTTGTAGCGAAGATGCACCGCGGTTAATGGACTCGATTCATTAAACGGTACGTTTTAAGTGGTGGTATTTTATGTGGCTTTTCAGGAACACTGACCCATATTAGATAGCGTAGTGGTTTTAATTCCGGCTTAATAAAAAAATCTCTCCGTCTTTCCGGCTTTGATAGATATATGTACTGGATACTTTAAATGCCAATCTCTTTGATACATATTTAAGGTATACAGGGTGATTTCGGGGTCGTGGAATAAGAACCAGTTTTTAGACTTAGTATCTGTCACAAATTTAAAAAAAAAATTAAGTGACACGAAACCAACGCATTTCATTTTTAAGTTATTTTGATGAAAAAAATACAAAATCACAATAAACGTGGTTATCCTACTCTCTGACGGATGGTATGGAGAGTCGACAGTGGGGTAGGGTAACCAAGTTGTATGAAAAAGTATTATTTCCCATTAAAATTTGTAAAAAAAGACAATTATTTGACTTATAAACCTTCATACCGACTCTGATGTTGTCTACATTAAATATTTGATTATGTACAATTATTTCACACATATGAAAGCGACGTTCTTAGAAATATAACCACCGCTTGCCGTGCGCAAGGCATCCTCACACCTTAGAACCGAAATGGTCGCGTACAGTACGGTTTCAGAGGATTTTTCTCGCTCAGACGCTCCGGTTATGGAAAGAGTTGTCAAGGTTTTCCCCAGTGACTACGGTATGGGGTGCCTTAAGGAAGGAGTGTATATATTTTTGAAGGGTCAGCAACACACACCACAGGTGACCTCGTACCAACAGGTAGACCATACGCTTGGTTGCCACTGACGTGGTATAGTAAAAAGTGAAGTACTGGCGGTGTTCAAGCTTATGAAGGGTGACAAGTGACAACGCATAGGCGTCGCGCGCAGTGTCTCCCGCTGAATGTATGGAAGCAGAATGCATTATAAAAGTGCGCGTGGTAAGCCGCACAGCATGTCACCGTTGGGAGCGATTTCATGTTTAGATGCACCGATAATAATAATAATAATATTCTTTTCCCCTCACTAGCTCGGAAAGCCGTCTTTTGTCCTTTGAAACAAGCGGGTAAAAACGCATTTTATCCACAAGTGGGGAAAGTAATTTGACCTTGGAGCGTGTTTGAGTAGCTTTTGACAGATAACAAAACGTAAAACGCTCATATTAATGGTTCGTTTGATATCAATTATCATTAAATAAATGGTTTGAGAATTTAAAAAAAATACAAAATTTAGCTTTATTTAATGATTTACCTTAAAATTCTATAAGTAACATTTTTTTTATAAAGACTTGAGTATAATTTGAGTCGATGCAATTTCTAAACGCATTGTCAGAAATGTCATCATTGTCAATGTCAACTAAAAATACTAAAATATACACAACTTGTCACCGACTCCGACTCGCTGCCGTCCAATTCTTAGAACCGAACTAACCCTCAAATGGCCATTTTTGAGTTTTAGACATATTCTAAGAGTTAATTTTATTCTCCGTCGACTGATCTTGGGCTTATATTTTTATGATTTTTAGTTTTGAAGATACAGAACAGCCCAACATCGTTAAGCCCATGTTTTTCGGGGGTTTACAATATTAAAAACTGACTAACAGACATTGCTACACTATAATATATCTAAATGCTTTTAACTGACACTTTCCCTCACAATTCTTGTTCATGAAACAAAACTATAAAAACGTTTATCAACACAAACGTAAAAAAATACCTTTAAAGTCCTTTTACCTTTTTATTACCTTTTTTGAAAACGATGTACATTTAACTGGTACTACTCAAAAAACGCTAAAATCCCTTGACTATGTTTATGTCTTGCATACCTTCATTCAAGATTGTGATAATACAATACTACAACCCGATTACCCACCATTGCTTCGTTAAAACTGGTCTAAGCGCAAATCACGCGACGCTAGTTTCACTGTCAGTGAGCAGTCGGCGGTGAGGTCCGTGCGCAGAAGGTTGTTTAGTGAATGATGGATTTGTATTTTAATTGCATATAATGCTCGGAAAAAGGTAAGAATGAATTTATGTGCATTAGCAGAGTTAATCTATCCAATACGTAGGAGTTATTGACTATCGGTTTAGCTAAGTGGTTATAGTTAGCCTGCCTACGAAGCTGACGATCCTTGGTATGAAAGCTGGTAAAGGCATGCGACTGATAAGCATATTTGATTCTGAGTCTTGAATAAGTTCTATGTATTTAAGTATTTATAAATATCTGCTATATCGATCTCGGGAACTATATGTGATGCCCAAATGCCTCTTTGATTGAAGGGCAAAATCTGACATGACCATTATAAGACATGTGGATGACCACAGACACGCATGAGGGTGTGCCAAAAAATAGGCCGCAAAGGTGGCGGATGAAACGAGAATGCTGCGATGGATGAGTGGATTGACGAGAACGAATTGAATAAGGAATGAGTATAAAGAGCTGTTAGTCACCTACAGTTCTATCTAGTCATGTGTCAGAAAGGGTATAAGGTATGTATATGGAGGGATGTAACAGAAGGGGTAGGCCAAGAAAAAGGTGGATGGTCACAGATTGGTATTTAAAACAGGAAGTAGTCCTAACCTAATCTTACTTTAGTCGTAATTAAAAAAGTTTAGATCGGCGACTAACTGAGTAGCGGATCTAAACTTTTTTAATGTTTTCGTTGGAATAATGCTTTGATGCTCTGTCGGCCCGGTAGAAGTGGACCGGACGGGTGCGTGAAACTAACGGTTGGAAGGCCCTGGCTACCCAATAAACCCCCAAAGATTTTCTGGCTACGTAACTTACAAGCATAGCGAAAGTTTCGCTTGACGTGCTTATAAAGTGCCTCGGATAATGTTGGAGTGCTTCAATCCCGTAAACTTATTGAACGGCTAGGGTCCCGCGATCCCGCATAAAGGGGGTTTGCGCGCCTCGTTTTTCGTCTGGGTCGTTCCTTCGCTCTCATTCCGCAGCCTCCTTCGAAACCAATATGGATATTTTCGATGCAATGGTTGGCAGCGATAGCTCTTTAAATTACCTAATCTAACAGCCAAGTTATACCGCCGTGTATACATACCTCCAGTGTGTGGCGCACATCGTCTACTGCTGCGCTACATAAGGGTGTAGCGCTGCCATGGGGCACTGGGGGCTTTTTCACTTCTCAAAGTGAGGCAGCGCTACCCCTATGTTTAATCTGCTAACTCCAAATCTGCTCTCCATCTCGAAAGCAAGTCAGTTATTGCTACGTCTTCTACCTCCCATTGGTTAGGACGCTCTCCCCTAGCTCTTAGTTCCACGCGGTATCGGTGTACCTCGGCCAGAACCTCTGCCTGCGATTCCGAGGGCGGGTCAGAGGTCAGTAGTCTGGCTGCCGCCTAGGATTTCACGCCTGCACAAAAGATCCCATTGAGTCGAAGTGCATCCGCAAGGGCCCTCAATTAATTAAGATAAGATAAGATTAATAGGATTGCACGCCCTTAGCGGTTACCTTAATAGGGTCTTGCTTTTAGGCGTGAGGATTTCCATCCACACAGGTGCCCCACAAAGTGCTCCAGATAACTCTAGAATAGAGGTCAGAGGAACCTCCTTGTCTCGGAAGCAGTCTCCCGAGGGCTGGTGCAGCGTCTAGGGGCCAGCCGACCGAAGTATGCCCCGAAATAATAAAAAATAAAAATAAAATAAGAATAAGAGTTGAGGGTGACGCCAACATACCTCACGTGACGTGTCCGTCTCAATCTCAATGGCCGTCCCTATATCATACATGACTGTGTTTCGTTTACACAAAATGTCAAATAACTTTTATACTTTTCATTCAACAAATGCAGGATTGCGTGGTTTTGACAATAAAAACTAAATTCCTCGTGTAGGATTACAAGACTTAAAACAAGTTAACTACGGTGGTTCGTCAATTAACGTGGTTTTAGATTAGTGCACAGTCGAAGTGCAATTAAGGTTTCTCGTAAATTCTTAGCTATAAGATGGCTACAGGTCAAAAACCTTTTTATTGCAAAGTTTTTTTGGTCGTTATTGTGATCAGTACACTACTATACACCAGTTAGATTACTCTAGTCGTTATTTAGCTATGCATATATTGTTAAATGTGATTGGGTTGTAAATGTTTATATATTATTGTACAAATGCTTTGCAAGAAAACCGTTACAGTATACTTAGCGATGTTTTAGTGTTGAAATTAAGCATTGTTCGTGATTTATATGCACATCTAAAACATAAAATCATAAATATAAAACAAACAAAAGAGTATTTCACGAAATGCTACGCTACTATGTCAAGTACGAATTTAGTTTGAATTTTCCTATTCAAAATTTTCAGGATAAACCTTTTTATTGTCTAGAGATATTGTTTTAGGAGTTTTTTGCGTTTATCTCGAAACTACAATTTGTGGCTTAGTTCGGTTTTAAGAATTGGACGGCAGCTCGCGTAAATATTATACACAACTTTCAGAGTTTTCTGTTATAATATCGTAAAGAAATCAGTGATTCCAGTGATGAAAATCATGCCCGTGGAACTGTGTTTTTTTGCATGTTGCACTTTCCTCGCTATAGTGAGGAGAAAAGTTTTGTGTTACACACTGGTGCAAAGTTGTATTTTACTTCTCGTGTGTTGAAACACTCGCTACGCTCAGGATTCTATTTTAGAACCACTCGCTTCGCTCGTGGTTCAACTATAGAATCCTTTCGCTGGCTCGTGTTTCAATTCCACACTCGCGGGTAAAATACAACTTTGCACCCTTTTACAACAAATAACTATTACTGCACCACAAATACAAGAGTAAAAAGTGTAAAGATTTGGCAGTATTATATAACAACGGGGACAACAGGCGGTCTTACCGCTTTAAGCGATCTCTACCAGACAACCTTTGGGTAGCAGGAAATATTTGAACAAGATTAAATAACAGGCAGTGCGGAAATACAGCAAGAAGAGCGTATTATTAACACATACATCTAAATTTAACATAATCATAGTATACAATAAATGCACCGATTGTGTTATTCTCGCAGCTTTTCTCTTTGTTTCCCCACTGCGCCAGAAGGAGGGATTGTTTGGCACGCTCTGCGGCAGGGCTCGGAACCGGTTAATCTCAAAATCCTGAAATAGCCAAATATTTTTAATTAGTTGATGCTCTTTATGTAGGACTCAATAATGTATTTGGGTTATTACTTCATATTGTTAGATTGCCTGATTAAACACGAAATAGTAGACGAAAGAACGATAAGAACTAAAAAAATACCGGTATTTTTATATGGACAGAATACCGGTTTCCGAGCCCTGCTCTGCGGCCTGAACGGCCCGATGGATTTTAGCTTGAGAGGTGTCGTTAGATTCGTATTTACCGTGAGAGTGACATTGAGTATATCAGAATAAAACAAAATGAAAAAAGAAAATGGCGGATTCTTGGCGCCAAACTCAAATGTTTGGCACGCTCTGCAACCTGAACGGCTCGATGGATTTTAGCTTCAAAGGTGTCGTTAGAGTCGTATTAATTGTGTGTGCGTGATGGTAGTTTATTGGTATGGAACTCCAAAAGCAGTCAGGTTTTTTTTTTAATTTCTCTTGTGATCTAAAAAGAAGAAGAGAGAAGGAAAAATACGGAGATCCGAAGGAGAACCAGGGTCGTTGATATAGCTCAGCGAGTTGCAAGAGTCAAGTTGCGGTGGGCGGGGCACATTGCTAGTAGAACTGATGACCGATGGGGCAGAAGGGTCCTTGAGTGGCCACGTCTTTTGGCTGAAATGATGATGCTGATGTTGATGAAGCAGTTCAGCCCATTGAATTCGGGCAACTATGGAAATCTATATAGCCGGATATGTACAGTGAGCATCAAAAGTAGCTACGCATATGATGGAGTCAAAAGCTCTTATTTCCTAACAATAAAGACTTTCGAGCTTTTCAAATGCGTAGATACTTTTGATGCTGACTGTACACTCTTTTGGGGGCGACACCCAGCACTTTTCGATGGCGGAGCCCCACGCTATCACCTGCATAGCAAGAATAAGTTTTAGTTTTAATGTTCAGATAGCTTCCGAAGGTAAAATTTTCATAAATCGGTCATATCTAAAATATTTCCGCTGCGTCGCAAAAAACAGATTCATTTCCACATTTATTATTCACATTGCTTGTCTACTGTTTGATTAGGGTATTGTCAATACCTCGGGCCGGCTAAAAGCAAACTTTGTTATATAATATAAATACAATTCACAGCTCCAGTTTTGAACAAATCCCTATTCCGAATCACTGGTAAAAAAATTATGCAAGTTGATGTTTTAATAAGGCTAATCTATCGCGAAAATAGGTTTTCTACTGTAGCATTGTTATTTTGTAGTAGCTGACACTGTAATTTTATATTTAAGTATACAATGTACGAGTATAATGTTTTGAAAAAATGACACCTCGCCGAGTTTCTTACGCCGGTTCTTCTCGTGGCAGAGGTTTATTTTTCCGAACCGGTGGTAGTTTATTGACGTTCATAGGTGCATGTAATATGCCCAATTTGAAGAATACACTACTTTTACTATTTACTTTACTTTTTTAAATGGACCGCTTTTCACGGAAATCACCATCATAAGATTTTTTTTGTATTCCAGCATTGTTATCTGTCAATTAAGTGGCTGCCAGCAGTATTCGAATACAATAGAATAAGAATTTATTCGTGACAATAAACAAGAAGACATGGGCAGAAATCAGCAATAAAACAACGGCACCGACGTCTCAATTTACATTGAGAATCGTTAGTAACAATGTGCTACCCAGGGGCCTTTCAGCTCGAAGTACGAATTTTTCTATGGAAATGTTAGTTTAACTTGTTTGTACCAGATGTCACTGGGTGCTATCTCTATCGCACTTGCATATTGAAGTGATAGAGATGTAGTGGTCGTGTGGTTAGTTCTTACTAAATACACAACGGCGCTACGATCTACGTGGAGTATTTCACTGGTATCTCTATCTCAGTATGTATATTGTACTTTGTGGTGCTACTCCATTCTTACTGTAAATATATATTTTTCATTTTATAGAAGTTGTAGCAACTTCACGGTAGATGTCGCTACAAGCCTCCCTAAGACTTAATTAGAAGAGTGAACTGATTGAAGGATTCGTCGCCTCGAGCAATACCCGTGGTAGCTCAGTTAGAAAGAGCAATGGACGAATTCCAGAGGTCGTGGGTTCAAATCCCGCCTGGGGTGATCAATTTTTCACTTCGATTGGAAATTATAATTCCGTTAAGGGGACGATTTTGCTTGTATAAATATTTGCTTTGTCGCATTTGGCGTCGAGAGACTTGGGCCGTGGGGCAGGGGCGCGCGGGAGCTCCACAGGGCGCTCGGCAACCGGCTCAAGGAGGCAACAGGCGACCCCCGCGTGGGTAGCTTTCTCGCGCAGAGAATTGCTATCGCAATTTCTTTATTTATATTATCTTTTAGTTTAAGGTTTTACCTTTTTTTTCAGTATCAAAAAATAAATTATATCCATTTTTACAGTTAACAATAGTTACAAATTTTTAACCTTCCTAGTGGGTATTTGTGGTGGTTTTACTCTGTAAGGATTATATCGGCTCCGTTTCGCTTTTGTTTCATATAAATAACAGCCTTCTTCTCCTTTTCTGTTGTCTTAGCTACATTAAATATAGGAAAGTTTCCTCATTGTTCGTTCAGTAGGTACTTTTGAAATCAGGAGGTACAAAAATCGGAATCATATCTTTACCACAGTAGAAATATAGCTTATAGCAGTAAAACAAATCCATACAAACTTCCGATTTGACGCACCCACACAGACACACGTCATTGCAGTAAACTTAAAGGCATCTCGGAGTTTTTCGGACGTATTGCGTAGAGTAGTTAAAGTTTTTAATAAACTGTAGCGAGTGCTGGCCAATATTTTGATTTGACGTGATGTGACGTGACGAATGATTTGATGAATGTGGTTAATTATTTGAAATAAAAATGAGTCATAAAAGAAATAATTTGAAATAAAGCTGTAGTAAATTAGTTTTACTGTAAACAATGTATGGGACCCGGGTATGTCCTTAAACTACGACCAAGACCACCGGGGAAATTCCTAGAATGCGGTGGAGATACTGCGATCGCCAACCCGCATGCCAAGCGTGGCGATTATGGCATTTAACCCCCATGAAATTGGGGGAGGCCAATGTCCAGCAGTGGACGTCCTAGGACTGATATGGAGATGGTGGTGGTGGTAAACAATGTAGTGCCGGACTTGGTACCATTTTAGAGAATCTACGGAACTTGGCACCCATTTAGATCTTAATTGTTTTGTCGGTGAAGACGACAACCGAACATCGCATATTCTTAATCTTGAACTTGGCTCCCATTTTCACATTTATGTTTTTGATGGGTTATATATAAGTTAAACTTTCCGATCCGCCCAGGCGTATGATGATTGCCATTTTCGCGTATATATATATCGTCGTGGATAAGACGAGCGTCACTCTTGCACTTGCATACTTTGTCAGAACGTGACGAATGTCTTATCCACTATGATAAGTATACATAAGTATACACTGCCAGCAACACTTAAATCATTACCGAATGGACAATTTAAATCGAATCTGCACAAACTGTTAATTGAAAAATGTTTTTATAGCATAGATGAATTTTTGATGCACAAATTTTAATTATTATCGGTTAAGTATATAATGTATTGACTTGATTTTGCTTATTTATTATTATGAATTGATGTAAATATGACTTCAATTAGGTTTTATGATATTATTTATTTTTTGCTTTGACTTGGTTATATTATTTGATTTGATTTAGTATATCAAAGTAATGAATTGGTTTTAATTTATATCATTTCATAATAATGTCAATTTTTATTTTTATGTGCACTTTGTTTATTTTGTATTATTTATTACGTTTTAAAGGACATTTTATTTATACTTTAATTATAATTTTGTTTTATATAAGTACTTTCACATGCCATTTTCGGCTGAATATATTATGGGACTCATATGTACCTACATGTTAAATAACCATATATTCTTTGTGAAATAAAGATTCATTCATTCATTCATTCATACAAATACAAATAGTTTATTCCCAAAAAATTACAAAAACAGTGACATTTTAAGCTGACCCCCACACTAGGCATGGCCTGTCCCGTGGGGGAGATGATACGGTTGACATAAAAATATTACATTAGCGGCTAGTGACAACCATGTTAGAGACGACAGAAAGAATAAAATACTAAATCTTAGTCATTAATAAAGCAAACCTAAATTATGAAATCTTACTTTATAATTCATAGTAGTAAACATATGGAATATAATTCTAAATGTAAGTTGTGTGTGCGTGTGCGTGCGCGTGTGTGTTTGTGTGTATGTGTGTGTTTTATTGTGTACGTGTGCGTGTGCGTGAGCGTTTGTGTGTGTGTGATAGGGTTAATATGTTATCCTTATAATATTTTCTGTGTCTAAATAGGAATAAGTGATAAAATGGCAACTATCTTAGGCCCGCAGCATGTGTTTGTATGTATGTGTTCGTGTCTCATATCAAGAACATTCACCGCTTTGTATTATCAATCAATACCACATTCAATAGCGATACGAGTAGCTTTCTACAAAAATCCTGTTATTGTAAAGTGAGTATCTTAACAAAGCCCTTCAAATCCCCAGAATAAGTAGGCAGGTGTCCAGAGGTGATACAAATTGAAACGTCAGATAGACGAGGGTGAGTCCACTCGAGGGGGGTATAACAGTCGTGTATACATTATATCCTAGCGCCGTGTCAATCGGATACAAATGCCGGGCGCCGATTCATAAAACTTATCGACTGACGCTTAAGCGGTCCAGTGTTAGTAGGTTCGTAGAATAAAACAGTTATTAGCAGAACCGGAAAATAAACAAAAGAAGTATAATCGAACATATTAACAAAACAGGTAAATTTTTAACAAAAAAACACCGACTCCAAATTTTGCCAGACCCCATCCTCTTGGTATGTAATTTGAGGAGTGACTTCGGTATTTCCAAGATCCCGTCATCAGATCCAGACTTGGTTAGTTGGACAATGGGACCAACTAGAAATCACACCCTTTCAAACAAAAAAAGAATTTTTGAAATCGGTCCACTAGTCTCCGAGTAATCGGTGAACATACATAAAAAAAAAATATTCCGACGAATTGAGAACCTCCTTTTTTCGAAGTCGGTTAAAAAACCGAGTTCAACCGAGTTATTCGTCCATTTTTCGTGCACATACTTAATGCAAATTTAAGACTTATATGGTTTTCTCATGGATGAGAAACAATCTGAAAATCTGACAATAATCAGAATTGGACCAAATTGAAATAGGACCACACGGAAGCACCAGCTTTCAAATAAAAAAAGAATCATCAAAATTGGTTCACCCAACGAAAGTTTAGAGGTAACAAACAAAATACAGTCGGATTGAGAAACTCCTCCTTCTTTGAAGTCGGTTAAAATTTACAAATAAAAACATTCACTCACTGACTCACTTGAACTTGCCTTATGAGGTCATCTGGCATGTATATTATGGATTGTATATTGGTAATATCTTTAATTTGCGTTTTAAATTTTTTATGTGGGTAGTTTGCCCCGTGATATTTGACAGAGAAAATTTACAACTTTCTCAGTTTCTCCGCTTGACCACGAGTGCTGTAAAGGCTTCGCGACGTCAAAATGTATTTAATACATAATAATCATCCCCCTAGCGCTTTTCCCGGTTGTGCCCTAAGTAGCCATCCATTATGACACCTAATTCCAAGAATATTTTTATATGAAGCAGTAGCAGCTCACGAAAATTCTAAAGTTCAAATAAAAGAGAAAATTTGAAAAATTGAGTGCTCCAAGCAGAATTTGAACCTGCGACATCTGGCGTACGCGGCCAATCACTCTAGCCACTGAGATATCGGAACCAATCAAGCTCAGGCACCCTCCAGTCACTACACTGTTCACTGTCCACTCGTTCCCTTAAGTAAGTAAGTAAGTATTTATTTGTGCTACACAGGTTACAATAATAGATGATAATAGAATAAAATATAAAATACGCTGTGATCTACCTTCAAGGTGTACAAATATTAAATCTTAAAATAACGACATAGTTCTAATCTGTATGAACATGCACTAGTTATGCTTAAACATGACAAAGAAATTAGGTACATTTTTACTACATATTTTTGAAACTTCTGTCTAATAAAAATTCATCAATGCTATAATAAGCTCTCTCTGAAAGTTTTAGTTTTAATTTATTTTTAAACATTGGCATATTTAATTCCATTAGGCTCGCCGGTATGAAATTATATATTTTTGAGGCCATACCCAATATAATCCTTCTTAACAAAACTGTCTTGCCAGTAACGGTTTGTATTGAATGTTTGTATCGAACGCTTCTCGAATTCGTGGTTTGCTTTAAGGGAAACAGTGAGGGGTTTGATTTGACCTTTTACAACGCCATACGGAGGCGTCCAGCTACGTCTACCGTAGAAGGCTTAGGCTTCTTTTAACGGCACCAACGTCTCAAATTACATTGAGAACCCCTCCCCCAACCCCTTTAAAACTAGTGGCTCTGTGAGTTCAGCTCACCTCGCAAAATTTTTTTGGTCAAATATCAGAATTTCAAAAAACTGACTCGACAAAAAATTATATATATCGGATCATGGGCGTATTCCATCAGGGAATGTTCATGTCCAGGGGTTCCTCGGGCATTAACAAAAGACGATACTCATTTTACAAAGTTAATCATTTACTTCCACTTCAACATTGTTACAAATGTCACGCAAACTACAACGAACGAGTGATTTCGATTCTCAGATGCCGATTGTCTAGGATGTTCGTAACCCTCCTTCTTCCTTTTTTTCTGGTTCAAAGCAATTATAAACTAGTGGTTCTGTGAGCTGTAGACCTAGCAATAAAATATTTTTTCAAATTTTAAAATTTCCGAAACCGACTCGACGTAATAATCTATACTATCCATACTAATTTTATAAAGCTGAAGAGTTTGTTGACCACCGGGGAATGGGCAGCAGCATTCCTAGAGTGCGGTGGAGATACTGCGATCGCCAACCCGCATGCCAAGCGTGGCGATTATGGCATTTACCCCCAATGAAATTGGGGGAGGCCTATGTCCAGCAGTGGACGTCCTAGGGCTGATATGGTGGTGGTGGTGGTGGAAGAGTTTGTTTGTATGTTTGTTTGAACCAGCTAATCTCAGGAACTACTGGTTAGAATTGAAAAATTATTTTTGTATTGGGTAGTCCATTTATCGAGGAACGCTTTAAGCTATATATCATCACGCTGCGACCAATAGGAGCGAAGACGCGGACGAAGTCGCGGGCAACAGCTCGTTCTATATAATTATCGAGCCAGCTCACAAAATTTCACGAGAAGCGGTTGAGAGACGCGACCTGTAGAGGAGAACATCCGGACAGACATACGAAAGAAATTTTGTCAAAAGCTGAAACGGAGACCGCTCGCTCCGCTCGCTCGGTCAACTAGGTATCTGTGGCTATATAATAATAAAAATAATAATATAGCCTTTTATTCAGATCTTATTTGAACCTAGCAACAATATCCTAATATATAAAAATTAAAACTTTTAAAACTTATTCTAGTATTGGCTGTTTGTTTATTTTCTGTAGATCTGTTTGCCAATCGGCAAAGGCCTCCTCCAACCTTTTCCATTCTAGCCTTTCTTGTGCCACTCTGTTCCTAGGGTTTGCAGTCCCGGTACCGATTTCTATTCAAAATCCCGGGAATTCCCGGGCTTTCCCGGGAAATTGCATGCCCTATCTGTTCCACATCACTCCCGCCACTTGTCTAATGTCATCCTCCCACCTTTTCTGCGGTCTCCCTCTCTTTCTTTTACCTTCCCTGGGGTACCATCTTGTCACTATTTTTTTCCATTTGTCCTGACCTCTTATCATGTGTCCTGCCCACCTCCATTTAAGTCTTTTGATTTTCGTTGTTACATATATAGTTTTTGTTCTATTTCTGATGACACAGTTTTTCAATCTGTCCGACTTTTTGATAATCAGCATACTCCTCTCCATTGCGTATTGGCAAGTAGCGAGTTTGCTTGTCATTTCTCGAGTTAATTGGCCCATGATTGGCAGCCATACATAAGAACGAAGTACACAGGTGTTAAATAATTTACTTTTTATGTTTATATGAAGTTTTTTATCTCTCATAACCTCTTTTAAACCCCAGTATCTCCTCCACCCGTTTGTAATTCTTCTCTCTACTCGGTGGCTATAAGGTATGTACAAACTTAAAGATGAGTAGAAACGTTTCGTGAATAAATAGAAGTACTTTAAGTGTCTGTCGTCGGCAGGCCACTTTGATTTGTTATAGTTTGACGGGTGAGCAAATGAAAATTCTCGCCGACCTTGTCTTCCGTTTGATATTGCTAATGAAGGGATAATCTTTTGATGGCTTATTTGATATTATAACGTTATTATTAACCAAGAAGAGTGACTTAATATAGATTTCAAACTAACATGTCAAGTACAAACTTTACGAAATTATACCTAACCTTCGCTGTCTGTCCGTCCGTCCGTCTGTCATCAGGCTGTATTTCAAGAACCGTAATAGCTAGACAGTTGAAATTTTCACAGATTGTGTATTTCTGTTGCCGCCAAACAACAAAAAAAGGAAGGTATAAGGTTGTCTGGTAGAGATCGCTCTTTAGCGATAAGACCGCCTTTTGTTTGCCTCTACTTATTGTTAATACGTACTGTACTGTGTCCATTAATTGAGTTGTGCAATAAAGAGTATTGTATTGTATTGTAAATACTAAAAACATAATAATAATGATAATAAAGTGGGGCTCCCATACAACAGAGTAGTCGTTGGCGTTTTTTTTCTGGTACAAAACCCTTCGTGCGCGAGTCCGACTCGCACTTGGCCAGTTTTTACATTTTTATATAAATGCGCAATATTGATTGCCACGGTGGCTGAATGTATACGGCTCATACTGTATAACTCTTACCATTTTGCACCTACATTCTCGCAAATAATTGTTTTTAATTTCAAATGTTAAACCAGTATAGTACCTCTAGAACCGTAGTTTGGTTAAGGTCGCTCTCTAGAGGTAAGATCATCTGATGTTTGCCTCTGCTTAATAATAACCGCTGTATACGGATACGGAACTGTTCTCATTGTATTTTATATCGAGGATGTGCTATAAAGAATATCCGCAGCGTTGATTCGCAAGGTGGAAGGCACGAGAACAAGGGAAAGAAGCCCAATGCGATGGTTACATATTCATATTCATTTAATCGTATCAATCATACATCGTCAGGTTACAGAAAATTTTAAATACATTAAGTCAATAATGAATAATTAAACGAAGCGGTAATAAATACATAATGTCAATAATAATAACAATAATTCATAATTAAACAAAGCGATAGTAAATACAGAATGTTAATAATAATAACAATAATTAAAAGAAATTGGTACATACATACAATAATTAAACGAATTGGTACATACATATACGAGTATTAGATATCCAAACAGCGTGATATTCCTTTTCGCTCTCCAAAGGGCAATGAAAAGGAAGAAGTGGAGAGCAGAAATTAAAGAAAAATCACCTTCGTTATTCCGCTAAAGAACGTGTAGGGCTAAAGTGATAATGCAAAGTATCCAATTGCGTATTTTTGCATGTAGTTAATCTTACACGTGCAAACATGCAAGTAATTGTAATAAACTACCACAAATAATGACAAAACCTCGACATGTGTTTCGCCGCTCCATATGGCATCAAAGGTAAAATAATTTATTTCTTGTAAGTAATAATAATATTGGGGGACAATCTTACACAAATCGACCTAGTACCAAACTAAGCAAAGCTTGTACTATGGGTACATAGAAAACATCCAAGACCCAAGAAAAAATATCCGTGAAAAATGCACAAATAATTGCCCTGGCCGGGATTCGAACCCGGGACCTCTAGCTTCG
Organism: Notocelia uddmanniana; assembly: GCA_905163555.1. Classification (NCBI taxonomy): domain Eukaryota; kingdom Metazoa; phylum Arthropoda; class Insecta; order Lepidoptera; family Tortricidae; genus Notocelia; species Notocelia uddmanniana. Next base: position 1,192,814 of record LR991061.1, on the reverse strand, counting down.
GAGGCAGAGTCACTACCAACTAGGCTAAACAGGTCGTCGATAGAGTAGGCTAGAGTAGGCCTAGAAATAAGCACTTTCAAGATCAGGAGATGTTACTTGGATGTTAAAGAATTTATGCGACAGGGTGACCTCAGCAGTGTGACGGACCAACTTTGGAAGAGGGGTAAAGAATATTGGTATCGTATTGTGTTATCCTGCCAATGATACTTTTTAAATATTACAACACTCTCACCAAATTTGAACTTTTTATACAATTAAAGACTTAAATGGGCCCATAACCTGATATATTTAATGAAAATAAAAATGGTTTCTCGTTTTAGAACGCGCAATTTATTTGAGAGATTTTTAAAGAAGACATTTGTATAAAAGTTGTCAGCACTGATATCTTGTCTATGCATATAGTGTTGTACAAACAAAATAGTGCTGCTACGGATCGTCAAATTTAACACAACACTTTTTACAACACTTTTAAACTAATTTGGACTTTTTAAGGTTCCGCACCCAAAGGGTAAAACAGGACCCTATTACTAAGACTCCGCTGTCCGTCCGTCTGTCTGTCCGTGTGTCACCAGGCTGTATCTCATGAACCGTGATAGTTAGACAGTTGAAATTTTCACAGATGACGTATTTCTTTTTCTTTGACATATTTCGTAGCGGCAACAGAAATACGCAATCTGTTAAAACTTCCACTGTCTAGCTATTACGGTTCTTGAGATACAGCCTGGTGACAGACGGACGGACGGACGGACAACGAAGTCTTAGTAATAGGGTCCCGTTTTTACCCTTTGGGTACGGAACCCTAAAAAACATGGTTTGTGATCATTAGTCCGTACATATATTTTTGAACTTCACTGTACGTAAAACTTGCGCAGCTTAGGTTAGTTTAAACTTATGTCTAGACAATTTAGTTCCCAAAGCTGGTATAATCTTACGAACTCGAGTCTATTATTCCAAGAAGTTTAGGTATTGACCTATATCCTAGTTGGGGGTCTGAACTGTACCCTAAAGTTCAAATGTCCAACGGCTTTAACTTTACAACTTCTACAATAAAGTTTTAGGCTCGATTCATAACTGGAGGACTATGATTGATTATACACTGTCAATTTGCACTTCAATTAAAATATGATTTTAAAATTATCCGCGCACTGGCTTTCTTCCGCGTTGAACCTCGATATTGAAGTTGAAATGCGAAACGTTAGTGACAGACTAACCTTCAAAAAACATAGAAAATGAAAACGTTGTACTGTACTTAACCTCCCGGTGCATAATTTATGGGTGTCATAATGGTGGGGCACAGCGGAACGTCATCTTGTTCATAATTGGAGCAGCCCAACTGAGGAATTACCTCCACCGTACAGAAGACTGCAGCCATGATAACTCCGCTCCTAGTGCAAGAAATCTAAAGGTCCACATGGTGTTGCATGCCTGGAGGGTAATCGCGCAGCTTTTTCGAACATAAGATAGGTGAATCTACTTGTAATTTTTATGTTCAAAGAGCTTTAAAACAACTCTCTGAAGCTTACAAGTTGTCGCTGGGTGTAACAGTCTACAGCAATATGGGATTCTTCATTAAAGAATTGTAAGTATATAAGTACATTTTTAAGGGGTCGGCAACGCGCTCGTGACACTCATGAAGTTGCGGGCATCCATAGGCTGCGGTGACCGCTGACCATCTGTCTGTAGGCTTGTTTCCCACTGACGTGGTAAAAAAACATTGAGATATCAAAATAAAATACGAACATTGCCCCGTCAAGAGCGTAAGAGCGTACACATATTTATGAGTTTAACTGTACCTGACTCGTGGGCTATTTTGGCAGGTGATTCCGCCGCCTTATAAAATGTACAAGCAAAGATTACCCCAAAAACGAGTAAGTAATGCAATCCCCATGTTCTCGTAACGACAACAAAGTCTCATCATACCTCGCCCCCAAAACCGAGAATTGTAACTAATGACAATAATAAAATACAACATTCAGCATGAATGACACGAAAAAACCTCACCTCGCATTATTCTCAATAACAGGGAGCGGAGGAACAAATAGCGGCAACGCTGTTGAGTAGCAGAATGCTGTAAGTCAAAATATCCTGATTTAAAAAAACTTCTTGAAATATTTCTTGATCACGAAAAGCCATTACGCATTAAATAGTTATTTGTTCAACAAGAGAATTAAGTAGATTTATTCAGCGAGAGTTGATGTTGAGTCCCAAGCAAGCGAAAGATTCTATAATTCAAAATTAGAATCCTTAGCGTAGTGAGGGACTCAAAAACACGAGATTGCAAATATCTTTGCTCTCGTGTGATACATAGAACTTCTCACCTCAGCGGCGAGGACATATAACGCAAAGGAATAGTGACAGAGAGAATGAAGTTTAAATGTTCCAAGTTAGTATTACACCCCGCAATATGAAAATATGACCTGCGACTAACCTACGATATGAAAAAAGTTATTTCCCGCTCGCAGCAAAATTGCATTTTGCTCACTGGTTTCAAGCAGCAAAACCGCTATGTTCGTGCCGCTGAGGTGAAATAGTTATTTGTGTTACAAGAGAGCAAAGTACATTTTTGCTGCGAGTGTTGATGTTGAGTCCCGAGCAAGTTTAGTGAAAGATTCTATAATTGAATCACGAGCGTAGCCAGTGATTCAAAATTACAATCTTGAGCGCAGCGAGGGACTCAAAGACACGAGATGCAAATATCTTTGCTCTCGTGTGATACATACAACTTTTCACCTCAGCGGCGAGAACATATAGAATGAAGTAACTTTAACCTATGATATGAATAATTAAAAAGTAAGTCGCATCAAAATTGTATTTTGCTCACTGGTTTCAAGCTGGAAAAGTCGTTTTCACGCTCGCAGCAAAATTGCATTTTGCTCACTGGTTTCAAGCAGCAAAACCGCCATTTTCGAGCCGCTGAGGTGAAAACAGTATTTTAGTTGTAATTTATAGCTGCATGTTAACCTTAACTTTAATGTTATTGTAAATAGTGTTATTAATACTTTTGCAGTGCCCTTTCAGGGTTTATATTGAGACATACAATTTTGTAAGACCATTTTTTAACCGTATAGAGCCATAAAAGATATGATTATGATTAGTGAGCAGACTGTTGAGGCGCACGGCCAACATAGATGTTACGGCTGCGTTCTTCTGTAAAGTAAATAATAAATAAATAAATAAATATTGGGGGACAAACTTACACAAATCGACCTAGTCCCAAACTAAGCAAAGCTTGTACTATGGGTACTAGACGACGATATAAATACTTATATAGATAAATACATTATTAAATACATAGAAAACATCCAAGACCCAAGAACAAATGTCCGTGAAGAGGAAGTACTTCCCCAGATAAACTGCTCCCAATATAAGCGAGATGACGTTCAGCTCCCCATGCCACATTCTTATTTAAGTATTTATTTATGAAATCTTTATTGCACAAAAGAAAAAATATGTTCGACGACCTGCTTAGCCTAGTTGGTAGTGACACTGCCTCCGAAGCTAGAGGTCCCGGGTTCGAATCCCGGCCAGGGCATTATTTGTGCATTTAGTACGGATTTTGTTCTTGGGTCTTGGATGTTCTCTATGTATTTAAGTATGTATTTATCTATATAAGTATGTATTACGTCGCCTAGTACCCATAGTACAAGCTTTGCTTAGTTTGGGGCTATGTTGATTTGTGTAAGATTGTCCCCCAATATTTATTTATTTTTATTTTTTTATTAAAAAATAATAATAATAATAGTACAAAACGTGGACTATTCAACCTAAAGGCAAAGCAGAAAAAAGCATTTTTCCGTGCGTGTCCATCCGAGGTTTTACCGTTTGCGCTAAAACGTTGAAATTGGAGCTACAGCGTTATGCCGTTTGCCGGCTGGTAATTTGCGGCTGGCGGCTCACGTGTTGCGCGCCATTCGTTACCATTACAAGATGGCGGCCGCCATTATCGCTGTCGCCGTGTAGTTTAGGTTTGTTCTACCGTTCGTACTTACCTATGTTTTATTGCAGGGCTCAATGTGGTTCATGTTTAAGACATCGCAGGCTCATTCTAGCACGTTGGCTTGTGGACACAAACGTTCCTATAAATAAATACTAGTGGCTCTGTGAGCTGCAGACACCGCAATTTTTTTTTCAAATTTCAAAATTTCCAAAAACTGACTCGATAAAAAAATCTATGTAGTTATCAAAGCTGCTCACAAAATTTCACGAAAATCGTATGAGAAATGCGACCTGTAGAGGAGAACATCCGGACAGACAGACAGACATACGAAAGAATCTTCGACGCAAGCTGAAACGGAGACACTTCGCTCGCTCGGTCAATTAAGGGGACAAGCTACACAAATCGAACTATTCCCAATAGTATCGTACTTACCTATGTTTTATTGCGGACTCATATTATACGTAATGTGAAGTGTGGGCCGGTTTCTCTGTAATTTTTAAGTACGGAACCCAAAAAATAATCAATTTTATCACTTCATTGACATTTCAAGAGGTTCAAAAAATGGGTACATAATTTACACCCGACTGTACAACATGCAAGGGCTGACTTGAAGCCGAAAGTATGCAACTGTTTTAGCTATATGTGTTCAAGAAATATCCGGTCACATAAAATTTGCATAAAACAAATAAGCTAAACAAAAACGCACAAGTCAGAAATGTATTTTATGAAAATTCCTTATCGTAGAAGCTGCAAAACTCAGTGTTCCGTGGTCTGTTATTCTGAACATTTATTAGCAACAGAAGTGCGAGAGTCAAAACAATATTGGTAAAGAACTACTAAAAAATCAATCGCACAACTCGCCTGGAGTTACAACCTCCCTTAGCTGTGGTTTTCCTAACAATCAGGCAGATCGCATGTTCTTGTTGCCATCGTCATGGCTCATAAAGAAATAATAAGGAAAGAAGAAAAATATTGAGATCTAAAACATTATTTTCATCATTAGTTTTCCTTTGTTTTTATGACAATAATAGCAATATTAATGAGATACTTTATTACACACTACAAACTGTATAATGTTTTAAAAACGTATGACTAATACAATGCAACAAAAACGATCTCTTCAGAACAACCTACAAATAATGAAATACCGTTTTATATAATTTTGAGGAAATCATACGGCTAGGACGAATTATTTAAAAATTGGTAAGCTATTTAAGCTGCAGAAAGTTTTAGGTAAACTCAAGAACCACACGACCCGTTTACATTAGGTCAAACTCTTTCACTGCGTAAAGAAATAACATGATCTCCCTTTGTACTATTTTTCAGCCTTACGCCAGGTTCAATCTGTGAGCATATAAATGTACCTACATAGCGGCCATATAAATGTAAACAGTGCAGCCATATAAATGTATAGTAGCTGTAATCAAAATAAACGACGCGAGCGTCGCGGGTAGCGCCGAATCTCCGCCGAGTACCGCAGGACGTACATATATACATATATAGGATATAGTGTGCGAGTATTTGAGCAAAAGCCATTCAAATCGACTTTATTGACTAAACTAGAATTATTAACATGCATATAACTGTTTGTATACTAATTAATTTGACGATCTGTTTAGCCTAGTTGGTAGTGACACTGCCTCCGAAGCTAGAGGTCCCGGCCAGGGCATTATTTGTGCATTTAGCACGGATTTTGTTCTTGGGTCTTGGATATTCTCTATGTATTTAAGTATGTATTTATCTATATAAGTATGTATATCGTCGTCTAGTACCCATAGTACAAGCTTTAGAGGCTTATGTCCAGCAGTTGACGTCCTTGGGTTGATATGGTGATGGTACTGATGGTGGACCACGTATCGGACGACGCAGCGTTCGAAGGCGCCCCACGAGGTGAGCTGATGACCTGGTTAAGGTCCAGCATCCTCGGCACCATGCCTAAGGGGTCCAACTTTTTGAACATGTTTTACTTTTTTAATTTAGTGTTAATTGTACGGTTAATTTAGTTGAAGATTAGTTTTTACAATTGTGTCTGAAATAAAATACTGTGCCAGATATTATCGTACCGTTTAGTAATATTTTTGACGACCGGTTTAGTTAGTGACTGCATACAAAGCTGACGGTCCTGGGTTCGAATCCCGGTAAGGCCAAATTCTTGATGTACTAACGTGACACCCCCCCCCCCCTTTCTCTGCAGCTGACTGTACTTACATCCAGTTTTCTTTGTATTCAAGTATTTATATCTCTTTATTACATCATTATCATCATCATGTCAGCCAAAAGACGTCCACTGCTGGACATAGGCCTCCCCAAGACTTCCACAATGACTGGTCCTGCGAAACCCGCATCCAGCGGACACCCGCGACCTTCACCAGGTCATCAGTCCACCGTGTGGGGGGCCGCCTGCCCACCGCATTTCGGTACGTGGTCGCCACTCGAGAACCTTTCCGCCCCAACGGCCATCGGTTCTACGTGCTATGCTGAGCTTCATGCTGAGCTGTGGCCCTTTTCTGGCAAACAATGTTAGTCTTATTTTTATCTACTATTTATATGTATTTCTGTTTGTCATAAATAAATGCTTTTTCTTCTTCTTCTTCTTCTTCTATGTGCCCCGCCCACTGCCACTTAAGTTAAGCGATTCGGAGGGCTATATCGGTCACTTTGGTTCTGCTGCGGATGGCCTCATTCCTGCTGCGATCACGCAGAGAAACTCCCAACATAGCTCTCTCCATTGCCCTTTGGGTGACTTTGAGCCTTCTTATGAGGCCCATAGTAAGCGACCACGTTTCAGTGCCATATGTCATCACTGGCAACACACACTGGTCAAAGACTTTCGTCTTGAGAGACTGCGGAATATTGGACGAAAAGATGTGCCGTAGCTTCCCGAACGCTACCCAGCCGAGTCGGATTCGACGATTAACCTCTTTCTCGAAGTTGGACCTACCTAACTGGACAGTCTGTCCTAGGTATATGTAACTGTCTACAACTTCGAGCGTAAAGTGTCTGATTGTTACGGGAGTTGGTGCGACATCGACATGGATATTTGACATGATCTTAGTCGTGTCCATGTTCATCCTTAGACCAACTCGCTCGGAGGCTTTACTGAGGTCATTGAGCATTGTACTTAAATCCTCCATGGTCTCAGCCAAGACTACTATATCGTCAGCAAACCGATAGTGAGTGAGATAGTCGCCGTTTATGTTGATGCCTAGCCTTCTCCAGTCCAGAGTCTTGAAAACATCCTCCAGTGCAGCGGAGAACAGTTTAGGAGAAATAACATCTCCTTGCCTGACTCCCCGCTGCAACGGAATAGGCTTTGAGCTCTAGTCCTGGAGTCGGACTGACATAGTGGCGTTCTCGCACAAACACTTCAGCACTTCGATATAGTGGTAGTCCACTTGGCACCGTTGGAGAGATTGCAGTACAGCCGACGTTTCAAACGAATCGAAAGCTTTCTCGTAGTCCACGAACGCTAAACAGAAGGGCAGGTTTTACTCCTCAGTCTTCTGTATAACCTGACGGAGCGTATGGATGTGGTCTACAGTGCTAAAGCCTCTTCGGAAACCGGCTTGTTCGGGAGGCTGGAATTCATCTAGCCTGCGTGCGAGACGGTTCGTAATGACTCTTGAAAACAGCTTATAGACATGGCTCAGAAGTGAGATGGGTCGGTAGTTCTTCAGTAAGGCGTTGTCAGCCTTTTTGAAAAACAGCACCACCACACCTCTGTTCCATGCCTTTGGAGTTGTCCCTTTCAGTAAGACGGAGTCGAATAACTTCTGAAGGGCCCTAAGGACTGGTTTTCCACCCACCTTCAGGAGTTCAGCTGTAATTCCGTCTTCACCGGGTGCCTTGTTTTTCCTCAGCTGCTTAAGAGCCATTCTAATCTCGTACAGGCTGATGTCCGGGATATCTTCGGTATAGTGCCGGGTTAATCTAGCTCTAGGGTCTTCCACCAGACCAACTTAGGGTCTGCTAGTTGACGCGTATAGCTGTCCATAAAAGCACTCTATCTCACTCAGAAGCTCAGGTTTGGACGAAACGATTCTACCATCTTCAGTTTTTAATCTGGCGAGCTGGCTCTGCCCAATAGACAGATCTCTTGAGAAAACTTTAGAACCCTTATTTTTGTTGATGGCCTCTTCAATACGATTTGTATTGAATTGGCGCAGATCGCGGGTAAGGGAGTTAGAGATCCGTTTATTAAGCTGCCTGTATAATGTCGCATCGGCTGAAGACTGCAGAATCATCTCATTCCTTTCCTCGATGAGCCTCTGAGTGGAAATAGAGAGCCCTTTGGTTCTGTGAGTTCGTTGGGCCTTAAAGAACTTAGACCCAACGCTATGGACAGCTTCCACAAACCCGTCGTTGAATTCGTCCACATCGCCGCCTAGACAATCGAAACGGTTTTGGAGTTCCAGCTGAAAGCTCTCGGTGTTTTGGATTTGGACTGCTGCTGGACGGAGCGTCTTCATCAGTCGAGAGCGCTCTAGCTTGTCGCATATATTCAATGTGCCTCTTACCAGACGATGATCACTTCCGGTTTTAACCGTATTGATCACAGAGATCGTATTGAGACATCATTGAATATATGCCTCTTCGTCGACATGATGAAGTCAATCTGGTTTTTAGTTGCACCGTCGGGACTCATCCAGGTCCACTTCCTGTGCTAGCGTTTCTTGAAGAAGGAGTTCATCATGTAGAGTCCCTCCTTCTCCAAGAAACCAGCCAGTAGTTGGCCCCGGTGGTTCCGACTTCCAACTCCAAATTGCCCCACTCTCAGCTCTTCGCCGTCTCTCTTGCCCAGTTTCGCGTTGAAATCCCCCATAACAACGGTGAAGTAGGTTTTAGAACTATGCTCATGCATAGTATTTATGTATGAGGATATATCAAAGGTCATCCTTTGATATATCCTCATACCTCCACCTCGTCGTCGGCGTGTGCCGAGGTAGGCGCGTACACCTGGATGACCGTCAATGAGTACCTCTTTGATACTCTGAGTATAAGGTACGCCACCCTAGCCGACACACTCTCGATCTTCATCACGTTGTTCACGAGGGATTTGTGGACGATAAACCCGACACCTCCCTGGGACTGTTGGTCGTCCTCCTGGAAATAGAGCAAGTTGCCGGACTTCAGGGTTATCGTGTCCTCCCCCTCTCTTCGGACTTCAGATAACCTACACACCTTTATTACATACATACATCGTAATCTAGTTCAAATCTTATTAAGCAGATACTATGGGGGAAGGGTATGCTTAGGTACCATGAAGGTAGTATTTTTTTTGTTGTAGTGTCCCCTAAGATTAATTATTTATTTTATTATTTCTGCAGATGATTGTTTATCACGAACGTTTCTAAACGGCATCTTCGAGTATATCTCTTGCTTGCCATGTACAGTCCACCTCCAAAATTTTTTACAATTTTGCACCTTGAACCTTTGTAACAAAGCGAAAAATGTGTAAATATCTTTGAGGCCGACTGTACCTTCACGGTGAACCATATAAATACATAATAACCGCTAGACGTGGAGTAATCAAAACAAACGACACGTGCGTTTCAGGATAACGCGCCGCCGAATTACCGTGTTACAATGCGGGACACGAAAACTACCTACATAACCAAGAATTTCTTACCACTACTCAATGTTTTTTAAACTAATACAGTTGAAAAGTGGTGGACTAGTTTTTTTGGATGGCTGTACTTACTTTAATTTCATCACATCATCATTAGCCGATGGAGGTAGGCCTGCCCTAATGAGTTCCAAAATGATCGGTCCTGCGCCACCCGAATCCAGCGGACACCTGTGACCCTTACCAGGTCATCAGCCTACCTTGTGAGGGGCCTGCCCACGCTACGCCTTCCGATACGTGGTCGCCACTCGAGAACCTTTCCGTCCCAACGGCCATCCGTTCTAATTGCTATATGTATGCGTGTACTTTAATTTATACAGGCTTTATTTTTAAATATATAGAGATGGATTTTATGTCTCAAGAGTTTCTTTTTCATTAATGGTAAGCTTGTAATTTAACTGTGATAATTATGACTTGGAGGACTTTCTTCTAACGAAGAAATTTACTAAACTTTGGTTGGTTTGACAATACAAAAACCGGCCAATTGCGAGTCGGACTCGCGCAAGAAGGGTTCCGTACTATTATCTATACAACATTATACACTTTATTATAACCTTGTCTAATTTAATTTCGATACTAATATTTTTTATATTTTTTAACAGTAATAATAACAACGTTTAATAATAGAAAGTAGAATTTTAGTCAAGTGCGAGTCAGATTTTAGTTTTCCCGTACATTTTGAGACCCAGCGCCTAATGAAGGCAACGAGCAACATTTTAAAAGTATTGTTTATAATAGCTCCTTAAATACTTATTTTATTTTATTTTATTTTTAGTATTTGTTGTTATAGCGGCAACAGAAATACATCATCTGTGAAAATTTCACCTGTTTAGCTATCACGGTTCATGAGATACAGCTTTGTGACAGACGGACGGTTTACTTGAAATAGTTACGTTACGGTGATTAAGTTCAAGACGAGTCACTTTCCTCTTCACAATCAAATTTGAATCTTAAATCGGAGAACTAAGATTGAAATTCAATTTACATTTAATTATGTGATAAATAAATCGGACTATGCCTAAAGCATAAATGTAATAATTAATATTCCGTATTTTTTTATCACTACAGATATGAGGGCTTGTTTGTACTGAAAATACCAAGAAACGTCAGGATTCTATCGAATAAATAATAATGGTTTAGAATCCATAATTTCTTAACATATTACATTGGCCTGGAGTGTAATTTCGGTTTTTATTCGCTTTGTTTACGCACATCGTGATTATGAGCTATGCCAGTGTTTTATATTTTGTGTACGTGTGTACATATATGTGAAGTATGCTACAGATAATCGTTGTAAGATTTTATGTGTACTATAAGGAATGATGTTACTCGTTTACAACCACAACTACCTAATCCCCCCAATGTTACGTAACATGAAAATTTCTACTATTTTCCACTGGCAAAAAATTAAAAGTGTTGTTGGCATATACAGGGTGGAAAGCTCGAATGCCAAATGGATAGCAACTACCTAAAATATTGGAAAAAGTACATTCTGTGTAACGGAGACTTTCCTTTATTTTTAAAAACAATTAATTCTACATTTATGTAATTGTTAGTATTCCTTTCCTCCCGTTATTTTGATTGCGTTTGTTATTTAGAGAAAAATTAAACCTTATCAGTAACCCTTTCGATCTGCATCATAAAATACGGCATATGTTTTGTAGCGTGTGACCGGTTTGAGTCCCGACAAAGCACAATTTATTGTTTTTAAAAATAGAGGAAAGCCGCCTTTACACATAATTTACTAACCCCAATAACTAAGATGGTTGCCATCCACGTGGCATTCGATCTTTCCACCATGTAGATGTGTAATTAAAGCTAAGATAATGAGGAATTACATACTATTTTTATGACTTTATTTAAGTAACTAAAAACTATTTAAGTAACATCCTTAAAAACTACCTTAAAGATAAAAACTCGGACACGTTTCACTTATACGCAAATTCGCGGTGTCTCTACTCGTAAGTAAAATATTATTATTTATTATGCCTTTGAATACCCTGTCGTTTCAGAAGTTTGGTTGATCCGAACCCGAACTACTGAGCTTGCGCTTCGTCTACTAAATCGTGAGCATTTGAAACACCATTCTCCCTCGCACGTTCTTATGCGCATGCGCATTTTCACACAAAAGTGTACTTATTTCTCAGAACTTTGGAATCTCTCACTACTCATTTTAAATGGAGCATCACATAGCGGAAGTTTAAGTGTATAGAAAATTGGGGATCGTTTTTCCTGTCTCAAAATCAATAGTTAACGTGATTTTGAGCAGACAATAACATAACAGATACACATTTGAGTGACAACGCCCTTATATCACAATCAACGATTTGATCCGAACTAGGAGACAGAACAGTTTACAGCCAGTCAGATGTATGACTGTACCAAGATCCCACTCATTCTAACAAGACCGAGAGTCACATTTGTTCCAGTTTCCTTCGTTTTAAATCGGCGCGTCTGCCACTTTATCTTCGGATGGAAGTCGTCTTGGTGACGCCCCTTCCAGGACTTCCAAGAAGTAGCTGAGCACCACACACCAGCAATACAGGCATCCCACTGTAAAGATGGACTAATTTTCTATCCAATGATCAATCTATCGCTTCTAGGTATCAATACCATATTACGTTTGTTACGGTATTGGTATCTAGGTCCCTAAACCAGCAGCAGCTGCATACATCTGTAAATAAATTCAGAGGTGTTTGTGAAGTCCTCAACTCCACTGGGCCTTCGTAGAGACTACTGCCCAATCACTCTCAATGACAGTAAGTGTAACGTATAGATGATGATGATGATGACGCACGCTTAACGTACGGACTGTCAACTAAACACTTTCGGCTTTAAGAAACTGGCAGTGTTAACGTTTTTTATGATATAACATTATCCTTTGGGCGTTTAATCTACATATTTAGGATCAAACGTAATCCCTATTTGAATAAAAAATAATCTGTTTCTTATTTCCACTTTGATGTTGTGTGGCATTGTCTATCTCTCTTACTTAAAAACTACTTCACTTAGTATGAGTTTCATAATTTTAAGACTACAAATCGATCAACGTTAAATTTGGTGCCGGCAAATGTCGATATCACCACCACCACCACCATATCAACCGAAAGACGTCCACTGCTTTACATAGGCCTCCCCCAATTTCATGGGAGGTTAATGCCATAATCGCCACGCTTGGCATGCGGGTTAGCGATAACAGTATCTCCACCGCTCTCCAGGGATGCTGCTCCCCATCCCCCGGTGGTCTTGGTCGTACTTTTAATACATACCCGGATCCTACACCAACCAAAAACCGAAACCCAACCAAACCAAGCAAAGACCGATCAACGTTAAATATTGCGCTGGTAACTGTCATCCCATACAAATTTGTCAAACTTACCATATAATCAGATTTTAACAAACACCGCTTACGATTGCCGACGTTATGGTGACCACTTTAATTAAGGGTGACACATTTGTATATTCAAGAGTACGTACCCATGATCAAAACACAGACAATGATGAGCCAGACCGCCTTGCTGTGGTAGATGATGTTGGGGTAGTACAGCCAGGAACAGCACAAGAATAACACCAGCCACGGCACCATCAGTATCGGTTAGGGACGAGACGCACCCTGCAGAGAGATAAGGATAATGATATACACTACCGTCAGAAAGTTTAAGACCGAACACAAAAGATGCAAATGATCAACATTGATTGATTATTCATTCAACCTTGATTCATCTGTCCGCAGTACTCTCGACCAGTTTGCAAAAGTCCAATCCTTGCGAGAAACAGCCCATTGCAATCTTTTTCCCTTGTTTGGTTTGCGTAATAATTTATGAAAACGAAACTATAAATTGTGTTTGGTCCTAAACTTTTTGACGGTAGTGTACACCTATACCAGTATCGTAGAAATAAGATCAAAATACCCTCGCCTTGGTCGCCCCTTTCCAACCCTTCCATCCGTCTTCTGAACGTAAATCCTCTTAGTCAAGTCAGAAGTATCCGCAACCGACGAGCATGTATGAGGAGATCTATGAATGTGTTTGAAGAGCGAAAGAAGTGTGTAAGGACCGTATGTTTTCACATTCTCTGGTCTCTGCCTACCCCAATGGGATACGGGCGTGAGTATATTATGTATGTATGTATCAACTCAAGTACCTATTTTTTCGCATTTTCAAAACATTGTGCTGCACGCTTGTCGGTTTCGGGTACTCCTTTGTTTTCTGTATGCTTACTATTGCACTAATAAAAGCACGTGCAGATTGTATCTATTTGCATATTTCCGCATGCAGACAATGTTCCCACCCTCCCTCCGCACGTGAGAATATGCAATTTAATGAAAGAGTCGACACTTTTTTGTCTCCTTAGGAGACATCATCAGGAGATCTTGTAGGAGATATTGCTTGCGCCGCGTCCACTGAGCAAAACAGATTAGCTACGTCAAATACTAGTTTGATACAAGTATTATAGCCACATAATTTAGACAAATCCTCGTTCTCCTTGCTTCGATACTCCAATGCTGGTCGAGATTGATCAAGACATCAATTAGAATTACTGTTCAAAACGGGATATTTAGCTTATACGTTAAATATTGTTGAGTTTCCGATATTTCGCCGCTGTTGCAAGCACCATTTTCAAGGATTGGCTGACGTGCTGCGATTTTTATTTGTGGTCTACCCACACTCCATAGCGATCTACCCTCTTCTTGGTTCGATTTTTCCGCACAGTGCTACTACCATCGTCCGCACTCTCGCTCAAAACTCGAACACGATCACGACACACAACACTTACAGTATCAACTCGCGCGTTCATGCCGGTTACAGTCTTTTTCCGATTCGTGAACTTTTGGAGCACTGAACTCAAGAATATTAACATACATGGTAAATATCCCGTTTTGAACAGTTATTCTAGTGTTTGTGACCATGTTAGCTTAAAATCGTATGTTAAGACATTAATTTCTCCTTAACAATATTCCGTCATCTGTTCCGGTCTTCGGCGGCATGAACTGTTTTGATACCTGTTGACTTTAGTGCGGATTTAAGTAAATATACGCACCAGTAAAATCCCCGAACTTAGCAAGAGACACGAGACTATATTTAATCCGAAGAGAACACTGTAACGGATCCTTGATTCTGAAAAGAATAATTTAATTTTCGTTACTTTTGTGTTATTTTATTTACATAAATTAACCGGGGTAATAGTCAGTTAATATCAATAAAAAGCGGTGATATAAAATCCGTCAAACGTGGCCCTGAAAAATCAGAACCCTGATCAATTGATCATAAAACACTCACGGTACAAGTCCATGTTAACGAAGCAGTGTTCCTTGTCAAACATCTGCACACCAGCTAGTACAAGTGCTAGCCTAATGACGCTCAGAAGACCGTCTCCTGCCGCTACCATGCCCGCGCCGACGCGGACGCTGAAGTAGTAGAAGCTGCTGCGGAACGGAAAAAGTATAGGCGGCATCGCTGCAAACATGACAAGCACAGGTTTATACCACCTAATATATGGCTCAGTAGCGTGTATTTGTAGAAGGGTTCCTATGTCCGGCAGTGGACAAAGATACTGATAGTGATTGCTTATTATTTTATTTTTATCGAATGTTATGTGTGAGTGGTTAGATCTGATGTCACTGATAAGGGGCAGGCTGAAAAATACTCGTAGTGCTGCATCCGCCAGGCTCCAGCTAGAGCATCATGCTCAGCTTCATCCTTTATGCTGGCATTCGACTGATTACCTATCTATAGGGCGTGGGCCACAAGGTTTCGGCCACATTCTAACATCGCACCGTTAATCCTCACACGTTGGAGCCTAAATGGTAGTGCACAGTACGGTTTCAATTGTGGAGTAACGCACTTGAAACTACACAATGTTTTATGAGGATAACAAATCGGCATGTTTGGAGAGGCTCGAGAATAGGCGTTTTTAATGGACTACCAATGCAATTATTGACCCTCAATCACGAGAAGTCGATGAGTAAGAAGGCAATTTATCAATACGACTACGACTTTTTAACGAGGGATATAGTGTATACACTCAACATCAGTATACGGAATTCACCTGCAAATTTTGCTGTACTCCCCAGTTCTGACAGTTGACTTTTGAGTATTGTGACACAAGCGACATGTGATGTCAAATGTTAGACTATAGATTACTAAAAAAACTCCCAAAAGGAGCTGTCAACGTTTTTACGATGTACCTATTCCAAGACAAATGAAACTATTTGATATGACTTTGAAGTAAACATTATCCATGCACGCACGCATTGATACATGCACGCAGGAACAAGTATAATAGGTAGGAAATAATGATAACGTATTGTACCAACACTAGTTTAATAACTAACTCAATTGTTACTAACACCATGATCCAAGTTGGTCGTAAATAAACGGATTTATTTGAATTTAAACTTTCGTGAGTCATTTCAAAATTATATTACGCAAACGGTTAGAACTCACGTATAAATTGTCACTCCGGGCGACATGTTTCGAACTCCTGAGGAAGAACTCCCGAAGAGTTCGAAACATGTCGCCCGGAGTGACAATTTATACGTGAGTTCTAACCGTTTGCGTAATATAAAACGGATTTATTATTATTACTAGCTTTCGCCCGCGACTTCGTCCGCGTATAATTCGTTCTCGCCTTAGAATGATTTGTTTTCCCATACAATCTTTCTCAAGCTCAGGTGGACACCAGTAGGGGTGACATGTTGGAGAAGGAAAGTCACGAATAGATCGGACTGGAGATATTTGCTTGAACAGGCTAGCCTAGGGCCCACCCGTGGCTCAGATGATGATGATGATACAATCTATCACCCTTCTTTACACCCCTTTAAGAAATGATTTCAGTCAATATGACATTCCCTAGAAATCCTATTTTCAAAACGAATCATTAAGTGCTTATTTCGGAATATCAAATGTACCGATTCAAGACGAATGGATCCCGTCAAAAACATTACATGTACATTGTACAATGATAAAAGTCTCGCTACGCAGTTCTGCCGTAAAACGTTATCCCAACAGAGCGAGTTCTTCATGTAAGTATGATGACCGAAGGCCGGAAGCAGACCGGCAAGGCATGCGAGAATAAAAGCGGAGAGGAGAGACGCGCGAGGCTGAAGGCCGAGCCTCCCAACAGAGTAGATTCTTCATGTAAGGTTGATGACTGGAAAGCCGAAGGAGAGTGGCAAGGCATGCGAGGAAGAAGGCCGAGCTATGTCGTCGCCGAAGATCCAGTTGCCATATTAATGAGGGTAAATTATACTCCATTCGTTCGTTTTCACGTGATGCCTAGACATATAAACAGACAGACAAACAGACACAAATTCTTAAAACTGTTGAAACGATTTCTGTTATCGATTCTAAGTATCCCCAGCCAATTTTTTTTTGAATATCTTCATGTACAGACTTTCGACCCTCTTCTAAGTGTACATCTAAGATGCTCCAACTGTCTATGCTAACGATTGGGCTGCCCAGCTCAAGTGACCTCTTATCAACAATTACGTAAAAATTAACGCATGATAAAATTAAATGGTACACCGTCGATACAAAGTGTGCATTGAAACAGCTGTTTTGTATTTAAGCATATGAATAAAAACAATGCCAAAGTATCGCAAATGCATTTTGATGTACACGCAAAGTAGAACTTATTGCGAAAAGGTTGTGCTCAAAAATAGCGCCAACAATCAGAAGGTTTTGACATAATGAATTGTCAACTTGTTTACAATTCTGCTATGCTTTAAGTTAAATTTCTTGACACGCTGTTATACTCCCAATTGGCTGAAACTTAAATCTTAGAATGGCGTATGAGGATTAAACCACCCCGTTTCATAGACCTTACTTGCATCCCCGATCCCACTCGAGAACCTTTCCTCCCCAACGGCCAACGGTTCTACGTGCAATATGCCCCGCCCACTGCCACTTAAGTTTAGCGGTTCGGAGGGCTATGTAGGTTACTTTGGATCTACTGCGGATCTGATACGATCACGCAAAGATACTCCCAGCATAGCCATCTCCATTGCTCTTTGGGTGACTTTGAGCCTTCTTATGAGGCCCATAGTAAGCGACCACGTTTCAGTGCCATATGTCATCACTGGCAACACACACTGGTCAAATACCCTCGTCTTGAGACACCGCGGATTATTGGACGAAAAGATGTGCCGTAGCTTCCCGAACGCTGCCCAGCCGAGTTGGATTCGACAATTAACCCTTTTCTCGAAGTTGGACCTACCTAACTGGACAGTCTGTCCTAGGTATAATATATAATCATCTACAACTTCAATTAAAAGTGTCCGATTGTAACGGGAGTTGGTGCTACGTGCTCGTGCTTTCAAAACGAATGATTAAGCTTATGTCAGATTATCAAATGTACCGATTCTAGACGAATAAAGCCCGTAAAATATTACATGTACAATGATAAAAGTCTCACTACGCAGTTCTTCCGTAAAACGTCCTAAAAGAGCGGGTTCTTCATGTAAGTATGAGGGCCAAAAGGCAGAAGCAGAGTGGCAAAACATGCAAGGCGGAAGGCCGAGAATTCACACAGAGCGGGCTTCTTATGTAAGGTTGAGGGCCGAAGACTTGAAACAGGGAGGCGAGACACGCGAGGCCGAAGGCCGGGCTTCCCAACAGAGTAGATCCTTCATGTAAAATTGATGACTAACGGGCCGAAATGGAGTGGCAAGGCATGCGAGGCCAAAGGCCGAGCATTCAAATAGAGCGGGATTCTTATATAAGGCTGAAGGCCCGAAGCCGTGTGACACGCACGAGAGGCCCAAGGCCGAGCGTCTCAACAAAGCGGGCTCCTTATGTAGGGCCGAAGGCCTGAAGCAGAGTGGCAATGCAAGCGAGGCCGAAGTCCGAGAGTCCCAACAGAGCGGGCTCCTTATGTAGGGCCGAAGGCCTGATGCAAAGGGGCAAGGCATGCGAATCTAAATGCAGATCATTCACACAGAGTGGGCTCCTCATGCCGATCATTCACACATAGTGGCAAGATAGTCAACAGAGCGGGCCCCTCATGTAAGGCTGAGGGCCGAAGGCCCGAAGCGGCAATGCACGTGAGGTTGAAGGCCGAGAGTCACACTGCCTAGACATATAAACCGATAGACAAACAGACATGAATTCTTAAAACTGTTGAAATGTGTTTTGTTTTGATGCCAAGGGCCCTCCAATCGCTACATTGATTTATCCAATATCTTCAATGTACAGATTTTCGACCCTCTACAGCTGTATATACGTGAGATCCAACATCTTGACAATGGAGCGTAGTGAATTTAAGGACCTATCCATTGAGATGCAATTTGAGTGTTGTGCTGTAGAGTGTATCGGATTAGACCTAATAATTGTGTGCGTCTATAGACCACCTGGTGGAGACATCGCATTGTTTTTCTCGAGTTTGGATATTTTTTTGAATTTCCAAGTGATTAGAAATCATAATATAGTAGTGCTTGGGGACATGAACATAGATTTACTCTTAAAATGTAATAATACAACAAGTTTAATGAGCACTCTCAAACAATCGGGCTTCAAAACTCTAGTCAATACCCCAACGAGAATTACAAATGTATCAAAGACTTGCATTGATCATGTATATACAAACATACACAAACATAATGTAAAGCACGTATCGTGCCTAGACTTAAATGTATCAGATCATTTGTGTGTTCAAATAACCATATTGATCGAGAAGAGTAAACGTTCTACGAGGCATATTTTAAAGCGAGTATTTAATAATAATAATAAATTAAATTTTGTAAGAAGTCTTGAGTTTTACGACTGGGATAGTTTGTTAAACAAAAGTAGCTGCCCTGGCAAAACAATTTGGTCAGCTTTGCATGTAATAAGGCATTTCTTTGATGTTCACTTTTACTTTAAAAAACAGTTAATAAAACCTCATGTAAGCGCTTGGATCGGCGAATCCTTGAAGAAACTACGTAGCAAAATATTGGTCATTAAAGGTAGATTGTCACAAAACAATTATGACACTCAGTTACTTTCGGAATTATCAGCCCTAGAATGTAGGTACTGGGTGGAGATGGCAGAGGCAAGATGTAGTTATATAAATAATTCAATTAAAAACGCCGGCGATAACATGTGTCGAAGTGTATGGCGTGTCATATCGTCCGAAACCTGTAGTAACAACAAAAACAGGTGCGGGGCGCTCGACATACTTGTGAGCAAGTCGGCCGGTAACAGTGATAATACCCGCGCCGAGTCCGCCGCCGCTCTCTTAAATCGTTACTACGTAGACACAAACATAAACAATAGACAACCGTGTAGCAACACCGCGCTAGAATTTCTTAAAAAATATCTATTGGGATCGCCACCTACCTTTCAATTTACTCATTTCACCCTGTCCGAAATGATAAAAGCGTGCAAACATATTAAACGCAAGGATTCGACGGACATCAATGATATGACAACGCGCGTACTTGACTATCTACCACCGATTGTCATATCACTGATGGTAATGTTATTTAATAGATGTGTCGATGCAGGTATTTATCCAGACATACTAAAATTAGTTAAAATCCATCCTATTTACAAAGGTAAGGGTGATATAAATTTACCTAAACATTACCGCCCAATATCACTGATTCCAGTCATTTCAAAGGTGTTTGAAAACCTATTAAGCACTAAGATGATGGGTCATATTAACTCAAACGACTTACTAAACCGTCATCAATATGCGTACCAACACGGCCGATCCACGACAGATGCCGCTCGCGACGTTATCTCGAGGGTGCTGGGGCACCTCGAGGATGGGCGACAGGTTGCCGCCGTCTTCTGCGATCTGTCCCGCGCCTTCGAGATGATAGACCACTCCCTCCTTCTCAAAAAGTTATCGCGATACGGTTTCGAAGGTAGTTTTCACGCCACAATTGCTTCTTTTTTAAAACACCGTAGACAAAGCACCTGTGTCCTCAACGTAAGATCGAACCTGGAATCGGTAGGCGATTGTGCTGTGCCCCAGGGATCGAGCATGGGAAATAACCTCTTTCTCATGATGGTGAACGATGTCACCTCAGCTTCTCCTGAATCAGAGTATGTAATTTACGCCGATGATACCTGCATCATAGTCCAAGCAGACAATGTCGATTCTCTTAGAGTAAAACTTAGCCTAGTGATGTCTGAGATAGACAGGTGGTTTGCAGCGAATGGAATGCTCCTAAATATAGAAAAAACAAACATTGTACATTTTCAGTTACGGCACACCGATGTAAATAAGCTGGACGTCAAAATTAACAGTGTCTTTGTCCCTCAGGTGGAACATACCAAATATTTAGGTTTTGTAATAGACTCCGGCCTGACTTGGTCCCCACACGTGGACTACTTATGTAATAAGTTGTCATCAGCGTGTTTTGCCTTGTCCAGACTTGCCCCAAGCCTATCCGAAAATAACTTGAAATTAGCATACTATGGATATTTCAACTCAATTTTGATCCAAGGTGTTGATCTCTGGGGCCTGTCTGCTCACCGCGAAAAGGCATTTCGATTGCAGAAGCGAGCAATAAGAATAATTGCCAAGAAACCTCTTGATCACCCGGCGAGGGAACTTTTCAAACAATATAAAATACTAACGCTCCCCGCAGTTTATATATTGTTAGCAAGCCAACACGTTAGAGGCAATCTAACCAAATACAATACAAACTGTATACGCGGAGGTGATAGCCGCAGGAAACCCTTACTGCTCGCTCCTGCAAAGAGACTTGCTAAGCTCCGAAAGTCACTGAGTGTCATAGGGCCTAAGATATATAATAAGATCCCATTGGCAATAAAGTCGGTCGACAGCGACATGGTCTTCAAAAATAAATTGAGAATACTCCTTGCACAGAAAGCATGCTACAGTGTGGACGAGTTTCTCCAAGGATCTAGTTGACAAAGTATTTTTCACTGCCTATATAATTAAGATTATGTATTGATTATCGTTCATCGTTCCTGTTTATTTTAATTGTTATTTCATATTTAATTGGTCATCTACTTTTAATCGTTATTATTATTGTTATTTTTTAATCTTAGTGACATGTAAAAACTATTTTTACCAATAAAGAATCTGAATCTGAATCTGAATCTGTATTATATGTATACGGATAAGCATAGATCCCGGGGCCTTTCAGCTCGAAGTACGAATTTTTCTATGGAAATGTTATGTTAACTTGTTTGTACCAGATGTCACTTGGTGCTATCTCTATCGCACTTGCATATTGAAAAGACAGGGATGCAGCGGTCGTGCGGTTAGTTCTTACTAAATACACAACGGCGCTACGATCTATGTGGAGTATTTCACTGGTATCTCCATCTCAGTATATATATTGTACTTTGTGCATAGATCTAAGTTGCTTCAACCGTCAATGTTGACGATTGGGCTGCCCAGCCCAAGTGATCTCTTATATCAAACAGTTATTATAGTCTGAAGGGTCACCAATTACGTAAAAAATAATACACGACAAAATTAAATTGTACACCGACGATACAAAGACTGCATTGAAGCAGCTGTTTTTGTATTTAAGCATATGAAGACAAACAATTCCAAAGTATCGCAAATTTATTTTGATTTACACGCAATAATAGACCTAATTGCTAAAAGGTTATGCTCAAAAATAGCGTCATCAATCAGAAGGGATTATGATATTTCGGCTTTGACATATCGAAACGTCAGCTTGTTTACAATACGTCAAATTCTGCTATGGCTTAAGTTAAATTTATTGACACGCCGTTATACTTCCAATGGGCTGAAACTTAAAGCTTAGAATGACGTATGAGGATTTAAATCACCAGTTTCATAGACCATATTTGCACCCCCGATTTCATCCCTTTGAGGGCGATTATCGGGACAAAAAGTATACTATAAGTGAATCCAGATTACACACTGTTTAGTATACAAAAAATCACCTTGATCTGTTCAGCCGATTTGGCGCGATTGAGTAACAAACATCTAAACTTTCGCATTTATAATATTAGTGGGATTACAAAGTTATATATGTAGTTTTTGAATCTAGAAAACGGTACTGAAATTGGGGTTTAGAGTCACAGTTAATTAATGGAATAAATCATAATAGTGTTCAAAATATGAAGAGACCGTGGTGGCTGGCGCGCACACTGGGCAGCGCCGCGGCGCAGCGCTTGCGTTTACTTTTTTTTTCAGTTTCTATCTTAAGATTTCACAAATTTTGAATGAGAATGTTTTTCCTTTGTCGTCAAGTATATGCTTACCAATTTTCATTCCTGTAACTCATGGATTATAGGAGTTCCCATACAAAATTGAACCCCTCTTTTTACGCCCTTTAAACCCAAATTCGCACAATTTTTATAGCCTAAAACCTGACCGGGTATTTACTCGACAGATTAGTAAAGTTTTCATCAAAATCCGTTTTGCCGTTTTCACGTGATGCGCGTTCATATAAACAGACAAACAGATAAACAGATAAACAGACAAACAGACAAAAATTCTAAAAACTGTTGGAACGTGTTCTGTTATCAATTCTAAGTATCCCCAGCCAACTATTTTTCGAATATCTTCCATGTACAGACTTTCGACCCTCTTCAGCTTTATTATATGTATAGATTATGTATCTCCGTTTTAAATTCACGGGGTGAAACCCGGTCATTTGGAAGGCGTGCGTGGGGATATAAATCCAACACGTAGAGGCCTTTTGGAGAAGAAGTTTGATGTGATGTAGTTATTATTGTTATTATTATTATCCGCCTAAGTAGGTGATTTATGGTTAGCCGTCTGCCGTTACACACCTATTCTCAATTTAGCTGCATAAGAGCTTTTCCGTCCGCGCCACTATGCAAGTGCTACCAAGACGTCCTTTCGGAACTTTCTGACCGTTTCCCAAAACACCCTTTCCAAAACACCCGTTCCAAAAGCCCCGTTTCTCATCGTCTCAATGTCAAAAAACCGGGTTCTCATAGAATCTGTATGCCAAAAGATCCGTCTCTCATGACACTCGTATTCCCAAAAGACCCGTTTCCCATCGCTTAAGTTTTTCAAAATACCCGTTTCTCATAGCATCATCATAACCAGGAAGATTGAAACAAGCGTCTTCTTGTGTTATTTATTATATACATAGTCACACACTGTCAATCCGAAAACATTCCTTCTTAGAGTCGGTGAAGCTACGCGGGGCTTCTACATTTGGGCGGTTTGCCCTTCGGGCATCTGAAGCTACCTAACGATCCTAACCTACATACTTTTGACTTAGTGTGTGTGTGTGTAAATGTAGGTACTTTTCAAAATTCTGATATACTTTTTTTTAATGTTCGCTATTGTGTTGATTTTTAACTTGACGCAATAAAACGTTTTTTATTTATTTATTTAGATCGGGAAACGGATTATTTAGGAAAGGTAGTAACGGGAACGGATGTTTTAGGAATGGATGTTTTGGGAAACGGACCGAACGGTCCTGAGTCCAAGACGCGTATAGTGGCGCTATAATTCTTCCTTAAAGGGAATTTTATAGCATATATATTATTATTACTATTATTTATTGAGGGACTCTGTACGTAAGCACGTAAAGAACGCCCCCTGACAAAGCCCGATGTTGTTTTTTTTTTTTTATGGTTATGCCAATTGATTAGCCAGTGTCATGTCGATTAAGAGAAAAGAAAAAGCCCGATGTTTAACAGATAGAAAACTCAAATCACGCCATCTCGTTTTATTGCATTGCCCGTGTTCTTTCGACTAGTTAGGGTCCGGCCTTCACATTTACGTGTTATCGTTGTAGGACGGTCACGATTTTTAATTTGAGACCCATTTTGTTTTTTTTTTTTTGTGTTTATACATAGTTCAATAATAAATAATAATAAATATTGGGGGACAATCTTACACAAATCGACCTAGTCCCAAACTAAGCAAAGCTTGTACTATTGGTACTAGACGACGATATACATACTTATATAGATAAAGACATACTTAAATACATAGAAAACATCCAAGATCTAAGAACAAATATCCGTGATTAATGCACAAATAAATGCCCTGGCCGGGATTCGAACCCGGGACCTCTAGCTTCGGAGGCAGAGTCACTACCAACTAGGCTAAACAGGTCGACAATGTTTGAAAGGACTATGAAATAAATGTTTCATCTATCTATCTAATATATATAATAGTACATTACTACAGAGGCCGGGACGAAAGGGGTTGCCGGCCGAGCAACCCCATATTTCCCGCCGAGGTATGTATAGTGCTTTTCTCAAACATGCAATGAAATAAACAAGAAAAAAATCAAAGTTTTATTTTTAATACGCATAGTGGCAGAATGTCATGATGCCTGTGCCACGAATTTATGTGGAATGGAAATTAAAAAAGAGGACTTTGCCGGCCTAGGCCTGCATGATTTGTATGAAATCCCATTAACGACCTCTTGTCCTAGCCGCTCCTGAAACGTCATACTTAGCAGCCTATTATAAGGAACATAACATCAATATTTCATTGCATGTTTGAGAAAAAACATATTACGAGCATAACATGTTTTATTAAAGTATTTTTTGGCTTAATTTTTTACTAAAAAAACGTGTGAACGTCATAAACGTTATTAACACAGAATATAACAAGCCTAACTCCCGTAATCCACATTTTCCTTAATAACACCTAAGCTCAGCCGGTCATGATAAAGCGAGTCAAAGGAGTCATCATTTAAAAATGGCGGGTAAGCCGCGCCGATGACGTCACGGGATTTGGGTAAGCCTCGAATTCGCAATACGAACGAGGCGGGCGCGCCAAGCATTTTTTACAGGAGCGTCTATTTGGATTGTAAAAACAAATTTGTATTTGTAATTTTACCGAGCTGATAAAATAATAATTTTAAGTTTCCTCCCTTGGAAATTTGTTGTAAAAATAACCATTGTATACTTTAACAATAATTACAATTTTAAAAGCAAAAAACAATATATTATAATACGCTTGAGCTAGTATTAAGTTGGGAGTTTTTTGGTTTTAGTTTTAAGAATAAAAATAAATTAGATAATTTAATTCACCATAGCCACCCCGTTTTTTCTACTTCTAACTATTTTACTACAGTATGTACTTCTTATATGATTTTTTTTAAATATTGTCTTCATACTTTCAAAATGATGTACAATAACTTGGTTTTCTTACTTTTTTGATGATCCGTTTTGACTAAAGAAACTGGTTTTATGCTGATTTCCGCGTTTCTCGGGCGCACGCCTATGCGTATGCATTTTTGCAATACTGAGCTGATACTAGCGAGCGAGCAAGACAACATTTTGGCGACGACGGCCGGGCCTTATTGTAAATTGCCACAGTTATCATTATCACGAGCTTGATTTTGAAACGTGAACGATGACCATCGCTAATATCTTAGCGGTCGAACTGCCAACTGAGCTATCGCGGCGGGCACCCGTTACGTTAATTGTAATCGCTTCACTCCTTATTGTGCCTTTGGGAGGCTTGCAGTGACATCTACCGCGACGACTACTTATTAATCATTGGACTGGATGGAACGCGAAAACAGATCTTTGGTGACCATCTTCACAAGCTCTAAATTTCAAAGTTACACAACAATTTTATATAGAGCGGACAGGGCACGGGCACGCAGTGCTAAGAAAACCGCCGCCGCGATAGGTGCTCATGATTAAGGACCGCGAACCGGTCTGAAACATGTCGAGCGATATTCGATCTTTAAGACGTGAGTGACCCGTTTCATTATATTTATTACACAACAATCTTTTACGATAAAATATTTTTATTCGAGTAGAAATATTTGCAAACGAATCAGTCGGCTAGCTACGCTATCGCGGTAGACACTCGAGGCAACAAATGTTTCACTTTATTTCCAATATCATCATCATCATTATGTCCGCCGAAGGACGTCCACTGATGGACATAGGGCTCCCCAAAGACTTCCACAATCACCGGTCCTGCGCCACCCGCATCCAGCGGACACCCGCGATCCTTACCCCATCCTCTTTTAAATACCAATGGACGTAATAAATACCAATTTTATTTAAATTTATTCCCGTAAAGCTAAATCTACTACTGTTTAATACGCGGAGAACACGACAATCCAGGTGTTTTTATTTATCCATACAAGACCGGTGCCATTGTCGAAACACATAGGTATTGAAATAAATAAAAAAACCGATGCACATATTGAGTTGAGAGAGCATAATGGTTGGCATTCGTATTTTTTTAACTCGCGACCCGTGTGTGTATTTCTGTGTCTGTCTAATAGAAATTATTGTCTGTCTAATAGAAATTATTTATTTGCATCAGACACACAATACAAGAATAATAAATTAAGAAAAATATTAAGTTGTGTCCCAGCAATAAGGATCAGGCTCAGCATGATGCTACAGCCTGGCGGCTGCAGCGCTGATTTTCAGCCTCTGTGGCAATGTCGTTCCCAAATAATTTAAGAGGGCGCAGTACGATCGGTGTGGATCGGTTCTCCATACAAACGTATTTAGGCTCTCATTTTAAAACGCCATGCTAGAATAACATGAAACTTTGTATACACAATGGGATCCAGCTTGTCTAGGTCGGAGATTAGTTTCTGTTGCTAGAAATTGAAAAAGAAAAAAATACACCGGTTTTTTGAGTTTTTTACGGCTTGTATGAAAACCTTAATAATCGCTGTATTTTTTCACCATTATAGTAATTTCAAGCAACAGAAACTAATTTCCGCCCTAGACAAGCTGGATCCCATTGTGTATACAAAGTTTCATGTTATTCTAGCATGGCATTTTAAAATGAGAGCATAAATACGTTTGTATGGAGAACCAAACGTACTGCGCACTCTTAAGGCCAGTATTCTTACTCTAAAGTCTTGTTTGTCGAGATGGTTCTTATTAGACTAGGTTTCTAGGTGGATTCTAGGTTTGTTCTGTAACAGTTATTATTTGTAAAATCAACCTTGATCAACTACATTCGATGAAAATGGCCGTATTTTCAAACATAATACCGTTGTGATTATTGTGACACATGTCTTCGTTTGTCTGCCTGTTTAGTCTAGTTGGTAGTGACACTGCCTCCGAAGCTAGAGGTCCCGGGTTTGAATCCTGGTAAGGGCATTTGTTTCTGTGGTGAGCAGAAACATTTGTTCTTGAGACTTGGATGTTTTGTATGTATTTAAGTATCTACTAGTGGCTCTGTGAGTTTTAGACCTCGCAAAAAAAATTTTTTTTTTTCAAATTTCAAAATTTCTAAAAACTTAACAAAAGATTCTATATAATTATCGAACCTTCTCACAAAATTTCACGACAATCGGTTGAGAAATGCGACCTTTAGAGGAGAACATCCGGACAGACAGACAGACATACGAAAGTTTTTTTGTCGAAGCTGAAACGGAGACGCTTCGCTCGCTCGGTCAATTACATATATCGTCGTCTAGTGCCCATTACACAAGCCTTATTGAGCTTACTATAGGATTAGTTCGATTTGTTGACGGCCTGTTTAGCCTAGGTGGTAGTGACACTGCCTCCGAAGCTAGAGGTCCCGGGTTCGAATCCCGGCCAGGGCATTATTTGTGCATTTAGCACGGAAAATTTTATACGCTTTTATAACAAACTCCCAAGCAGTATGACAGAACTCCCGGTCAATAGATTTAAAAAAAACCGGCCAAGAGCGTGTCGGGCCACGCTCAGTGTAGGGTTCCGTAGTTTTCCGTCCGTCACATTTTTTTTTTTTGAAAAAATTACAAAAATTATTCAGCCTATCAAGTTCAAAATAATTTTCCTACAAAGTTTTTATAAAGTTCTACTTTTGAGATTTTTTTCATATTTTTAAAACTTATGGTTCAAAAGTTAGAGGGGGGGGGACACATTTTTTTTTACTTCTGGAGCGATTATTTCCGAAAATATTAACATTATCAAAAAATGATTTTAGTAAACCCCTATTTATTTTTAAATACCTATCTAACAATATATCACACGTTAGGGTTAAAATGAAAAAAAAAATCACTCCCCACTTTACGTATAGGGGAGGTACCCTAATAAAATATTTTTTTCCACTTTTTATTTTACCACTTTGTCGGCGTAATTGATATACATAATTATTAGTACTAAATTTCAGCTTTCTAGTGCTAACGGTCACTGAGATTATCCGCGGACGGACGGACAGACGGACGGACAGACGGACGGACAGACATGGCGAAACTATAAGGGTTCCTAGTTGACTACGGAACCCTAAAAACAGGTCAAACTCAAGCTAATTTCTAAAGCTTATTACAGCACCAAGGATTACATTACTGATAAAAACGCATGGGACTGAATTGCTCTAATTCCTGTGGCAGCATAATAATTAATTATCGACCTGTTAGTTTTACTAGTTCTATAATCAATTGGCATATCAATTGACATATATTCTGCTCGTACGATTAGTACTTAATTTTATTGTTTTCATTTGTGTTGTTATTATTTATTAATTATGGGTATTTTTCATGAATCCTACACCGGAGACGACGGGGCCACGCCGTGTCGTCGCTTAAATACATAGATATTTAGAAACTTAAGTTTCATGGCGCATTGGGTTTACTGTAATGTCATGTAAACGGTTGTTTGTTATAAATAAATAAATGACAGCATAGACATGTATTATTTGTTTTGTGTAATGATTAGTTTTTTTTTTGGTGGTTTATGTGTGTATCGTTTTTCAATTTTTTTATGTTTGTATTGACTTTTCAAAAGTGCTGTTTTATAAGGCCTACTTGAAAAATGAATAAAATTGAAATTGAAAAATTTATATTATTTGTATGCTTAAATCTAATTTAAATTTGTAAACTTTCTCATATAAGTGAATAGTGTAATTCTTACGGGAAAATAAAGTTCTTTAAACCTAAGTTCTTTAAACCTATTTGTTCTTGGGTCTTGGATGTTTTCTACGTATTTAAGTATGTATTTATCTATATAATTATATATATCGTCGTCTAGTACCCATAGTACAAGCTTTGCTTAGTTTGGGACTAGGTCTATTTGTGTAACATTGTCCCCCAATATTTATTTATTTGTGTTAAAAATGTCCCCTAATATTTATTTATTTAATGATTTATTTATTTATTTATTCATTGCTCGCTCCCAGCGTACCGAGCTGCCGTGTCAGCATAAGCGGGAGAAACTACATAATTGAAATGCAAATACGTTGCAAAATCCTTATAGAGTTTTCTTTTATATCGAAGTACAGGTAAATTTTTGCATCTGTAGTAGTATTTGTATATTTACAGGGACACACGTACACGTTGACGTATACAGACATACGTCAACGTGTGTGTGAGGCTGGCTACAGAGGTCACAACTACAAATGCAAAAACGTCTCGAAAATAATTCACCTGAACTGAGCTTTGATGTAAATACGTTATTACTTGTACAGAAATTGAATTAAATATAAAACGACAGCGAAAGGATATTTTTTAATAACATATCTTGGAAAGCCGCAAAGGCTGCGCAATCATTAATTTAATTAAAATATACATCGGTGAGATTCTTAACGCAGGCGTACTATCTACCTTATGTGGTAGATATTTTTATGCATTCACTGCGCTCTCAAGCGGAGGACTCCAGGATCTCACACTGAATTCACTGGATCCCCCCTCGCACCCTGCACCTGGGGTGCTACCGCGAACTTCGAAAAACGAACTTCGTATCGTACCGTCCCTCTCCGTCACGAGAGTGAAAGGGACGGCACGACACGAAGTTCGATTTTCGAAGTTCGCGGTAGCACAGCTGACTCGTCATCGTGGCCATCCCTGTGGGATCCTTAGACGAGTGCCGTGGCCACGTGAAGCACTCATGACCCCGATGAAATCTTTCAATAGCCTTTAATTGGCTGCTTAGATTAATAAAACCAACAGATCCGTATGGTTAACCAAGATGAGTTAGAACGCGACAGACAGTAAGATCATTTTCGGCTGTTAACGAGTTGTCTCCATTTAAAAGCACACCAAAATGTATAATCCAAAGCGTCACAAACGTCAGTTCAGTACAATTTGCAGTTATGAAAGGTGAAGACCTGTCATATATCACTTATTTGTATCTCTCAAACTTACTAGTTGAGTGAGAATCAGATAAAATACAGAAATCGTTCAAATTAAATGAGTGGATCTGCTTTACTGAAATCCAAAAGAGCCTTTGATATGGTCGTTCTGCTTCAATGCTTATCAAAAACTATCAAAAAGTGAGTCTACTCGTACTGACGTAGTTAGCAGTGTTCGTGAATTTCGCGAGTTTGAGCGCCAACCAGCGCCAGAACTGAATGTCGTGGCGCCCGCGCGCGTTAATTGCCGACAAGTTTTAATTGGCCCGAGCTACCAGGATCGCAGCGCGCGGGGGTGGTGAAATGCGAGGGCGCGGTTTCATTAACTTCGCGATGCACTTAACAAGCTGCCCATTGTTCAGTATCCTGGCTCGATCTTTGAAGACTTTGAAGCGCATCGCCTGGCGCTGCTTCGCTCCTGGTATGTACTTTGGAATCGAGATTGGTAAATTCGCGGAAATCAATGAAAGATATGTGTAGAAAGAAACTGCATGAACGTAAAATAGAATCCTATTAAAACTTTCATATTTATTTGCGGTATCGTCTTTAATTTCGAGGTTTCTCTGAGATACTAATCTTAAATAATTATATAGAATTTGATTTACTTAGAGTTTGAAAAAATAAGATGACATTTTGTATAAAGTTAACAAACAACGTGTTTTAAAAGAGGAGTGCATAGGAATCATGTTAAATGCAGAATAATAGCGAATTCATCATTAATGTATTAAAATTAATAATCGAATGAAACGATACATTATAATTTTTACTACCATCGGCTCGTTGCTCCTCAATTTTCTGTTATAACCCAGTATCCCAATTACATTAATATTCGTTGAAATTATTCCAAATTTTGGATTTTCCCAATTTATTGGTAAAACAATAGATCGTAGCCCTCTCGTTTCCTGGCCACACCGCAATGCAGCGGCTCGTGAAAAAACCTCTAGCTATAGATCTTATTCCAGCGCTGTAAGGTGCATATCGGCGCGGCAAAAATTTCGTTAACTGATTTAATAACTTTTAACCGGGCGAGTTAACGGACGGCTGTGATCAGTGTTGGCAAGTTTTGTTAGTTAGTTCGGGTTGAGAAAGTTTTGGGTATGAAGTGTTGAAAATAGATTAAAGATGCATGTGTTAATGCACGCGACTTAAAGTGCGTCTGTCAGAATGTATGACAAAAGAGCAAAATGCAATATTTCATCGAGGGTTAGCGGGTTGAATCCCGAACGAAACGAAGGATTGCAGAATATACGTAAGTACGAGAACTACCTTACTATTTAATCTGTGGTATGGCTGTCTGAGCAAGGGAATAATTTCCAAGTAAACTCATAAAAATACCTCGTAGTTCGGCCATTATTCTCCCAAGTAAAGTGGTAAACTTATTATAAGGAGAGTTACAAACAAACGGTATCTAGCTGCGTTAGTGCCGTCCGTACGGGCTCGTAAATCCTTATTAACAGAACTAATAACTGCAACTGTACTGGATGCATGTGTGTGGTCCTGTTGCGGAGTGTACATTAGATGGTAAACTTCTAAGAAGTTGCTATTTATTTTATTTGATATCAGCGGCCCTGGCTTTGGACGGGTATTTAACAACCATCAATAGTTTTCGCAGCGCACGCGTTGTCAAGAAATATTTAGGTAATTTTTCTACACCATGGATTACATTATTGGAGTTTTATTAAGGATCCCTATTTTTTTTGAAAATATGATATAGCTTATGTCACCTGGGGATAGTGTAGCTCCCCAACAGTGAAATAATTTTTCAATTCGGTTCAGTAGTTTCTCAGCCTATTCAATGCAAACAAACAATCAATCAAATATTTCCTCTTTATAATATAGTAAAGAAGTAAAGATTAGCTTGGCATGCGGGTTGGCGATCGCAGTATCTCCACCGCATTCTAAGGATATTGCCCCCCCCCCCCCCCCCCCCGGCCACCCCCCATCCATCCATCCCTCGCCATCCCCCGGTCGTAGTTTTGACATACCCGAGTCCGAGCGTGGCGATTATGGCATTTACCCCCCATGAAATTGGGGGAGGCCTATGTCCAGCAGTGGACGTCCTTCGGCTGTTAAATTGGTGGTGGTGGATATCAGACTCTAGTCCATATAAAAGTTAGTACAAAAGGCTTAAACTCTAGGGGTCAGTACAGTTATCTTTACTATAATATCATAAAGCTGAAGAGTTTGTTTGTTTGTTTGAACGTCCTAATCTCAGGAACTAATGGTTCGAATTGAAAAATTATTTTTGTGCTGGATAGTCCATTTATCGAGGAAGGCTATATAACATCACGCTGCGACCAATAGGAGCGAAGACGCGGACGAAGTCGCGGGCAACAGCTAGTAGTTAATAAGGACATATCATACATTAAAATCTAAAAAGCGTTTCACATCATTGTCTTAGGCGCCTTCCTGACTTGTCGATGCGGGGGCGGTACGATATGAGAAAACTGTCAGCTGTCAGTGTCAACCGATACTACCTATAATGCAGTACTGCCCCACTTCTGCGCATGGTATTACTACTGCGCAAAGGTATTACTGACAGTTCCGTCAAGTGAGAAAATCTCACATCGGTAAATTCACGTCAAATAGCAAAATACCAATGACATATCGCACCCGCCCCGCCAAGTTAGGAAGTCGCCTTAGTAATCAATTGAAATTATTCGACCCTAAACATGCAGCAAACAGTCGAATACACCGTCCTTATCGAAACAATTTGTCGTCGCCTAGATCATCCCTCAGGAGGCCGGAGCACAATAATAGCTGATGCATAAAAGATGGCAGAGATGGACCGAAGATGGACCTTCACATCGGTGACAGCTTGCAACTACATGCTCTTACGTGCTTTTGGAATATTGACTGATAGTCAAATCAGCAACTTTATAAGCATGAAACCTCAAAAACGACAAACTACTTTGAAGTTTACGACAAGGTCAAAACTTTTCTATGGTTTTTATGTGTTAGATCTTTATGTATTTAAAAATACGACCAAGACCACCGCGGGATGGGCAGCAGCATCCCTGTAGTGCGGTGGAGATGCTGTGATCGCCAACCCGCATGCCAAGCGCGGCGATTATGGCATTTACCCCCCATGAAATTTGGGGAGACCTATCTCCAGCAGTGGACGTCTTTGGGCTGATATTTAAAAAATATTTAAAATATCAAAAAGTGAAACCGTGATGATACTCCATGATCAACCTGTAACGGAACTGTCCTTTACTTATCATTGTTTTTTTTGGAATGATGTACTTTTTTATCTCCTCTTGTCTCTAGCTGTTTATAATATCGAATGGTCAAATAGAAAAAGTTTGCTGCGCGCTAGTGGTTGTTCTGCAGTTGTAAGCGACCATAGGTTATGGTGGTGCTTACCATCACACAAGTCATGCGCTTGTTTGTGACCCAATTTTAATGCAATAGTTATAATAGGCCATAACATTGATTCCTTCTAGGGCAATTCAGGTTTTCCCCGAAATCTAGTGGAAATCCATGACTGCGCATGCCACTTGGATCAGTTCTGATTGGACCAAGTTTTAATTGAACAGAACACAGTTATATCGCTAGTTTGGTCACCACCGGCCGTTGAACGTCGCGGAGGTGACTTTACTCGACACGGTTGCCAATGCTCAGTCGAAAATCTCTTCTTTACCTGATCGCTCATACGCATACATGACTTGTCTTGGAGACTAAGGCGACGTCGTGGCGGGGCGGGATCAATATTGAGGTATTTTGTTCGTTTATGTGAGCTTACTGATGTCGCAGTGAGTTGACGAGATACCGTCAGTATTATATTTGCGCAGTAGTAATATCATGGGCGTCATCGGCATCAATAGGGGCGCAGTCAAAAGCGGCACTTGAGCGGCACTAGATTGACCCTGATAGCTGACAGTTTTCTCATATCGTATGGCCCGGCAAATGTAAAATGTGTGCGATGCCCAACATGGTCTCCCTGATGGTTCCAAAGGAAGCCCTTCGGACCCGTGGCTCCCCTGGTAAACCCCCTGGGGGAGACATGAGGAATCTTTAGTACCGATGTCTCCCCAAGCAAGGGGAGACATCGGTACTGGGTTTTGAATTATATAGGTCGATTCACAAGAGCTGGCGCGGAATGTCTATGAAATTAATGACAGTTACATACATTTTCCGCGCCAGCTCTTGTGAATCGACCTATACTTGAAGTACTCGTGGGGATACACGAGTACTTCACATATGACTTACACCATATAAAAAATAAAACGATTTTGAAGTATTTTAGACCAACGCTGGCTGAAATGCCAGCTTCATGCTGAGTTAGGACCATTTTGTGTAATTTTTTGCTTTTGTTTTATTTCTCTGTTCCTGTTTGTTTCTAGGCTCCGAAGTACTTTCTTTGGATAGAATCGAGATTAATGCACAAATAAAAGGGGGTGAAAAGGGAGGATGTTAAGTTAATATAGCTGATGTGTCTGAACGAACGCGTGAGTGTCGAACTGTGAATTATATGTATTAGAGCGCTCGTGGCCCAGCGGCGCCCGCGTACCGCGTGCGGTATGCGAGGTTAAGCAATGTGGGCGCAGGTCAGTTCTTGGAAGAGCGACCGCTTTGAGTGGTTACTAACTGAGCGCTCTCGTGCTTTGGAACGCACGTTAAGCCATTGATCCCGGCTGCTGTCTACGACAGCAGTCGTTAAGCCAAGTTAGAGGCCTTCGGGCGGCTTGAGAACTAACAGTCAATTTGCCCACTCACTTGACAAAGGGGGGTCGAAGTTGCACCACGTCCGTAGGGAGTACCCACCGTTACCGTTACTTGACCCCTGGGTGGTGCTAAAAGTGCAACAAAAACTTGCAACCGTACTTGTCTTCTCGAAGATCTCACGGTTCGTAAATAAATGCCATACGGTTTAAAAATATATATATACTAGTTACCCGCGCGGCTTCGCCGCGTCGACGTACTACGAAGAATGCGCGAAGCCACGGGATAGAATATGCGTATTCGGAAGGTCGATTACAAAGTCGATTTAATAACATTCGTGCTTGATCATCACGGCTAGTCGTCAAATTTACAGTAAATGTAAGCCTTATTTCAAGAAATAAGATCTACCTACTATCTATGAGAATTTCTATGAAAAATATGCATCTTAGCAACTTCAGTTAATTTGGCCATCTGATAATAATCAGATAATTTTAGTGTTTTGAATGTGTGTGCGTTGATTGTTTCAGTGTAATGGTGCGTAGTAATAGGAATATTTTATATGTGTGGTTTTTTATGTTTGTGTTATCTTCCCCAATTTACAAAATATTTTGTTCGGTAATGTGCGGTGATGGCGTCTCTTGTCTAAGTAAGGCTCTCATAAGGTACGCAAACTCAGAGTACCCCAGAGAAGACGTCTAATAATAATACCGTTAGCGAGCGATATGATCATATCATATGCTTACTAAATTGAATAAGAGCGACTGTGAGGGATATATCATTTGTTGTCTTTGTCATAGTTCCGCAATTAAGAATGTTCTGTGATATGACTCCTATCCTACCCTCCCTTAGAGTACTCCTGAGAAATTTTCAAATAATAATACCATTACCGAGGTCATGTACTAAATGGAATAAGAGCGACAGAGAGAGATACATCATTTGTAGTCTTTGTCATAGTTCCACTTTTTTATTTGCCTCATTATCTAGTATGTCCACGTCATACCCGCCCAAATTAAAGAGGTTGTTTATGATAAGGCGCCAGCCGTTTAAGACAAATTCTCAATTTAGGTGGGTAAGAGCTTTTCCGTCCCCCTTGGTGGAACTCGTACTCGTATAGGATCTCTTTAGAAATACTCTAAGTATCCTCATAACCTATTCTATCTAATCTAGAATAAAACAATGCATGCTACATTGCCAATATTGGTATTAACATTTGATGCCAGAACCACACAATGGGCCATTATGGGCCAACGTATAGTTCGCAGTTATGCATTAAAGGATGAAAGGCCATCGCTTTCCATCAGGTGAGACTAAGGCCAATCGCCAGTCAGTCAATCATAAAAAAACATATTTGGATCTCGTTCCACCGCGTAACTGCGTCTTGTACGTGGCCCATCATGGCCCATCGTGTGGTTTTGGCATGACAGTTGTGAGGTCTATTTTGTCAAGTGAAGTAACTGGGTTAAAATCTTTCGTTATATCTATCTCTATAACACTTGCTTATTGGTGTGATAGAGAAGGAAATATAATGAACTTCGATCTTCGGGTGTTTCGGGTAGACTCCCTGAAAACCGGCACTGTCACTGTTGCAGGTGACACTGATACGGTATAATTTTAACTTTTAATTGAACATGTTACCAATAGTGGTAATCTTATTCATACTTTCAATGTACCTACGCCCTTTTAGAACGTGGCAGTTTAACGTGACCATTATCGCCCTTATTTTGGACATGTTTACTAAAACGTAACAAAGAGAAATATACATGTCCTCTAACTTTTCGAGTATTATTAACCTTTTCGACGCTAACAACGTACCTATATTGAGCACCAACGGTCCGAAGCCAACGACGTATATATCCGTCATGGCCTCTAATGAGATATCAACCTACATGCATTTCTATAGGGTCCAACTTTGCGTTTGACATCCTCAGACAAACATTGATGAATAGCAAATTAACCCCTTGAACACCATACTTTATGAACGGCAGTGACACTTACACGTCAACTAAAGAACGAAGGTGATTTTGCCATCGTACGTCATAACTCCCATGTTGTCGACAATTAAAGGGTTTAATTATTTTTCTGACGTCTTAATTTTGTTAAAGTATTTAACCTTTTAAGCGCACTATCAATAGAACTGCATCTAGGTTGATATCGCATCGGACGCCGTCACCATGACGGATATATTCGTCGTTTTGTCGAATCAATGGTGCGCATATATGTCGAATACGTTATTGGCGTCGTAAAGGTTAATTAATGCAACATTGTTTTCTCGTCGGTTTGATCTGAATCCACCAATAAGTAACGTCTACTAATTGCTGTGCTGAAGCTTATGATCACCCTACTGGTATGGCAATAGGTGGAAGAGAGGCACACTTAGAAGGTTAACTGGAAGAGATCCCTTAAAGGGATAAGTTCGCCTTTGTACCGATATAACCGAATTTATCTGTACTATTTCTACCTGTGTTTTGTGTACAATAAAGTATTTACGTACATACATTACATACATACATTACATACATTACATACATATTATACATACATTAGACAAAGCTAGCCTCTTCTCTTTCAAAATGTTTTGCAGCTTATCTATGATTAACTCAGAAACAGTTCTGTAACTCACAACGTAAAGTTTAATTTGGTTTGTCATTGTTTTGGCAGATATCAATATCAGTCAAGATATACGGAACGTATATTTGAAACGTCATTGGTTTGTATATCAACTTCTTTGAAGTATAAACCATGACAATTTAATATTGACATAATTAGAGCACATTAAAAAGAAAGTTGACACAATACGTCTGTCATTTATGTAAACTGTAAATACTTAGACCAAATATTATGTATTGTCTTGTAAACAAATTAGTAATTTTACTTTCGTTTATTGTTAATAACATGGAGTATTTCTCGACTCAAAAGTTTTATATTGTAATGCTGTACCAGATATTTCATAGAGGAACATTTTAGTTCATATTTAATTTTATGTCATCCGGAATCATACCATAGCCAGTTCCCAAGTCACGTGGAGGTCACGTGTAAACCAAGCTAAATTTTGACACCTCGTACAATTCTACCAAGGTAAGCTGACCCTTCGCTTGTATGCGGCGTCATCGAACACTATTTTGAGGCTTATATTTGTCGGGGCATCCAGGATTTTTCGTAAATATCATTTTATTAATTTTCCAGGACAAAAATAAAAAAAACTAAGACCTTATTGCACATCTGCAGGATGGGACGAATCCTATGGTATATAATTTATCAAAATCGGTCCTTAACTGTAGATCTGATGGGCATTATAAAGATCGGCTTCGCGTAATATATATATAGATATAGATGTAAAAGTAATGAAGAAAATAAAGCCCCTGTAAATATTTTTTTAACTCTAACCTATTGCGCCTTGATATTAGAATTCAGGCACTGAATGTAATGTTAAGTATTTGCATAACATTGCGCTTATGGTCATACAATGTGATTTATTTAAAACGTTATTGTACAGTCGAGTTCATAAATAAGTATATGAGCAAATCCAAGCCTTCAAAAATAAATGTACATAGTAACGTACAAATACATCTAAACAGATTTATCATTCGAAAATATATACACGTGTCATCCGTCATATTCATCTGAGCAAGCCTCTCAATAATATTTAAGCAACTGAAACAATAAATATCTGTACTACGATTTTTACGAAATTATTTAAACGAGCACATGACTATTGAGACAAGGGTTATTTTCAAATATTTATAAACAGGTAGTGGCACATAAACATATAAGTAGTAACGTTTTCCAATTTGTTGTGAACAAGTAGGAGCTCATAAATATCTGCACAGATAAAACAACTTCTTCAAAATCTTGAAATTTGGTACGAATTAACTTCTTATAGCACAGATAAAGGAAAAATTGCGAATACCGTAAATTAAAAAAAAAAATTTTTTTACGGAACCCTCGGTACGCGAGTCCGCCGCGGCCTTATCCGGTTTTTTATATTAAACAGTAACGCCTCCTATGAACATTCAAAATATTAAATTAAAGGGAAAATAATAGAAAACTAGAGAAATACTTCATGCCTTCAAGCTCAGTGGCTAGAGCGATGTGGCGGGTTCGAATACTGTTTGGACTATTACATTTTCGATTTTTCTCCTTAGTTTTAAGCGATAGGAGTGCGCGGTGGGAGTGTAGCTTGGGGAAAATTCAGGGTAAACCTCCGACACGACACGACCACCATTTTTAACAGGTAATTGGGTATAATTGTGAAAACTGTAATA
Organism: Notocelia uddmanniana; assembly: GCA_905163555.1. Classification (NCBI taxonomy): domain Eukaryota; kingdom Metazoa; phylum Arthropoda; class Insecta; order Lepidoptera; family Tortricidae; genus Notocelia; species Notocelia uddmanniana. The sequence goes on along the minus strand of LR991061.1, from coordinate 1,153,345 downwards.
TTATCATTACTATATACGTAAAAGAAATATCAGATTGATATCTGGTAAGTAAATTCATTAATATATAAATAACATGGTTGACATTGTTTATAATTTCTTATTAATGATTTTTTATTTGTTATAATTTATGCACTTACTTTGTAGATGTTTTTTACAGATATTTTCACTCATGACTTGTTTATTATTAATTATTTGCAATTTTGATTTTTATTCTTTTAATATTTATGACACAATTATTTCAAATGCAATGTATATTGTTTATTGAATAAATAACTAAGAATAACTAAGAACTAAGAACCCGCGCTACTCCGCCAGCTTCTGTGCTTATGGTTGAAGTATTCAAAGCAGTAATGAAATCTTCGGTATCACTGTACTCGTAGTAAGCAGTTCTAAACCTGCAACTAACTGTACGAACTATAACTACGTCTTACAATGTACAGTTAGCATAATGTGTATCAGTCAAAGCAGCAAACAGATTACACCTTTGTACCTACAGTAATAAGGAAGTGTTACGAAAAAGGAAGTGTTCGCTTATTGACCGAGCGAGCCAAGCGAGCGAAGCGTCTCCGTTTCAGCTTTCAACAAAAATTCTTTCGTATGTCTGTTTGTCTGTCTGTCCGGATGATCTCCTTTACACATCGCATTTTTCAACCGATTCTCGTGAAATTTTGTGAGCCGGTTCGATAATTACATAGATTTTTTTTGTCAAATCAGTTATTGAAAATTTATAAACAAAAATTTTGCGAGGGCTACCTACAGCTCACAGAGCCACTAGTATAATCGCTCTTTAGCGATAAGACCGCGCCTTTTGTTTGCCTCTACTTATTGTTATTACGTACTGTACTGTGTCCTTTAATTGAGGTGTGCAATAAAGAGTATTGTATTGTATTGTATTGTATAATGGGTTCTGCTCCGAAGAACTGTTCGACATGATGCCCACGGGCGCTTTCTACCATCGCACCGCTCGCCGTCGGCAGGGCATTCATCCTCACACCTTAGAACCTAAATGGTCGCGTACGGTACGGTTTCAGAGGAATTTCCTCGCTACTCGGACGCTCCGAATGTGGAATGAGCTCCCTGCCGAGGTTTTCCCGACGGACTACAGTATGGGGTTCTTCAAGAAAGGAGTGTATAAATTCTCAAAGGGTCGGCAACGAGCATGTGACACCCGGTGACCGCTTACCATCAGGCGGGCCGTACGCTTGTTTGCCACGGACGTCGTATAAAAAAAACTGGCCAAGTGCGAGTTGGACTCGCGCACGAAGGGTTCCGTACCAGAAAAAAAATGCCAACAACTACTCTGTTGTATGGGAGCCCCCCTTAATTATTATTATTATTTTGATTTTAGTATTTTGTGTTGTAGCCACAATAAAAATACATAATCTGTGCAAATTTCAACTTTCTAGCTATTACGGTTCTTGAGATCTAGCTCAGCGAGTGGTAGCCATGAAAAAGGCCTAAAATATCACGTTTTTTGTATGGGAGCCCCCCTTAATTATTATTATTATTATTATGTTTTTAGTATTTTTTTGTTATAGCGGCAAAAGAAATGCACAATCTGTGAAAATTTCAACTGTCTAGCTATTAAGGTTCTTGGGATACAGCCTGGTGACAGACGGACGAACGGACAGCGAAGTCTTAGTAATAGGGTCCCGTTTTTATCCTTTGGGTACGGAACCCTAAAACGATGTATTTGGCTATACTATAGGTAGCTGTCACCAACTATATGCTCACTGTATCATGGTAGTAATGTTGTTATGAGAATAGTATTGGTGAGGGAGGTCGCCAGAGTTCCGATGATTTGCTGTGTTGAGGATGAGGGACCTGCATGTCTCCAGCTGTCAACACGTTGTGTATCTTCTGGAGTCGCAAGCGTCCATATGCTTTGGTGTCTGTAGATGTAAGTAACCGGAACAATCCGTGTGCACGACTGTGCCTATATAACCTTGTCGTTCTATGATTATTCTTCGTTTGTAATGAAATTATACTGTTTTTCACGTAAGAAGAGTCCGGTGACAGCTGTCAACCCAGTACAAATTATGTCATTATACGTCAAAAATGACATAATTTGTACTGGGTTGACTTGACAGCCGTCACCGGACTCTTCTTACGTGAAAAACAGTATAGTACCTATTGTCTTTGTTTTTATGTGACTTACCAAATTGAAAATAAAACGAATTTGGTTACAAATACTGATATATTTTTAATTTGACGGCCTGTTTAGCCTAGTTGGTAGTGACTCTGCCTCCGAAGCTAGAGGTTCCGGGTTCGAATCCCGGCCAGGGCATTTATTTGTGCATTTTTCACGAATATTTGTTCTTGGGTCTTGGATGTTTTCTATGTATTTAAGTATGTATTTATCTATATAAGTATGAATGTCGTCCTCTAGTACCCATAGTACAAGCTTTGCTTAGTTTGGGACTAGGTCGATTTGTGTAAGATTGTCCCGCAATATTTATTATTTATTTATTTATTATTCAATTTATATTAACAGACCAAATCTTTGTTTTTTATGTGTCTTGTCAAATTGAAAATAAAACGAATTTGGTTGCAAATACTGATATCTGTATAATTTATATTAGTAGACCACAATCCGGATGAACGAGCTTAGCTCTGCATGTTTCGTAGTTTTCCCGGAGAACACGCGGTTTCTTGAAGATTACCTAGCTAAATCGATTTATCGTTCCCGTACTAGTAAAGGATGATTCACAGTAGGCCGTTCCGTGTCCGGGCCGGCCCGTTTTCTTCTAGAGAAATACGCCGGCCGCTGCGTTTGCTGGCATATAAAACGGGCCGGCCCGAACGTGGAACGGTCTACTGTGAATCATCCTTAAATGAACACTAAGAGCCCTATCTCGCTATCGATTTTCAAGAGATTTGTCAACGACGCTATCTTTGAGCGTACTCGCACCGGTTCCGAAGCGACACCGTCACGCAGACGCTATAATACTATTTAAAATAAATAAATATCGGACAATCCTACACAAGTCGACCTAGTCTCAAACGAAGCAAAGATTTTACTGTGGATACTAGACGACGATATACATAGGTATATAGATAAATAAATAATTAAATATATAGAAAACATGGAAGACAGGAACAATTATTCGTGTTCATGAAACATCCTACAAATAAACGCCCTCACCGGGATTAGAACTCGGGACATTTGGCTTCGTAGGCAGGGTCCCTACCAACTAAGCCAAAGTGGTCGTCAAATAATTATTATAAGCGCGCGATCACGTTGTGCTGTTGCTGCGTTAACGCCCCGCAACCGCGGCGGGCACGTTGCGTATCGCCCTCGCAAATCGCTAGTGTAATAAGGCCGTAAGAAGTCTACATTTTGTACAATTTTCCTGTCTCCATTAGCCCTAATCTTCCGTCGTCGCAGGCGAATAAAAACGTACCGTAGCGATAAAAAGACAGTAAAGTAACTCCGGCATTCCTTCCCAGATCGTTAACTCTTCGGCACAAACAAAACTCACAAGATAATTGCTAATCGGAGCAAGTCGGGGTTCCGTACAAATAAAATAGCTTGAGCCGCTTCCTTTCAGTGTATGCGGATGATTTTTAATCCCACTTCCGTGTCAAACAAGCTTACAACTCATGTAACTGACTAACAACGTGTGTAAATAACTCTTAAGTGTATCGCATGCGCGTGACCATGATTTTTAAATGTATACACTCTTTTCTCGACCAACCCCATACGGTAGTCCGGGTCGGTCGGTCGGTAGTCGGGAAAACTTTGGCAGGGACCACCACCACCACCATATCAGCCAAAGGACGTCCACTGCTGGACATGGGCCTCCCCCAAATTCACAGGGGGTATATGCCATAATCGCCACGCTTGGCATGCGGGCGATCGCAGTATCTCCACCGCACTCCAGGGATGCTACTGCCCATCCCCCGTGGTCTTGGCAGGGACTTTATTCCATAAATAGAGCAGATTTAAAGAGGTAGGTATAGCGGTTTAGGTTTCGGTTTAGAGATGATTCATATGATTTACGCTCATGTTTGAAGCAGCGCAATAGAAGAAGTATACACCTCCATAGTGACAACACTACCTGCTTTGGAGGTATACCGTGTAGTCTTCCGAATAAGGGCGCCAAGGTACCCAAAAATCTGCTGTGTTCAGAGCTGAGTGGGGATCGCCATTTGTCTCTCGCTATTAGCACCGTGTATACTTAAATTAATTAACCAAAGCATAGAGAAAATAAGTAAGAATAGAGAGCTAACTCCATATGACTTCATAGATCATTTTTTACTTATTATTTTGTAGTTGACATCTAACGTCAAATAGCGGAATTATCAGTATTGCTACTCGACAATAGATGCCGTGACGAACGAACAATCGAATGCTCAACCATTTTTAGCTAATATTAATAATAATAAGACTCTCGCTAGATGGTTGGGTCAAGGGTCAGATACAGAAGGCGGTACTCCTGGACACGGCGCGGATAGTCCGGAGGTTCCTCTCTCTGTCGCCCTAACCACCGGTAGCTTAGGCCCCGCCTCGCTGCCGGCGGCACTCTAGGTTAGGTTTTTTATAATGCTTTTATATTTTGTATGTGTATTATTATATTTTACTTTTATAAATGTTTTATAAAAAACCTAACTTAAGTTGTAAGAAAAATAAAGAGAAAAATAATAATAATATTGGGGGACAATCTTACACAAATCGACCTAGTCCCAAACTAAGCAAAGCTTGTACTATGGGTACTAGACGACGATATACATACTTATATAGATAAATACATACTTATATACATAGAAAACATCCAAGACCCAAGAACAAATATCCGTGAAAAATGCACAAATAAATGCCCTGGCCGGGATTCGAGCCCGGGACCTCGAGCTTCGGAGGCAGAGTCACTACCAACTAGGCTAAACAGGTTGTCAATATTAATACCGGATTAACCGGAACTCTCTTTTGAACTGATTCTGCTTTAAATATTAGTAGTAAATTGTTGAGAAATACACTTTTCGTCAGTAGCGACATAGATGACATCTAGTATCTTTATAGCAGTACTGATAATTCCGCTATTTGACGCTAGATGTCGACTACGAAATAATAAGTAAAAAATGATGTATGGAGTTAGCTCTCTATTCTTACTTATTTTCTCTAAGACCAAAGTAATGTTAATAATAATAGCTACTACGTGTTGGCATGATTATGGTACTGCTCTGAAGTCGCAGGCGTTCATATGCGAATATCTGTTTGCCACCAGGCAAAATATTTGCAAGGTTTTTATACATGTCCTACGGAACCTTAAAGAAGGAATTGGAAATAGAGTCTTGTTCTGGAGATATTTGCCGTCGCTTTCGGTGTTTATTTCATTTGGACGGCGTTGGCATCCGTCAAGGATCCTCTAGTCTAAGGTCCGGGATTGTAGGGCCAAAGGGACAAGAAATGGCGGACTGAGAAAAATCAAACTAAATTAGTAGAAACCAAATTCATGTGCTATTCCGAAAGTGCAGGTTTCTTAGTGGTATTCAGATATATCTATATGCGTATTTTACGTTCCATGTTCCCAACCTTCCTCCACATGCGCAGACATGCAAATATTGGATATGTGCGAAGTAGGTGGTGGGGGTAAGCTAGGCGATCGCAGCGCACACCATATGCGTACTTAACGGGGACATCTGTCAAATTTACTTTCACGTTTTCTATTGGTTTCTTAACGGTTTCCTACGATTCGTTTCGTTTGTATTTATTTTCTTGTTTATTTCAGTATACTTTCCAGTAAGGGGTCTTTCTCGTTTACTAAAATAAATAAAATGTTCATGTGTCATTATTTGACATCTCTGAGTTTGACATTGTCCCGGGACCCTTGAAATTTGACGTTTCAGACGTGCACATAGCCAATAAACAATAAACCACCATTAATAACCAAAAGAACCTTGACATCTGTTTTGCCTCTCGCAAGCAACATCCCCTGCCAGCATCGAGAAATGTTGGCAAGAAATGTAGCAAGGCAAGCAAAAGCAAAAACTCCAAAGCCCGAAACAGCAAAGTAACACTGATTTCGTCAATTAATAGTAATTAAACAAGTTATAACTTCTCCGGTCATGGACTTAGAACACTTTTAAAGATTTTCGCAATACAAACTTGTTGTATTGTAACGTAACTCCTACAGCAATGAATTATTTGTGTAATATACGAGGGTGTGAAAACTACGCTAGAAAAACCAGTTGCAACCAGCGCTATGCTATAGTTTTTTTGAACCGGCTTCAAAAAAGGAGGAGGTTTTCAATTCGTCGGAATATATTTTTATTTTTAATTTTTTTATGTATGTTCACCGATTACTCGGGGACTAGTGGACCGATTTCAATAATTATTTTTTGTTTGAAAGGGTGTGTTTTCTAGTTGGTCCCATTGTCACCAAGTCTGGATCTGTTGACGGGATCTTGGAAAATCGAATGAACTCCTCAAATTATAAACCAAGAGGATGGGGTAAGGCAAAAAAATAAGGAACTCCTCAAATTCGTCCTCGGTAAATAATTATTAATTATTAACCGCTAACCACTGAATCACTCCTCTAGTATGTTTTTACTATATTATATTATATAATTTTACACCCGGCATACTTTGTCACATCACACACGCGAACACACACTCACATGCACATACACAGACAAACACCATTTAGTCATTTACTACTAGCCATACTCTTAAGTTATATATCTTGCTGTCTCTGTACCCATACTATGAGTCATAAAATGAAATAACAAATTAATTATAATTTATAATTAATTTAAATAATTGATTTGTTTATGAAAATACCCACAATTGTATAGATAAGTACTAGGTTAAGTAACTGGAACGACGAAACTGGGTCCTGTAACACAGGGTTACCTAGCTCAGGACACAGGGTCGTGATTCATATTGTAATGTTGCCCTTATACAATAAACATTTTTCATTTTCATATTCAATTATATACCAATAGGATGGGGTATGGCAAAGTTTGGAGTCGGTTTTTTTTTTGTTAACAATTTACTTGTTTATGAAATAGGAGACAAACGAGCAGAGGAATCGCCTGATGGTATGCGAATAGCGCCGCCCATGGACACCCTCAACACCAGAGCGGTTGTAAGTGCGTTGCCGGCCTTTAATCTTAAAGGCTTCAAGAAAAGAGCGTGCAAGGGTTTCTTGAAGGTCGTATTGGTCGTATGTGGACCAATGAAAAAGATTGGTGGCTTCAAATGCATCCATAGCAACGTAGCACAAACCTGGTGGAATTGCATCCTTAAAAGAAATAAATGTAAAACTGTTACCGATTCACAATATTTTAGAAAAAAAACCCTCTGTTTCACAATTACGCTTTCTTCTTTAAACTTGGACTGGCGATCGGAGCGGAGCGAAGCGATGGTAGCAGAGGACTTTACGAGGACGCCTTCTTTGTCATTGTCTTTGTCTTAACGAACAGCTATCAGGGACGGCATTCAATCAATTCGTATTTTACATGTTTAAATAAGTTCAGTGTTTTTTAGGCTTATGCGAAGCTATTCCAATTGTGAAGTTTACTGCAAGGATACAAGTATTTACTTTTTACATAGGAAGTCTGATAGGATTTTATTTCAAATGTTATAGTTATATGAATGCAGCAGTGGGAATGTGTGCTAAGTGAAGTCCGAATTTAGACGTTTCAGCGACAGCTGCCTGTCTAAAATAAAATATAAATAATAAATAATATACAGGCTGTTTTTATTGATTTCCGTTCCTTATAGCATATAGCCGTGTATAGCCAAAGAATCGACGTAGCATATTTAGTTTTTCAAAATAGTTTAGACAAAATTATTTTTTCGTTTTCATACAAATTAATTAATTATATCACCAAGGGTGATTGAAAACAGGCCTTAAGAGGGCGCAGTACGGTCGGTGTGGATCGGTTCTCCATACAAACGTATTTATGCTCTCATTTTAAAACGCCATGCTAGAATAACATGAAAATTTATATACACAATGGGATCCGGCATATCTAGGTCGGATCATAGTTTCTGTTGCTAGAAATTGTAAAAGAAAAAAAATACAGCGACTTTTTGAGTTTTTTACGGCTTGTATGAAAACCTTAATAATCGCTGTATTTTTTCTCCATTATAATTTCAAGCAACAGAAACTATGATCCGACCTAGATATGCCGGATCCCATTGTGTATACAAAGTTTCATGTTATTCTAGCCTGGCGTTTTAAAATGAGAGCATAAATACGTTTGTATGGAGAACCGAACGTACTGCGCAGTCTTAAGAGTTAACGTGGAGTATGACAATTCGAAATTCGAATGACACGCACGTCAACATTGTTTAATTGTTATGGATCTTTTATACTATACTAGGGGTGTTAATTAACGAAAATGAATTCTCGAATATCTTCGAAATGGTACGAATTGGGATACTAGTGTCTTAGAGAAGATTAATTTATTTCATCTCAGGATTCTGCCCTCGCAATTAACGGAATTCAATAAAAACACCCTGTATACTTAATAAAGTACCTTTCAAACAGGACAGTACATACTTACATTTTTTTAAATTCAATAACCGACTTTCACGCAAGAATATTCAAACTCAAAGACAGTTTTATAAAATGCCAATGTCAATAATTACAAAAAAAAAATTGGGAGACAATGTTACACAATTAGACCTTGTCCCAAACTAAGAAAAGCTTGTACCATAGGTACTAGACGACGATATGTATACATACATTTATAGATAAATATATTCTTCAATACATAGAAAACATCCAAGACACCATACTAAGAGAGACCCTCAAAAAAAAAAAAAACACTTATGACGTTTACATAATACTGTGTGATTTTATTTGCGTAGGAGTGAAAGGAAACAGTATGCGATATCATACCAAGTATTACGCGCTTCTTGCTCACCGGGGGTGTAACTCAGTGGTAGAGTGTCTGCTTCGCATGCTGAAAGTCCTGGGTTCAAATCCCAGCACCTCCAAAACACAAGTTTCAACTTTTTTTTTTACAAATTGATAAATTGAACATTTTTTAAATGTACAATTATCATTAGCACCTAAAGGTTGCTCCAGAACCTGAAATGGTTTTGGAGGTCATGGTTTTTTAATACCTTAGCCTAAAATATCTACGCTAAAAATATTAATTCAAAGCGTTCAAAAAGGCGTTTCTAAACTCCCCAGATTTAGTAGAAACCATGTCTGCTCTTTATCTTAAAAATATGAACTACTTGTAACAAACTACTTACGAAATTCATTTATATTCCACCCTACACGCGCGACGCCGGGTGAATATCCTCTATAATCTTATCTTTTACATAATACATTAAATTTCAACCGTAATACTATTGCACTATGGTTCAAAATCAAATGTAAATATTCTTCAAGGTTCCTGTCAAGCGGGAATGAACTTTATGAGCATTTACGTAAGTTAGAAGTTCAAGTGTCATGTTGTTCGCTATCACTATGATACAAGGTGTAGGGTTAGGTCGAGTCTTGATGAAACTTTTGTAATTTTCTTATTTTTAGCCACGTGTTTTAAAAGATTCTACCCACGTCTCTTTTGTTCAGTAACTACAAATCGTAAAAACATCGATTTCACCTAAAGTACAAAATAAGGAGTTATTAAACTATAATGAGACCTTTAATAGTACATTGATTAACGAGCGGCGTAAATGGGAAATTGGGAACGAGACTCTATCAGAAGCCCGACGCCGAAGGCGGAGGGCTCTTGTTTGATGACTCGAGTTTGCAATTTTCTTACGTCCCGAGGTAATCAAAATGTTTTCGTCACATTTGCAAGGAAATAAATAACTCCAAAACTAATCAAAATTGACGAAATCAACCACTTCATCTCCAGTATCAATGCATGGATGCCGAGAGCAGCGCGCAACTGCGGGCGCACCTTCAATATTGCGATCAATCAGAGAGCAGTATTCTTGTGGAGCGCGGTGTGTGGAGTTATGGATTTTCATAATAAAATAAACTAAATCGGCTATAACTACTCTATACGCCTGCGTACAATAAGACCCTTAACGAGCAAGTGTGATGAAAAAAATATTTTTACAGTATAAGTACATATGGCGCTACTTTACCACACGAGTGCGGTAATCAGCAGATTACGTGCATATGTAGAAACTTTAAAGGGCCATATGTACTGTAAAACGTTGTACGATAATACACGTGCGATACGTGTGCGTACTGTAACTCCTTTCGGTCGTGTTTTAATTTATCACCACTCGTTGCGAATTTCCTGTTCTCTGCACTTGTATCGTAATGTACTATTGTAGTGTAATTTGAAGTCTTCTTTACATATTTTGGATAATATGTGCACATTTCTACGTCTTCACGTGTCAACGGTTTCCTTTTTGTTACCCCCTCGCTTGCTTACGATTTCGTAATAAGGTTGACTTAAAGAAATGTGTATCCCTACCTTAAGTCTAGGGGAGGTACCTTAAATATTTTATTTATATTTTATTATACCGTTTTGTTAGCGTGTATGATTTGTATACCCGTATCAAATTACAGCTTTCTGGTAGAAACGGTTACGGAGCTAAGCCGCGGACAGACGGACAGACGGACAGACGGACGGACATCATTGACGACCTGTTTAGCCTAGTTGGTAGTGATCCTGCCTCCGAAGCTAGAGGTCCCGGGTTCCCGGCCAGGGTTGTACATTTTTCGCGGATATTTGTTCTGTGGATGTTTAATATGTATTTATCTATATAAGTAAGTATATCGTCATCTAGTACCCATAGTACAAGCTTTGCTTAGTTTGGGACTAGGTCGATTTGTGTAAGATTGTCCCCAATATTTATTTATTTATCAAAGTGATCCTATAAGGGTTCCGTTTTTTATTTCTTCCCTTATCTCCGAAATGTACCAAGATAAACAAATTAATTATTACACAACGTTACTATCAATATTAATATTACAGGAAAAATACAATTACGTACAATTTTTTACGTTGTAACGTAATTGTACAATCTACTATTATCATCAAAAAACATTTCTAAACTAAGTTAGCATAATGCTCCGATAGATGGCGTGAACCTATGGCGTTCAATTTCTCCCGAATTATTGGGCTCGGAAAGGGTACACGATCGTTGTACGGAACCCTCGGTGCGCGAGTCCAGCTCGCAATTGACCGGTTGTTTCGGTACATGTGAGCTGCAAATATATATATGAAGCCATAATATTTTATCTCAGCAGAGTAAACGATCATGCAGAAAATTGTACATTTCCACACGGCGACAATTTATTGAAAAGTATCACACCGTCCAGAGGGTCGATCACTGACTTAAGTCTCACATTCCATTTAAGCTAGCATCACAGAAACGTGCGGCGAAACACATTGAATATCAAATTGTCAGGGGTCGTACTTTTCGTGCCGGTGACGTAAAATTGACGTCACACTGCATATAGGATGATTCCAATGGGTGTTATGGTAATTATTAATATTTAATCATCAATCATTTAATCATGCATTTTTTCTTATACGACCTATTGTATCCGAAGATTATTAAGGATTTCTTTTCATATTTAGAATTTTAATTCATAAGCATGTGAGGATCTCATAGTCTTTCAAGTTTTATAACAGGTTATAGAAATGTTAAATCTAAATATGAACGTAAACTCTCTATGATGACGAGGTTTGTTTATTTACTGGTAATAACTGGTATTACACATGAACCAGTCACAAAAACTTGCAGTATTACCTAATGTTGTACTTTATAAGTTGTGATATGACAGGCAAATTGCGTTTGTAATAGGGACATAATTGTAAAAAGTGTATGTATTCATGATTATTGATTAATGAATGATGATATATTGATTACAATAAGACTAATTAAAATAATCCTATATGGAGCGTGACGTCACAGGCACGAGAAGTATGACCCCTGCAAATTGTAAATGGGAACGTAGGTCTTTAATCGACCCCTAGGTACCAGGGCAGCAGAGCTGGCGAGGGGGTGATCGCGAATGTACGGCGGTACACCTGCCCGGAAACCGATTAAAATGATAAAGCGATGCGCTCCCGTCTCATAAAGGATGTAGATCTGCTAGATACAGTACAAGAAGTATTTTTTTACTAATACAGAATCATTTGCTTTTGCAGCTTTTTTAATTATTTTGGCGCTAAATTAAAAAAAAGCGCAAGTGCGAATCTGATTCGCGCACCGAGGATTCTGAACAAAATTACGTCCATAAAGATTATATGGCGAGTAAAAAAAAGGAAAAAAAGGTACCTATATAAAATAAAATAAACAAATAAATATTGCGAGACAATCTTACACAAATCGATGTCCCAAACTAAGCAACGCTTGCACTATGGATACTAGACGACGATATACATACTTATAGTTATATAGATAAATACATACTTTAATACGTAGAGAACATCCATCCCCACCCAGACCCAAAAACACCCCAGGAACAAAACCCCAAGACCCAGGAATAAAATACGTGCTAAATGCGAAAATAATGCCCCGACCGGGATTCGAATCCGGGACCTCTAGCTTCGGAGACAGCGTCACTACGAACTAGGCTAAACAGGCCGACAAATATAGGTTTATAATGATATTGTTCCTGTACAATTTACGAGTTAGTTAATCTTAATCAATAATAATTTCAAACATTTTGCATGGTAAACTTCGGAAGGGGAACGGTATTATTTCAACATTTTCCTTAATAAATCAAAAAGTTCCGTTTGTACCTTTTTGATACGGAACCCTAAAATCATTGCCATAAACAATATTCTATTCTACTCACTCTAGGGTCAGAGGGACGGCACAGACAGATGCCATCCCAAGTAAGTACTCGAGCAAAATTGTGCACGACAATCCCACGCACAATTTTCATCTGTACAGTCGGCCTCACAAGGGGCTGAACACCTTTGTACCTTGTCGGCTTAACGTCATGTTTAAACTGTCATCGACTGTCAAGGTCTCAAAGTCAAGACTCCAGCTACTTATAAGGCCACGTACCTATCTAGTAGGTACTTGAAAATAGTACTCAATATAATCTACGCCCACAAAATTTATTCTACAACTAGCTGTTGCCCGCGATTTCGTCCGCGTCTTTGCTCGTATTGGTCGCAGCGTGATGTTATAAATAGAAAAATATTTTTTCAAAAACAAACAAACAAACTCTTCAGCTTTATAATTTTAGTATATTTTTTCTTAAAATAAATATTGGGGGACAATCTTACACAAATCGACCTAGTCCCAAACTAAGCAAAGCTTGTACTGTGGGTACTAGGTGACGATATACATACTTATATAGATCAATATATACTTAAATACATAGAGAACATCCAAGACCCAAGAACAAAATCCGTGCTAAATGCACAAATAATGCCCTGGCCGGGATTCGAACCCGGGACCTCTAGCTTCGGAGGCAGTGTCACTACCAACTAGGCTAAACAGGTAGTCAAAGTATATAGATTCAGAAACGGTCAAACAAAACACTTCCTTATTGCGGTTCGTTGAGAAATGAGCCACTTCCCGCACTAGTGCATCCTGGCCGCGATTTAATCTTTCATCCCGCTACATATTGCCGCCGTTGAAATTTTTCAAATGTCCCGCGTGACAAATGCGCAATGCGAATGCCTTTTATAATTGTTCTACTGTGGGTTTAAGAGATTGATACCCATATGGTAGACGGTTAAAGTTCGAAAAATGTGTATGTTTCAAAGGTACACAACAACAACACAACACAACAACAGGAAGGCTATTACGTTTTGAAACATCTTGAAAAAAAAATTGCTCGTCGACGGCCATTTTGATTTGAGCATTCACTCTTGGGATTGAGAGCTAGAGACGAACTTTCCCTTGCCACAACCACAAGGGTACAATTATATAGGGTATTACCATAACTAAATATTTAAATAGAGTACTGGTAAAATATTAAACTGAACAGGCACCATTTCGGACAAACCACAACCATCCCAAGTATTTGATAAAGCTATAACCACAAAATTAATCACAATTTACGTTACGCTGTTCATGTTATTTCTACTAAATTAAATCGTTTGATAAGCTTTTAGGTGCTCGCTTGGTTATTAACGCAAGTGCTTTTAAAAAAATATTAGTCTTTATATTATTATTATTAAAAAATAACTGGGTGAAATTAAGACATTATTTAACTTAACAAATTTTAAAATAAATAAATTAAAAATAAAATTTTATAATACGCATTTTTTTCGGACTTCGGGATCCATAGATTGTTAGTGTTACAAGAATTTAAGAAACTATGTTAGTACCTAAACTTAAATGTAGGGAGGTACAGTGCCTCAGCAAGTCAGCACGTCAGCAGGTTGCTGTCCATCTAAAGTCGAGAAAATATATACAAGAATACTTAACCAAAATTATATAAAGAAAATTAAAACTAACTTAAATCTAAAACGGGCCCTTGAGGCATTGTACCGAGGATGCTGGCGGCATTTCCTCGCTGTATCGCAATGCTGATACGTTGAGCGAGGAAGCCGCCAGCTCTTCGGTCGAGACCAGAATTAGGCGAACTTACTTGACAGCCGAAAATGTTGCCAGACATAGGAAAAAATAAATAGTAATAGGTTTATGTCGACACAAATATCTGGTCTATATATATATATCTATCTTGGGGGACAATCTTACACAAATCGACCTAGTCCCAAACTAAGCAAAGCTTGTACTATGGGTACTAGACGATGATATACATACTTATATAGATAAATACATACTTAAATACATAGAAAACATCCAAGACCCAAGACCAAATATCCGTGCTAAATGCACAAAATTTAAATAATGACCTGGCCGGAATTCGAACCCGGTACCTCCAGCTTTGGAGGCAGTGTCACTACCAACTAGGCTAAACAGGCCGTCAACCCTGTCATATAACCCTGTGCCTTCTATAAATCTGATTCTATTTATATTTTATTAAGTAATTGTCGTGTAAGTATTGTCGAAAGCCGAATGGCTTGCTTTGTTTGGCTAATGTTCCGAACTGTCAACAAAACAAAATGGCGGACAGCGTCCTTAACAATGTCCAAAATGATGTTCAATGTATTTTTAATTCCAACCAATTTTTTTTATTACTATTTTGCTTAGCAAAATTATTAGTTTGATTCCAAACAATAATAAAGATTAAATGACGTTCAGGATACAAAATGCGTAAACACTGATAACAGTTCTTGGACAATAATTTTCAATATGAAATCATAAAATAAACCAAATAAACAGTCATAAATCAACGCTCAATTTTCCAGCGGAAAAACGTTTCAGGCCAGGAAGATATATGCGGTGGCGGACAATAATGATGCATTGATGACCAGCAATTATTATAATACGGTGCGGAAAGTAACGTATTGCTCGTTGGGCACGGTTACCAATAATGGTAGGTGGTTTAATATCTTTTAAATCGTTGTTTTATACATACCTATACATTGCTATTCATTTTAAAAAGTAGAGTAGAAAAGATACTATCTATTTTGTTACTTGATAAAAAGGAAGTATATAGGTACGTCAAGTGTTAATTAGTAGAGAAAATAGTACACTACTTCTTATTTAATGTTAAGTTAAGTTTTTAATTGCTGACTCCAATCAATTAAAATTTATATTTATTTACTATAGAAACTACATGATGTGTGCAACAATAGGTAAGCACATACAAATTGATACACCCTTACAATTTAGATGCACCTTTTATTCCTAAAATGCTCTCACTGAGTCATAGTCATAGCGTCGAATACACATATTGAATACTTCGATACTACCTACACACTAAAGTTCGAAACACACCGAGCGCGGCGCAGCTTCTTTGCGTGGCGGAGGCGGTTTGTCAGCAAAGCGAACGCGGTCCGGGGTACGTCGCACCAAAAAATACGCGCGGTATTCGGTAACGCGGTAGAGCGGAAACAGCGTGTGTGACATATGAAGCATAATCGACAGTCGACAGTTTTAATAAAATACAAAACCGCGTCCGACCCGCACCACACCGCGCCCACTCCGTGTGTTTTGAGCTTTAACTGAGCGTGTTGAAGACACCCGCGACCAGGGCTTGGAACCGGTACCGAAAATACCCGTAACATACCGGTATTTATTATATATAATATAGGTTATATTAATATACCGTACCGGTATATACAATACAATACAATACAATATGCTTTATTGCACACCTCAACAAAGAATTACAGATAGAAACAGCATCAAGATACAAGCAGAGGTAAACAACAGGCGGTCTTATCGCTAAATGAGCGATTTCTTCCAGACAACCTTAGGGTAGCGGAGAAAAAAGTAAACAAACATGATAAGTGGGTGTTGCAAACAAAAGGAATAACTACTAGAAATAAAAAGAAATATAATAATAATAAAAAACACATAAAGCACTATATATACAACGTATACATACGGTATATATTACAGGTTATATATTTATGTAACCGGGTTCGAATCCCGGTAAGGGCATTTGTTTCTGTGGTGAGCAGAGACATTTGTTCCTGAGACTTGGATGTTTTTCTATGTATTTAAGTATATATCTATTAAATATATCGTCGTCTAGTACCCATAACACAAGCCTTATTGAGCTTACTATGGGACTAGTTCGATTTGTGTAAAAATTGTCCCCTAATATATATTTATTTTATTTATTTTTATTTTATTTTTATGTATATTTTATTTATGAAGATTGTGTTTTTCGTTTACTCTGATGTATGCGTATGTGTTATTTTGAATCTTCTTGCAGTCCTTCTGCACTACCTGTTTCCCAGTTTTAGTTAATTGCTTTCCCACTACCCAAAGGTTGTCTGGTAGAGATCGCTAAAAGCGATAAGACCGCCTGTTGTTACCATTTTTAGTAAGTCAGCTACTGTACAACTTATCACTAAGTGGTGCAAAAAAGAATATTTATTATTATTATTTATAGGTTCTCTTCGTTTTGATTCTAGAAAACCGATTACTAAAAAACACCGGTATTTGCACCGAACAATACCGGTTCTTTATAAAGGTTCCTAAACTCGTGTATGCGATGTTGCCATTTCGTGCGAATGCGCGGCGCGGAGGCGGAACTAAGGTCAATAAAATTAATAACATGACACTTACGTTCAAGTCAGTTAATAGCGGAAAGCTATCATCATCACACACTTGATTCACTGGCTTCACTGCTTATTCTTACACCTTATACCACAATTACGATTTACTTACCATAAATCAGGAAGTCCAATTACCGACCTCCGACAAGAATACGTTTAATTCATCGATCCGACGCTTAACTAGCGATGTGAGTGTTTGTGACCTACCCTGTGTGTGTGTTTTCTATCTCTCTCATTCACTCCACTCACGTGTTCGAGTATCGGTATTTTTACTGTTAAAAACCGGTGAAATTCATCAATTTACCCGTTCTCAAGGTATCGGTATCATTTAGGATAACGGTTTTAGCAATACCGGTACTTTTGCATGGTACCGGTACCGAAGTACCGGTACCATGTCTAATACCGGTTCCTGGATCAAGGTCACAATACCGTTTCCGAAAAATACCGGTTATTCAAGCCCTGCCCGCGACACAGCGCCGCGACACGGTGCCGTCTCGTGCCTAACCTATATACCTATAAAGTTTAATTTAGTTAAAACTGTTAAGAGTACCAACATATTTTTTAATACGCACTTGCGTTAATAACCAAGCGAGCACCTAAAAGCATATCAAACGATTTAATTTAGTAGAAATAACATGAACAGCGTAACGTAAATTGTGAATAATTTTGTGGTTATAGCTAGATCAAATACTTGGGATGGTTGTTGTTTGTCCGAAATGGTGCCTGTTCAGTTTAATATTTTACCAGTACTCAATTTAAATATTTAGCTATGGTAAAGTTGTTTTCGAATTGTATAGTAAATTTTTAAGATGACGAAAAGCACGTGAAGCGGGATTTTACAAAACCTTTTGTTGCCTAAATATGAAAGAAAAAAGATAACAATATTTCTGTGAAAGTAGGAAGTTGATCAGGCACTTGTGATCTCTTACTGACCGAGCGAGCGCGAAGCGCCAGCGCAGTGTCTACGTTTCAGCAGTTTAGGCTTGAGAAATGCTATCATAAGTCCGGATGTCCAGTGGATTTTCGAATGTTCTCCTCTACAATTCGCATTTCTCAACCGATTCTCGTGAAGTTTTGTGAGCAGGTGCGATAATATAAAATAGGCTTTTTTTAATTTAGTTTTTTATTGTTTATCTAAATGGCAAAGCCATGGGGTTTGAAAAGGTATGAAAAATCGGTCATGAGGTTTACAGCTCACAATTACTAGTTTTAATTTGATATCAATCTGTTGGGCGCTCGCTCGCTCACGCGCCTGATTAACGGGTGAGAATGAGCACGCGAATTAATTGATATTAATGAAATGAATGAGAAATCCTTCAGATGAGGTTTGTCATCTCGCTCCGTCCCGGTAACGGCCAGGTGGAGCTGTTTGTATGTCATTACCTTAATTGATAGGCCGATCCTTCTAGCCGGATAACCGTACTGGCGGGAAGAAAACGTTACAACAGTTATATTTTGTTAGAGATATAAACTATTGTTCTTTATTTATTTAGATACTTATTCTCTTTTTTTACACAATCATATTTAATTTTTAGTTCTGAGTCTCTCCTATTTATGTATTGAAGTACCTACTAGTTAAAAAAACACGTTTAAAATTCGCTAAAACTACACCGTTAAACCAATGTTTGGTTTGCCTCGATGCACCATTCCGCGACACCTAAAAACTAGTGAAAAACTACAAACCTAACTTAAACTTCACCTAAAAAAAAAGAAAAAAAAACTAGTACACATAATAAGTGTTATACGTAGACTATACGTATTATAAGTAGTTAAATTTCTACTCGTAATCTTATAACGCCTCTTCTCTGCTCAACCTGGAAACAACCAACCGTAACGGTGATACGTTTACATACATCGGACTGGGAGCCAGTGATATCCGGTGTGGGTAGTGAAATACATCTTATGTCTTATTAATAGACATGCTCTCCCCCCTAAGTAACGCTTTATTTACGCTTAACGCCTAAAACTGAACCCTCTGTATATTTAATTTAAGTTCGTTTCTAAAGGTCACAGTTTATTCATCATGTCAGCCGAAAGACGTCCACTGCTGGACATAGGCCGCCCCCAAAGACTTCCACAATGATCGGTACTGCGCCACCCGCATCCAGCGGACACCCGCGACCTTCACCAGGTCATCGGTCCACCGTGTGGGGGGCCTGCCCACGCTACGCCTTACGGTACGTGGTCGCCACTCGAGAACCTTTCCGCCCCAACGGCCATCGGTTCTACGTGCTATGTGCCCCGCCCACTGCCACTTAAGTTTAGCAATTCGGAGGGCTATATCGGTCACTTTGGTTCTGCTGCGGATGGCCTCATTCCTGATGCGATCACGCAGAGAAACTCCTAACATAGCTCTCTCTATTGCTCTTTGGGTGACTTTGAGCCTTCTTATGAGGCCCATAGTAAGCGACCACGTTTCAGTACCATATGTCATCACTGGCAACACACACTGGTCAAAGACTTTCGTCTTGAGACACTGCGGAATATTGGACGAAAAGATGTGCTTCCCGAACGCTGCCCAGCCGAGTCGGATTCGACGATTAAACTCTTTCTCGAAGTTGGACCTACCTAACTGGACAGTCTGTCCTAGGTATTTATTTATTTATTTATTTAGAAAACCAACAGCGATACAGGAAGTATAACTTAAATGCTAATTAAATGATAGTACGGCCAATTACAGGTTTCCCTTGTTAACTTGTGTTGTATAAAAGACAAACGAACGGACTACAATATTGTACTGAAACTGATTGGTAGGTATATGTAATCGTCTACAACTTCGAGCGTAAAGTGTCCGATTGTTAAGGGAGTTGGTGCGACATGGACATTTGACATGATCTTCGTCTTGTCCATGTTCATACTTAGACTAACTCGCTCGGAGGCTTTACTGAGGTCATTGATCATTGTACTTAAATCTTCCATGGTCTCAGCCAAGACTACTATATCGTCAGCAAACCGAAGGTGAGTGAGGTACTCGCCATTTATGTTGATGCCTAGCCTTTTTTAGGTTTATTAGTAGGTAAAAATGTGTATATCCTCTGATCATACATATGTCACTTGTGATAAATCTAAATGTAGATTGTAGATGCATCATGCTTATAGAATGTTGAACATGTATGAACTTAATCAAAAACCCTGATCTGTGTTGGTCAACTTTACACTAGTGTTGTACACATGGTCAATTATGCGCTAATGTACTGATCAAGCTGTGTGCACTTAGCTTTGGATATCATCAAAATCAAAATCAAAATCAAATATTTATTCTGCAAATAGGCCACAAGGGCACTTTTACATGTCAAAGCATGAATTTATACAATTTAAAAACTGACAATCTTACTTAATAATAATGATTAAAAAATATATACTGATTAACAATACAATGAAAATAAATTTACAAATATTAAGGACTTATTGAATACGATCTGTGTCCGAATAAACAAAAGGAATATAAAATTAATTTAATATCTCAGAGATGTATATGGTCTCTGAGCGTCCAAATATGATTAATAACAATTATTTCAAAGTGCTTAGAGATGTAAATGATCTCTAAGCCCTAAAATTAAAATAAGTAAACTTAATATTGTTAGAGATGTATAAGGTCTCTAAGCGTCAATAATAATAAAACTAATCCAGAACAGGATCATGTCTCTCGTCAATCTACATACAATAAAATAACACTAGTATTAAGGTATTTACTATGCCCTTGCAAGCATATGAACAGACCGGACTCCACAAACAGCACCCGATCACGAGTATGACGCGTATCTCAGCCATCGCCTCCCTCGACCATCTGTTAGGGAAGGTGGCGACCCGATCAACGACGCCACCGTAAGCAAAGCCCTTTAAGCGAGCATGACATATTCAGGCTCATGTTATAAGCTACTGAACACGCGCGAGCTAACTGAACCATGTATTTGTATCATGTCTGTAAAGTGTACCTTCCTAATAAATAAATAGAGCTAAAATAGCTGTCAACTATTTGGATATTGTGGTGTCACTTATTGGGAAGTTAACCTTATAGGTTCACTAAGTCACCATCGTGTAAGTGCAACAGAAGGCGAGCCAGAGCTCTCCAAAGCCATCCCGCCATTACCGGTCCCTGTCTCCGCTAAAGTAAGAAGTTCTATTTTTAAAAGGTTTCTGAGGTGATATTTTACCGTGATGGCTCCCGTGATATTGCCGGCTCGGCTTTTCAGCGTTATTAACTTACGTGATACAGGGTGTCTGGGTGGTGTCAAATTGAACGCTCATGGATCAAATTTTCAGTAATTTTAACCACACTTCCTATTAAGCCTAGTAGACGACCTGTTTAGCCTAGTTGGTAGTGACTCTGCCTCCGAAGCTAGAGGTCCCGGTTTCGAATCCCGGCCAGGGCATTTATTTGTGCATTTTTCACGGATGTTTTTTCTTGGGTCTTGGATGTTTTCTATGTATTTAAGTATGTATTTATCTATATACGTATGTGTATCGTCGTCTAGTACCCATAGTACAAGCTTTGCTTAGTTTGGGACTGGGTCGATTTGTGTAAGATTGTCCCCCAATATTATTATTATCTCTTTATTATTTTTTTCTCTTAGATTAGGTTTTTACAATATTTCTATAAAAAGTAAAATCTAAAACAATATTTACAAAACATAAAATAATTATAAAAACCTAACCTAGGGTGCCGCCGGCATTGGCAGCGAGGCAAGGCTTACCGGTGGTTAGGGCGACAGAGAGAGGAACCTCCTGACTATTCGCGCCGCGTCCAGGAGTACCGCCTTCTGTCCCTGACCCGGCCATCTAGCGAGAGAGGAAGATGTTGGTCGAGACTCTTTGCAATTAGACCGTTCGCATTGACGACTATCGGGACAATGATCGTCGAATCACCATCCCACATGGCGGTTACCTCATGTGCCAGGTCTAGGTACTTGCTAGCCTTATCCTTCTCGGCCTTCACGAGGTTCTCATCATGGGGGATGGTGATATCGACGAGCACTGTCTGGCGCTTCAATCGATCTGTCAGCACGATATCAAGTTTGTTGGCTATAATAGTCCTGTCCGTGATTACAGATCGATCCCAATAGCGCGTGGCACGACCATTTTCGAGAACTGGCGCAGGTGTGTACTTATAGTACGGCACTTCGAAGTCCACAAGACCGTACAGAAGAGCAAGCTTCTGGTGAATAATCTTGGCTACCAAGTTATGTCTGTGCAAGTACTCGCCGTTAGCAAGATGATCACAACCGGAAATGAGGCACCGAATCATAGGCCTTCTTATAGTCAATCCAGGCGGCCGAGCCCGAGGCCCTCTGTTTCGCCGGACTCGTTGGCAAATGGTCATGTCTATGAGGAGGAGCTCTGTAGTACCACGTGACCCAACCCTACATCCATTTTATTATTATTATTATTATTACCCCGGGTCTGTTTAGCCCGATGTTTAGCCAAACATGGTAGAGAATGCCATTTGGCATTAAGCCCGCCATTTGCACAATAACATTTTATGCAATAAAGTTTAAATAAACAAATAAATATTATTGTGTGTTTAAGCATTACGGGGCGTATCATGAACTGATACGTTTTGAATTCCATTGTGATATATTTAGGGCTCCCCCACATCTAACCTCTCCCGAACGTCGACGCCTCACCAACGCCCGCGCGGCGTCGACGCAGCGGCGCCTCTCGAACGTCGACGTCGCAGTGACGTCCGCGCGGCGTCGGCACCGCGCCTCCTCGACTTTAGTGGCGGCTGTCGAGCGTCGGAGCGTCTTGTCGGCACCCACGCAGCGTCACTGCGACGGACTGAGCACGCAACCCACCGCATCTCAACAATATCAGTTGAAAATTAGGCACCAAATAGGATACACGTACTTACTGTTCGAAATTTGTTCGATTATCGAAAAAGTCATGGATTCCGACGAAGAAACACTGCTGTTAACGTTACTGTTGAAACGGAAATTACGTAAAAAGAAGAGAAAATATTGTCGTCGATATTGGCAAGATCCTCTATGGAGTTCTGGAATTCATGAAAGTGACTATTTTTGTGTTGTATAAACGACAAAAAAAAATGAAAAACACTTTTGAGTATTTAAGAATGCCCAGCAAAAAACATTTGTGGAACTTCTGCTTATAATTCAAAACGATTTAAGACTCTCTTCAGGTGAAATTGTCATTCTGAATTTTGTATCATCCATGAATTTTTTGATAATCAAACAAATTTCGAACAGTAAGTACGTGTATCCTATTTGGTGCCTAATTTTCAACTATATTATTGAAATTGTTGAGACGCGGTGGGTTGCGTGCTCTGTCCGTCGCAGTGACGCTGCGTGGGTGCCGACAAGACGCTCCGACGCTCGACAGCCGCCACTGACGTCGAGGCGGCGCGGCGCCGACGCCGCGCGGACGTTACTGCGACGTCGACGTTCGAGAGGCGCCGCAGCGTCGCGTCGGCGCTGCGGGAGCGCGGCATCGACGCCGCGCGGGCGTTGGTGAGGCGTCGACGTTCAGGGAGACGCTAGATGTGGGGGAGCCCTTAGATTTATTTACAGCTAGCTTTTACCCGCAACTCCGTCCACGAGCAACTCGTTCTATTATAGAAATAATTGCTATTTAATTGTTGTAGGCGTAGACTTAAATCTAGCCTATACAAACTTCTCTCTTTACACCCCCTAAGAAATGATTTCCGGAATTATAACTATTTTATGTCCTTCCCCGGCACTCAAACTATCTCTATAACAAATTTCATCTAAATCGGTTTAGCGGTTTAAGCGTGAAAAGATAACAGACAGTCAGAGTTAATTTCGCATTTATTATATTGGATATATAACATATGGATATGCAGTATAAGTAGTAATAGTATAACAGCCTATGGACGTCTACTGCTGGACATAGGCTTTCCCTAAAATGACCAGTCCTGCGCCACCAGCATCCAGCGGACTCCCGCAACGCTTACCTAGTCAGCGGTCCACCTTGAGGGGGCCTACCCACACTGCGCCATCCAGTACGTGGTCGTCCCTCGAGAACCTTTCCGTCCCAACGGCCATAGATTGCACGAGGAATGTGCCCCGCCCACTGCCACTTAAGTTTAGCGATTCGGAGGGCTATATCGGTTATTTTGGTTCTACTGCGGACGGCCTGATTTCTGATGCGATCGCGCAGAGATACTCCGAGCACAACCCTCTCCATTGCTCTCTGGGTGACTTTGAGCCTTCTTATGAGGGCTATAGTAAAGGACCACGTTTCTGTGCCAAATGTCATCACTGGCAACACACACTGGGCAAAGACTTTCGTCTTGAGACACTGCCGAATATTGGACGAAAAGATGTGCCGTAGCTTCCCGAACGCTGCCCAGCCGAGTCCGATTCGACTATTAACCTTTTTCTCGAAGATTTGTGTCTACTCTAAATCTTGACATGGATCCTGTAGACTTCTTTTGGATACTGGGACAAATGTTAGGAGGATATAGATAGATACTGTACGTATAGATCCGATGACAAATGTATTTACATCACTGCGCCACACGTTCCCTCACAATATTGTCAAAAGTTAAATAATTCCACTTGATTTATGACGTAGCATGCAGCACGTTACACCACAAAACGAAAAGGGCTTATCTTCATACCTGTAACACAAACTTGTGGCGTTTCTGAACGAATTCGCCGAGAGGCGCTTCGCATACAGATTTTTTACAAACGCGGCCGTGGGCTCTATTTCGTTCATCTTTTTCACACCCCAATTGGATTTAGATAGGTTAACAAGTAACGACATGTTCGATACTTTAAACTGACAGGCACCAGTAGTGGACACTTCATTCCAAATTCAAGGAGCATACGTTTTTAAATTGATTGTTGTATAAAATTGTTAAACTCTTAGTTTCTTTTGAATAAGAGTTTTTGCAACATGTTTCCAAACTCGTTATACTAGTGAACGCGGCACAGGCAAGGTTCTCCTATATTATGCTATACGCGACGTCTGACTTTAGCTGCACAACGCTTACTATAGAAATGTACTGTAGCGGTCTCTTTCAAACGCCGACGTCCGCGTCTTTACGTCCATAGAAATGTTGACGCCGAAGTCAGACGACGCGTATACCATAAAATAGAACACCAGGACCTAAGCGAGCGCGCTTGATGATTGAAAAAATGCTATTGAGATATGAAGCGATGAATAAAAATAGACTTCTTTTTTGTGTTTGCTGCAGTTGTTATCGTGTTACGAACGGCTATAAAATGCTGAATATGGGAAAATAGGGCGTGCTTGCAATTACTGACTTGTTATTTTATACAGGCTGTTTTTTTTAATTCCATTAATTGCGAGGGCACATTCCTGAGATGAAATAAAGTAAACTTCTCCAAGACACTAGTATCTGCTCTGATATCTGACATTTGCGCAAAGCGTAATATTTTGAAGCAGAAAAACACATCTCAAAATTATTTAATGCCTATCGTTTCTTTATACATAAATGTAAATGATTATTAATATCCATTGTAAAATTAAGCTGGAATGAGTCTACTAATTAAATTTTATCAATAAATAATACTTAACTGTGTCATTATAGGACCCGGGTATATCCTAAAACTACGACCAGGACCACCGTGGGATGGGCAGCAGCATCCCTGGAGTGCGGTGGAGATACTGCGATCGCCAACCCGCATGCCAAGCGTGGCGATTATGGCATTTACCCCCCATAAAATTGGGGGAGGCCTATGTCCAGCAGTGGACATCCTTGGGCTGTTATGGTGGTGGTGGTGGTTTTAGTGGGCAAATTAACATAAAATAACGCCACTGATTTATAAAAAATATTTTATTAATATTGTAGGAGTTCTAAGTATAGTACTCGTAAGTATTGATTTAGAGGAGCGTCCATACTTTCCGTTCCTATAAACACAAATAAAAAATATCAAAAAAAATTAGCAATGTTATTATAAGTTAAATTGGGCATTTATACACTTTGAGTCGTCGTTCCACAATAAAAAATCGGATAAAAAAAGAAAAAAAAAATCTTGTATGGAGGGTCCAAATTTTCAAAATTCGGTATCGACCCCTAAAATGTATTTATAAATTCTGAAAAAAATATTACGTTGGTTTTTTAGTCGTAGATAATACATTAAGCTTGTGCCCCATAGAAAATTATAACTTCGACGAAATAAGGACCACCTTAATATTTACGTAGAAAGTATTTTAATACAGTATACTCGTATTTTCAGAGAAACTCACACGTCTTAACAATATCTGATACAAGAGAAGCGTAAAGTTATAAATAGTTTGACTCTACGTATCACCGTTTTCTGCGCGACGATGCCGCCGTTTAATATTTCTGCGACAGAGTTAAATGATAATCTTGATTTGTTCGCAAATCGCTTTAGCTTAGCTGCTGCTGATTTAAGAATTTTGTTTATTTTCAAAAACATAAATTAATGTCATTTATACATTATTTTTTGTCAATTCAGAGGGATTGAATAACATAATATTTCAAACGTACGTTAAATATATCTGCCGTTGCAATGTAATAACAGGTATACCTTACAATATAGATAGTTACGTATAAACCAACCAATCAACGCCGAACGAGCCAACTCGATGTTTTTCACACCTCTGAACCGCGCTTTTAAGCATGCGCCAGCTATTTAGCACTTCGGAATCAGTTATTGCTCTAAGCTCAATTCAGGAAAGTGTGTAATAACCTCATCAGCTGTTAACTCCTCTCTATATACTTACTTTAACATGCCAGAATAATTAATACGTATAGCTTGGTTGTTACTGTTAATTTGGAACAATATATAAATAATCAAACTGTACTTCTAAACTAACTTAAACTGTACTTCGGTGAGTGTGCTCAGGAGCTCCATGAGCTCATACCGCCTTCCCCCTTCTTCCATCGGACATCCAGACGTACGGCTGGCTACCATCCTTACCTGGTCGAAATTCCTCTAGTTCGAACCAAGCGCTTTGCTTCTTCTTTTATAATGCGCACTTCTAAGGTTTGGAATTCTCTGCCGGCGTCTGTATTTCCGAGTTCATATAACCTGGACCTTCTTAAGGCACGAGTGAATAGACATCTTCTGGGTGAGCTCGCTTCATCGTCGGCCTCATCTTTGCCCCCTGGCTAGATGCTGGCCAAGAGCAATCCCATTTTTATTAAAAAAAAAATAGTTCCTTTTTCCACATGAGTAAAATCATGTGTTTTTTCTATTAATGTGTTAAAGTTGTAGTGTTATATATTCTCGTCTCAACTGATCTCTCTCAGTACTCGTATGGCCACTTCCACTTACTATCTTCTGACATTACAAATGCTTTAGGTTCTAAATGTTCCGATATAGTTCCGTTATACATAATATTTTTATGTAAACCTCTTCAGTCTTCAGTGGCAAATAAGTGTACGGCCCGCCTAATGGTAAACGGTCACCGCAACATATGGACGCCTGCAACTCCAGGGGAATCACATGTCCGTGGTCGACCCTATAACAATTAATACACTCCTTTTTTGAAGAACTAATATTGTAGTCCGTCGAGAGTATACTAATACTAACTATAGGTACAGTCAGAATCATAAATATGTATACAATTTTGAACCTTGTTCCCCAGACATTAGTTCCGAAATGTATACATATTAATGATGCTGACTGTACTATTAATATTACTCATAATTAGTAAGTAGGTACTTGTATATTAGTATTTTTTTTATTCTGCAGATTGGTAGAAGGGCGACAGCCGCTTAAAGGGCTGAATTGTATTATCAAATCATAACGTTTGGTAAAATAATGTTCATTTTTATTGAAATTCATCTGAAATCGATCAGAGGCCGTGAATATTTCACGTTATATTGTCATTTCTAGCAATTGATGGTTTAAAAATAGGGAAAGTCTAGTTGCAGTCAACCGTTATCGAAACCATAGAAGGCTATGCTTACGCTACATTCATTCACAGCTCGTACGCGCGAATGAAAAAAGTAGGATATAAAACAAATGATCCATCGTAGCGGGAGGGAGGGGTTCGGATAAGCCACAAAAAAATGACAAAACAAAAGGTGAGTTCGATCACAGTCGCGGCCTCGAGCTGAAGGCGAGGGTGCAAGTTGTGAGCGACAGGCGACTTCTTAATTTTCGGTGTGGAGGCGGTATGAAAGCTGTCAACTGCCAGTCGAGTCATTACTGCTACTTTACGTGTGCCTAAAGATTTTATAGTGTTACTTTTAAACACATTTACTGCCAGCGATTTCCTTGCACTAAATGTAATCATTTAATCATTTAATCATCATTTATTGCATCCATGGTCTTTACATATAGGTGTTACATTAGTATTAGTTTCGCATGGACCCTGATAGGGCACAGCAATTGGTAGTGACTAGCGAGTCTTATAACTAATTTAAGAGATAATGGATTCATTGGTATGTACATTCAACTAAAATTATTAATATGACACATAGTAAAAAATAGAGATTTTGGAAATTAAAATAAAATAATCAATTAATAAATAAATAATTCAGATTCGACCATTCTATCATACATGTTAGTAGCAAAGTATATAGTTGGATTATTAATTAGCAAATTACTTGTATATATGTAACAGAAAGCTGCTACGAGACGAGCGCCCACCTAGCGGGCACTTGGCACTTAAAACGTTAAAAGAAGTTCTGTCGCCAGTGGACGGCTATTGAAAACACGTTAGGCAAACCATAGTAAAAAGGAAGTCAGCTACTAAACCTAAACCATCGCTTTTTGTGCCGCATGTAAGCAACCATGCCGTATGTACCGCTTCAGGGCACACATTAGATGATTGTTTGTTTGAGCTGAGCTCCGCTGTCATTTGTAGCTACCGTCTTTCTTAACTCCCATCATTCCCGGTTCGTGTGTCACCAGCCACTGATATCTGTTGTTCCGGGCTTATGGAATTAGGACACTAACTGGAACAAGCAGCTTTGCTCCTCACCTCGCTCTTGCTTATCGTTTCCGCCCTTCTCAGTTCTACAATTCAATTCAATTCAATTTTTATTTGCTTTAAAACACAATAAAATGCAAATACAATTTAGATGAATCATCGATAATTAATTAGCCAAACATGTAAAATAAAATCATATTACGAGTAAATTACAACAGAAATCACTTAAAATTAATCACAATAAAATACAATATACAAGAAATGTTTAATTATGTCAAGTTAATTTAATGAATTAGCAAAATATTCGTCAATGGAGTAGTATGAGCCTGCAGCTACATCTGCACGAGGCCATGCATAAGGCGGGTGATAGGAGACTATGGAGAAGTCTGATCAGCAATAAAAGGACATGATGTCACGATCCTCAGCATTGAGGGAACGACTGATGATGATGATGATGCCTATGTGAGGCAGGTATTCTAGAGCAACCTTCGATGACCCTAGAAGCTTTTTTTCTGTTTTAATAGTACAGAATTCACATTGACTCCTTTTCCCCAAACCTCTATACAACATCGGATAATACTCTCGAAATACGAGAAATAAACATTTTTTAATATACACTTATCCGAACTATTTGACAAACTTTTTAATGCAAAGCACGCACTAGCCAGTTTCTTATTAACTTTGTCAATTTGTATATTCCACCTCAGAAAAGGGTCTAGATTTACACCCAGAAAGCATATACAATTTGATTTGGAAATCGGTATGTCACACTTAAAGTCATGGCTATTACTACTACGGCGGAAGATCATGTAGAAGCACTTACTGCAGTTCATCCGTAATCCATTTGCCATGAACCAGTTAGACAGCTCAATCCAGCACGTTTGGATTAGCTCGTTAAACGCATTTGCAGAGCTGGCATTTAAAACTATACTAGTACATACAAGTAACATACTTCACTGATATTTCACTGATCTTTGTTGTTCCGGACTTATAGAATCAAAACATTAACTCAAACTACTCGCTCCACTCCTCGCCCCGCTGTCGCTCATCGCTTCCATCTTCTCAATTTCCAGTCAAGCCCGCACTGTGTGTCGCCCAACATTGGCATCTTTCGTTCCGGACTTATGGAAATAAGACACTAACTCAAACTGCCAGCTCCGCTCCTCATCTTGCTGTCATCGCTTCCGTCCTTCTCAATTCCCTTTACGTTTGATCCGTGTGTCGCTCGCCACTGATATTTGTTATTCTAGACTTATTGAATCAAAATATTAACTCAAACTACCCCCTCCACTCCTCGCCCCGCTGTCGCCGATCACTTCCATCCTTCTCAATTCTCATCAAGCCCGCCCTGTGTATAGCCCACATCGCCCACCATTGGCATCTGTCATTCCGGACTTATGGAAACAAGTCACTAACTCAAACTACCAGTTTCGCTCCTCGCCCCGCTGTCGCCTATCGCTTCCGCCCTTCTCAATTCCCGTCACGCCCGCTCCGTGTGTCGCCTGCCACTGATATCTGTTGTTCCGGACTTATGGAATTAAGGTGCTGACTCAGACTCCTTTTTGTGGGATTCTTCGCCGACGTGTAAACTGCCTACTGTGGTCGGGGCTTTATTTTCTCTGTAAATAGTGCCTTTGTTATTTTTACTCGGCAAATCCAGGAGGAAATGGTATAAGTAATTTTATAAAGCTAAGTATATTAAGCATTAGTACATGTTTTCCTTATAAGTATTGTGAATATTTTTTAATTAACATCAATACTTGATATACGTAGATGTGTAGAAACGATAAATAAGTATAACAAGACAAATACAAAACATAAACATAAAAACATGTCCCAACTACTTTTTTCCTCAGCCTACTAAACAATACATTATTAAACGACACTTAAAATGATAGTATTTTACCTCATCTAAACTCTCACAAGAGGAAATATGAATAAAACTTCACGCCACCAGAGTCAAATTCGAACCCTCCATACAGAAGCTACACTTCGTATCCAAACGGCAGCATTTCGGTTTCCTGTGCACGGAAAACATAAGCGTGTCCCTTACACGGTGGGGGTGGGGAATCAAGGCACCCCTTTAAGCTAAATTACAGGTCTTCGGATGGCTTGTGAACTTCTAACAGTCAAAGCTGCCCACTCACTTGACAAGGTTAATCCCAATAAGGTCTAGTTTCCCCCTTGGATTGGAAGGTCAGATGACAGTCACTCCCGTACAAATTTGTGCTTACGCCATTTCTTGGAATTAGGTAGTGGACCCCGGGCATCCTTAAGGATGCAACTGTACTGGAATAACGCTAAGATGATTATGATATAAGTAAAAGCCCAAAAGATACAATTTAATGGCGTATAGCATCTACGCTTACGTGTTAAATTATAAATGGTTTAAGAGTAGAAACTATTCACTTTGCTTCTAAATTAGGAAGCTTTGACATTCAAATTCGTCAGGGAGTTTGCCTCTCCTTATAAATTTCATTCGACTACTAAACTTTGTCTTAACAAAGAAAATATCTACATAATAGACAAAACCTCTAGTAATAACCCTGAAAAAGACTTCAGTACCTAGCTATGGAAAGCAAAAGACAAGAGAAAATGTAAGGAAAACCAAGACAACCAGTTATTTTTTTAACAAGAGAGCAAAGTAGATTTTTGCTGCGAGTGTTGATGTTGAGTTCCGAGCTAGCGAAACTATGTTTATTTGAATTACAAGCATAGCGAGTGACTCAAAATTTGAATCTTGAGCGTAGCGAGGGACTCAAAGACACGAGATGAAAACATCTTTGCTCTCGTGTGATACATACAACTTTTTATCTAGATGGCGAGAACATACAAGGCAAAGGAATTATTGATAGAGAGAATGAATTTTAAATTTCCAAGTTTGTATTACACCCCGCAGTATAAAAAGATGACCAGCGACTAACCTATGATATGAAAGATTAAAAAGTAAGTTTTTTCACGCTCGCAGCAAAATTGCATTTTGCTCATTGGTTTCAAGCAGCAAACCGCCATGTTCGAGCCGCTGAGGAAATAGTTATTTGTTCAACAAGAGAGCAAAGTAGATTTTTGCTGCGAGTGTGGATGTTGAGTCCCGAGTTTTCACGATGGGAACGGGTTAGTCACTGAATCCGTACAAAATATAAATAGATAGACAATGACAAATGGCAATCAGAAACGTTGCAATAGCAACAAATTAATTGTAATATTGTAGGAAAAACTTCATCCCGCTCCACATATAAGACTCATTTCTCAAAAATGAAATGTGGACGTCACTTGGAAGGCGAAGTATACAGTTTATGGTCAATCATAAATTAAAAAAATACAAACATTGCAGGCTCGCCCCGCGCTATTAAAATGTTAATAACATAACACAAAGATAAATAAATACCCTAGATGGATTGTATTAAGTTGAACAAAGTGCCTGATCTGATACGCTCTTTACTCTGACGTCAAACCAAGTGTGTTAAAACGAGATAGCATCATGGCTCCTATTCCTATCTTCAAGCCGTGCGCGGCACGTCACCTCGACAACCATATTAGCTTGATAGCCAGCTGGATATCAGAGGCGTTGTTGTATTTTGCTAATAATTTGTGATTTTAATGATTATAGTGAACTTTTGGTTGAATTACGTGTTTAACATTAAGTATGGCGTGCGTTCGTGCCAGGGTGTTTTCACCGAATGGGTGTACGTAGTGAAAATAATTCAAATGTATCAATCCACCGGCAAGCTGTATGACATGAATATTGTGATTATAAAGTTTATTAAGTCTACTTATTAAATATCTATAACTGGAAAATCATGTGTAGTTATGTGCACCAATTCTGCGCAATTGCATGATTATTTTAATAATAAAGAATGCTTCCCAATGTTTTGACTTTTCACCTACCACGTCGTGTTGTACTTGAGATCCTTATCGTGATATCGATAACGTACAATAGTCAATAGTATTTACTGTGTTTACAATTACAAAACAGGTTTCCAGCTAATTTGGAAATTAGGACGGAATAGATCAAAAATATAAAAAGAGGCGAGCAATGGAGTCCCACACAATACTCAAGAATATGCTCGGCACATTTTGAAGAATCCTGAGGGCCTACTCCAAACTTTGAAAATCGACTTTGTATCGTGTCGTCCCTTTCCGTCATTAAGTGTATAACACGAGAGTGAACGGGACGGCACGACATTTTCGAAGTTCAGAGTAGGCCCTCCGCTTCCGTCAGGGATACGTTCGAAAAACTCCATTCTCATTCAGTGCCAACAATATTTGTTAATCTTCCCTTAGCATGTCAACCAGTAAGTCCATATGTTCAGAATATACAACGATAATTAACAAGTCTTGTGCTCAAAAGTAGTAGTAAGTATCTCTAAGACCTATCAGCTAGTTTGGGATGATTTAATCAAACAAGTGGCAAAAAGTATCAACATGTGCAAGTCAAAATCTTTCAACGTGCTCATTTGTATATATGGGTAAAGACCAAATTTTTATACCATCGTTAAGGCATTTAATTCGTCTACAATTTAATTGATTCCTTTGTGACACGAAAGTTACCCATATAAATTGTATGACAAATTTTCGTGTCACCATGGAAACAATTAAATTGTAGTCGAATTAAATGTATTAATGATGGTCCAAAAATTTGGTCTACACCCATATATTACCAGACAGCACTCGCACATTCATCATCATCATCGTCATCATCATATCTGCTGAAGGACGTCCTCTGCTGGACATAGGTAATTAGCGCAGATCAGGAGTAAAGGAGTTGGAGATTCGTTTATTGAGCTGCCGGTATAATGTCGCATCGGCTGAAGACTGTAGAATCATTTGACTCCTTTCATTTGATCCATTTGAGCCTCTGAATGGAGCTAGAGAGCCATTTGGTCCTGTTCGTCTATTAAGCCTTGACGAACTTAGACCCAGTACTATGGACAGCCTCCACAAGCTTCCCACCGCAGCTTCCCATGTTGCCACCTAGGCAAGCGAAACGGTTTTGGAGTTGCAACTGAGAGCTCTGGGAGTTTCGGATTTGGGCTGCTGCTGGTCGGAGTGTAGACTTTATCAGTCAAGAGCACTCTAGCTTAACACATATATTCAATGTGCCTCTTACCAGACGGTGATCACTTCCGGTTTTAACCGTGGTGATCACAGAGAAATCATTGAATATATGCCTTTTCTTCGACATGATGGAGACAATCTCGTTTTTAGTTGCACCGTCGGGACTCATTCAGGTCCATTTCCTGTGCTCACGTTTCTTGAAAAAGGAGTTCATCATGCAGAGTCCCTCCTTCTCCAAGAAATCAGCAGCAGTTGGCCCCGATGGTTCAGACTCCCAACTCGAAATTGCCCCACTCTCAACTCATTGCCATCTCTCTTGCACAGATATTCTAGCGCTTTGGCTTCATAGATGATTTCTGATTTTAACTTGCATTTTTATTAAATCTATACTTGCACTAGACTCTGTACATAGAGAGGTATTATTATAACGGGCATTATAGCTCCTTTACAATATAAAAATAATTAATAAAAACCTGGACTGAGCACCGCAGTTTATTTTATTTTACCATTAAATTATTAAATATTTTTATCGACAAAATCTTGCGATAAAGACTGCACAACACTAGCAGTATTGACATCTATCAAATGTTTAGCGGGGAATGTAAATTGGAAATGGTGCCATTCCACCATTTAAGACCAAATAGTGTAGCAACATTTGTCTCTTTTTCTCTTTGATGTACTTCTTAAGATAGTAAAGCACGGCATTACTTATTCAGATCCTGCGAAATACAATCCATCTAGGGTATTTATTTATCTTTGTAAAAACATATAAATTCGTTTATTTCTCGAAATCATTTTTTTTTTAAAGACAAAACAGTCATACAAAAGATTGCACAGGTTGTATTCAGCCAGTTCAAGTCGTATTTTTCTGTTACAAACGCGGCGTTTTTTTACGTGTGTGAAAAAATCAACGGTTTTCGTTGGAAAACTACACTTCCAATTCTGTTAAGAAAAAAAAAATGGCGGGGGAGCATGTACAATTTGACATTTTAGGGTTATGTTTATCAAAACTTAATTCTGATTTAGTCTTTTGCCTCATTTTTGAGAAAAGCACTATTTACGCTTCAGCTGGAATGTCAATTGCAGGCTTCTAGTCAATTAAACAGACTCCCAAGGTCGTCCGTTTAAAACTAATACCCAGCCTGAAACCACCTGCCTGATACCAGTTTAAATAGTTTTTTAAATATTATTTTTATTAAAATGGGATTGCTCTTGGCCAGCATCTAGCCAGGGGGCAAAGATGAGGTCGACGATGAAGCGAGCTCACCCAGAAGATGCCTATTTTCACTCGTGCCTTGAAAAGGTCTAAGTTATATGAACTCGGAATTACACAGAGATTATTTTTAATTACTTTAGTATTGTCTGCATGAAAGGCGCAGGTGTTGTTGAAGGAAAACACCTTGCATAAAATATAAATCAACTGTATTCCACTTCAAACAACTGGACCCGGGTATGTCCTAAAACTACGACCAAGACCACCGGGGAATGGGCAGCAGCATTCCTAGAGTGCGGTGGAGATACTGCGATCGCCAACCCGCATGCCAAGCGTGGCGATTATGGCATTTACCCCCCATGAAATTGGGGGAGGCCTATGTCCAGCAGTGGACGTCCTAGGGCTGATATGGTGGTGGTGGTGGTATTCCACTTGCCTAATCTAGTTCAGTTTTACAAGGATGCGTCGCGTGTAGCGGTTAACGCCCAACTCCTTTCCATTACATCTCTACCCACATACATGAACATAAGTTCTTAAATCTACCTACATATAATTCCTATGTGCATATTTGTATACAGGGTGGGCCCTGTAACAGGAGCAAAAAATTAAACGGTGGACTACTTAGCGGGCCAGCATTTATTTCCAAGTAGTCTCAGTTGAAAAAAAAAAATAGTTTTTTTTTAAATTGTTTTTCTTCAAAGATAGCTTACATGTATTTTTATTACTCTTCTAAAGTGATATTAATCTCAATTAAATTTAAAAACTCAATAAAATTAAAAAAAACATTGAGAAAATACCAAAAATATCCATGAAAACAAAAAATGCAAAATCAATTATGACTCATAACATGATACTACCTCAAACACTGCATTGACTGGTGTGTTATAATCTCGTGGTGTCAAGATCCATTACTCGGAGGTCATAACTTCAGATCAAAATTTCTCCCAATTGAAATTTTTTTAATTTATTTCGGATGCAAGGAGTTACTGCAGATGCTCTAAGAAAGCGTCCTTTTAAATATTTGCTCCAGTTGCAGTGCCCACCTTGTATACGGTATCTTACACTGCAGTTAGTTGGAAACAAAAATGCACTGCATTAAATGCACTCTCAACATTACGCATCCTTGGAAGCTGTAAAGAATGTATTTAAAATTTTATAAAATTACATGTAATAGAAACTCATTCTATAAATCGATGGATCTACTCGCTAAATTTAATTTATAAGTAACGGTACAACTGTGTAACTTGGCCGTGTATCTCGACAGCCGAGTCTGAGGGCCTACTCCGAACTTCGAAAATCGAACCTCGTATCGTGCCGTTCCGTTCTGTCATATAGTTTGTAACACGAGAGTGAAAAGGATGGCACGACACGAAGTTCGATTTTCGAAGTTCAGAGTAGGCCCTCTGATTGGTATGCCGGGAGAGGGGCAACTTTCTCAATTTTTCTGATTATCACACACGGATAGGTATTTACCTTGTATGATTCGTTACTTATAAACGAGGGAGCTTAGATACATTGTACTATAATATTAGTAATCGTATTTATTTTCGAACCGTGAGATCTTTGACAAGACAAGTACGGTTGTCAGTTTGTTGCATTTTTAGCACAACCCAGGGTGTAGGGTAACGGTGGGTACTCCCTGCGGACGGTGCAACTTTGACCCCCTTTGTCAAGTGAGTGGGCAACATGACTATTAGAAGTTCTCAAGCCCGAAGGCTTCTAATTTGGCTAAACGACTGCTGTCGTAGATAGCAGCCGGGATCAACGGCTTAGCGTGGCTTCCAAAGCACGGGAGCGCTCAGTTAGTAACCACTCAAAGCGGTCACCCAGCCAAGAACTGACCCGGTACGCGGCCACCGCTGCGCCACGAGCGCTCCAACCTTTAATGATGCGTAAGTTCGGTCTAAATGTAATTTACCATACTATAAGTGACACGTTACATTTGACACGTTTAAATTAAAATACATTACATTAAATTAAATTATTATAAGGGAATATTCTATTCATGTACCATAAATATATGTCATTATAAATTATGTACTCCTTTGTAACCTGTTTTTAGATAGTTGTAAAAAACAAGTTTTATTCCAGCACCGATATTCGTGGACAATATTTTTACCCTCTGTCTTACTTTCCTTGATGAAATAAACTTATTTAAAATGTTGTTCGTCCAATCTTATTAAAGTAATATAATACAAATTTAATATTCGGGTGTGGCCTGTAATAGGAGCAATAAATTTAAAGGTCGCTTCCTTAGAGCACCGGCAGTAATCTCTTGTGTCCAAAAAATTTTTATCTTTTTTCAATTGGCAGATATTTTGATCTAAAGTTATGACCTCCAAGTAATGGATCTTGGCACCTAGAGATTATAGCGTGGCAGTCAATGCTAATTTTGAGGTTGCTTCAAGTATGACTCATAATCGTTGTCGCAGTTTTGGTTTAAAAGAATATTTTTGAGATTTGTAAAATTTTTTTTTTATAAATATTTAGTGTTTTTAGAATAAATTGTTATTAATATCACTCCAGTAGAGTAAAAAAGTACATATTAGCTACATTTGCGAAAAAAAAAACAAAAAAAAAACTTTTTTTTTCAAGTTAAATCATTTGGAAATAATTGCTGGAGAGCTCAATTGTGTACCGTTTAATTTTTTGCTCCTATTACAGGCCACACCCTGTTGGTGACTGAAACTCCCAATACCTACCTGTAAAAGTGACGCTGAATACATTTTATGAACTACTTGAATTGGAAAGTTCTCAGTAGAAATTGTAGGTTACATTACATGATATTTTCTGCTTTTGTATTTGTGACTTTAATCCGTTGATATAAAGTTCAAAATTGAACAGATATTCGAGCCATCGACCGTACAAAGACATTGAAGCTATATTTTCGCTCAACTTCGTAATCAGCCGACGTATAAAGAATAACAAACCCGAATTCTCTCCGATAGGGAACAAACTTACTTTTTCGTACCGAATAGAATTTCTATAGCGTCTATTGTAAAAACGTTACTTGAGGCTAAGTTTCTAAAATAAATAAACGGAATTAGCAGGCAACTTGATAATTCTGGCACGTAGTGCCCCGAGCGACTTGTCTTTGTTTTTTTCCGAGCACTAAATTGCGGAAAAGTTTAATTTTTATTTGGTTTTTGAAACAGTGTTTTGCATATAGACACGAATCTAAATTGGAAAATGCACATTACAAATACAAAATTATCAAGTTTACACTTACGCACTAGAACTAGATTAGATACGCACTTTAGTATTTTAAAGGCAAATACTAATTATGAAACGGCACTGTCGGCATACTATGCCTATGCGTATGCCTGGCTCCGTTATGGAGTAATATTGTGGGGAGCCAGCACGGATACTCATGAACTCTTCGTTCTACGTATAAACGAGTATACGGGGTACAGACACATGTATGTAAACCACATTTTGTAACGAGCGAATTACTTACTCTCCCTTGTATCTACATTCTGGAAGAATGTATGTTCTTAAAGGGAGCGCATGCACCTTTTCCGCCACATAAAAGATGCTTCGAATCGTAGAATTGTTACTCGCCATGAAAACAGACTTTGTTTGCCAAAATCAAACTTGGTGATGCACAGCAATAATATAGCCCATATGTTAAATTTATTAAAATATACAACATAATCCCCAACGAATTAAAAGCTGAGGAAAAATACCACATATTTGAACTTAAGTTAAAAAAACGGCCAAGTGCGTGTCGGTTCACGCACAGAGAAGGGTTCCATTCCGACACCTCCTAATCTACATTTAAAACCACTATACAATATAGTAAATAAAAAACCGTCCAAGTAAAAATTTTAACCTCCTTGCTATTACAGGTTCATGAGATACCGCAAAAAACGCCAACAACTACTCTGTCGTATGGGAGCCCCCCTAAATTATTATTTTGATTTTAGTATTTGTTGTTGTACCCACAATTAAAATACATAATCTTTGCAAATTTCAACTGTCTAGCTATTACGGTTCTTGAGATCTAGCTCGGCGAGTGGTAGCCATGAAAAGGGGCTAAAATATCACGTGTTTTGTATGGGAGCTCATCTTAATTATTATTATTATTTTGTTTTTAGTATTTGTTGTTATAGCGGCAACAGAAATACACAATCTGTGAAATTTTTAATTACGGTTCTTGAGATACAGCCTGGTGACAGACGGACGGACGGACGGACCACCCACCACCACCATATCAGCCCTAGGACGTCCACTGCTGGACATAGGCCTCCCCCAATTTCATGGGGGGCAAATGCCATAATCGCCACGCTTGGCATGCGGGTTGGCGATCGCAGTATCACGGACGGACGGACAGCGAAGTCTTATTAATAGGGTCCCGTTTTTACCCTTTGGGTACGGAACCCTAAAAAGCTACTCATCGGAACAGCGTATTATACAGTTCGCGAATTCTTAAATGACAAAAAATTGTCAAGAAGTATTTTTAATTATCATTTGTAATGTGTGATTTGCTCTTTAATAAATGTGTTTGTGGTGTAACTTTGTCCGTTGATATTATTATTATTTTAAAGTATGGTAAATACTTTTATGACTTATTTATACATACATATTAAATCAATAATCTATTGTGACTTTGCCATGCCCTACTGGGGCCCATATGAGACTTAATGTACAGTCAGAATCATAAATATGTATACAATTTTGAACCTTATTCCCCAGACATTAGTTCCGAAATGTATATATATTTATGATGCTGACTGTACCTAGTTATTTAGATCTGTACAAAACTATGGTTGCAATAAACGACTATGACTATGACTATTGCTTCGGAGCGTTTGTGGCCCAGCGGCATCCGCGTACCGCGTGCGGTATGCGAGGTTAAGCAATGTCGGGCGGGGTCAGTCCTTGGATAGATGACCGCTTTGAGTGGTTACTAACTGAGCGCTCCCGTGCTTTGGAAGGCACGTTAAGCCGTCGGCTGTCTATGATAGCATTGGATAGCAGTCGTTAAGCCAAGTTCGAGGCCTCCGGGCGGCTTGAGAACTTCTAACAGTCAATTTGCCCACTCACTTGGCAAAGCCTCATCCCAATTTAAGCTCTAGTTTGCCCCTCGGGTTGGAAGATCAGATGGAAGTCGCTTCCGTAAAAACTAGTGCCTACGCCAATTCTTGGGACTCGGTAGCGGACCCCGGGCATCCTTCAGGATGCAACTGTACTGGGAATAACGTTAGAATGATGATGATGACTAATTATAATTTTTTTACTGATTATAATGTTGAGAGTAGAAAAAGTTATGAAGTGTTGTAAAAATTACTCAACCTCTTAAGTCCCTGCGTACTTGTACAAGTACAAAATAATGATAGTACTTCAGACCTGACATTTTAACTGCCTAGTATATATAACTGCCTAATGTACTTTACCAAGTACAAATTAAGGATGCGCTAAAAACCATACACATACTGAATAAAACAAAGGGCATGAATTTAGACAAATTCGAAAAAGTCGCGTCTGGGACCGAAGCACTACACTTAGTTTGTACTTGTGGTAGTACACTGGGTAGTTACGACTACTACATTTGAAAAAACAAAGGACTTAGGAGGTTAAGCTTTGTATTATTACCTAAGTCACCATAATGTTTTGCAGCTGTTAGTACTCCTTAAATTTAGTAAATAAATATAGGATGATTTCAGAGAAGTTTTCATGAATTAGTTTCTCCTACTTGGTATATGTTAATCATTTCAAACAAACTCATTTCATTTTTAAATTATTTTGACGACAAAATTGTTACCCTACTCTTCCACTATTTGACGGACAGTATGGAGAGTTGACAGTGGGGTAGGGTGACTAAGTTGTATGAAAAAAAAAGATTTCCGATAAAATTATAGGTTTTCATCCCAACTGCAATGATGTCTACTTTGAATTGTTGACCATGTTAAATCATTCCGGATCACGAGCCCAACAACAAACTTTGTGCCAACACTCCATTCAACGTATTCTTACTGTAGGTTTTACGTTGTTATACCTTGTAATTACTTTGATAAATAAATAAAAATAAATAAATGGATACATACTGGTTACCAAAACTACATAGAATATTGACAACTTATTTCTCAAATACTATTTCAATAAAATATCACTGATTGGGTGAGTACTCATTTTTTTTCCTCCATGACAATCCTCCTTTCCCACACAAGACCGCCTAAGGTAACTTTACTATCCATCTATTTATATGACTACCTTATCTTCCTAATGTCAGGAGTAATAATATTTACGGAAGTCATTCCTACGAGCCGTTATTAAACAGTTTGCACTTATGGAAGGAAAACTATTATAATTTGAACTTTGGATTCTTTATTTAGCTGTTGTAACTGGAGGTCAAAGGTAAGCTGGTCTGTTAATAGCGGCAGGGTGACTTTGTGAAAGACAGCGTGGGATGATCCGATATTTGAGACGAGATAAAGGGGGATTTACCGCCCGCCACCGACTGTTTATTCAATAATCACTGACATATCATGTTGCCCTAGTACCATTATAGCTAACAGTATCGATAAGTTATTTTTACAAGACTTCATAACTTTCTACTCTCAACATAATAATCAGTGAATTAAATAAGTGACAGCAGTATTAAAACAGTAAAGTTTTATACAAATTCAAGTCTACCACCATAGACAATTCATTATACGTCTGGTAAGAGAATGGAGAAGATTTACATACATTATTATACAATTGTTATTTTGACACGAAGAAAAACAGTGTTCATTATATTATAAGGTAGTCAATACTTTAAAAACTATATTGTAATAATGGATGCGGGGGCCACAATAGCCTCCAGGTAGCGCGCGGCCGTGGCTAAGAATCTCGGCTCAGGAGTCGAAAAGAGGTCTAGGGATTGGTCTTGATCCAGGATATTATTGAGTAACCGCAGAGCGCGGTTGAGAGGTGAGTTACAAAGAGATCTAGTACTCGCGCTCGGGAGACTGAACAGGGGCAATTTTCGTTTACGGAGATTATGCCTTGACACTGGAGGAACATTTAATGATACCTGTGATAATAGGTAGCAGTTGGTCAAATTTCCTCTCATTAAGCGAAGAAAGAAGCGTACTAAGGCGAGGCTCCGCCGAGCCAAATGTATAATAATTTTCCCCAGGTAAGTCTCTCACCGCGTATTCTTATCGCTTTAATGGGTCTATAAAGCCACAGTCAGGTCCAAAAAACAAATATTGTTCTCCAGTTCGCTCGGTTCTCGATCTCCGCCATTCGGATAGATGTCTGCAAGTTTCCCTTGCAGATCTTCTTCACGGCGTTGACGCAGTCACATAACGAATAGTGCATACCGAAGTGTGGTTCCATCATTATTATTAATTATTATCTTCATTATTATTTAGTGTAAACCTTACTTTGTATACTGATTTATGGACATTGCTTATTAATAAATGATTTTTATATATTTATTCATAGTGTCGCGATTTTATTCCAAGTTTTAAAGAGTTTTTACACAAAGATTGCGCATTTTTGTAAGCTAGACTAACTTAATTTACCTAGGACCTATGTCCAGCACTGGACATCCTTCGGCTGATATGTAATGAAAAGTTTAATATACTAAGGATAATAATTATATTAGATTTTTAACGTATATTAACTTTAAAAAACTTCGAAGGTAAGTTAATTAAAATTTAAAACCAAATTTACTTGAGCTAACTTTCTTCACAGTCGAAATACAAGTAAAACTTCGTTTGTGGACTTACTAATTTCTATTACACCCAGGTTGCGTTTCTTTAAATAAGACTCGGTTTCATAAAAATGTATAATAATGTATAAAGTGCTCCTAACAAACTTTGCATTTCTAATAATCTGAAATAAATTATTATTATTACAAAGATCCGTGAGACGTGAGCGAGGCGATAACCGGCACGAGACGCGGGCTGTTTGGTGAGAATTTGACCCTATTACCTAAACATTACCATATACACCTCTGAGATATTGAATTAATTTTATGTACTTTTTGTTTATTCGGACAATCGTATTCAATACGTCCTTAATATTTGTAAATTTATTTTTATTTAATTGTTAATCAGTATATTTTTTTAATCATTATTATTAAGTAAGATTGTCAGTTTTTTTTTTAATTGTATAAATTCACGCTTTGACTTGTAAAAGTGCCCTTGTGGCCTATTTGCAGAATAGATATATGATTTTGATTTTGATTAAGGTTCGAAAGTGATTCACCTCTTTTTTTGCTGATTGTACATTCTAATAGACAATTTTTTCATAATAATAAAATATGTAGATATACTTCTTGAAACCTATACTAACCACCATCATATAAATGATTGCACTTAATATCACGTTCCCTGTGCAATTCAACCACAATGTGAGGTGGTGCACTGGGAGGTTTTAACGAAACGAGAGTGCACCATATGGTGCACGTCTCTATGGAAACATAAGGTCTACTAAAAAATTGCACGTATGCTAGATCATTTGCTTTCACGTACAGACTACAAAAACAAAAACAAAAATAAATGCACGTGAAGAGTTATGTATGATTTCCAGCTGCAGATGAAACGTGATATAATTTACACACTATTTTCTGTGTGCTATACCAACCTCTCATGTTGCCATCAAAAAATACGCCAGCAAAAGATGATCCCCGAGAAATATATTGACAGAAATTGTTTTCTGGGCCAGATAAATATGTCGCTCGAGCGACGGAGCATCCATCAAAATTGTGCCAGTCATCGGGGGGAGACAGGGCGGATTAGTCGCGAGAAAAACTGATTTAGACTGGAATCTCAGCTGTTACGCTTTGCACAATGTATTTTACTGAGATTTTATTCATTTAACATTAATTATTATTAAGCGGATTTTGGTGTCAAACGTGATGTAAAAAGATATTGATATAGAGGAAACGTTATTAAAATATGTAAAAAAATGGTTTTAATAAATGTATTAAAAACCAAATTTTTGAGTTACTTTAATAACGTTTACTCTAATTCGGGATTCGGTTTAATACTTGTGGGCCTTTCAATAAATGTGGGTGTTTTCACTGAACTTTTTGTTTTTTTTTCTCCGTTTTTTTTTGCTTTTTGTTTATCATGCTCACCATTCTGTAGAATAAATAAAGATCTACGGCTATCAGGATTATAACCGTAATCTTAATGGTATACTTCTTACGTTGCCCACCGTTGATAATCATCGATGCAATCACTTTTAATTTTAGTTCCATCTAGTGTTCGTAACATAACTAAAATTGACTAGTTACTCTACTCTACTTCATCTCCCACATGGTTTGAAAATGAACTCTAAATCAAAACGAGTGCTTATAGGTCTCAGCTTCAAAGTGGTAAATCAATAGCTACGCCTCTCAGGTTACAGAGGACTGCCGCTGAATACTAATCGCAGGTCACGAACGCCTGTTCGGAAATGATCCCTGGCGAGACCATTAATCTAGGACTAGCGAACTTTGTGTGTGACGTGTGAATAAGTAGTACACAATGATGATGATGATGATGATGATCGAAAAATTTAATTCGAAGTATCGAAAAAAACCAGCTAACACACTGCAAGATAAATTGACTATATAACGTATCCTCGTATCTGAAAACGGTCGGCAGCGGGCTTGTTTTTTTAATTTATTTATTTAATTTAAAAAAACGTTATCTTGTAAGTTTAAAATATGTGCCAAACTGCAGAGCAGTTTGTCGGCAGAAAAGCCAGTTACCCTAAACCACTTACAATGATAATTATAGTTACTTACTAGTGTAGGTAACTAAACGACGCGACATAATAACTATAAGCATATAAGTATCCAAATACAAACAACAACATACATATGGGCTTGTATATCAT
The DNA here is from genome assembly GCA_905163555.1 of Notocelia uddmanniana. NCBI lineage: Eukaryota > Metazoa > Arthropoda > Insecta > Lepidoptera > Tortricidae > Notocelia > Notocelia uddmanniana. Next base: position 1,108,359 of record LR991061.1, on the reverse strand, counting down.
CGGCAGAAACAAGTTAACTTAGCAGTTCTTCACCTAGTTACCAACTCTGTGTAGTTACCACACTAGATGAAGAACACTAGTATGGAAATAAGGTACAAAAGAGTGAACCCATAGTTGTTCACAGGGTACAGTGTCTGCTTACCATTAGGCAGACTGTCTATTACTAACCGACAAACCACTCTGTCCGCCTGGTTGGACGGTTTTTTTTTCTTAACCAACGACCAGCCTAGTTGGTTGGTTAGTAATATGGGCTTTTAGTAATAGCTGACAAATTGCTTTTATTATATACAGTCATACACTACCAATCCGAAAACAATTCCTTCTTAGAGTCCACGGAGCCCCACTACACGGGGCTCCTAATAAATTTCTGGGCATCTGAAGCTACCTAACGAACCTAACCTAAGTCAATAAGTAGGTAGGTTAGGTTCGTAAGGTAGCTTCAGATGCCCGAAGGGCAAACCGCCCAGAAATAGGAGCCCCGTGTAGCGGGGCTCCGTCGACTCTAAGAAAGAATTGTTTTCGGATTGGTAGTTTCTAACTACCCCTTTAAGTTTATATGCGAACAAAACCAGGTAGTCAGTTAAGAAACAAAATTTACAAAAAATACTAATCATCCAGCTAGGTGGATAGAGTGGTTTGTCGGTTAATAATAGACGAGGCAGACCATATGTTTGTTTGTCACAGTCTTAGTCTAAAACTTCATAACTAAATTTGTCGACTCGTCACGCCTGGCTGCGTACCAAGTACCAGGAGTTCATAAGCCGAAGGGGTTCTCAGGTGACCAGCGAACAGCTCTTGAATACTAATCCCTCGTTACGGATTCCCGAAGAGGCGTTTTTCGAGTGACCGGACTTCTGAATTATGGTAATCTTTCTAATGGAGTGAGGAAAGCGTCACTGAAGTTTGAAGCGCGGAAATCTGTTCAACATTGAGAGTTAATCGGGTCTATGACGTAAATTGTGAAGTTTCTATCAACTGCATACGTTTAACGTCTAGGTGTGTAGTTTTCAGCTTCTGCCAGCATCACGGGAACTTTTGAGCCAGCTACGATCCGAGGTAGTCCCTTATGCTAATTTGGTATCAGCTGTTTATTTTTAGGGTTCCGTACCTCGAAAGGTAAAACGGAACCCTTATAGGATCACTTTGTTGTCCGTCCATCTGTCTGTCTGTCAAAACTCTTTTTCTCAGGAACACGTGGAGGTATCAAGCTGGAATTTATATCAAATACTCAATTCAAACTTCTAAGCCAACGCAATCAAAAGATACAGCCGTTTATGCCGCACCGCAAATTTTCGACACTCGCAAGGGAATCAAAATCTACAGGGTACTTCCCGTGAACTCAGAATCTTGAAATTCGGTACGAAGCAACGTCTTATATTATAGCACAGATAAAGGAAAAATAGCGAAAACTGTAAATTTTTAGTTGCATCATATAATAAAAATATTTTTATGGAACCCTCGGTGCGCGCGTCCGACTCGCACTTGGCCGTTTTTTTTACGAACAAAAATGAACCTCCTAGAACGTAACTAAAATCAACGTTAATGCAATTTGTCGAGTTCATCGTTTCTACTAAGTATCCACTGTTATGGCCCCATAAGCCGTACTTACGCCATTTGATAAAAATAAGTAAATATTAGGGGACATATTTTTACGCAAATCGAACTAATTCCATAGTAAGCTCAATAAGGCTTTTGTTATGGTTATGGATACTAGACGACGATATAATAGAAAGAGTTTTGTTTTCGAGACATTCAATTACATAGAAAACATCTAAGTCTCAGGAACAAAAGCTTTTGCTACCCACATGAACAACTGCCTTAACCGGAATTCGAACCCGGATTCGGGATTTCGGGAATTTTGATGACAGTTTTAAAAGGTCCAAAGTTTGTGCTACGGATTCCCAAAAGATAACAATGTATAATTCATTTGCTTGTACTTCACAGACCGGCAGAGTAATGTTAAATGAAGGTAAATGTGACTGGCAACAAAACAACATTAAGTGCTAATTCTGCGCGGTCATAAAGGGGTCTAAATATATGTAATTAAAACTTTGCTCCCTAGAGCGTGGGGACGCAAATTATTTACTAGCGCACTTGCTAATTAACAGGTCATATATATATATACATTATACAGGTTGTGTTTCTTATCCGCGTACATACATATATACCCAGTAGTGATGACGGCGAAAAGGAAGCGCGATTTAAAATGGCAATGGACTGACGAGACGATGACCAAACTGAAATATTTATCTAAAGATACCATTTTCCTTATCTAAGTTACAAAAGTCATACAAATCATTTTATGAAAATATACACTGTAATGGATATCTGTAGAAGTGGGAACAAACCATGGGTCATTTCGCCTAAGATTTATTTCCCATATTTATATTTTAATCATTAATCGCTCACGATTGTTATAATAGGTAAAACAGAAAATAAAAGAAAAAGCAACAGCATAATAAGATAGGAGAAGAGAAGCAGAGGTAAACCGCTGGCGATGTTATCGCTAAAGAGCGATCTCTTCCAGACAACCTTTGGGTAGCGAAGTAAAAAATGATCAAACATGATCAGTGGATGGTGTAAACAAAAATGAAAAAAATACTTGAAACAAAATGAAATACCTACCGTTTACCTACATGCTTCTGCGAGGTTTAAACCAAACATTTCCAAATACTTAGCATAAAAGTTGAATTACAATAAAATTACTCCATAAATTTGTTATATCCAAAGGATACCTACCTACAAAATACCGCTGGCTTTTGAACAGAAAACTCAAATCACAGTAATTCCTCCACCCTATATCCCCACGTCTCTCACCCATTCATCCTTTAAATAAATAATATCACATTTCGTCCGAACCCGAAATCACCCTGCTAGCCAATTATCTAACTATAACTATATAAGGCGGTTCGCACGGTTGATAACCAAAAATGAGTGTCGCAGCCGGGGGCGGGCACACGATAAGGCGGCGGTCCCTGGGCAGCTATTTGTCCTTGCTTCGCATAGTCGCTGTGGCAGAAACAGTACGTCAAGACCATCTTGTTATATTCTGTGGCCTTTTTTTATTTCACCGGGGGGAAAATCCGTTATGGATATCACTGCACCGCGGGGACAGTGCGGAGGTTATGTCGGACTTAGGCCGACTAAAAACCCCCCGATGGTCCTCCTTAAGGGTACCTTTCCACCAGAGATGTGCTATGCTACGTTGCTATGGATGCGTTTGAATCCAGAAATCATATTCATTGGTCCACATAGCATAGCGCTGGTGGAAACGGGTTTTCGTAGCGTAGCTGGCACATGCTTGCAGCATAGCTGCATAGCAAATCTCTCGTGGAAAGGCACCCTTACTCATTTCGGATGGCTCTGGGATCTCCTTCGGAACGCACCAGTGCCGCCCTAGAGTCACCTTTGTGGGTCCTACCATCTATTTTCATGGACGATCGCAGCCTCCAATTGCGACCATCTTTGAACCCAAGGATCTCCTTTTAGTCGCCTTGTGCGACAGGCAAGGGCTACAAGGAACATGTTCTGTGACCCTAGCAAAGAATAATTAATAATACCGACGTACAGAAGTTTTTCTGTTGAACAAAACCGTATGGCATACGAAATGACAGCCTCATCAAGACAATAGTACGTTATTGCAAAGGCAGTGAAAGACGGGATCGCCCAGCCCGGCTCTGTCCGAACTCACTGGCAATTTCCAATACAAATGCCATTAGACGACGTGTAAATTCGCGACACCCGTATTAATGGGGTTCGCAATCTATTCAAGTCAAGTCAAGTCAAACTATTCTTTATTCATATAGGCCTAGCAACAAGCACTTTAAAATCGTCGTATTAAATAATAATAATAATATAATAATATTGGGGGACAATCTTACACAAATTGACCTAGTCCCAAACTAAGCAAAGCTTGTACTATGGGTACTAGACGATAATATACATACTTATATAGATAAATACATAGAAAACATCCAAGACCCAAGAACAAATATCCGTGTTAAATGCACAAATAATGTCCTGGCCGGGATTTGAACCCGGGACTCTCTCTAACTTCGGAGGCAGTGTCACTACCAACTAGGCTAAACAGGTCGTGTTATCGCAAACGTATAGGTAAGTCCTACTTTTCAGAGCGTGTTTGAGAAAAGATATGTATATTACAGTGTTTTATCTTGCGTGCGTGAGGACCTACTCTCACAAAATATTCCACACTCACCCATCATATATTGTAACCTAGACACCTATATCTAGGTCACATGTAATGGTCGTTCCAATTATAGAATCGTATTTCAGTATCTTACTGACTTCTCCTTCTTCTACGTGTGCCTCCATCGCTGAAGGTTGGCAATCAGCTAATTAAAATTCTGCTTATCCTCAAAGACATCCTGCGTCATCCACCGGATACTTTTCTGATGTTCGATACCGCAGGCCCGAGCGCCGACGCCTGCCCGAGGTAGTCGATCTCTCTGTATTATGGTACGGATGGATATTTCCAGGTTTATTTTTTGCATTCGGCGCATAACTTCTATGTTTGTCCGATTCGACCTTCAAACCTTCAAGAAAAGAGCGTACTCCCATCTTAAAGGCCGGCAACGCACTTGCAACCCCGCTGGTGTTGCGAGTGTCCATGGGCGGCGCTAATCGCTTACCATCAGGCGATTCATCTGCTCGTTTTCCACCTATGTCATAAAAAAAAACGTTATCTTTCCAACTGATGCAACGCATGCGTCGATAAGACCGCATCTCAAAACTACTTTTTTATTGAAATCTTTCTCGGTCCGCGCTTCACAAGCATACAGAGCGACAGGCCAAATGTAGTACTGGAAAAGCCTGGTTCTCAATTCGATGGAGAATTGTCGACTACAGAGTACTTAGTATCCGCATGTTCATAAATGAAAATGAAAATGAAAATTGTTTATTGTTCACATGAAGTAAGTAATTACAAGATATATCACGACTCTGAGCCCTGAGCTAGGAAACCCTGTGTTACAGGACCCAGTTTCGCATCAATGTTAGTTTCACTTAATTATAAATACAAGTTATACGAGTACAGAGGAGTATTTGTAAACATATTAAATCTGACAATTAATTATGATCTCATACCTATTTAATTAATATGTATAATATTGCTGATGTGAGTGTGTGTGTGTGTATGTGTGTATGTGTGTATGATTGGACCTAATATATATATAATAGGTAATTTACATGTTTTATATGTTAAACGCTTTGAGATGAAAAATATATATATTTATTTTGTCACGGCCAGAAGGAGTTCGGTCTCATGGTAATCAAGTTGCATGAGCCACTTTGTCAGCAAATTTTTACTAGGGGGCCTTGTGATAGGTGATGTTTGCTAAATGTTTTCATTACCAGTGGGGAAATAAAAGCGTGGAATCTTTGAGCGAACTTCGTATGTGTTTTTGGGGTTTTCCAGCGCTGGCGTCGTCTTGTGTCCGCCAAGAAGATCTTGTCGTGCAGTTTGCCATAATTGTAAATCACTTTTCTTAGGAACAGCTGACGAACAGTGAGAACATTAGCAACTTTATAAAGTTCCTTGGGGCTAAAGCGTGATGGTATTCTAAAAATAATTTTGAGAAGTGACCGCTGTGCTCTTTCTAAGCTAATTAAGTGTGACTTAGCCGCGCCTCCCCAGACCGAGTTGCAGTAGCCTAAAACAGATTCACAGAGGGCAAAGTAAACGGTTCTGAGCAGTTCTGGGTACGCAATATTCCTTAGGTTACGAAAAATGAACATGAGCTTTCTAACGCGGCATTTAAGTGACTCAATATATTGCCGCCACGTGAGGTGAACATCTAATATTACGCCGAGATAGCGTATTGTATTTGTACGCTCAATATAGCTAAGCCGATTGTCTATATTGTAGTTAGACGAAGGCTCACTCTGGTGTCCTGCGTTGATACTAAAGTCATCATCAGGCTGGCCTTTAGAATTTAAAGAAAAACATAAATATTTGGTTTTTTGGATATTTAATGTAAGTAAATTGGTATTCAGCCATTCAACAACAAGTTTTAAATTGGAATTTGCAAATTTTTGTACTTCAGGCCAGTCCTTTCCACGAACCAGAATAGCCGTGTCGTCTGCGAAGGATATAGTTGTAGCGTTAGCTAATTTGAGGTCACAGAGCTCATTAATGAAGGCCAAGAAAAGAGTTGGGCCAAGAACGCTTCCCTGGGGTACACCGAAATCTACGTTGGAGAGATCACTAGTGTATTCGCCCACACGGACACATTGCTTTCTATTGAGGAGGTAGGAACTAAACCACGCAAGTGCAAGGCCTCTAATACCAAGGAGCTCCAGTTTAGATAGTAGGATCGGAACTGAAACGGTATCAAATGCCTTAGCGAGGTCCAAGAATATCGCTAGACACTTTTCACCTTGGTCCAGACAACCTACTATTTTACTGACTAGTAAATCGACAGCCTGTTCCGTTGATTTGTTTTGCCTGAAGCCAAATTGGTAAGGGGATAACATGTTATTACACTCAAGATAGTTTAGGAGCTGACGGTTGATGACCTTCTCCACGAGCTTTCCAATGACGCTAAGTAAGGAAATCGGCCTATAGTTGGTGACTTCGTCTCTGTTCCCCGTTTTGTAGATTGGCGTTACTAAAGCGATTTTAAGAACATCGGGGAACACACCTGATGTTATGCTTAGGTTGCACAAGAACGTAATGGGTTCAGTAACGCTGTTTATTACCATTTTTAATATGTCGGCTGTAATTAAATCCAATCCTGGCGAACTCCCAGTCTTTAGTTGTTTAATAAAGGAGGCTATTTCGTGGACGTCCGTAGGCCTAAGAAAAAAAGATGACAGTGGAGGCTCTTTAGCCTGATTATTTTTGGCCAGATTCGCTTCACTTAGCCCCATTCGGTTGAGGGAAACATCAGCTAATTTTTTACCAATCGAGCTAAAAAAAGAGTTAACTTTAGCCAAGGACTGGGAAGGGTTACTATCCAATTGCAGCAGTTCAGAGGCCTGGTTATGCGTAGGTGTAATGTTGCAGACATACTTTACTGTCTTCCATGTCTTTTTTGCATCGAGCCGTGCTTCCATTAGCTGGCGTTGATGGTGTTTTGCCTTAACTTCTTTCAACAGGTCGGCGCAAGTATTTCTATAACGTTTATATTGATTTTGCAGAGCCTGGTCTGTTGGATTTTTATTTGCCTGTAGATGGAGCCAGCTTCTTTTACGTATGCATTTCAGGAGGCCAGGTGTAATCCATTGTTTAGTCGTTTGCTTTGAATTGGTAACTGTCACGTATTTTTATTGTTCTTTAATTATTTTTGTCAGTGTGGTACAGAATAAATGACATGCTTTGTTTATATCATTTATTTGATAGAGATGTGTCCAGTCTATTTTTGTTATTTCTGATTTAATTGCATTGAAGTCGAGTTTAGAAGTTATTTTAGGCGAACCCTTACCTGACATATGATCCAATAGCGTCATAATAAGGACATGATCAGAGATATCTTCATTACAGACAATGACAGCCGTTTTTAATTTAGATCTTACCATGACATGGTCCAGACAATTACTTCCGCGAGTAGGCAAACAATTGCCCGTATAGAATCCGTTTTCAGAACAGACATTCAGATAGTCGTCAGCACTACTGGCGCAAGCAGTCGGCTTTATGTTAATGTTAAGGTCACCAGTTATAATAACATGGCCGCTATCTTTGAAATGTGATAAAAATATACTTAACGATTCTGTGAAAATTGCGGGATTACTATAACTCGGCGATCTGTAGATTCCTAATATACTGATTTCATTATTAATTGTTATAAATAGAGCATTTGCCTCTTTTATATCGGTTCTACGGACGTTCACTTTTAACTGTTCCTTTACAAAAATTATTACTCCGTCATTTTGTAGGCTGTGTTGTTCCGTCGCAAAACAATTGTACCCATAAAGGGTCGGCAGGAGTGGACACGCTTGTAGCCAACATTCCGTTAAAACAATAACATCAGGAACAATATTAGCTCGTTTCAACACGCACCTAAAATAATCAAAGTTACATTGGTGGCTACGAATGTTTTGAGTAATTAGCATAAAAGGTTTTTTAAAGGTATTTTTAATCATAGTACATTCTTCCAAACAGGACACTTGTATATTGTCACACAGCTTGGTCATGTCAATGTCGTCAGCTTGAATGAAGCCTTGGATATTTCGATACAATCATTCTATCTCTACTGTATACTGTGCTGCGGCTATCTGCGGAATGAGATAGTTGGATACGTCAACATGGCGCGATATAAATGTGCTTTTGGGAGTTTTTCAGCTCCGAGGGACGGAAGGGATTGTTTAATTATCACGTACATTTCAGGTTTCTTTATGTTACGAGAATTCCAGCGGTTAAGGTATTATGAACATACTCGTAGTCAATATACGATCGGGGCCAGTGACTATTCAAAAGAATAGTGATATACTGATATATCCTTCGAATGTCCTTGTAATTTCTGTTATATGGACTGAACACGTGTCTCAGACAGACGATTCATCATGTAGGGGCCAGCATGTGAACTACTAAAATGAAATGAAAGTTATTTTTGTTGGTATTGGACATGTCAAAAGGTTGTAGATGTGGTACTTACATCTATTTGATGTACTTATTGGCGTACGAATGTATGGTTCCTGGAAGCAGTATGTTTTATTATCTATCTAAATATATAAAAGAAGAAACTGACTGACTGACTGACTGACTGACATATCAACGCACAGCCCAAACCGCTGGTCCTAGAGATTCCAAATTTGGCACGTAGGTTTCTTATAAGGTCTAGGGGTGCACTAAGAAAGGATTTTTCAAAATTCAATCCCTAAGGGGGTGAAATGGGGGTCCGAAGTTTGTATGGGGAAACAAGATTAGCTGGACTATTTTATTCGAAACTTCACAGGAGTATTTCTAACGATAAAAGAGTAAACACGTGTTTCAGGTTTTTTGAAAAATCTACCCCTAAAAGGGGGAAATGTGGTGACAAATTTTGATAATCGACATGGGTATTGTTTTTATGGTTTATTAGGTCGCTGATAACGAAAATAACAATGATTTTAAAATCCCACGTGGAGGACGTGAAATACCATCCCCTCCTGTTGGGGTGCGAGGGGGATGAAATGTCTAAATATTAATATGGGTGTCGTTTTTATGGTTTTTTGGGACGTTAATTACGAAAATGGCATCGGTTTTGAAATTTAATATTATGGACATGAAAACTTTTGAAAGTTTGTGCCAAATTGCAAGAAATAACTGACTGACTGAGTGACCAACATATCAACGCACAGCGCAAACTGCTGGTTCTAGAGATTCCAAATTTAGTATGTAGGTTCCATATAAGGCCTTGAGGTGCATTAAGAAAGGATTTTTCAAAATTCAACCCATAAGGGGGTGAAATGGGGGTCCGCAGTTTGTATAGGGAATAAATATTAGTTAGATTATTTTATTCGAAACTTCACAGGAGTATTTCTAACGATAAATGAGTAAACATGTATTTCAGGTTTTTTTGAGAAATCAACCCCTAAAAGGGGGAAATCTGGTGACAAATTCTGAAAATCGATATGGGTGTGGTTTCTATGGTTTATCGGGTCGCTGATTACGAAAACAACAATAATTTTAAAATCCCATGTGGAGGACGTGAAATACCATCCCCTTTGTTGGGGTCCGAGGGGGTTGGAATGTCTAAATATTAATATGGGTGTGATTTTTATGATTTATTGGGTCGTTAATTTCGAAAATGGCGTTGAGTTTTAAATTTAATATTGCGAGCATGAAAACTTAAAAGTAGGTGCCAAATTGCAAGAAGGAACTGACTGAGTGAGTGAGTGACATATCAACGCACAGCCCAAACTGCTGGTTCGAGACTCGAGAGATACCAAATTTGGCATGTAGGTTCCTTATAAGGTCTAAAGGCGCATGAAGTGCCGTGAATTCCCTATGAAGATACGACCTTTCTTGAGGCAATGTATTGTAAGTGGTTTAATTAATTAGTGCCGTCCGATACGATTTCGACAAAAATCGATATTTAAGCGTCCGAGAGGACTCTTAATACGACTCCTAGGTAAAATTTGGCAAAAGTGGCGGCCATATTGCTTTTCTTCATTTTCGTCCCGATTTCGTTCAAAATCGATATCTGAGCGTCCGAGAGGACCCCAAATACGACACCGAGGTAAAAGTTGAAAAAAGTGGCGGCAATATTGATTTTCTTCATTTCCGTCCCGATTTCATTCAAAATAGAAATCTGAGCGTCCGAGATGTCGCTTAATAAGAATCCGAGGTAAAATTTGGAAAAAGTCGCAGGCATATTGATTTTCTTCATTTTCTTCCCGACTTCGTTCAAAATCGATATCTAAGCGTCCGACAGGTCTCGTAATACGTATGCGAGGTAAAATTTGGAAAAAGTGGCGGCCATATTGATTTTTTCCCCTTCGGTCCCCGATTTCGTTAAAAATCGATATCTGAGCGTCCGAGAGGTCCCCTAATACGAATCCGAGGTAAAATTTGGAAAAAGTGGCAGCCATATTGATTTTCTTCATTTCCAACCCGATTTCGTTCAAAATCGATATCTGAGCGTCCGACAGGTCCCCTAATACGAAACCGAGGTAAAATTTGGAAAAAGTGGTGGCCATATTGATTTTCTTCATTTTCGTCCCGATTTTGTTCAAAATCGATATCTGTGTGTCCGAGAGATCTCTTAATACGAATCCGAGGTAAAATTTGTGAAAGTGGCGGCCATATTGATTATCTTTTTTTTCGTCCCGATTTCGTTCAAAATCGATATCTGAGCGTCCGAGAAGTCCCCGAATACGAATCCGAGGTAAAATTTGGAAAAAGAGGCATCCATATTGATTTTCTTCATTTCAAACAGATTTCGTTCAAAATCGATATTCGAGCGTACGAGAGGTCCCCTAATACGAATCCGAAGTAAAATTTTGTAAAAAGTGGCAGCCATATTGATTTTCTTCATTTTCGTCCCGATTTCGTTCAAAATCGATATCTGTGTGTCCGAGAGGTCTCTTAATACGAATCTGAGGTAAAATTTGTGAAAGTGGCGGCCATATTGATTATCATTTTTTTCGTCCCGATTTCGTTCAAAATCGATATCTGAGCGTCCGAGAGGTCTCTGAATACGAATCTGAGGTAAATTTTGGCACTCCATACATGCCTGTATGCAAAAAAGTTTAATGTTACTATATAGGCGTGTGGGGTATCTATGGACATGCTTTTAAAAACGACATTGAGGTTTCGATTTTTTTTTCTATTTAAATCAACAAGTACGGTTGCCAGTTTTTGTTGCACTTTTAGCACCACCCAGGGGTCACGTGTAGGGTAACGGACGTGGTGCAACTTTGACCCCCCTTTGTCAAGTGAGTGGGCAACTTGACTGTTAGAAGTTCGCAAGCCGCTCGAAGGCCTCTAACTTGGCTCAACGATTGCAGCCGGGATCAACGGCTTGACGTGCCTTCTAAAGCACGAGAGTCAGTTAGTAACCACTCAAAGCGATCACCCATCCAAGAACTGACCTGCGCCCACATTGCTTAACCTCGCACACCGCACGCGGTAGGCGGGTGCCGCTGGGCCACGAGCGCTTTAAATTCTTGATAGTTTGTGCCAATTTGCAATTCAATCGGTCCAGTAAAAGCAACTTGGTTGTAACAGACGGACTGAAGTAAGGAGTGCAAATGGAAGTGAGGCCAAATTTTCTTTTTGGATGCTCCAATGGGAACTGTCAAAACCTACCTAATAAATTTAATTTAAGGAAAAATAAATGTTACACGTGATATTGAATTAGCCGTATTTCTGTACTTCAAAGGACCAGAGTTTATGACCGCTGCGCGCTGCTTGGTCGTTTATAGACCTATCGGTGTTACTGTAGTACACAGATACTTTTACTAAGGGCCATTTAAGACATGCTTTTATTTCATCCGCCCTTTCCCCTTCGGCCTCTCGGAAATGTATGATAATAGTTTTCGATCCTTATTTTTGGCGAAATCAAATGAAATTCAACAGTTTGCCGGTTCTCAGAATGTATACTGACTTTTCATCTGTTCATCTGTTAATGAATAACTATCACCAAACTTAGTATACCGAAACCCCCAGAATGTAACAACTACTTTTCTGGAGACCGCATCTAAATCGGTTCAGCCAAACGCGAGATAATCGTGGACAAACATACGAACCTGTTTTTTGTAGACGGTTAAAAATTTCGCTTAGTACGCGGGCGAAGCCGCGGGCAAATGCTAGTGTCTCATAAGTAGTAATTATTCGTCTATTTGTAAAACTTATTTATTGTGTATTCCTGCTAGTTAATTAACGTAGACTTACTGTCATGTTCAGAATGGATAATGATATTTAGATCAACGTTACGCTATCAGATAGATCCAGCTAGAATCCGTTTGAAACGTTACGTTACGTAATCGACCGACAGAGCGGTGATTACGTAACGTTTTCGAGCATGCGTACATTCTGTAATTTTACATTATAAAAAAATATTTACCATATGTACAAAAAACAAACGGAATACTCTGTATTGCACATCTCAATTCAAGGACGCAGTACGAGTACACTACATAACTGACTACCTGTTTAGCCTAGTTGGTAGTGACTCTGCCTCCGAAGCTAGAGGTCCCGGGTTCGAATCCTGGCCAGGGCATTTATTTGTGCATTTTTCACGGATATTTGTTCTTGGGTCTTGGATGTTTTCTATGTATTTAAGTATGTATTTATCTATATAAGTATGTATATCGTCGTCTAAGTACCCATAGCACAAGCTTTGCTTAGTTTGGGACTAGGTCGATTTGTGTAAGATTGTCCCCCAATATTATTATTATTTATTATTATTAATTACAATAAGCAGAGGCAAACAAAAGGCGATCTTACCATTAAATAGCGATCTCTTTCAGACAAACATTTGTTAGCGGAAATCAAATCTAATAATTACGATTCATAGTAGATCCTGCAGATAATATATGAAACCTACTAATAATAACAATTTTGCTAAAGGAACGTGGTAGCCCAAAAAAAAAAGTAAGTATCCATATTTAGATTTTTTTACGTCTTTTTGAAAACTGACATAGCCCCTCTAGCCCGAGAGCTATACGGTTTCATTGTATGAAAAACAACAATATATCGGTATCAGCAAATTTTGTGCATCAAAAATTAGGTTAAGTAATTATACTAAGTATTTTTTAATAATACACCTACATTTATTAACGCGACGGTAGAAAATATTAAAAACAAATCTATAAAAAATCCGTAAAAATCTAGCGAAAACACTATAAGAATTATTTCTTTATGATATACTATTGACCCGGGACCCGGGTATGTCCTAAAACTACGACCGAGACCACCGGGGGATGGGCAGCAGCGTCCTTGAAGTGCGGTGGAGATTCTGCGATCGCCAATCCGCATGCCAAGCGTGGCGATTATGGCATTTACCCCCCATGAAATTGGGGGAGGCCTATGTCCAGCAGTGGACGTCCTTCGGCTGATATGGTGGTATGGTGGATATACTACTTCTATTTATGTTCTTTGTAATATATGAAAATCAACTTATTTTAGTTACGGTAACTTAATAATACAATCAATTATTAATATCGTAAAACATAAAAATGCATTACGCTAATGGCATATAAGGTATCATTACAGTTAGGGTTTTTATATGCCTTTATTATATTTCTTGACACTTTTTATACTGAATCAACCCAAAATACCTAAAGCTGTACTAACTTTTGGAATTAATGTGGCAGCCAAATGCACTCTGTAGACTATTCATGAAGGTCAAATTGACTACTACTACTACCTATTAGATTTTTTTTTCTCATTTCCCGTTGCATATATTGTTCGATTCTGGTCGTAAGTATTAAAATAGACATAAACATAGAAGTACTCATCATAAAAATACTGATACCCTGTTTGCTGCAAAAATTCACCAGTTTTCGGGCACATCATTTTTTTTCCAACTTCCGGTCTTCAGAATCGGAAATTTTAAAAATATAGGTTCTTAAAATCACATAATAGGACCGTATAACAAAAATTGGCCAGTTATTGAATTATTTCCAAAAAAACCGTGTCTTTCTCGGGCTACTCTGCTGGTGAGTATGTCTAAGCGTGCCACAGATCCTGCGTTGTGTTAAGAGGGCGCAGTACGCTCGGTCTGGCTCGGTTCTCCATACAAACGTATTTACCCTCTCATTTTAAAACGCCATGCTAGAATAATATGAAAATTTGTATACACAATGGGATCCGGCATATCTAGGTCGGACCATAGTTTCTGTTGCTAGAAATTGTAAAAGAAAAAAAATACAGCGGCTTTTTGAGTTTTTTACGGCTTGCATGAAAACCTTAATAATCGCTGTATTTTTTCTCCATTATAATTTCAAGCAACAGAAACTATGGTCCGACCTAGATATGCCGGATCCCATTGTGTATACAAAGTTTCATGTTATTCTAGACTGGCGTTTTAAAATGAGAGCATAAATACGTTTGTATGGAGAACCGAACGTACTGCGCAGTCTTAAGAGAAAAGCTGAATTTAATACAACGTTAAAATTATTCAAAATCACCGAAATCATCAATGAAATCGCACTTCATTTCACACACCGACGCTCACAGCATAACTCCCAAATTCCATATCTGCAATATGCGTAAGTAACGGCAACCAACTTCAGCTACTTTCCTTTATATTCTCCGAGGAAATCCCTTCGGACCAACTAGTCCTTTCTGGGAAGTACTGTTTTTGGGAACGTGCCCATTTCGAAATAACAAAGTTCATGGTGTGAATCCTCTAAGTTACCCTTACGCACTTAAGTCTGGGAGATAAGGTACAAAATTGTTTATCTACACAGTAATTTGATTTGAACTATCAAACAAACCTAAGTATATTTGATAGTGTGAGAGAAATTCGAGGAAGCTATCAACTGACAGAGCCATTCGAGTATAGTAATTAGTTATGGGCCGTAGAGGTTCGGAATAAGAAAAATAGTCTTTTTGGTACCCGAATAGAGATTTGAGTCTGAGTGATGAGTACTCGCCAGATCTCCCGAAGAGTCAAATGTCTAACTGTAAACACAACGAAACAAGTCTATATCGCGCAGCGCGCTTGTGATTCTTCTGCAGTCACAATCGCCCATAGGCTATGGTATCTGCTTAGCATGAGGCAAGTAAGCTTGTTTGCCACCGTCATCATCATCCTCCTAGCGTTATTCCCAGTACAGTTGCATCCTGAAGGATGCCTGGGGTCCGCTAGCTAATCCCAAGAATTGGCGTAGGCACTAGTTTTTACGGATGCGACTGCCATCTGACCTTCCAACCCGAGGGGGAAACTACACCTTATTGGGATTAGGCTTGTCAAGTGAGTGGGCAACTTGACTGTTAGAGGTTCTCAAGCCGCCCGGAGGCCTCTAACTTGGCTTAACGACTACTATCACAGACAGCAACCGGGATCAACGGCTTATCGTGGCTTCCAAAGCACGGCAGCGCTCAGCTAGTAACCACTCAAAGCGGTCACCCATCCAAGGACTGACCTCGCCCGACATTGCTTAACCTCGCATACCGCACGCGGTACGCGGTCGCCGCTGGGCCACGAACGCTCCTCTGTTTGCCACCGTCGTTTTATAAAAGTAATCCATTTGCGAAGTATTTGGATGGAGAAAAATCACCTTAGTCCACCATGCCATAAGGCTTGTTTTGCCTTATATAGACGAGTGAGAGCTGGTGCTGAGTGGTATCGTGTCTATTTTTTTTTGGTCGACAATCTTACACGAATAGATTTAGTCCCAAACTAAGCAAAGCTTGTACTATGGGTACTAGACGACGATATACATACATATATACATAGACAAATACATACTTAAATACATAGGAAACATCCAAGACCCAGGAACAATACTCGCGGTAAATGTACAAATAATGCCCTGACCGGGATTCGAACACGGGACCTCGGGGTTCGTGGGCAGGGTCACTGCCAACTAAGCGAAAGTGGTTGTAATTGCAACAATATCGTAGCGCTAAACTAGTATCAGATATCATGTGAAAACCTGTATTGGCTATGTGCGAAGTAGGTGGTGAGGGTAAGCTAGGCGATCGTAGCGCACACCATGGCAGAAATGTGTACTTACCGGGGACCACTGTCAAATTTACTTTCATGTTTTCTATTGGGTTCTTAACGGTTTCCTACGATTCGTTTCGTTTGTATGTATTTATTTATTCTCTTATTTATTTCAGTAAAATTTCCAATACGGGGTTTTTCTCGTTTACTAAAGTAAATAAAATATTCATGTGTCATTATTTGACATCTCTGAATCTTGACATTGTCTCGGGACCTTTGACGTTTGACGTTTCAGACGTGCACATAGCCAATACGAATACGTAGAAGAAAGCACCGAGCGGGTTTCTGACGATGAAAAAAAGTAAAAGAAAGTAAAAAATATCTGAATAGTTAAATATAATTAGAACTTTGCTATTCAGAATTTTAATGCTTGATTTTAGTTTCATGTGTTTAAGATTCTTCACCTCCCTAAATTATTATGAATTACATAGTCCAAATAAGTAAAATAAATGCAAATTCCGCTGCGTGTTAACCAAATTCTCCGCAAAACCAGACCAAACAAAATAATTTTAATGACCGCTTCTAAAGCCGGTAGAAATTCGAGTTGAATGCCGAAAACTAGAGTCAGAATTACGTTTGCCGCGGCGCTCGGAGTTACTGGTAACACGCCAGTTCTAAAAACTGCATATTTTGCCAAATGTATGTATGTATTACGTTGGGGAAACATAGGGGGAATGGGATGGGAGCTCTCTGCTATCCTCGTAAATCCCCGAGTACTTATACAAGTAAGTATAGGAAATAAGTAGTTATAAGTTTCAAATGCTTTCCTCGTAGCGTAGGCAGTGGACTGATGACCTGGTAAGGGTCGCGGGTGTCCGCTGGATGCGGGTGGCACAGGACCGGTCATTGTGGAAGTCTTTGGGGGAGGCCTATGTCCAGCAGTAGACGTACTTCGGCTAACATGATGAAGTTTCAAATGTGAGAGAGCGCAATACTCGCCAACAAGCTTTATATACAGTTTGGTGAACAAAAAGTGTATGCCTATTGAAATTTTATATTTTGGGTTTAATAAAAAAGTAAATTTTTAACAAAAAAAACACCGACTCCAAACTTTGTCAGACCCCATCCTCCTGCTATATAATTTGAGGAGTTCCTTCGATGTAGCCTTACTTACCCCATCCTCTTGGTATATAATTTGAGGAGTTCTCTCGATTTTTCCAAGATCCCGTCATCAGATCCAGACCTGGTGACAATGGGACCAACTATAAAACACACCATTTCAAACTAAAAAAGAATTTACACTACATATGGTGCTACTTTACCGCACTAGTGCGGTAATCAGCAGATTACGTGCATATGTCGAAACTTTAAAGAGCCATATGTACTGTAAAACGTTGTACGATACACGTGCGAACAGGCAATTCGCGGAATTTCCTGTTTACTGCACTTGTATCGTAATGTACTATTTTGAAATCGGTCCGCTAGTCTCCGAGTAATCGGTGAACATACAAAAAAAAAATATTCCGACGAATTGAGAACCTCCTCCTTTTTTGAAGTCGGTTAGTAAAATAAAAATAAAGTGTAAAGGATGATTCACAGTAGATCGTTCCGTGTCCGGGACGGCCCGTTTTCTTCTAGAGAAATACGCCGGCCGTTGCGTTTGCTGTCATAGAAAACGGGCCGGCCCGGACGCGGAACGGTCTACTGTGAATCATCCTTAAATTGACGATATTATTATAGTCAACAGCAAAAGAAGATGATAATTGTAGTACCTTGTGACTTTCTTTCACTACTTTGACGCATCGCAACCGTCGCAGTATTGCTACGTTATTACGATAAAGTACTACAGTGATCATCTACATTCGCTGTTGACTGTACTTCAGTCCTGAAAGTCATATTTTGCTTGCGCTCCCTTCATATGGCTCAGTCACATACACTCGCTGTAAAAAATTTCGAGTCACCCTCAATTAAATGACCGCAATATTGTTTTAAAAAGGTTTTAGCCTAGATTTATTTAAATAATATACTATTCTTTATAATACCCAACTATACGAGGCTTGCACTGAAAGTGGCGGGAATCGAATACTTATTAATTTATTTTTAACATGTATTATACCTTTTTATAATCTCTGAAGTTTCCTTATCTCAACACACTGGCCACTTAGAAAAAAAAAGTATGGTTCGGTTTCAATTGTTTATTGAAGTCGTCGAGTCACTGCTTAAAATGGAATTGTGCCGTGAAAATTTCAGAGCTATGATTTATTATGACTTTAAAAGTGGACTAACACAAAAACAATGTGAAGAGCGGATGGTTGCTGCTTTTAATATTGAAGCTCCTTCAAAGACTACAATATACAGGTGGTATTCAGAATTTCAACGTGGCCGTGTATCCCTCACCGACGAAGTGCGTGAAGGTCGACCAAAATCGGCAGTCACGCAAGAAAACGTCGATGTTGTGCGTCGTCTGATAAATGAAGACCGACATGTGACATATCGGGAAATTCAAGAGCACCTGGGTATTGGAATGAGTCAAATACAAATTATTTTAAAAGAAGAATTAGGCGTGAAAAAGTTATTTTCCCGTTGGATACCTCACCTATTGTCTGACGAGCAGAAAATAGTCCGTGTCAATTGGTGCCGCAAAACTTTGAAAAGATTTAACAAGGGACGCTCAAATGCTGTTTTTAGCATAGTATCAGGTGACGAGTCGTGGATATACGCTTATGAGCCTGAAACTAAAAACCAATCCCGAGTATGGGTCTTCGAAGACGAGCTCAAACCCACAAAAGTTGTTCGTTCTCGCAGTACGGCTAAGAAGATGGTGGCTACGTTTATCTCTAAATCTGGTCACGTAGCTACTGTGGCTCTTGAGGATCGTAGAACAGTCAATGCTGATTGGTACACCACTATTTGTTTGCCGAACGTCTTTGCTGAACTCCGAAAAACAAACCCTAGTCGTCGCATCATCCTTCACCACGACAACGCCAGCCCACACACCGCTCGGACAACAACTGAGTACCTGGACGGTGAAAAAGTCGAAATATTGGACCACCCTCCATATAGCCCTGACTTAAGTCCCAACGACTTTTTTACATTCCCCAGAATCAAGGACAAACTGCGTGGTCAGCGGTTTCAGACGCCAGAAGAAGCAGTGGAGGCCTATAAAATAGCCATTTTGTCGACCCCTACTTCAGAGTTCAAAAAGTGCTTTATGGACTGGTTTGAACGCATGCATAAGTGCATGAAATACAAAGGAGAATATTTTGAAAAACAATAAAAATAAATAAACTCACTTATACTGCATATTTTCTTCTATTCCCGAAACTTTCAGTTTTACCCTCGTATAAGCAAGTTCCGATTTAAACCTTTTAACGTTATTTTTTTTAACTGTTTTTTTTTGCAGTTATTTTTGACGACCTGTTTAGCCTAGTTGGTAGTGACACTGCCTCCAAAGCTAGAGGTCTCGGGTTCGAAACCCGCCCAGGGCATTATTTGTGCATATAGCACGGATTTTGTTCTTGGGTCTTGAATGTTCTCTATGTATTTCAGTATATTATATTTATCTATATAAGTATGTATATCGTCGCCTAGTACCCATAGTACAAGCTTTGCTTAGTTTGGGACTAGGTCGATTTGTGTAAAATTTTCCCCCTATATTTATTTATTTATTGATTTAGTTTAAATGTAAAATTAAATAAAGATCCTGACAGGATTAAAACAAACTGTACAACCTTGCACTCATCATCCTCCTAGCGTTATTCCTAGTACAGTTGCATCCTGAAGGATGCCTGGGGTCCGCTACCTAATCCCAAGAATTGGCGTAGGCACTAGTTTTTACGGATGCGACTGCCATCTGACCTTCCAACCCGAGGGGGAAGCTAGACCTTATTGGGATTAGGCTTGTCAAGGGAGCGGGCAACTTGACTGTTAGAGGCTCTCAAGCCGCCCGGAGGCCTCTAACTTGGCTTAACAACTGCTGTCATAGACAGCAACGGGGATCAACGACTTAACGTGCCTTCCAAAGCACGGGAGCGCTCAGTTAGTAACCACTCAAAGCGGTCACCCGTCCAAGGACCAACTTCGCCCGTCATTGCTTAACCTCGCATACCGCACGCGGTACGCGAGCGCCGCTGGGCCACGAACGCTCCGTACAACCTTGCACTATTGTAGGAAATATGACGGTATTTTACCGACCCGTGTTCTTTGTCCACGAGTGAGTATATTTTGGTTCCCAGTTTAGTTATAACCCCAACACCTGAACCATTAACGTGAAAACTTGAGCCGCGTACATAATAATGACGCTACGTAATGAGTCAGTTGAGATCCAGCTTAATGCTATTAATAACGGGTCTCGACTCGTCTCACCACGCTTGCTATTATAACCTAACATTGAGATTCACCACAACTTTACTAGAAAACTTATCACAGCTAAGTAGACATTACTAGTTAACGATTAACAGTCGAACTTAAGAAATATCCTTGGTAAAGCAAATTTTCGTTTTTTTTTTAAATTATAAATGGGATTGCGTTTGACCTTAGTCTAACCTGATAGATTACTTACACAACTTGTTAGCTGTGTCAAACATAGTAAATATATACAGGATGGACCCTGTAATAGGAGCAAAAAATTAAACGGTGGACTATTTAGCTAGCGGGCCAAATAATTTCCAAGTAACCTCAGTTGAAAAAAAAAATGTTTTCAAATATGGCTTACGTTTATTTTTATTAGTTTTCTGAAGTGAAATTAATGTCAATTTATTTTAAAAAGCCAATACAATTGAAAAAAAAATAAGAAGTACCAAAAATATCCTTAAAAACAATAAGTGCAAAAACAATTGTGACTTATAACTTTGATACTACCTCAAACACTGCATTGACTGATGTGCTATAATCTCGTGGTGTCAAGATCCATTACTCGGACTCGGTCATAACTTTAGAGCAAAACTTCTCCGAAACGAAAATTTTTGAACAAAAATTGTACACCAGGTGTTACGGCAAATGCCCTAAGGAAGCTTCCTTTTAAATATTCGCTCCAGTTACAGGGCCCACCTTGTATATGAGCTATCGTTGTATAGACAGCTAGAGATTAATGCGGGGTAACTGCATTTTAACTTAAGAGGGCGCAGTACGTTTGGTTCTCGCTACAAACGTATTTATGCTCTCATTTTAAAACGCCAAGCTAGAATAACATGAAACTTTGTAAACACAATGGGATCCAGCTTGTCTAGGGCGGAAGTTAGTTTCTGTTGCTTGAAATTATAATGGCGAAAAAATACAGCGATTATTAAGGTTTTCATACAAGCCGTAAAAAACTCAAAAAACCGCTGTATTTTTTTTTCTTTTTCAATTTCTAGCAACAGAAACTAATTTCCGACCTAGGTATGCCGGACCCCATTGTGTATACAAAGTTTCATGTTATTCTAGCATGGGGTTTTAAAATGAGAGCCTAAATACGTTTGTATGGAGAACCGATCCACACCGATCGTAATGCGCCGTCTTAAAAAAGTGCATTCTCGGGAGCGCTGGGTAATGCGTAATCGGAAGTCTGGCATATCTGAGCTTGAAGAAAGTTGTCGGTAAGCGTTGTAAATATCCCCTAAGGTAATGGAGTGTCTTAATCGCACGTAGGGGGAAACGACAACACAGACTTGGTGAAAATAGAAATCGCTGCGTCAACCTCTCTTCACTCTGAGCGTTATCTCAGTTCATAAAGGATACCGTGGCATATGGCGTCTGTTCATGCTTGCAAAGACTTAGTAACTTCGTACCTACTAGTGTTCAGCGGAATTGACATAAAATACTTCACTTTGCTTTCAGCTAATTTTATTATTTAGACTTTGACGGTTAGAGACCTTATAGTTCTTTATCATATTCGATTTGTGTATAAAAAATATACTCTTAAAAACTTTGAAGACTATTTTTGACACGTAAAACTTTATTTATGTGATTCATTCATTAAAGCGCCAACGTGCTTTTTTGCATGAACGCAATAGGCGTTTACTCTTATCCACGGATTGTGCAGGCAACTTTGATCGCGGTCCGTTTAGTTCCTCAGGACAATAAATCCCAAGAAGTCAAAACTAGCGCACATAACAGCTACATGCAAATATTATAACCGCAAAATTAACAGTCTGTTCCCTTTTCACGCTTAAACCACTGAACCGATTTGGGTAAGGTATGGAGATATTTTGAACTCAGACGATGGACATAAGAAAATTTTTATGAAGGCAGAATTTTATATGGAGGTAGAATATAAACAAGTTCTATGCGAAGTCGCGGAAAATCTAGTTTGATGTATATCGGATTCTGGAACGACATCTTACATAAAACGATATCTCACAATTATTTCAAACAAGTTGGCAAGGCAATTAAACAAGCCGTCTTTAAAACTTTAATAATATGGTTGTGCCATACTGACTAGAATTAATTTCGTTGTGCCCGCTCATAAAACCCACAAATCAAACCATTGTTAGTCCAACTTTTAATTTATTCGACACTTAACAAATAAATTAGCACAGACAAACAAAACTTCATTTACACGATTATACCTAAGAATTCGCGAAAAACTCAAATCCAAAACAGTAGCGAGCTTTGTAATTTATCGAGCCATATTTCAGTGGTATTGGCTTTAAATCGAAATATAATGTCTCCGAGCTAGTTTGGGCGACCATTTGTCACGCTTAATAGCTGTGGCTTGCGTTTAAATTTTATAATACTGTCTTTTAACGAGATCAGATGCGTTTAAGTTTCGCTCAGATCCGAGCTTGTTCTTATACAAATAAAAATTGCGACAATTTTGCAGCGACCAAACCAGACCCAGTAAATTTCTTAAGGCTTTTGTGTTATACTCTTAGGTACCTAGATGACGACACTTATATTTTTTTTTTTTTTTTTTTATTCAGAAAACAAACAGCCATACATGGTATTATTATTACAAAATTGGGTACAAAATAGGCCTAGAGTTTCCTACATTACTATTATAACAAATTAATGTAAAACTATGCGAATAACCACAACCCATAAAATCGCAAACAGCTAGAGAGTATCTAATAAAATAAAACATGCAAAGGGGATTTCTAAAACGATATTACCACTTATTTAAACAATCTTAAAGTCTCAACTATATTACCACTTGCTTCAACAATATTTATATCATCAATATTATTATCCAGAAAACAAAATTTGTCGAACTTTATTTTTAAAAACGGGCAAACTATGAGCAAAAACATCTATTTCATTGAGCGATTCATTATACAAATTAGTACTGCGCCTAAAGAATGAATTTTTAGCATACTTTGTATCACAGGATGAGTTAGAAAAGGTAGGTTTAGAACGTGAGTGGAAACGAGAAATTTTAAAGGAAATGTTTTCTAATAATATGTTGGAATCTATGTGATTACTAATAATTTTAAATAGAAATAAAATATC
Source organism: Notocelia uddmanniana (assembly GCA_905163555.1). Classification (NCBI taxonomy): domain Eukaryota; kingdom Metazoa; phylum Arthropoda; class Insecta; order Lepidoptera; family Tortricidae; genus Notocelia; species Notocelia uddmanniana. The sequence goes on along the minus strand of LR991061.1, from coordinate 1,084,873 downwards.
GAGATACTCTCTTCTTTTATCCAAAGGAGGAAGATTATGTCTAGCTGCTGACGAAGCATAATTAAGATTATAGTTACCAGTTTTATAGTCAAGGGACTTACAAAAAATTTTTTGGATCCTTTCAATTCGAGACTTATGGATACCAAAATGTGGGCTCCATACAACACTACCAAACTCCAATATACTCCGAACGAAAGAATAATACAAAACTTTTAACGTGAATGTATGTTTGAATGGTTTGCTTAAACGCAAAATCATTCCTAATTTTTTATATGCTCTTGAAACAATATTATCTATATGTTCATTAAAGGAGAGTTTAGTATCCAGAGTAATGCCTAAATCTCGAATCGATAACACACGTACCACGCTGTTACCAGCTAATTTATAATCATAAGTAATAGGCTTCTGTTTACGGGAAAATGTGATAGTATGGCATTTTTCAGCATTTAGGATAAGATGATTCCGCTGACAATAATCCTCAAACCGTGACAAATCGGATTGTAACGCTACACAATCATCATAATTCTTGATTATCTTATATATTTTTGTATCGTCTGCATAGAGTATATGGGAAGAAGACTGAAAGGAAGTGTCCATATCATTAACATATAAAACAAATAGAAAAGGACCCAGGTGCGAGCCCTGGGGTACCCCCGAGGGAATAGGTAAAAATTTTGATCTATAGCCCTTAAGTGCAACAGCCTGACTTCTATTACTAATATAAGATTGTAGCCATCTAAGAAGGTCCCCGTGTATACCGAGGTCGAGTAGCTTCTGAAGTAAAATAGAATGATCTATTTTATCGAAACACTTCGAAAAATCGGTATAGACGGCGTCTACCTGATAACCGGCATCCAAAGCGTTAATAATTTGGTCAGTATAAGTAATCAAGTTTGTATCAACACTTCTACCACGGAAAAAACCATGTTGATGCACTGATATGTGTCGAGAGACCACAGCAGTCATTTCATTAGTCACAATTTTTTCCAGAACTTTAGCAAATATACAGAGTTTCGAAATTGGTCGATAGAACTTAACGTTGTGCTTATCGCCGCCTTTATGCACAGGTGTAATGACAGCCCGCTTCCAAACACTAGGGACAATGCCCTGGCTAAGAGATTTTCTAAAAAGCTTAGCCAGGGGAACCCCAAGCTCTGCATGAAGCTTAGAAACTAAAAATGGATGTATATTATCATAACCCGCACCCTTATTAACACATATAGATTTCAGATGCCTATATACTATATCATCCGTGATATTAATACTAGAAAGATCTATAGGGGGGGATGAAGACTGAGAAGAAATTTGTGATTGGTTACTACCAGTGACAAAAACAGAGCTGAAATAAGTATTAAACAGATCACAGATGACATCGCCCTCAGAGGAAGATATGTCATTGAAGTATATGTTAGAAGGTACCTCGTTTGCAGAAAATTTTGATTTTATAAAGCTCCAAAAATATTTAGGTGAGGAACTAATTTTCTTTTCACTAAGGGAAATATATCTGTTATAACAATCTTTATTAAGTTTCTTTTCACTTTTTCTTAGTAATTTAAATTCAGCATGGTCAATTTCATTATTGTATTTTTTCCACCTAGCATGAGCATTTAATTTATTTTTAATAATTTTAATTAAAGGTCTGTTATACCAAGGTGGATATTTACAAGTAGAACAGAACTTGCGCTTTGGAACAAAATCATTAATTAACCGATTCAAAATAGAATAAAAGTAAGTTGTAGCTCTTTCCATGTCCATATCGTCAATTACAGACCAGTCCACATCAGAAAGACCCTGCTGAATATTGTCAAAATCGGCTAAATGATAAAGATATTTGTAATGCGCTGTTGAATTTAAAGATTTCATTAAAGACAAAGGAAACGATATCACCAAAGATTTGTGATGTGGATCTTCTTGTGTAAGAGGAGATAAACAAACTGATACTTCACAACCAATATTACTAATGACAAGGTCTAAGATACGACCATAAGCATTGACACACCCGTTGTACTGTTGTAGTCCAGAAAGGGAAAGAAAATCAGAAAGTGCAAAAGCCAAGGGATTGTCATTATGGTTAAGCGTTAAGGTTGAAAAATCATCGAGGGTCCAACTTGCATGAGAAATATTAAAATCACCTAAAAGCAGGTATGTGTCACTCGGGTGACGACATATGAGGTCATTAACGTTACTAAAAAATAAGTGCAACGAATCGGCATGAATACGACTATGTGGAAAATATGCACAAGCTATGCGTAAACACCGAGCCCGCTCCGGCATGAGAGGGGACGACTCCGCTGCTGCTAGGGGCAGAGACAGCCATATCTCCTCGGAGTGCGGCGCACTGCAGAGGTCGTCTGTGCGGCGCGCGCGGAGGCCGCGCCGCACCGCCACCAGCACGCCGCCACCGCGGGCCGCCGTCGTCGCCGGTCGATCCCGACGATAAACAACATAATTATGATGGAAAAATTCCGCATCGCCAAAGTCATCTGTGAGCCAGGTTTCAGTTAGGCATATAATATCGAAATCAGACGAAAGTACATTAGCTAGAAAAGAGTGAGATTTAGTTCTGAGTCCTCTCACGTTCTGATAATAAATGCTTAAGTTATTAATGCTAAACATTGGTGGGTATAATAGGATATAAGGTTACAGTGCGATTCATAGTATGCCCAAAATGCATTAGGAAGTATACAACAACTTTTAACAAAAATAGTGATGCAATGAGTAAGTGTATGTTTTAACATCGTTACTGAAAATACTTGACAATGAAAGCAAATCGTGGAATAAGAATATGACAATAACAAATGCCATTTAACTTCAAAAATAAACCGATGGTTATAAAATTGCGAATCATGACACAAATTAGTTATAAATAAAAGTCACTTCAGTTTTGACAGGTCGGATTCGGTGACGATACGCATAACCCTCGAGGTGTCATTTTTACGCAAAAAGATCTTGCGATCTTTCACCCACACATAAGCATAGTTCAACTCTGCTTTAACTTGACGCGCCCGCTTTAGCAACATCTTGTTTGCGGGCGTAAGGTGCTCGTTCAAATAAATGTTGGTCGACGGTCCGTCGCACCCAGCGTCGGCCGAGGTGATGCCGCGGCGCGCGCGGGCCGCCGCCAGCAGCTCGTCGCGGCGCGCGCGCCGGGTGAATCGAACGATAATCGAAGGCGGACGAGGGTTCTGCTGCTTCGCTTCCGTGGAGAACACTCTAATCCGATGGATACAGTCGATGTCCGATTGGTCGAGGACAAAGCCAACCCTGACACAAATGTTGTTGAGTACGGTTCGCAAATTCTCCCCAGAACGAACCGGAACACCGGTGATCTCCACATTATTTTGCCTACCGAACTGGTCGCGATCGTTATTTTCTTTCTTGAGACATGTAACGAGATCCTGTAACTCTTTTATTTGCGGCGGCAATGTCGAAAGGGTCACAATTTTATCCTCTGTGCTCGAAATTCTGTGCTCCATACTATCCAGACGCGATTCAAATATGCTCCACTTATTGCTCAAATCGGTAACTTGCTGCTGGACGTTGTCAATTTTGGCCTCAATTGAAGTTCTCGAAGTTTTTACTTCAGCAAATAAGTCCGCTAAGGTGGTCTCCTGAGAAACAAGAGGCACTTGCGGACTCACTCGGCACAAGGGGCAGCGCCAGGATACCTTTTTATCATTAGTCATTCGTCTGTAGGTATTTTCCAATAACCCAGCACACGCAAAATGTAAATGCTTTTTACATGTATTGCATAAAACACCATCACTTACTGTTTCGATACATTTGGGACACTCCATTCTAAAACCTGCAGCCTGATTGCGTAACTTATTGTTCTAACGTTAGGCATATTTTAATGTCACTTTTGAAGTAAAAATCTATTAGCTTATGTCATATTTTTTCTACCTAACGTTAGGTAATATTTGAGCCGAACTGAATGAACGACTGAATGGAAATCCCATACTAAAATCAGAAACTGATGAAATTATTGGAAACGCGTAACTTTTTGACGGTTAGATTGGACGGTACAAAATGTCAATTACTGTGTGACAAAGTCATAATGTCTGTCATGTCAAAACATGAATTGAACAAAGATTATAGTTGTTGTTTATTCATTAAAATGGGAAAATTTTCCAACTATTTCATTGCCAAGTCGCTATAACACACGATAGAGTACAAAATATCAATATCACTTTGTAAAAAATTGAAAAGTAAGTAGGTAACAATAAATGTTATGTTATGTCATAATCATAATATTCATTAAATTTTTACTATTGTGTGCTTCATTTCAGGATGTAAACCGGAATATCTATCTCTGTGATGATGATGCCATGCTCTATTAAGATGATGAGATTGAGTAATAGCAAAATGAAATGAAGGAATGTAAAAAACATGTACCCAGCAAAAGAGATCTCTTCTGTGGTATACGTGCCATATTATTAAACAATATATGATGAAATATAGAAGTGTTATCCTATAAGCATGTATTTTTTCATACACGCGCCCCACACGTTGATGCCAAGGGCGTTGTTCCTACATGCTTGTCGATTTATGGTAGGTACTAAGAATTGATGAAATGACGTGATGAATAAATATCATAATCACAGCATATCATTCTGAATGATTGACACTAGTGTCTACATTCATTTTCAGTAACCGTGAATTTATTGATTCTACTTACTGGTGGGTCTGAATCCTTTCTTTTTACTAGTCTCTTAAAAGAAACCTGTGGTATGGATAATGGACATGAGCTATATTTCATCTCGCGGTTTTACCTTTATTACTAAGTAATAATACTTGGGCAGAGTCGCGCAGACAGCTAGTAAATACATAAAACTGCATACAACAGTTATATACTAATGTAAAATGTTTTAGGTGATATAAAGGAGATTGCGGAGACGTGGTTGTGCCGCATGGATTTTCTGGCAAGAAAGGAGTCATCTTTGTACGGCGCCGAGATCACACGGGCAATGGTTGCCTTGTTGATCTACATTATCTACAACAATCATTAAAGCTTGAAACGCACAGAGCGCGGCGCAGCGTCGTTGCGGGGCGGAGGCGGTTTTGCGGTAAAGCGAACGCATTCCGGGGTATGTCGCACTACAAAAACCGCGCGGAGGCAGCGTGTGTGATAAATGAAGCAGTAATTGACACTACCAAGTCTACCAACAGCCGACAGTTACCAACAGCCCCGCACCGCGCCGTGCCCGCTCTGTGCGTGATGAGGCTCTTGTCAAGATTTTATGCAGTATCGACCGGTTTAAGACGTAAAATTACAAAAAATCAAATTATCAATTATACTATACTTTTATTTTATGTCTTTGAATATAATAAAACAGTAGCAAAGTACGGAAAGATCTATGAACCATGAAGATATAGATACGAAGACTGTCAATGCGCATATATATCGCGCCCAAAGTCGACTCTACGCTACAAGCATAACTTTACTATATTATACCTACGTTTAAGCTTTGAAAAATCTTAGTAAGAACAAAAAGGTGCAACCATGCTGCTCGTCAATAACGATCATATAGTTGAGTTTAATGAATCATACATGAATCAAGATTTTATACCTAGAATTATATTGGTGGGGTGTAGTAATGTAATCCATTTATGATGAAAACCATAGTTAACTTTTCATAGGTACATTATATAGAATGTGTCGACCCAGGTTGGTCTAAATACAACAAATGGCAGCTGAGGGAATAAGGACAGCATTCTGGTCTTATGTTTTCAAGGGTACACATATGTACCGATTTTCTCATGTATGGTTTAGCGTATGGACCCGGGTATGTCCTAAAACTACGACCAAGACCACCGGGGGATGGGCAGCAGCATCCCTGGAGTGCGGTGGAGATACTGCGATCGCCAACCCGCATTTCAAGCGTGGCGATTATGGCATTTACCCCCCGTGAATATGGGGGAGGCCTATGTCCAGCAGTGGACTTTCTTTGGCTGATATGGTGGTGGTGGTGGTGGTTTAGCGTGTTGTGATACGAAAATATTATTATTGAACGTTTTAAAGTAAATTATCCCACTGGGTTGATGCGAATCCAATAAGGGGTTTCTAACAAGAGAAATAATTCTCTTTACCTACATGTAAAGTAAGTACATTTTGATTTTACTTATTAACCATATTTCTTTGTCTCCTGCCAAAGGTGCCGATATAAAATAAAAGGACTAAAGTCAACAGCAAACGTAGATGATCATTTTAGTACTTTATCGCACTAACGTAACAATACTGCGACAGTTGGGATGCATCAATGTAGTGAAAGTGACAAGGTACTTGTAATAATACGTTAATTGTAATAACTTATTCTACTTGACACTAGATGTCTATTGCTGTAAACAACTGTGTACATTATCACTCTTGATTCCAATTTATTAACAACAGTCAGCTAAAATCCGGCAGTCTTCCTCCAGCACAAAGAGGCTGATGACTTAAAACCTCCTTGAAACATAAAATTCTGACACGTCATAACAATCAAAATGTAGGCCACATGTAGGTGTCATTTTGAAATTAATGTCGTGTTGTCAAAGAATTAAAAGTAATTGTTATTGGGAAATTATAATCGCAAGAATATGAGACGAGTAAAACATTAACAAGGAAGGTATTTTGGTATGTTATAAAGGATTTATATACACAAATATGCAAACAAGGTGTGTAATGTTTTTATAATTTCAAGTTGTACTCATATTGGCTTTCATGTTGTGCTTCTGATCTTCCACGCCGTGATCGGCGACGGCCATCCTAGTTAGTTGCAGACGTGCGCAGCTGAACTTACTCGGAATACTCAGCTGTTAAATGTATCAGTTGTATGAAGGCTTAGGGCGATTTCGTATATACCTAACGTCGCAAATCAAACTTGATGAGATGAGCATCTTTGAAAGCTTGAAGCTCATTTCAATACCACAACGCCATTTTGAGCCCAATTAGGCCCTCCCACTTATGCGTTGGTACCATTTTGCAGGCAGTTAGGTGACGCACGCGGTAAAACTCACCCTTGTAACGAAAGAAGATAGTGCTCACCTCGAATCCGTTTGCTGGCTGATGAGCGGGTTTTGGTAGTCTACAGTCATCCCGACGGCCTTAGCTAATCTTCCAATATCAAACCTTCCATGTCTGATGATATTTTACACCAACGCAGGTCGCAGAGCTACCGTGTACGGGGCGCAATCATAATCATGCCACTATAGTGGTGAGCTATAAGGATTTCTACATAAAATTATTTTCTGCCCCACAGCTTTGGCTACATTGTTTAAGTGCTAATCACGTGCTACTACAATATTTTTTGACGGAGGCACGTTCTACGAGTACACTATCTTTTGACGGAGTTTCAATTGAAAATGGCGCACTTAGTTAAGTACCCTTATATTTTTTGAATTGCTTAAGATTTTTATTTAAGTAGTTTCTTTTTTTCGTGCTGAAACGATAACTTAAACATTCCGTTTTTAGGGTTCCGTAGTCAACTAGGAACCCTTATAGTTTCGCCATGTCTGTCTGTCTGTCCCAGGCTTTGCTCTGGGACTGTTAGTGCTAGAAAGCTGCAACTTGGTATGGATATATAAATCAATATTTTTTTCTGTAACCCTTGTAAGTATTGTGTGGAGTGCTGTTGGTAAGGTTTTCAAAATGAATAGAAGTCTTTATCAAACAATTTTGATAAATTTAATATTTTCGGAAATATTCACTCAAAAATACAAAAAAAAATGTGTCCCTCTAACTTTTGAACTATGGGTCTAAAAAATATTTAAAAAAAACACGAAAGTAAAGCCTAATAAAGAATTTCAACGAAAACTGTAGCGGCCATGATCAGTGAAGCTGTTTTTGAGTTATCGTAAAAAGTCTTCCCTTCGTAGTAAAAGACGTATGAAATGCTGCGAAAGTATTCTCTTTTGCTTATGGATTTTTTTAGAGTAAGTTCATTTAGCAACTACGGAACATTTACAGCCTACCTGATGGTAAGCAGACACCGTAGCTGGCAGGCGGACGGACAATACGTCCCACTGCTGGGCACGGGCTTTCTCACTAATGAGAGGGATAGAGCAATAATCCCCACGCTGGCCCATTGCGGGTTGGAGACTTCACATACTCCTTGGAATTTATTGGCAGATGTATGTAGTTTTCCCCAAGATGTTTTCCTTCACTAAAAAGCTAACGGTATCAAATGATATCCCGCTGGTACGAATCGGGATTGGAACCCACGACCACTTTTTACCCGACTACGGCAAAGCCCAAAAGGAGTAGGGTTATGTGTTTGGTCTGTATGTATGTATGTCTGTTCCTATGTCCACTCGTAACTACTTAACAGCTTAACCGATTTTGATGAATGATACGTCATTAGATTCCTCTCAATGGCGCGAAATGGTGGATTTGAGAATCCTCTTTTCACTAACACGCGGTTATCTTCGCCATTTAGCAGGAGGGTGGAGCGTTATATTAATAACGCTGACTGGACTAATAATAGTTATTAGTTTAATACTAACCACGTTAACTTTGCCATTGGTACCCGTAGGTGTCTCTCAACTCATCGCAGCGCGCATACTCGGGAGCTCTGGTGTCTTTATGCTTTGAGGGTATCTTCAGGAATATAACACCACGTACTTACAGAGTTGAATAAGTTCTGCTATCCTCAGTTGCGTTGCTCCAAATATGAGTAAGACTACCATTTGCTGTGTTCTACCTCTCCAAGAAGTATAATTATAAGAAGTATAATACGTGCTGAGTGAATGACGCGATGTAGTGAAAATAATTGGGCAGAATTACGATTGTTTAAAAAAATGTTCACAATGAGAGCATAAATAGGATAGAAAACATATAGGTATATTTCCTATTCGTGACAATACAACACAGCAAAAGAGAAACAGTAAAAATAGTAATAATGGTATTGCACGAAATGGTTCCATCTCAGCGTTGTGCTGGCGCGATTACCAGCGCTGATCTGAATAAATAAAGAATAGACAAGGAAATTGCAAACAGAACTTTCGAACTTTTTTAGTTTGATTTGATAATTTTCGTCAACTCGTAGTTTCTAGGGCTCCGTACCTCAAAAGGAAAAAAACGGCACTTCGGCATGCTTATAGGATCACTCGCGGGAAGCCGCTGGATGACACGAACTGTATTTAAAAATAATGTTTAAAATAAAATTGCGTACGTTAACCAATATTATTTATTATTTTTCTCAAACATGCAATGAAAATTAATGTATCATGTTGCAGGCGAAACAACTCGGAAGAACTGTAAAGGAATTTCATACAAAATTGAAGGCCTAGTACAGGAAGTATCTTTTTTTTATTTTAATGTCAAAATGGCATTTGTAAAACTTGGTTTTTGAGTGGTGAATTTTTTTATTTCATGCATACATATGTTTGAGAAAAGCACTATACAAATCTCGGCGAGAAACGTTGGGCTGCAGGCCGCGTATCCCTATCCTCGCTACTCTCGGCCGTCTGAAATCCAGCACTAGCTGAATAGTAGTCGTATGTTGTCGTGCCCACCACGCCAAAGCACTAAAAAGGTCGGAGTGAAGGTGTACTTTTATCATGAAAAAAATCAATTATGAATGTTTTGATTTGATTTTAACCGACTTCAAGATTTCAGAAGAGGAGGTTGTCAATTCGGTTGTATGTTTTTTTTTAATGTTTGTTACTCCATAAATCCGTCATTTCTTAACCGATTTGAAAAATTCTTTTTTTGATTGTAAGTATATATATCCAAGTTGGTCCAGTTTTTGTCAAAACAGTTCTGATGATGGGATCCATGAGGAATTGAGGGATCTCCTCATATGTTAAAGGTAAACATATTGTGACTTTTGTGTTTTTTATCAGCAAATCGAGAAATTTTCATACAAAAATGTGACATTTTATGAAGTGGAACTGCTAATGATGATCAGAACAGAACTCTTCAACGACGAAAAGTTCACGTTTGGCGATTTGTCCTCCTAGCTGTGTTTGTTAAGCAAGTTCTAGTTTCACGATTATTTTTGTCACGCTCGATTTCTGATGATGGGACCATGAGGAATTCAGGGAACTCCTCAAATCTTAAAGGCAAACATATATTGATTTCAGTGTTTTTATCCACAAATCGAGCATTATCAAACAAAAATGAGAAATTTGATGAAGTGGAACTGCTGATGATGATCAGAACAGAACTCTTCAACGACGAAAAGTTCACGTTTGGCGATTTGTTCGTCTAGCTGTGTTTGTTAAGCAAGTTCTATTTTCACGATTAATTTTTATCATAATCAAGCATTTTCATTCAAAAAAGTGACATTTGATGAAGTGGAACTGCTGATGATGATCAGAACGGAGCTCTCCAACGACGCGTAGTTCACGTTTGGCGATTTGTTCTCTTCATTTTGTTTGTCTAGCAAGCTAGGTTTTCAAGACACATTTTTGTCAAGCTTGAGTTCTGATGGAGGGTTCCATGAGGAATTGAGGGTACTTAGTCTTCTACCATTATAAACATACTTATAGCCATTTTTATTTTATTATATGGAATCTAAGAGTGCACCATCTATGTAAGTATAATAATCTCTCACCGGTCTCCCCCCTTTAAGTCGGTTTTTTTTTCTTAAAAATTATATTGGTTTAAACATTACATCAATTTTTGATACCTTGGCGTCTGTGTGATCACTTCATTCAAATATGCAAGGGTTAACCACGTACGTGATAAGCAGCCAGTGGTCACCTACTCAGCCATCCTGCATTTATAGTAAGTAGTGGAATTTTGAAAACAATGAAAGATTGTCTATATGTCATCTCCATCTAGACACGCGGCAGCGTATCCAGCCAAGTTCATCCCAGGAACTGGCGGACAGCAGCCGTGTATTCACCCCAGGAACTGGCGGATAGCAGCCGTGTGTTATTTTACACGAACCGTTTGGAGCCACTTTTGATCCCCCAATAACTCCAAATCTATCTAACATAAAAGAATGAAATTTGGTACATGTATTAAGATCTTTTAATACAACTAGAACCTCAAATTTCATAAATATAGGTCTAATGGTTATAGAGATATTAAATTCAAAAAACGGCATTTTTACCACTGACTGACTGACTAGTAATCAAAAACCTAACTCACTTCCAGGTAACCTAGGAAGCTGAAATTTGGCATAAAGCTTGGTAATTGTGTTTGCACACCAGAAAAAATCAGAAAACAGTGACTTTTTTATTAGTTTTAATATTATTATTATTTATGCTAGTTACCTCAGAACTCCGTCATTTATTAACCAATTTAGAAAATTATTTTTTTGTTTAAAACGGTATACTTTAGGGGTGATCCCGTAGTTATCAAGTAAGAATCTGATCATAGGGTCCTGAAGAAATCGAGGGAACTCTTCAAATATTTGAGGTGCACCTATAGCGATTTGGGTATTTTGTATAGTAACTCGTGCATTTGCTCTTAAAAAGCACCATTTGGCGAAGATTGATAAAAAGTAACCATATCCCATCAAAAACATAAATGTGAAAATGGGAGCCAAATTCAATATTAAGAATATGCGATCTTAATATTGAACTTGGCTCCCATTCTTTGGTTGTCGTCTTCACCGACAAAATAATTGAGATCTAAATGGGTTTCAAGTTCCGTAGATTCTCTGAAATGGTGCCAAGTCCGGCACTACATTGTTTACAGTAAAACGAATTTACTGCGGCTTAATGCATTTTGAGCCTTAACTTAACAAGGGTAATAATCGTATGGCATTTATTTTTGAACCGTGAGATCTTCGAGAAGATAAGTACGGTTGCCAGTTTTTGTTGCACTTTTAGCACCACCCAGGGGTCACGTGTGGGTAACGGTGGGTACTCCCTACGGACGTGGTGCAACTTCGACTCCCCTATATCAAGTGAGTGGGAAAATTGAGTGTTAGAAGTTCTCAAGCCGCCCGAAGGCCTCTAACTTGGCTTAACGACTGCTGTCATAAATAACAGCCGGGATCAACGGCTTAACGTGCCTTCCAAAGCACGGGAACGCTCAGTTAGTAACCTCTCAAAGCGGTCACCCATCCAAGAACTGACCTGCGCCCACATTGCTTAACCTCGCATACCGCACGCGGTTCGCGGGCGCCGCTGGGCCACGAGCGCTCGAATGAATAAAAATGTCGAAATAGAATTTAGTCGAAGTATTGAAATGACTAACTTCACTCTGCCTTAAAATTGACGCAGCCCCGCGGAGCTCCTATTTCTGCGCAGTTTGCCCTTCGGGCATCTGATAATACCTAACGAACCTATAACCTACCTATCTGATGGGACAACAATATGATAAAAATATTAGTTCCACTTGTCCCGTGGGACTGCTGGGATGTAATCTCTCAGTTGTCCCATGATGGGACAACTTAATGGAACTAGTGGGATAAACGTAGTTTTACACACAAGGCTTATCATACAATTTCGTGTCCAGTATAATAACACTATGAGGATGCTTTTGAGGTTGCCGAAGCACTGTAGCGCGTCGGATATGGTCGCGGAGGCACAAACAAACGACTTCTACGCGATAGGGAGGAAGAGAATAGCCTCATTATTAAGGAGAGTACGATGTAGCAGCAAAAGCCTCATAAGGGAGTTGGCAGAGCGACTGTCCATTCGCTAAATACTGGATAGAGGTTACAATAGGGAGAGCAATATAATTATTAGTGTCGATAGACTTATGTTGCTGTCCATTATAATTAAAATTTAAATATAAATTAACATAGTAAATAAGATAATATTGTTAACTAACCCACTATGGATCGATTAGGTCTGAAATAAACGCTTTATCTTTTTATTTATTTTAAGGTAGCTTGTGGTTCTACTCCGAGCGTACGCGTGGCACACAACATATCTGTAGAGCGCTAACTACGCGTTTGCGACTACTACACGCGCTGAAGCGGCGGCAGTTTTCTATGCTGTATATTATAATACCATGAAAGCTGTTGGATATTTAAGAAAATTGGCAAGTTAAAGCTCAAAATGCATTACGCCGCAGTAAATTAGCTCTATGGTAAACAATTTAGTGCCAGACTTGGCACCTTTTCAGATAAACTACGGAACTTGGCACCCATTTATGTTTTGTATTGTTTTGTGTTTGTATTTTCGTGTACGTTAAAAATCAGTGTCGTAACACTTTGTGCTGCGTGTTATCCTATTCTGAAACACTTGCAGCATTGTAACCTTTGTTGCCATATTTTGTACTATATGTTAATGTTGTTGTGTCTGTGTTTCGAATAAATGCCTCATTCGTTTATTCTATCATTCATTTAGATATCAATGTTTTTACCAGTGAAGACGACAACCACGCATCGCATATTGAACTTGGCTGCCATTTTCACATTTATGTTTTTGATGGGATTTATTTTAAGGTAGCATGTTTTTCTACTCCGAGCTTACGCATGGCACGCAATATATCTGTATTTAGACTAACTTTGCTACAACTACATGCGTTTGAGCGGCGCCGATGGATACATTGCAATATGCATAGCAAATATTCGAAATCCATTTACGCCCAACGCCGCGGTGAGCAGCACCAAAATAGTTCATATCTACTGCGCTACAAAGCAGCAGCTGCTATCACTTCTACATCCATTTTCAGATGATGAAAATGTATGAACGCAAACCATGATCGCGCCGAAAATGATTTTACAGACCAATGAAGAAGAGCCAGCAAACAATAACTAGGCACGGTTACACACAATTTGAACTTCGATTCTTCGGAAGTTTGTCAGATCCTTGCCAATAATATAGATACAGTTGTACGTATAATAATATCTGATCTGACTGAACTATAGAGAACATTCAAAACTGCGTTGATATTTTTTGATTAAATTTTTTTAAAAATACGATGCTTGTTTTATTTTTTTTGGGGAAAGTTTAGGAAATTTTTATATTATTTTCTCTTCCAAGCCGAGATAATAGTGGTAATTCCTATAAGCCGCTGTAAGAATAATAGTTCGGACAACTATCCACTTCACAGTGTCCATATACAAGGTGTGGCCTGTAATAGGAACAAAAAATTAAACGGTACACTATTGAGCTCCCCAGCAATTATTTCCACCATCATCACCCACCACCATATCAGCCGAAGGACGTCCACTGCTGGACATAGGCCTCCCCCAATTCCATGGGGGGTAAATGGCATAATCGCCACGCTTGGCATGCGGGTTGGCGATCGCAGTAGGACCCGGGTATGTCCTAAAACTACGACCAAGACCACCGGGGGATGGGCAGCAGCGTCCCTGGAGTGCGGTGGATATATAAGATACCCACTGCAATTATTTCCAAATGGTTTTAATTGAAAAAAAAAAAAGTTTTTTTTTGGCTTTGCCGTCATCAAAGATTTTCTCAGTTTGTAGTGCAGAGTGGTGAGCTATACTAACTCCCGTCGAAGAAGTTCCGTGGTGAGACTTATTTTCCCAATAGTTCCGTCAACGATACAAAGTAGTAGCTAGTACGACATCAAGCGAATCTAGGAGGAATGTTAGTAGAACTGCGACCATACAGCGTCAGAACCAAACATTCGGAACGGAACTGTTTGCAATAAGTCTCACTAGTTCCACCACGGTGCTTCTTCCACGAGACTTCTGGAATAAACGGAAACAAAAACGGTAAAACAAGGATTACCATACCTACAATTAATTAATTTCTCCCCTTTTTGGGCTGACATGAAAGACTTGCCAGGTTAATATACGCTGATATAAGAACAGTTCAATCATAATATATTGATGAATGTACAATTTCAGCATAAATTTACAATATGCAATTATACGCTGTATTTTAAAATAACAGTTCTCAAATTGTAATTCTGCGAGGGTTAAGCCTTCAGTGTAGAGCCAACATTATTTTTTGTCAAAATGTTTTCCTACTGTATACTAGATGTCGATATTATGAGATTCAAGCGCATTAATTTTCATAAAGTTCTGCTATTTCATACTAGATGGCATTTAATCATTAAATGATATATTATTATTGATGCAATATAACTGGTAAATTTATTTTTATATTACCTATATTTATATACTATCACTAAATGAATATAATTTAAAATTATAAGTACTATATAAATTACTTTCACCAAAATTTACAATTGTCTTTGATTCATATGCTGCTTTTAATAGTGCGTTTTGTGATTTTTGGTTGCATGGTTAATTTATTTCTTTAAACATACTAGCGTGTGTTTATTTATCAACATTATTTTTCCCAGAAATGAAAACAAAATGCTTTGATTTGATGTATTACTATAGCAAATTTGTGCAACACATTGTAAGAGTAAACCATTCATTCATTTTATCACCTTTGCAATAACAAAACGGCGAGTCTCATTCACCTTGTGAACGGTACTCATCTCAAACCGTACGGACGGAGTTACGCGGTGCGAATTTTTGACAAGCTGCCGTCGGGTCAAAAAATGACATTAAAATATGCCTAACGTTAGAACAATAAGTTACGCAATCAGGCTGGTAAGTTAAACGCAGGTATTTAAACGAAACAATACAGCGTGCGAGACACCGACAATA
The DNA here is from genome assembly GCA_905163555.1 of Notocelia uddmanniana. NCBI lineage: Eukaryota > Metazoa > Arthropoda > Insecta > Lepidoptera > Tortricidae > Notocelia > Notocelia uddmanniana. Next base: position 1,069,388 of record LR991061.1, on the reverse strand, counting down.
CAGGTTAATGACCATAGGCGAGGGCTCAATATCACTGGACGAACACGGATAGACAACCAGAGTAGTTGACACTCCACTACACACAAACAGTCGCAAATCAGGGGTCTAGGCACTGGTTATCTTGTTGTTTACGTATGGGGACACAACTAATCGCAATGGTGGCGAGAGCCGGACTGATTATATTAAATGGATACAATGCTTAAACAGATACAATCGAGGTTTTTCATTTCAGGGCCACTTTGTACCTTGTCACAGTGAAAATCATTATAAAAGCTGCTAAAGATCTCATATTCTTGTCACTATGACAACAACCGATTCCCGGGAAATTTTGTGGGCAGGTTTGATAATTATATAGATTTTTTTGTGTTGTCGTCGGCCTGTTTAGCCTGGTTGGTAGTGCCATTGCCTCCGAAGCTAGAGGTCCCGGGTTCGATTCCCGGTAAGGGCATTTGTTTCTGTGGTGAGCAGAGACATTTGTACCTGAGACTTGGATGTTTTCTATGTATTTAAGTATATATCTATTAAATATATCGTCGTCTAGTACCCATAACACAAGCGTTGTTGAGCTTACTGTGGGACTAGTTCGATTTGTGTAAAAATGTCCCCTAATATTTATTTATTTATATATGTTTCGGAAATTTTTAATTAAAAAAAATATATTACTGAAAAATAGAAATTCGTCAGGTCTAAAGCTCAGGAGCCACTGGTACCAATTATTCCCAATCATTAAGTCCTGTTTATTACAAAAAAAATTACATATAATTTGGTGAAGGCGTTGTATAGGCCGAAATAAAGAAAGGCCGATATCGCAGATGTTTGATGCCCAAGCCGCAGGCGAGGGTCATGAATATGTTGTTGTGTTTCTGTTTTACGACCCGTGTTTTGTACACAATTTTACGTCACCACTTCGCCAAAAAGTGGGGTTTTCCGTACGCGCAGGCGTGGTGTGGTGTAAAGAATGTTTTCAGTCACACATTGTCAATGTTCATCCGACATCCGAAACAGAGATCGCTACACAGCGCCCGTTCAAAACCAGTGACCGAATTTTTCCCCACTTCCCCTGAAGCAATCACGGTGGCGACAGCGATGCTGTTCACAACTGTTTTAACTCTCACCAGTCACCGGCAATGCACGACCCCGGCGCTTGTATTTTTTACAGCAATAGGGTAGAAAATGGGCATACAGCTTGTGCAGACCTTCTATTGGCTATGTAACGTATTAAACTTACGTAAATGACATTTAGATCTATTGAAATATAATGAAACGGTTCACTCACGTCTTTAAGGTCGAATATCGTTCGACATGTTTCAGACCGGTTGGCAGTCCTTAATCATGACTCATGAGTATTTATCGCGGCGGCGGTTCTATTATCACTTCGTGCCCGTGCTCTGCCCGCTCGACTGCTCGGTGCGGGAGGTGGCGGCGGAAGCGAGATCTACCTTCGTTTTCTTCACAATTATTCAATTCCGAGTTACACACAACAATGTCACATGCTAAAGTCTCGACCACACTCGCCACAGACACATTTAGACAGAGACATTTAGATCTACCTTATGCAATGCACGCTCGCAAATTTTACCTAATCAAGTAATCACTCCTCTGGAAATGTTACTCAACTTCACTCTCAACACAGCGCATCCTCTAAAAGGTCTGGCAGCATTTGTCTTCATCGGCCTTCAAATCTGGAATACGACATCAAACACCAACAGAACAAACTACGGAGTCTCGAGAATTGAGACTTTTTATTACGTAACCGGCAGGATAATCACACTGTTTGAACGTACGTTAGGTAACTCTAACTTTCATTTTTACTTATGGAAAATTACATTTAGACCTAACATACCCCGGACCCGGGAATGTCCTAAAGCTACGATCAAGACCACCGGGGGATAGGCAGCAGCATCTCTGCCAAGCGTGGTGATTATGGCATTTACCCCCATGAAATTGGGGGAGGCCTATGTTAAGCAGTCAACGTCCTTCCCACGGTCGAAAATGTTGCGTAACCACCCCACGGAGCTTGGAAGTAAGGGAGCTATTATACGAGTCCAGTGCTGGCGTGTCAATACATATATTCCGTGCCAGTCAAGCGTGGGAGTCCGCTGGATACGGGTGGCGCAGGACCGGTCATTGTGAAACTTTTTGGGGAAGGCCTATGTCCAGCACTAGACGTCCTTCGGCTGATATGATGATGATGCGTCCAGCTCTATCGTATCGTGCTTATCGCCAGCGACTGGACTTCCACGATGATGCTCATGGCCGCTTTCTACCATTGCACCGCTCGCCATAGCATTCATCCTCACACCTTAGAACCTAAATGGTACGGTTTCAGAAGAATTTCCTCCCTCAGACGCTCCGGTTGTGGAATGAGCTCCGTGTCGAGGTTTTCCCGAGGGACTACATTATTGGTTTCTTCAAGAAATAAGCTTTTGTGACACCCCTGGAGTTGCAGGCGTCTATAGGCTGCGGTGACCGCTTACCGCCAGGCGGGCCGTACGCTTGTTTGCCACCGTTGTCGTATTAAAAAAACTCGTCTTAAAGCTCCCTAAGATTCGTACTGGCTCCTGCGATGAGCTGTCGTTAAATGTCTTGAAAAAAAACTGGTATAAAGTCAGCATCGGGGTTCATAATAAACCCCAATCCGCCAGTCCCTTGTTTATTGAATCACGGAATATACCCTCATGCTATATTTTCGCGTTTATCAATAGAGCGTGGACCGGCATCGAGATACAGTTTTATAACCACATCGGCGGCAAATAAGCATACGGCTCGCGTGATAGCAGGCGACTATTATAGCTTATGAATGAACGCCCGCGACTCCGAATGAGTCGCATGCGTTGTATCGACGGATTAAAAACTGTATTATCATCATATCAGCCAAAGGACGTCCATTGCTGTCCAGCAAGGCCTCCCCAAAAGAGTACTACAATCATATGGGTCCTGCGCCACCCGCATCCAGCAGACGCCCGCGACCCTTACAGGTCATCAGTCCACCGTGTGGGGGGTCTGCCCATGCTACGCCTTCCGGTACGTGGTCGCACTCGAAAACCTTTCCGCCCCAACGGCCATCGGTTCTCGAAAAAAAAGTATCTCCACGTGGTTTTTTTTTTTTGTTAAAAATGTGATTGCTCTTGGCCAGCATCTAGCCAGGGGGCAAAGATGAGGCCGACGATGAAGCGAGCTCACCCAGAAGATGCCTATTCACTCGTGCCTTAAAAAGGTCCAGGTTATATGAACTCGGAAATACAGACGCCGGCAGAGAATTCCAAACCTTAGAAGTGCGCATTATAAAAGAAGATGCAAAGCGCTTGGTTCGAATTAGAGGAATTTCGACCAGGTAAGGATGGTAGCCAGCCGTACGTCTGGATGTCCGATGGAAGAAGGGGGAAGGCGGTATAGAGTACACCTTTCAGCCAAATTTCATAATAAAATTGCAGTGTAACACTTTAAACTCTCGCGCTTTGTACACATTCTTAAAATATTCGTACACGGGTCTAACAATTTCTATCGCTTCTCGTACCAACCGCGGATAATATCTCTCCACCGAACGCCATTATTATCCGCGGTTGGTACCAGAAGCGATAGAAATCAGGAAACACCCGAAGAATTTCAATAAGGAGGACGGTTTTAATCTATCGGCAACTTCGGGACAATAATATAGCATGCCATTGATACAGAATCTAAAATCTCGGGATAAAACTTCGAATTTGTGCGCGGATACAGTGAGTGTTCTATCATCATCCTCCTAGCGTTACTCCCAGTACAGTTGCATCCTGAAGGATGCCTGGGGTCCGCTACTTGGACTTGGAATTGGCGTAGGCACTAGTTTTTACGGAAGCGACTGCCATCTGACCTTCCAACCCGAGGGGGAAACTAGACCTTATTGGGATTAGGCTTGTCAAGTGAGTGGGCAACTTGACTGTTAGAAGTTCTCAAGCCGCCCGGAGGCCTCTAACTTGGCTTAACGACTGCTATCATATACCGCAACCGGGGTCAACGGCTTAACGTGCCTTCAAAAGCACGGGAGCGCTCAGTTAGTAACCACTCAAAGCGGTCACCCATCCAAGAACTAACCTCGCCCGACATTGCTTAACCTCGCATACCGCAGGCGGTACGCGGGCGCCGCTGGGCCACGAACGCTCCTGTGAGTGAGTATATCCTAGACAATTAGTAGCATAATTAACGGGTAGTAAACTTTTTTTCAGATATACCCTTCACATTTTTATGAACAATTGTGAAGTAGTTAAATGTTGTGTATCCATATCACAGACATCAGAGGAAAGCAGACTCGCAGTATTAAGCCAGATGATTTTCCATATAGTTGTCTCTTTAATCCTTATGGTGCACCAAAATGAGTTAGAATGCGAGACCAAGCGCTTTGCATCTTCTTTTATAATGCGCACTTCTAAGGTTTGGAATTCTCTGCCGGCGTCTGTATTTCCGAGTTTATATAACCTGGACCTTTTTAAGGCACGAGTGAATAGGCATCTTCTGGGTGAGCTCGCTTCATCGTCGGCCTCATCTTTGTCCCCTGGCTAGATGCTGGCCAAGAGCAATCCCATTTTTAATAAAAAAAAAAAGATAATATAATCATTTTCGGCTGTTAACAAGTTGTCTCGATTTGCGAGCACAACAGGATGTCAAATCCCATATAAACTTAACACACCATAACGTCAGTTCAGTACAATTTTCATTTATGAAGACGGAGACACTGACAGGTGTAGACGTGTCAGATGTAACTTGTCTGTCTCTCTCAAACTTTCTGATTTGTACATTAGTGAGAATAGATCAGACGTACAAAAATCGTTCAACTTAAATGAGCGGATCTGCTTTACTCTGATATCTGTGATCATATATATCATGAGATATGCTCCGTTGACAACTTGCTGAGAAGTCTGTCTGCCGCGACCATGTCCGGTGGAACCTGTCTCGAAACGTCAGTAATTAAGGTAAATAAATAAATTTTGTTTTCGACCCGTGTACGAATATCTTAAGAAAATTGTAGTGCTAATTCGGCTGTCACATAAGGCCGGACAGACAGACATGACGAAACTATAATGGTTCCATTTTCGTCATTTGGCTGCGGAACCCTAAAAATCCGATCTATCACGGCGACTTGACAGTCCAATGGGGGTGATTCGGCGTATTGTAACAACATGCCGTTATTGTTTACGAGATTGCCTCGCCAAGCGAAGGTCGTGTAAGCAAACAGTCGCGAGGGACAAGGATGAAACATACTCAGAAGGCGAAAATGTATAAAGACAAATAATTTGTCGTATATGTTATGAAAACTACCGCAAAAACGCAAACACGGTAAAGCAAACGTGGTCCGGGGCATCGTCGCATCAAAAAATCGCCAGCTGTGCTACCACGCACTTCGAAAATCGAACTTCGTGTCGTGCCGTCCCTTTCACTCTCGTGTTATACAGTATATGACGGAAAGGGACGGTACGATACGAAGTTCGCGGTAGCACCCCAGGTATATGATAGCGCGGTTGAGCGGAGGCGGCGTGTGTGGCATATGAAGCAGTAATCGCCAGTCGACAGTTTCGGAAAGATCAAAAACGCAAAACCGCCTCCGTCCCGCACCGCGCCGCGCTCGCTCTCTGCGTTATTAGCTTGAGTGTCTCATAACAAATTCATTGTGTTAATTTATTTATAACAATAAGATTTGAAATTATTACTCGAAATTACAGTGTAGGTATTCTATTTAAAATACGCTACTTCGTCTATCATTGATTTTCTGACCGCTGTCCGCGGAACAGAATCAATAGTACATTACGATACAAGTGCAAAGAACGGGAACGACCTGTTTAGCCTAGTTGGTAGTGACTCTGCCTCCGAAGCTAGAGGTCCCGGGTTCGAATCCCGGCCAGGGCATTTATTTGTGCATTTTTCACGGATACTTGTTCTTGGGTCTTGGATGTTCTCTATGTATTTAAGTATGTTTTTATCTATATAAGTATGTATATCGTCGTCTAGTACCCATAGTACAAGCTTTGCTTAGTTTGGGACTAGGTCGATTTGTGTAAGATTGTCCCCCAATATATTATTATTATTATTATTAATTCGCACGTGTATCGTACAACCACGGAATCGTACAATGTTTTACAGTACATATGGCTCTTTAAAGATTCGACATATGCACGTAATTTGCTGATTACCGCACTCGTGCGGTAAAGTAGCACCATACGTACTGTAATAATACATTAATCTAATAATTTACTGTGCTTTTTTTAATAACGATCCTTTTGACGATAATATTATTTGGTAAAATAAAAAAATGACGGCTATATTCACCTCAATAATAAGCGAAGATAGTATTGGATTACCTGAAATAGTACCATAGTTATCAATAATGATTGTTAATAACGTTATAAAACGTTTGTACATTAGAGAAGATAGAAATGTGTATAAAAGACCATTTTACATAGTTATGCTTTGTCAGTTATTAAACACAGTTTTGTTGAATTCACTGCCTATTTTTTTTACTGACAACCACTCGTGCAAGAGCACTCAACTTAAAATATCTAAATAGATAATGATCGTGTACGAGCGAACCTTCTGGATCTTTCTATTCTATTCAAACAATTATGGGCACATTCCTTCTGATTTGGATCTCTTTGCTTCTCTTTATGTAGTTTTTTAAGAGTTTACTTAAATCAGAGACTGTTGTGTACTGTAGCATATATAAATCCGCCTTCTGGACCTTTCTGCATTGTGTCAAAGTCAATGGACACATTTCTAGTTGAATTCACTGCCTTTGCTCTTCGTGGAGCCATGTCGTAAGATACAGAGACAAAAATAAGTTTAGTATCCGGTAAATTATAATGGCTCTGCAAAGGCGACTTTTTTGTTAAGAGTTATATTATGAGTATAGAGCTGACTGTTACATAACATAGTTTAAATAGTGTACATAATTTAAAACGACGGGTGCCACTTAATCGGCCCTTATTACCTTCCTACATATATCTTGAAGCTGCAACTTAAAGCCGCCGCTGTATATAACAATTATTATGGGCAAAGAGTGTCAGCATTTTAGTACCTAAAACTTTGAACCAAATAAGTCTATTAAGACATACTCCATTATTAAGTAAATTTATATTAAAAACAAAATTAAAGGAATGGCTCCTGGATGACCTAACCTAACCTAACAAATTTTATCCTACTTGGTTAGAACTTATGTCCGTGAAACTTGTCAAGCCTGTTTTAGCTGGAATATGTTTTTTTTCCCTTCTCACAAAGTTGTATGTGAAGAAATATTTGGTTAAGAACATTTGGTTTGATTAAAAATCATTAGCCATTAAGCTGGTAATGAAATAGGTTAAGTTAATTTTGTTATAATAACTGAGCGAAAAAAAAAAGTATATATATGTTGGCGCCATTGGCAGTAGCGCCATCTGTTGATACTTACTTAAACGTTTACTAGCTCCCTCTGTTGGCAATTATTACACTCTGTGGATCAGGTGACAGTCGGAAGGGTTGGCGGGGAGTTGTTCACTTTGGCTCGAGCCGCCGACTAGTCTGCACGTCCTAAGGGTGAGCTGTGTCACACTTGAATCACTGCTTTTATTGTTTGTGTGTTTTTGTGTATTTTTCACGTGAATTACTCGAAGTAATCGTGCGTAGTGAGTTTTAATCAAAGTGCGTAATGGAGGGTTCGGACGAGCCCGATGGCTCGACCTCGCCTATTCTATTTCCCCGTAAATCCGACATATATTTACCTGCGCTGCCTGCTGACGCATTGAAAGGATCATACCAACCCAACAGAGATATTCAGCGCCAACCTTCAACTTCATCTACGACGGAACTGCCTAACATCGTATCGATACTGTTATCTCCCACCTATCCTACTGACTGAATAAGTGTTTCCCCAATTTTACCTGTACATAGTTTTTATTTTATTGTATTGCATTATACACTTTTATCATTTTGTTTTACTCCAGACCCACTAGCCGGGTAACACATGAAATCATTGGTAATGAAAAACAGAGTAATACCTCTGCAACTACGTATATAACGGGAGCTGTCTGTATTCGTATGGTGTCTCCGAATCCAATAACATAGAGATGTATACAGAATGATCAATCCAAATGGGTCAGTATGGAGAAGTCAAAAACTATGAGAGATAACGAAATCTGTTCTTAGGATCCATGACGTCAATTTTAGTTAGTAGACTAGTTATTTTTTTAATAGTAAATTATGTAATATGCTACGATTAATATTTTTGAATGTTACCATAGACATAACTATTATTATATTGTAAAAATGACTTGTAAAACTATTGTGTTTTATCAATGAATAAATGAATGAATGAAATCTATGATTGCAGTCTTTCTTGTCAGTTATATCGACACCATGGTTCTTAAGAACAGATTTCTCTATCTCTTATAGTTTCTGATTTCTCCCTACTGATCCATTTGGATTGATCAGCCGGTAGAGTCTCCAATGTCAGACTAAAACAGATAAAAATAAGTAATTAATATAGAGATTATAGAGTCTCTAAAGTTTGGGTTGCGTATACCGCTGAAAGATGAAGCTCTCAAAAATGACTCTTATCCTTAACTCTGGGGGCATCTGACAAGAAGTGGCGCAAAATAAGAATAATTGAGATTGAGAATTGGCGTTTTCTTATGTCAGAGGTCAAAAGCCCTTTCGGACATGGAGACAAAGTTTAGTCTTGTGTATTGTGGGATTTGTTCACGTAGCAATTTCTACTATCAACTGTACTTTTAACTATATACACACAGATGCTTCCCTGGACGCATAAATATATTATTTACTAAAGGATACAAGAATATCGCTGTCCTGAAAACTGCGCACTTTGGCTGCACATTGTTGCCTTCATGTATAAGTAGCCAAGCGAAAATAGCTCTTCACACTTCGATATAAAGTTTCATCCAATTATCAGTTTACGGTCCTTGACGGTCCAATACAATGTAATATGAACTTAATGTAGGTGTAATTTAAGTTTAAATTCCCATTTCGACTGTCTTATCGCTTCGATATCTTGGTAATTTTCATCAATTCTGTTTACTACGAAGCTGGTAGTAGAAACAGTTTTATATTTGGAGCGTTTTGTTTCTGTGAAGCTACATGCAGGTGGAGAATTGTATCTACTTTTTTGTCTTATACTTTCTGTACTATTTTTAGGGTTCCGTACGCAAAAGGGTGCCCCTATTACTAACTGTAAAATCTTCGCAGGCCCGTAGATGGTAAATAAATAAGTGGACTGTAAATTTAGGAGCTGGAATAATCCAAAATAGAAAAATGTACAAAAATGTGAGTGTTACAGTCGCTGGGAATCGCTGAACAACGTTAAATTTTAACGTAAGTCAATTATGAAAGCTACACATTGCCATATGAAAATTGTACATAGTAATATGACTTATTATGAATTTCATATTATACATTGAATATTTTATTTAAAAAATATGCAATTTAGATTGGTATTATTATTTGCTGATTTAATTCAATTAAACAATGAAATTAAATGAGTAAGGTTTGTAAAAAGTATTGAAATGTTTAAGTAAGTTTTTAAACGATTCTGAACACTAAGACTCCGCTGTTCGTCCTTCTGTGTGTCTTTCTGTCCGTCTGTCACCAGGCTGTATCTCATGAACCGTGATAGACAGTTGAAATTTTCACAGATGATGTATTTCTGTTGCCGCTATAAAAACAAATACTAAAAACAAAATAAAATATATAAATAAGGGAGCTCCCATATAAAAAAAAAACTTTTAAAAAACTCATTGTGTTCATTAGGCGCCGGGTCTCAAAATATATGTGAAAACTAAAATCCCACTCGCACTTGACCAAAATTCTACTTGATATTATTTAAAGTTCTTATTACTGATAAAAAAATATATTTTTACCCATAAAAAAAGTTACCTATAATAAAGTGTCTAATGAGAACCCTCCGTGCGCGAGTCTAACTCGCACTTGGCAGGTTTTTTTTAAAATTTTATATCAAATAACATTATAATGGGTATAAGTTTAGTATTCACAATATTTATACTGGAACTTGATTTAATGAATGGAACCAGTCCATCATCATTCGCGTGCCCTTTTCCCATTTAATTCGGGTCGGCGCAGTATGTTTTTTTCTTCAATAACTCTCTATCGCCCGTCATCTCGTCACTCACACCCTTCCTCTTCATATCGTCTATCACGCAATCCATCCACTTTTTCCTTGGTCTACCCCTCCTTTTACATCCCTCCACATTCATGCCTAATACCTTTCTTGTCACATGACTTTCATACCTCCGCATAACATGCCTATGGCTCCAATCGGTTTTATATATTTTTTTTATTTTTTTTATTTATTCAGAACACAAACAGTCGCACATGTAGTGTACTAAACATTAATTAAAAAAAAGACCTGGAGGTTTATTTTTATGCAAAATGTTAACAAAAATAATATAAATATAGCAAGAGAAAAGGAAACTTAATTGTACCGATCCTCTACCCAGTACCAGTGTTTGACACAAGCACTCATGGGAGAAAAAAGAAGTGATAATAATTATAATAATTGACAAGCGTCAATCATGGCAGGTAAAGAGTCGAAGACTGGCACACACGTCGCACTAACTAATAATTTTCTTACATATTTTAGGATAATAAATAAATAATCAAAAACAAAAAGAGAGTGAATAACACATTTATCTTAACTATTATTTTATGGGGTGAACTTAAATAATAATATTCAAAAGCAGTCATTCCACCTTTACAGCGTGGTTAGCAGAATCAAGGCCACCACCACCACCACCATATCAGCCCATAAACGTCCACTGCTGGACATAAGCCTCCCCCACTTTCATGGGGGTTAAATGCCATAATCGCCACGCTTGGCATGCAGGTTGGCGATCGCAGTATCTCCACCGCTTTCCAGGGATGCTGCTGCCCATCCCCCGGTGGCTATGGTCGTAGTTTTAGGACATACCCGGGTCCAAGATTCGGGGGCAGAATCAAGGCATAAATAAATAATAATAAATAAATATTAGGGACATTTTTTTACATAACCGACCTGGTTCCATAGTAAGCTCAGTAAGGCTAGTGTTATGGGAACTAGACGACGATATATTTATTAGATGTAAATGTATATTATATCCACCACCATCACCATATCAGCCCTAGGACGTCCACTGCTGGACATAGGCCTCCCCCAATTTCATGGGGGGTAAATGCCATAATCGCCACGCTTGGCATGCGGGTTTGGCGATCGCAGTATCTCCACCGCACTCCGTATATTATATACTTAAATGCATATAAAACACCAAAGTCTCAGGAACAAATGTTTCTGCTCACCGCAGAAACAAATGCCCTTACCGGGATTCGAACCCGGGACCTCAAGCTTCAGAGGCAGTGTCTCTACCAACTAGGCTAAACAGGCCGACAAACTGCTTCTACTACTACTACTTTGTAGCACTAACGTAACAATACTACGACAGTTGATAAGCGTCAAAGTAGTGAAAGCGACAAGGTACTAAAATTGTCATCTACTTGCTGCAGTGTTGACTTTACAATGAGCTCAATCGATCGGACGTGTGCTGTATTTTGCCCCTTTTTAGGGTTCCGTAGTCAAATAGGAACCATTATAGTTTCGCAGCATTTCATACGCATTTTACTAAGAAGGGAAGACTTTTTTACGATAACTCAAAAACGGCTTAATTGATTATATCCGCTATAGTTTTTGTTGAAAGTATTTATTAAGCTTTACTTTCATGATTTTTTCATATTTTTTGGACATATAGTTCAAAAGTTAGAGGGGGGAACTCTTTTTTTTGTAGTGAATATTTCCGAAAGTGTTCACTTCATCAAAGAATGTTAGATGAAGACCTCTATTCATTTTGAAAGACCTATCCAACAACACCCCACATAAGGCTGCAGCAAAAAAAAATCATCCTTTACGTGTATATATCCTCAAAAATTTTTTTAGATTTTATTTTACAACATCGTCAGTTTTATTGATTTATATATAAATAAATATAAAAGTTTGGTTTTATTTCGAATAAACGTTTTTTATTCTTATAAAGAAGAAGAAACGTTTATTAAGAACCTATAAAGAACCTATACCAGTGATGACTTATGGCACTGAAACGTTTTCGCTTACTATGGGGCTCATAAGACGGCTCAAAGTTACCCGAAGAGCAAACGAGGGGGCTTAGCTGGGATTTATCTGCGTGGTCGCAACAGAAATGGAACCATTCGCAGCAGAACTAAAGTAACCGATGGTCAATGTTTTATACTATAGTAACCGCTTTGAGTGGTTACTAACTGAGCGCTCTTGTGCTTTGGAAGGCATGTTAAGCCGTTGATCCCGGCTGCTGTCTACGACAGCAGTCGTTAAGCCAAGTTAGAGGCCTTCAGGCGGCTTGACAACTTCTAACAGTCAAGTTGCCCACTCACTTGACAAAGGGGGGTCGAAGTTGCACCACGTCCGTAGGGAGTACCCACCGTTACCCTACACGTGACCCCTGGGTGGTGCTAAAAGTGCAACAAAAACTGGCAACCGTACTTGTCTTCTCGAAGATCTCACGGTTCGTAAATAAATGCCATACGATTAAATAAAAATAAATGTTTGTATACATTTAAAGAATTTATAGATTATAAAAAATAAACAATTTTAGTATTATGTACCGAAAGCAAATGCAATATTATGTACAGTTAATCTTTGATAATATACTATGTGATTTATCATTAATGAATTTCATACATACTTTTTGATTTGTAACGTGTTATTACCAATAAAGAACGTCTATTCTGTCTATAGTCCTCCGAAGCACTAAACTTAAGTGGCAGTGGGCGGGACATATTGCACGTAGAACCGATGGTCGCCAACGCCTTTCAGCTGTTACGATGGTTCTTATAAATATTCCAAAGAGAACGGAAGAAGTCAATCCGTTAATCGTAACGAAGCAATAATATCGGCCATTCGTCTCCGGTTTAATAAAGCGAGATTGGACAATCAAGCGATTTTTATTCATCTCTTTACGATAGCGATAGCGAGCTCCTTATTAAGGGCGTGCCTTGTAATAAAGCTCAGAGCACATCTTTTAAATGTACAAATTGAAGGCTGATTCTCACAACGTTTTTGGTCGTTCTTGAAATGATCTTAATTTTTTATTATTATTATATATAAATATTTATCATTGTACCTACACGTAAAATTATAAACTTATCACTTATCTATTTGTATTGGGTTTAGCTATTTGGACACTATTTTTTGAGATGTTACCCGCTAGTTTTAAGGTTATATGCAGGTCACTTTTGTAACTTTTAGGTAAACTACAATGCCTAAAAGTTATAAAATTGATGTTTGTTTAGTTTTTATGTTTGTTTAGTTTTTAGTTTTGGGGCACTCACTGAAAATCAGCGTCACGGATTCCGTGACAACATGCTGAGTGAGCGTCCTTTTTAGCACTAAGTTTTTAAAATTATGTTTCTCTTTTGTAATGGTTTTTTATGTGCTAAATAAATAACTTCTTCTTCTTCTTCTTCTTCTTCTAATATTATGCGTTCATTGAAACGCCGTACTACGCAGATAAGGAAACAATATGGATTGATGTTGACATATAAATATGATTCTTTACTTTATGATTGTGTCTCTGATTACAGTATAATAAATGTTTTGTTCCCTCTTAGCTGTCTATCTATAGCTGAAACATATTGCTTAAAAAATTATGCGTAATAGAAAAAAAGCACACTATCGGCGCGCATGCATGAAGAATGTTATGAGAGTTCATGAAGCGGAAGTTGTATGTCAGGATCGTAGCATACGGAAAGCCGTATTCTCTGCCTACCCCTCTTGGAGACAGGTGTGATTGTGTGTATGTATGAAACAACCTCTGCTAGGAGATGTACATTCATTCAAATATTGATTTTACTCTACCTAAAATGCGCACCAACTCTAGGTCTATCCCATCCAGTCTTATTGTTATTCATGCGTTCGTTTGTTTCTTTAACTAACTTCCCTATTTATAGCGGGGTGGCGAGGGGGGAACTAATAAGCTGATTCTTTATGCAAGATGTTTGCCATGATACCCCCCTCGACCCGCGTTGTATTCATTTGTTTAAACCCGTAGTGGGTCTGTTTGACTTGACATATTGGATAGGAGCTCAGTATTATTTTTTTCAAACAATGAAGGTGGAAAAAGTACTGCTTGCCTGACGATAAGAGGACACCTTTTCTGAACACCAGTAACAAGCTCGTTGCCGATTCTTTATTGACTTGGGAAGTCGTTGTGTTAGCAGCTAAAGACAAATGTAATTAATCATCAGATCTGCTTAGTAGCACTATTAATAATAAATAAATATATGAGGACAATTTTACACAAATCGACCCAGTCCCAAATTAAGCAGAGCATGTCCTTTGGGTACTTGGCGACGGTAAATACATAATTATATAGATAAAGATAAATATAAGGTGCTTTCAAATCAGATGCCAATATTTTAAGAGATGTTTACTTTCATCAAAATAATTCACTTTAAATAGGAATCAATAAAAAAAATTAATCAAATTTTTATTTTCATTTTTCGAACAAAAAATTACATAAAAATTTTGCCCCAACACAACCACCTGTGCATTTACCTGACAAGATGGTTATCATTATCACTGTCAAGTGTATCATTATCACTGTCAAGTGTATCATTATCACTGTCAAGTGTATCATTATCATTGTCAAGTGAGCAATACATTGGATGCTGGTTGAAGTGGCCAGTTAGTGACAGTAAACAGATTTCATACGATAATCAAAGAAGTCTTAGGCTGGGTTGCACCAAACCACCTGTAATCGTAAGCTGTGTTCGTTAAAATTTGAATGTATGGAGAGTTTGTCAAGTTTCTATGGGATGACAGCTGTCGGCGCCATATTTAACGTTGATCGGTCTGTGATCGTAAGTCGGTGCAACCGAGCCTTAGGCTGAGTTGCACCAACTTACGATCACAGACCGATCAACGTTAAATATGGCGCCGACAGCTGTCATCCCATAGAAACTTGTCAAACTTGCCATACATTCAAATTTTAACGAACACTGCTTACGATTACAGGCGGTTTGGTGCAACCCAGCCTAAATCAATGAATACTGATTATCTCATTAACAGGGTGTTATTACGTAGCAAAGTTGTTTTCCTAATTTTCTCCAAAAACTAACATAAACTTTAAATGTATGTTATACTTAAGTCTACTTCTAAGGACGAGTACTATTAGCTCTGAAAGAATTGACATCTAATTTGGAAGCACCTTATATAAATAAGTAAATACATAGAAAACATCTAAGGCTCAGGAGCAAATAAATGCCCTGGCTAGATTTCGAACCCAAGACCACCAGACGCAGACCAGCTTTGTACATAGGGTCACTAACAACCGGGATAAAGTGGTCGTGTATAATATTACAATCTCACCGAAATTACATAAGTATGCCCAATTTCAGCCCTAGCCGGTTGAGGATAACTGGTCTATAATTCAATTACAGGATTTGCCCCACACATATAGGTCGATACGAGAGGTGGCGCGGAAAATGTATGAAACTGTCAATTTCATAGACATTCCGCGCCAGCTCTTGTGAATCGACCTATACTAGTGCGAGTAGATATCTACGAAGCAACAGGCCAAGTTAAACAAAAAACTTGTGAAATATCAATTATTAAGAGTCCGCAGTAAGCTCGGTTCTCCATACAAACGTAGTTTCGCTCTCATTCTAAAATGGCATGCTGGAATCATTTGAAACATTGTACACAGAAGGGAGTCCAGTATATCTAGGTCGGAAATTAGTTTGTGTTGCTCGAAATAACAATGGAGAAAAAATACAGCGATTATTAAGGTTTTCATGCAAGACCTAAAAAATCAAAAAGTTTTTTTTCCACTCCAATTTCCAGCAACAGAAGCTAATTTCCGACCTAGATATGGCGAATTCCATTGTGTATACAAAGTTTCATGTTATTTCAGCATGGCGTTTTAAAATGAGAACGTAACTACTTTTGTATGGAGAATCGAGTTCGGTCGAGCGTACGGGGGCCTCTTAATCTACTTTTACTACTCCGATATTAAGTAATCTTGACATTACTAAACGGGAGTCAAAATGTCAGAGGTGTCGAACTAAATTCAAGGTTAGAACGAAATGAACAAGCTTCTAGACTAGACATTCGTAAAACTAATTAAATCACAAATACACGTTTTCATTACACTCGTAAATTATTAACAGCCAGTGTCTAAACCGAGACCTTAATTTAATTTATAAGTTGGAGTTGTTCGCTAACTTTTTGTAGAAGTGAGACCAGACGGCGGCGTGGCTAAGTATTCGACGAATCCTTGAAGTTTGGCTTTTCAACTTTTTTAATACTACGACGATGGCAGACAAGTGTACGGCCCGCCTGTGGTAAGTTATCTAACGCATCCTCAAATCAATAATGGGTTGTAAAAGCAGTTGTGATTTTTCTAGAGTCCCAGGCATTCGTAAAAACTAATTCTCTAACACACGATAAGGCATTTGAGTTACCAACTTTTATAAAAAGTTGCAAGTTCCTACTTTTATAAATACAAGCACAGCAAAGCACATCTCTTGTGAATTAGCAGCAGTAGCATATTTACTTCTAGATCCAGCCACTCAGAAACCACACGACGGGTCCAGTTGTTCGTGAAGATAGCTGCCAATGCAAAAGATACGTCTTGGTCCTTGAAAGGCTTATAACTGCGATCGGGTTTAAATTTATGTGAAAATGATTAAAAATGACTACTACTACTACTACTACTACTACTACTACTGCTACTACTACTACTACTGCTGCTACTACTACTACTTTAATTAGGTTAAATATTTATTATGCTTTTGGTACTAAGATTTGTAATTATTAACACAATAAACAGTGTGATAGATAAAATGACTACTGAATAATGTTTTCAAAATAATAATATTTTTTAAATAATAATTATATTTATTATTATTTTATTGTTATTAATGTGATACGACATTATTATTATTATTTTTATTGATTATGATTTTAATTTCTAAGCAATATTGTACATGTACACAACTGACGAGTCATAGTTTTGGACATTTTTATCTTGTATTCTCAATGACTGTGCAATGATTCGACGACCTGTTTAGCCTAGTTGGTAGTGACTCTGCCTCCGAAGCAGGTCTCGGGTTCGAATCCCGGCCAGGGCATTTATTTGTGCATTTTTCACGGATATTTGTTCTTGGGTCTTGGATGTTTTCTATGTATTTAAGTATGTATTTATCTATATAAGTATGTATATCGTCGTCTAGTACCCATAGTACAAGCTTTGCTTAGTTTGGGACTAGGTCGATTTGTGTAAGATTGTCCCCCAATATTATTATTTAATTGTAAAAATTATGATAATAAACTAATCTGAATCTGAATCTAAAAAGGGCATATGTAGATAATTACTTTTAAACTCACTAAGTGAGACAAACCCATAATTTCTCGTGTGGTGCGCAGCAAGCTTAATATTTTAAAAGTTGCACATTTTGATTTGAATATATGTATAACATACTAGAAACACAGAAATAGCTTTTTCAGCCACTTACCGGTATCCGATTGAGCTGAAATTGTGCATACTTATGTAAATTCAGTGACAATGTAATATTGTGGTATCACCGAGCTGATCTGATGATGGACACAGAAGGTGGCCATAGCAACTCTTAAATTAAATAAAATAAACCCGTCGTGTTTGGGTTTATCGGAACCCTCTTAACGAGTTGTAAAAGATTATGCAAAAACCCTTGGCAATTTTTTTTTTTAAAACATGAATTTTTGTTTCGATTTTTCCAGGCCTACCAGTTTTATACCAGAAGCTAAGACCAGCCATAACCGCTTAGTCAGCAGTTAAAGTTCGCTGTCAGAATCACTGATCCAATTTATTGCGCCACTTTTTCAAAGTGAAATTGTGTTTTGCCCGTAACTGTGGACGATGCTACCAGGCAAACATCAAAAAGCGAACGTTTTCCAACACCGGAAAGCACGGCTCCTATTTGGAACGCGCGGTCCATCCTAAACAACGACCGGCAAGTGCAAGTTGAACCCTGCTGTCTCCTTTTGTTGACTCAGCGATTGCGCGGTCGCGAGAGCTCAATCGATATTGGTTGTGCCGTCACGATTTTTCAATAGAGTCGGTCAAAACTATTACGGTATTCTGCGCTCTTAGTAATTTTAGTGATTTGTGTGCCTTTATTTTTCCTTATTTTCCAATATGGTTAGAGGAAAAATACTAGCATTTACAAGCTTGCAATGGTTTTGTTGGTAAAAAATTAAGTTCTTCTGATGAATATACAGGGTGATTTCGGGGTCGTG
Source organism: Notocelia uddmanniana (assembly GCA_905163555.1). Classification (NCBI taxonomy): domain Eukaryota; kingdom Metazoa; phylum Arthropoda; class Insecta; order Lepidoptera; family Tortricidae; genus Notocelia; species Notocelia uddmanniana. The sequence goes on along the minus strand of LR991061.1, from coordinate 1,051,078 downwards.
GATCAAGAATAAGTTTTACAACTTGGTATAAGTTAGCCTTTTCAAAAAAGTTGTAGTGACACGAAACAAACGAATTTCTTTTTTAATTTATTTTGATGACAAAAATACAAAATCTCAAAAAAATATGGTTACCCTTCTCTCTTTGACGGATAGTATGGAGAGTTGACAGTGGGGTAGGGTGACCAAGTTGTGTGAAAAATTATTATTTCCCATTAGAATTTGAAGAAAAAGAGAATTATTTGTGTTATAAACCGTCATACCAACTGTGATGTTGTCTACTTTGAATTCTTGACCATGTACAATCATTCCGGATCACGACCCCAAAATCACCCTGTATAGCATACTGTGAATGTTACAATGTTGCGGAATTTTCATTTTGTAACTTAAAAGATTAAATGGGTGCAGCAAAACGTCTGTAATCGTTTAAGGTGATCGTTATAATTTGATTGTAATTAAAGTTTAAAAAGTTTTCGTGGGATGACAGTTGCCAGCGCCATATTTTATTTTTATTTTAACTTCGCGTGATTTTGACTTCTCGTTGCTTAATTACCTACACTAGTAAGTAGTAACTATAATCATTAAAAGTGGTGGAGGGTAGCTGGGTTTTCTGCCGACAAACTGCTGTGCAGTTTGGCAGATAATTTAAACGCTTAAGATGATAATATTCGTGTTGAAACATTTTTTTGTTTTAAAAAAACGTTGATCGATCTGGAACAGTAAGTTGCTACAATCTGTCCTAAGTGGGTGCAAAACGTTTGTAAACGTAAGCGGTGTGCATTACAACCTTTTTGTATGGAAAGTATGACAAGTTTCTAAGGGACGGCAGCTACCAGATGAGAGATGTCATTGTAAGTGGTTGCAATCTGCTCCTAAAGCTAACAACGCACAGAGCGCGACGCAGCATTGTTGCGGCGCGGAGGCGTTTTCAGTAAGGGAGCATACCCAAACTACGTCACCAACTTTTTACAGCTTTTTACCTTCTCCCCCCCTCCGGTGACCAAGCGTAGTATATGCCAAGACCACCACCCTCCCCCTCTAGTTTTCACGTAGTATAATTTATTAATCGTTTTTTGCGGAAAGTTAAAAAAAAATGGCTCTTGGTTGTATTTTCTCATATGGCCCCTAATGCGTGACGTCGAAAGAGCATGCGTAGTTAAATTGTAATTGTATTTAAGTCGAAACTGGAGAAATTTTAGTGGTGGGGTAAACCGTGGCGCGTGAGTCTGCTTCAATTAGAATGTTTCTCAAAAATATTCCACTAGCTACGTGACGAGCAGCTACTCCCCTCCCTCCCCCCGGTGACCAAAAGTGGTATTTTGAAGACCCCCTTCCCCCCTAAACGAGTCACTTAGTTTGGGTACGTTCCCTAAAGCAAATTCGGTCGGAGGCACATCGCAATAAAAAACCACGTGGTATTCGGTAGCGCGGTGGGTGGCGGTGGTGCGAAGGCGGCGTGTCTGTCATATGAAGCAGTAATCGAAAGTTGACAGTTTCGGAAACATCAAAATTGCAAAAACCGCCTCCGCCCCGCACCGCGCCGAGCCCGCTCTGTGCGTACGATGCCTGACTCAACAACTGACCAACTGACATGACTGCGTGATCAACCTATTTGCCCTCATCATCATCACATCATCATTTCAGCCGATTGACGTCCACTGCTGGACATAGGCCTCCCCCAAAGACTTCCACAATGACCGGTCCTGCGCCACCCGCATCCAGCGGAGGCCCGCGACCCTTACCAGGTCATCAGTCCACCGTGTGGGGGGCCTGCCCACGCTGCGCCTTCCGGTACGTGGTCGCCACTCGACAACCTTTCCGCCCCAACAGCCATCGGTTCTGCGTGCTATGTGGTTTGCCCACTGCCACTATTATTAGTTGCCCTAAAAGTCATTATAATTACAGCATTACGCGCGTAACAGATGGCCTGATGTTTCGCTAGTGGAACTCACTACGACCATAGAAGTCAACTCCAAAATTCTCAAAGGCACTTACTTTAATTCGAGAATATTTTCCCCGTCAAGGTCTTTACTACATTGTCGTAAGGTGTTCTATTGACTTGTTGGTTTTTTTGCTCTTTCTCTAAGCTTATCGCATTGTACAAAGCTTTACACTCACTTTCGTGTTTATGGGTAGTTCTGTAATAGTTTTCACAGACACATGGAGCTAGTATAGAGTGTGCACTCAGTGAAGCAGGTTTACGGGTCCCTCGTTGCTGGCCGTAAAGGTTGCGAGCAAATCAGCATTTCTGCAGGCGTCGACCTCTGTCGTCATGTGGCTACAGGAGACTGGAGTACAGTAGGTCGCTGTGGACGACTAAATTTAAGGTTAACCATTTACATCGAATACATACGGTGGTAGTAACGTGTTGCAGGTCAAAAAAAAACATAATTTCCTAGCTGAAACATATTTCGCGTAGAATTACGTTACTATTAGGTTTTATAGTATAAAATTTCAAAGACCCTGACATGTGTTTTTTCTTTCAACTAAACAAATATTATATTATAAGTATTTCACTTAAAAAAAAGTCTTGTGCTTCGTACAAACTTTCAACCCCTTTTTGACCACCTTTGCAAATAAATAAACCAATGCTGATATTAGTTTCTTAGTATTCTCACAAAGAGTCCACTTACGAAGTTTCAAGACTCTCACTTCAAAAATAATTGTTACCCATTCAAACTTTCGGACCCATTCGAACGCCTCAAGTAGGTTCATTTTTATAAACACTCTTTTCAATTACGAAGATTATTGTCGCATAAAAAATATTTGTTCTCCATTCAAATTTTAAATTTAAAAAACCCTTTCATAATGACTATACCAGGTTTATGCCATTATTGTTTCTTCCTATTCGCCATTCTGCACAAAATAAATTCCACCGATCTGAGTTTGATCACATGCGTAATGCTTCACTGTCATTATTTCAACACAATCTTATTTCTTCCTATTCACGATTCTGCACAATATGAATTCCACACAACTGAATTTAATCACATGCGTTATGATTCACAGTCATTATTTCTACGCAAACTTGTTTCTTCATATTCGTGATTCCGCACAATATGAATTCCACACAACTGAATTTAATCACATGCGTTATGCTTTACAGTCATTATTTCTACGCAAACTTGTTTCTTCCTATTCGTGATTCTGCACAATATGAATTCCACACAACTGAATTTAATCACATGCGTTATGCTTTACAGTCATTATTTCTACGCAAACTTGCTTCTTCCTTTTCGTGATTCTGCACAATATTAATTCCACACAACTGAATTTAATCACGTGCGTTATACATCACGATTCTGTAATTATTTTTTTAAAAATCTCATACACAACCGGGAATTAAACCCGGTCGAAAAAGGGGCGGAGAAGCGGGGATATCAATTGACCCTATTTTTTATTATCTCATTTAGGAAAGACGTAAAATTTTGTACTCACCACAGGCAGTGAACAAGAAAAGCCTCAAATCCCATATTTAACGCGATATATACTTGAGATCTGAGACTTTGTTTGTTTTACCGCCCTAGGTAAGTATTGTACTTTTACGAGTATGTACCTGATTAAAGTGCACTGTGCACCTGGATATATTATGTTCGGCGACGTTCGGCAGTTCTCGGCTCCCGCAGGAACAATCGGGTGCCAGAACCAGCTTTTAGGTTTCGCTCCACTTTTTCAGTTCTTCGACCGCGGTACTGGGCGTTTGGGTGCAATTTATATCGAACATTTTAAATATTACTCGTAGTTGAGAGTAATGTAATAATGGGTAATAAATTATCACATAGGTACATTTTTTATTGCAAATGGGATTACGTTTGACCCTAGTCTCTAACCTGATGGAAAGTTAAAACAAGGTCTAATATGAGAGAATATAAATATCAGAAGCGGCCTATTCACTCTTACCTTAAAGACATCGAGATCATATGCTTGCGGAAATACAGACGCCGGATTAATTTGTATTTGCTCGTAGAACCGATGCCCGTTGGGGCAGAATGGTTCTTGAGTGGTGACCATGAAGCGGAAGACGCTGCGTGGGAAAGTCCCAAGGACTGAAGAACTGGTCAAGGTCGCAGGAAACCGTTAAATAAGGGCAGCGCAAGACTGTTCAGTGTGGAGATCCTTGGCGAAGACCTTTGTCAGAACTGACTGATATAATTTGAGTCCTTAATTTAATGTGTAATAATATTGTGCATTTCAATACATCCCAATCCTTTAATTATATACGACTAGCTGCTGCCCGCGACTTCGTCTGCGCAGGATTAGTATTTGGACAATTGAAGGGATGTTTACAAAAACAACATATCTGCTTAGACCGGTTGACACTTCTGGAGGAACATTTATAATGGGCTCAGGAGTCAACCAGTGTAGTCAGTTATGTTGTTTTTGTAAACATCCCTTCAATTCACACAATATCTTTATAAGTTGTAGCCTATGTGTTATTGTACGGGTTATGGACAGAGCAGCGCAAGCGTCCCAATGATGAGTTGCACAATAACAATTAATAACACAGAAATAGACACGTTTTGTTGTAGTATCTATCAGGTTTTATTTTACCCAGTCAAAACAATGAGTGAAGTATTAGAACATGTCAATTTAAAGTACGTACTGTATATAGTTGAAGAAACAGCCAGCAACAAACTTTGCTTGTGATATAAACCTCAACATGCCTCCTCAAAAGCAAAGTTTACTATCTCACACAATAATTATTATAATAGGTAAGAACATATAAAGCTAAACGCTTTGAAGTAATATTAATAATAATAAAGTAACAAAAAAATAACAAGTCTCAACTAAATAGCTATCTGAACTAACTACATTTTAAATCTAAACCATCTGTGCATTTATAGTGCTTAATAATTTTTAGAAGGAGCGAGTATTTCTTGGTCTTCTAGAAAACAGAAGACAACAGCCACCTCTAGCTATGAAGCTAGGTGTCAGCCTTGCGGAGGCGGTCAAAGAAAGCTTATATCTTCCAAGTTTGCTGACGGAAATGAAAGTATCAGGGTATGCCACAATATCTCTTAATGCCGATAGTCGATCTGCCATATTTCTTGCACAAGACCCCGTGATTCATGGGAGAAGCAAGCATATTGACATAAAGTATCATTTTATACGGGGGGTTCTGAGGGATAACAAAAGCATAGTGTTGGGACATGTACCTTCGGAATCGGTGTGGCACTAGATATTTTATTACTTTCATCGACGACTGTACACGGTGGTGTGAGGTCTATTTTCTGAAAATTATACTGGATTGAGGGTCACTTATTTTCAATCAGACAGTTATTCTGATGTATAAGCTATATTATTGTAAAGTTTCATTAAAATCCATTCAGTAGTTTTTACGTGAATGAGTAACAAACATCCATCCATACTTACAAACTTTCGCGTTTATAATATTGAGTAGTTGCTGCTAATAGCAATATTGCAAGCTGTAGTTGAAGCTAATATTTTCTGTGGTGTCATTCGAACCAGTTATAAGACAGTATCAAATGTCTATATGGGACCAATTACGAATAGACCTCAACAAAAGACAAAAGTAAGCGACCAACTCAGTTAGTCGCTTAAGGACGCAGAACTGGCTCCTACTACATAATTCCCCTGAGCACAATAGTTTGATCAGAGCCTATAGGATGCTTAACAAGCCAACAGGGCGACAATGCGCGACAATCGGCAGTAATTGTCAGCGAACAGGCTTGTTGTGACAAACGTAATCACTGGCGTTATATTAAATGAGGGCTGCATGCTGCCGCGTATGCAACTAACTCGAATACAACACAGGATATTACGTATATTATGTTTGACCCGCTGTTTGGGACTCGCTGTTGGTTGCAGTTTGCAAAGTTGCGTCATAAATCAAAACTTAACGATAGTACATTTCTGGGTTAACTTCATATAAATTGCCTTCGTGGTCATCACGACGTTATCGTCATGATCTGTCTTCAGACGTGTCTCGAATTCCCAAAAAAATGAATACGACAACGAACAGTTAACAATACACATACCAGCATGAAATGAAGATTTGATGGCAACAACATACTTTGTTGCATTCTATTTTTAACCCACTTCAAAAAAGGCGGAGGTTCTCAATTCGACTGTATTTTTTATGTTTGTCACCTCAGAACGTTCGACTGGGTGAACCGATTTTGATAATTCTTTCTTTTTAAAGCTGGTGCATTCCGGGTGGTCTCATTAATATGGACCAAATTAATATTTGGTCCAGTTCTGACAATGGAATCCATGAGAAAACCATATTATAACCAGTCTTAAATTTGCATTAAGTATGTGCTCGACAAATGGACGAATAACTGGGTTGAAGTTGGTTTTTAGGGTTCCGTACCCAAAGGGTAAAAACGGGACCCTATTACTAAGACTTATCTGCCTGTCCGTCCGTCTGTCTGTCACCAGTACCAATCTCAAAACCCGCGATAGCTAGACAGTTGAAATTTTCACGAATTATGTATTTCTGTTGCCGCTATAACAACAAATACTAAAAAACAGAAAACAATACATATTTAAGGGGGCTGCCCATACAAGGAACGTGATTTTTTTGCCGTTTTTATAGATACATAATGTTACGGAACCCTTCGTGGGCGAGTCCGACACGCGCTTGGCCGCTTGTTTCGTTTTTTTGTTAAAATGTTCGATTATAATCTTAAAAGAGGTTCTGTTTGTTCGTCTAGTACCGCTAGAATCAATTCAAAGTTGTCTTCTGACTTGATGTTGTTAATTTGGCCTATATCAGATAATCTATTTGACTCATGCATATGCAATACACAGGAAGTTGGCTCGTCTTTGCTATCTCAAAGCTCACTGGAGCTTAAAACTGTAAGTTCCAGATTACGCCACTGAAGTTTGCTGTAATCTCAGACTAGGGCAAAGTTACATGAAAGATATTGAAATAGAAGAAACTTCTATATTTTCTTTTTCTGAATCGTAGCTTCTTTAGGGAAATGTTGTTCCTAGTCATGATGTTTATTTATTTATTTAATTGAAATTCAGATAACAAGGCTGTTAAGTAACTTTATTCAGAGCTTTCTGCACCACATTTTATACCTGCAGCCTGTGGAGGAAATTTACCGTGAGATCTTGTAAGGCCCTAAAGGTCCAATATAATAACGCGTTCAGAGTGCTGATGGGGCTGCCGCGATACTGCAGCGCCTCGGGGATGTTTGCAGAAGCACATGTGGCATGTTTTGAAGCCACAATGCGACTGCGGGCTGAATCCCTGGTGCGACGCGTGCGTGCCAGCTGCAACAGTGTGCTGGCAATGATCGCAGATAGGTTCTGCCCATATATTGCTCATTGCTGTGGACTTCATGCGCCCAGCGGCACTGTGGGTGGCACATGAAAGCATGGGGAGTGTATGTTTCATGTGTCAACCACATATTTAAATATCAAAAGTGTAATTATCTAAATATGAGTCTTTAGTAAATTGAAATAAATAAATAATAATAATTATTATTATCGCTAATTTGAGCAATAGAAGCCCCAATATCACACTCACAGGTGTGACAATAGTTATTTGTTATACAAGGGTGCAAAGTTGTATTCCTTCCTCCTGAGCGTAGCGAGTGTTTCAACACACGAGAAGTAAAATACAACTTTGCACCAGTGTGTAACACAAAACTTTTCTCCGCACTATAGCGAGGAAAGTGCAACATGCAAAAAAACACAGTTCCACAGGCATAATTTTCATCACTGGAATCACTGATTTTTTTACGATATTATAACAGAAAACACTGAAAGTTGTGTATAATATTTACGCGAGTCGGAGTCGGTGACAAGTTGTGTATATTTTAGTTGACATTGACAATGATGACATTTCTGACGATGCTTTTTGAAATTGCATCGACTTAACTTGTGCGTTTACAATTTTATACTCAAAGTCATTATAAAAAAAAATTTACTTATAGAATTTTAAGGTTTACGACTTAAATCATGAAATAAAGCTAAATTTGGTATTTTTTATTAAATTCTCAAACCATTTATTTAATGATAATTGATATCAAACGAACCATTAATATGAGCGTTTTACGTTTTGTTATCTGTCAAAAGCTATTCAAACACGCTCCAAGGTCAAATTACTTTCCCCACTTGTGGATAGAATGCGTTTTTACCCGCTTGTTTCAAAGGATAAAAGACGGCTTTCCGAGCTAGTGAGGGAAAAAACTATTTATAAGTAGTAGAGGTAGATATTCTTTTTTTCTTTATTTTATGTTGTTTGCGTCTGTGTCGTCATTCGATAGATTGACAGGATCCCACTGAAAACCAGCGTCGTGGCTTGCCGTGACATTATGCTGAGTGGGGCCCTTTTAGCGTCGAATCTTGTTCTTTTTTCATAAAAATGTAATTATTATGTTGTGTATAGACGTTAATAAATTTATTTTCTTTCTTTCTTCTTTATATTGACAACAATTTTTAATACAGGAAAACTTTGTTACTCTAATAAAGATTATTTTGACTATTATAAAACACGACCTTTTTTATAGGTACTACGACGGTGGCAAACAAGCATACAGCCTGCTTAAATGGTAAGCAGACACCGTAGTCTATGGACACTTGCGACTCCAGAGGAATCACAGTCGCGTTGCTAACCCTTTACTGACTTGGGGATGCGCTGTGTTGGGAGTGAGGGAGCCGCAGATGTCTCCAGCTGTCAAGCTAGAGACATATGCAGGTCTCTCACTGCCAACACAGCGCTACCCCGGGAGCTCTGGCGACATACCTACCTAAGAGGGAAGTAGTCGTGCTATTATGGCTGCGGTTGGTAAGGTTGAGGTACTTCCCCAGTTGGGCTACTCCTTGTATCCTAAATGACGGGGTCCGCCTTTAGCACTTAATCCCAAACTACGGCGTTGGCACTAGTTTTACAACGACGACTGTCAAATGATCTTCCAAGTCAGAGGAAAAATTAGACCTTGTTGGGATTATATCGATTTCCTCACGATGTGTTCCTTCACCGATATGCAACTGTTAAATTATCAAATGATATTTCAAGCATACAGTTCTGTTTTGAAAAACCCTGTAGTATACTTGAAAAATGTACGGATACGACCTTCAAACCTTCAAGAAAAGAGCGTACTCCTATCTTAAAGGCCGGCAACGCACCTACAACCCCTCTGGTGTTGCGAGTGTCCATGGGCGGCGCTAATCGCTTACCATCAGGCGTTTCGTCTGCTCGTTTGCCTCCTATGTCATAAAAAATAATGCGAATTGACCGAGTTGTATAAAGTTAGAAAGCTTAAAACGCAACTTTACTGTCCACGCAAGAAGATCAAACGCCTTTGGTAGTTTTTTTATAAATTTTCGTCATTTTCAATAATATTCGAACCCGCGACCTCAAGATTGAAAGTCATCTGCCTACCGCTCGGCTACGTGGCTTTGATGTAGATACGTATAGTACCATATCACAGTGATAATAATATGAGATCTCTAGCAACTCTCATATTGAATTTAACTGTGACAAGGTACGGAATTGGCCCAGAAATCAAATTGGTGGACCGTACATATCAAACATTATATAAAAATATGTACCTACCAGTACCCAATTACCAGCTCCAACTATCTTGTAACAACTTTGTAATTGAAGGAAGGCTACGCCGGCCCCCAGGGCCTGGGGGCGTCAAAAAGGTGAGCCCCATGCTGATACTTTGCGTGTTAACTTGATAATCGAGTTAAGTCGATCGTGAAATAGGGGAAGCATTAGAAAGTAGTTAACGGTGGTATAATGAACACACCTCTAGGGCAATCCAGCTAGGATTATGTAACTTAAGAAACTGTCGCACTGTGTTTCATGAAGTCCATTTTTGTTCCATCTGTAGTTTTAAGAAAAAAAAATATAGTTGGCCGGATAAAGGGACACCAGAATCACAAAAACATACCAATTAAACTGACTGACTGAGGTTGACTGGTAGAGAATTCTTCATGGCATTAAGTCCGCCTTTTGTACTCTTTCTTTTGTGCAATAATGATTAAATAAATAACCCAGTTGGGCTATAATTGAAATTCAATTTCATAATACCAATTTTACCACTTTTCTTTTTAACTTTTTTAATATCGTTAGATCAACTGAAAGGAAAATCCTCCGTAAAATCCTTGGCCCAGTTCAGAGACCCGTTGGCAGTTGTAGAGTTCGAATTTCATCGGAGTAACGAAAGCATGTCGACTTCGTTGGCTTGGTCATCTAGAGCGAATGGGTGACGACCGTGCCGTCAAAAGAGCCTACGCCATGGAATCGGGCGAGGCCTATGTCCAACAGTGGACGACCTTGGGCTGATATGCTAATGGTGGATAACCTTAGAATAAAGACAGATGTCACCCAAGCTATAAAATAAATGAAATCAACAAAAACATTTTATTTGTAATTTATCGTACGCCGAAAGGTACATCATGGTTGTTCCACTTTGTAATACATATCACCTGTACATAACCTACCTATGATGACGAAATAAATGATTATGATTATGATTAATGAATTTTATTCTGCAAGTAGGCCGCAATGGCACCATCACAATCAAGTTATAAGTCAAAATCTACTAGCGTTTCTGGAAAAGAAGACCAATGCCGAGAAGGAACGCCGAAACATACTCGACAACCAGTCATTTTCTCCCAAATATATGCTTATTACAATGATAATACTTAACCTACTTAATATAAGTAAATCTGAGTATGGAATACAAAGTTGCCCACTCACTTGACAAGCCTAATCCCAATAAGGTCTAGTTTCCCCCTCGAGTTGGAAGGTCAGATGGCAGTCGCTGCCGTAAAAACTAGTTTTGCCTACGCCATTTCTTGGGATTAGGTAGCAGACCCCAGGCATCCTTCAGGATGCAACTGTACTGGGAATAACGCTAGGAGGATGATGAGTGAGTATGGATACAAAAAGAGGAAAAATATTTACAATGCGTAGTTAAACAAGACATGTGTTAACTAATTTCCTAGACGTGATACAGTGAAAATATACATAATACGTATGAATAATAATGCCATTTAGGTCTCTGGTTCGGGCCACGCATTTCTGTCAGTTAGATAGTCCTATTATATTATTATAAGCTTAATTGGTTGAGAATCAAGCTAGCCTATCTTATCGTATCATTGAGATATACTCGTTTCGTTTCGCGACGTGTTAATTCTTATTTCAAACAATCGTAGATAAAAGTAGCGCCTTTACATCAGTATCCCTCTTTAGCGCCTCCAGCTACACGTCGGATTTGAAAAGTCCAGTCACGTCGCCTCGTGTAGCGGCGGAGCTGCACCGCCATTTACTCGGTTAATAATGCAGCGAGGAGACGACATGAGCACAAAACGCGTCGTGTGACGATATCGCTATTGTTAAATGTAAACTTTTATGTCCGACTAACATTGGTCAAAAAATCTAGATATGATTCCATAAAAGAATAATAATTTGAAACAATAGCTCGGACCATATTTTACAAATTCAACTTTTAAAATAGTCCTGGAAAATTGATTACGTAGTGATGAAGTTGGTAGTCGCGTTCGCCGTAATTATAAGTTAAATATCCAATTAATCAGAATGAGAATATTTATTTTGTTAAAACATAGGTTACAATTACTTACAATGAAAGATGGTACATAAACAAATAGGTTTGAGCACTATTTTACCCGCAATGCAGGTGTACAAAATTCATTTCGTGCGGTTACAATAAAAGTAAACATGTCGTTTGTTTTACTTGTATTAACAAGTAAAACAAACCATAATTTAAAACAACAATAAGCAATAAAATAATAAGCTTACTTTAATATAAATCAACATGATGATGATGATGATGATATTATTAAATAAACTAAATTAAAACCTTACAAATCTAAAAACCTAAGTCTAAAATTGGCCCCTGTGGCATGGTGCCGAGGATGCTGGCAGCATTTCCTCGCTGGATCGCAATACTTATGCGTTGGGCGAGGAAGCTGCCAGCTCTTTTGTCCCCGGTCACATAAAATAATTATACTAGGTACTATTAATTAGTTGTGCTATCATTATCATTTAAAAATCATTTATTGAATAGTAACATTTGTCAATAACGAATAAAGTCAGCTGTTTTTTTAAAGGTAAATATGTATGTCATGGGCGTCAGGAATTTTATTATTATCGGTGCCATACCCAAGATACTAGGTATACCTAATAAGTAGAATAAGTAGGTTTATAGGTCTTAATATCGGATACATTTTGGAGAGTATGCACAGGAATTACATGACTTAGTTCCGCCTTCCCAGTTCCATCACCGGACGTCCAGGCGTGGTGAGCGGTTACATCCTTACGTTGTCAGTCTACCATTAATCGCACGAAGCGATTTTCTTCTTCTTTCCCTAATGCGAACAGCTAAGGACTGGAATTTGCTGCCGCCGTCTGTATTTCCTGATACATACAATCGGGGTCTCTTCAAGACAAGAGTGAATAGGCTATTACTGAACCAGCGAGCAACATCTTAGGCCTTGTCATCGCTTTCCATCAGTTGAGACTAAGGCCAATCGCTGGTCAGTCTATCATAAAAAAAAATGCTAATATAAAATCCAAAGTCTAAATCAAATTTATTAATTTTCCTATTTAAGCATATTATTAATTTATTCATTCCAATCTAATCTTAATTTGCTCTGTGGACGTGGCGCAAGCGATATTTCCTGCCAGCATCTCCTGATGATGCCTCGGAGAGAGTCGAAACCCGTTTGAGGTTTTGTCATTATTGGTGGTGTTTTCTTTGTATTTATGTGCATACTTGTGCGAGCGGAGGGAGGGTGGGAACATTAACCGTGTGCAAAAATACGCAAGTGGATACATTGCGTAAACACTAATAGACCTACACGTTCTTTAGCGGAATAGCAAAGAAATATTGTCTTAGAAACTTGGCGATAAGGTTGCGAAATAGACCTGCCTGCATTCTTATTACAAACAGAGTGCAACAATTAAAAATAATTGACGATGACGACAAGCAGTGATAATATTCTTGTATTTTTAAATAATATAATAATAAATATTGGGCGACAATCTTCTACAAATCGACCTAGTCCCAAACTAAGGAAAGTACTATAGGTACTAGAAAACGATTTACATACTTATATATAGATAGATAAATACATACTTAAATACATAGGAAAGATCCAAGACTCAAGAATAATACTCGCGATAAATGCACATAATGCCCTGACCAGGAATCGAACCCGGGACCTCCGAATTCGTAGGCAGGGTCACTGCCAACTAAGCCAAAGTGGTCGTCAAATCTATTTTCTAAATAAAACTCCTTCCAGAAAGGTCGTATCTGCGTCACCACAAAGTATTACCTCTGCGAGATTTATTCCTGTCGGCCATTCGGCTTCGCTCGTCCTCAGGTGATATCCCGCTAAATGAAAAATGTAAAAGGCGCCAGGATGTTTTATGATTACAGTCAACGAGAAATGTGCAGCCGTCCTTTTTGATGACACAATTGTGAAATGCATGTCATATAGAAGTACGCCGTAAAATAGGCGTGTATTTTTTATATAACTGCATACTCTAAGGGTAGTCAGTGTAGATACTAATAAACATACTTTCGTATTTACCAATATAAACTAACGGACTTAACCACGTATACTACCCAGATGTAGTGTAGAACTATTCTTATCTCGTGCGCATACGTCACAACTAGGGCAGTCGTTGTCCGACCGTCTCCGATAGTGGTTGTGCGCTGGCGAGCCAAGTATCGTGTAGCTATATATACGTCTTTATAGACACGGTGAACGTGAACATTACATGTGGCGACGAGGATGGGATTTTGGGAGGACGTATTTCCATCGTGGTCACTGGTCGCGACTGCACGGAGGAAATACGTCCTCCGAACCGTCTGGGTAAATAAGCATATAGTGGTATATACGCGGTAAAGCCCTGTTAGTTTATAAGTAAATATGAGTACAAATCGCGGTAGTTTAATCAATATTTACATTCGTATATTTTGTTAAAATAATGACAACTTTTTTCGCATCTATGTTCGTATTCAAGTGTCATACCTTAGGCGACTTCCTATATTGTCGGGGCAGTATGCGGTATTTTGTTCTTTAGGCGACTTCCTGACTTGGCGGGGCGGGATCGATATGTCATAAGTATTTTGTTGTTTGACGTAAGCTTACTGATGTGAATTTTCCTCACTTGACGAATTACTGTCAGTATTACGTTTGCGCAGTACTAATACGATGCGCAGAAGTGGGCCAGTACTGCATTGATATCGGTTGACACTGACAGCTGACAGTTTTCTCATATCGTACCGCCTCCGCATCGATAAATCAGGAAGGCGCCTTAACGAGAGCTTACTGATGTCGCTGAGGTGTCCTCACTTGACGAGATACTGCCGATATTACGATTGCACAGAGCGGGGCGTATTGCATTCGTATCGTGCATCGCAGAAGCGCATCCTACGCTCAGGAAGCACGCAGTAAAAAGCGGTACTGACTCATCAACTGACAGTAGATAGTTTTCTCATTTTTGTACCGCCTCCGAACTCACAAATCACGAAGTTGTCGAATTTTGCCTTAATTCTCGAATTTCCACGGCAGTCTTTACGCTGTCTAGGTCCAAAAAGATTGTATCCGAGCAAGTACAATAGCCTGTTTCTCCAGTGTTCGGTTTCTACGCACGAGTCGAACGCCTTTATTTACTGAACGATTCGCCACTATCCGTGTGCGGCCGAGCGTACCACAGCTGGAGTCATGTCGATTGTGCCCGATATTTTATGATATAATTATTTTGTGTGGTGGTTATAATGGTGAATTTTTGGAGCGCATATCATTTCGCCGGCTATTATATCAAATGCATTAAGGTTTTGGGCGTGTGATACCAACAAAGATCGCAGGTGGTGCCTTGATTTTGTAACTTGTTGAACTTACTTAATGTAGGATAAATAACTGTTATCTTTAGTATGGACAATAACATTTTAATCTACTTACCTTAAGCAGGTTCCCGTTCTGTTGAATTTTTTGACATTGTATAAGTAGTTTTTGGGTATCCGCGTATTATTTCTCCGAAACTAATAATTTGCTATCACATATTTATATTAAAATATAAAACTCATTTGAAACAGAACTCATTATGTACGAGTATAGATTGATCTGCCGGAACAAACCTCAAAATGATTGATAAAAAAAAAGGTACCGCAACCTCATCTGCCTAAACTGGTTGTCTGCGCATCGGCAACCGAATCGCAAATAGTTAATTGCGTAATGTTCATGTTTAAAATTACAAAAAAAAAAAACGTGTAACGCGGACACATACAATACATTAATTGAAAAAATGAATTGAACAACCAGTGCATACACAGCCCTACCATTTAATCACACTGGTGGAAGTATGCAGCCCCGCACAGTGTACCTAACATGATAGGACAGTCAGGCTTCATCATCATCATCATCATGTCAGCCGAAAGAAGTCCACTGCTGGACATAGGCCTCCCCCAAAGACTTTCACAATGATCGGTTCTGCGCCACCCGCATCCAGCGGACACCCGCGACCTTCACCAGGTCATCAGTCCACCGTGTGGGGGGCCTGCCCACGCTACGCCTTCCGGTACGTGGTCGCCACTCGAGAACCTTTCCGCCCCAACGGCCATCGTTTCTACGTGCTATGTGCCCCGCCCACTGCCACTTAAGTTTAGCGATTCGGAGGGCTACAGTCAGGCTTATCCGCTATCATTCTTGGAATGGTATTGGGACTGTCCCGCACCCGGCGCACCAGGGATGCAGCGCATCCGCGCATGGTCGCATAAAAGCAGGCAACGCGCGCCTCCGCAAACATCCCTGATGCGCTACAGAAACGAGGCAGTCCCACTATTACCCGGAACGCGTTATTATATTGTTTAAGATAAGGTATTATTTTTATTTTATTTTTATTATTTTTTGTAATGGGTTTATTGGCTAAATAAAAAATCATTCATTCATTCAATTCATAATTTTGAGTTGAAGTCTAATTGATAGTTACGCATTTTTTTAGATATCAGACCCATTCAAGGCGCACGAACGATAAGTGAGATACGTCGTAGCATAGCACGTAGCATCAATTGTCCGCATTGTAGCGAAAATCGCCCGTAGAGCCTTGAATGGGTTAATTAAACGATTTCCCTATACATAGGCCTATTTTTTAACACATTTACTGAACGCAGCAGGGTGATTACGCAACGTTTTCCAGCGAGTGTAACATTTTAATGTCATTGTTCATAGTAAAACCGGCCAAGTGCGAGTCGGACTCGCGCACGAAGGGTTCCGTACCAGAAAAAAAACGCCAACAACTACTCTGTTGTATAGGAGCCCCCCTTAATTATTATTATTATTTTGATTTTAGTATTTGTTGTTGTAGCCACAATAAAAATACATAATCTGTGCAAATTTCAACTGTCTAGCTATTACGGTTCTTCAGATTCAGATTCAGATTCACATTCACAACAAGCACTGCAACAAAAGTAAACAAAAACATACACAACAAAGGCGTCCGTCTGTCACCAGGCTGTATTTCAAGACCTCAGGCTGTATTTTAAGGGACCTACGGAAGATCAACGCCGGCTGTAAAGCCTGCATATGCTGAGTGGGTTCCTTTTCGCAACTTAGCCTTTGTTGTGTATGTTTTTGTTTACTTTTGTTGCAGTGCTTGTTGTGAATGTGAATCTGAATCTGAATCTGAAGAACCGTAATAGCTAGACAGTTGAAATTTGCACAGATTATGTATTTTTTTTGTGGCTACAACAACAAATACTAAAATCAAAATAATATTAATAATTAAGGGGGGCTCCTATACAACAGAGTAGTTGTTGGCGTTTTTTTTCTGGTACGGAACACTTCGTGCGCGAGTCCGACTCGCACTTGGCCGGTTTTTTTTATATTATTTATGTTATTTAGTATGTAAATAGTATTCTTAGTGCAGTAAACTAACAAGAAAGTGTGCAGTTAATGAAAAATACATCTGAAAGCGTGTATAGCCGACTTCGACTACACCCGGCAGTCGCCGGTTAAGTGGTAGGTTTGCTATCGATGGACACTAAGGCTGGGTTGCACCAAACCATCTGTAATCGTAAGCTGTGTTCGTTAAAATTGGAATGTATGGAAAGTTTGACAAGTTTCTATGGGATGACAGCTGCCGGCGCCATATTTAACGTTGATCGGTCTGTGATCGTAAGTCGGTGCAACCCAGCCTAAGGCTGGGTTGCACCAAACCGTCTGTAATCGTAAGCTGTGTTCGTTAAAATTTGAATGTATGGAAAGTTTGACAAGTTTCTATGGGATGACAGCTGCCGGCGCCGTATTTAACGTTGACCAGTGTGGGATCGTTAGTCGGTGCAACCCAGTCTAATACATTCAAATTTGTGATCGTAAGTTGGTGCAACCCAGTCTAATACTCGTACATTCAAATTTGAATGAACCCAGCTTGGTGCAACACAGCCTAAGCAAGACATCGACTGTTGGCTGAATTATTGACGAATCTAAAGTTAGTCGTATATCGTCGAAATCATTATTAAATTAATGGGAAACCTTTTTTTTTAAATGTAATACAAGTAATTGCTCTAAGATGTTGTATAAGGATAGGAACACAATAATAGTACATAACGATACAAGGGTTGTAAAACAAAGAGAGGCCGATATCGCAGATGTTTGAGGCCCAAGCCGCAGGCGAGGGCGAGAGAGGGCCTTCTGTTTTACGACCCGTGTTTTGTACACAATTTTACGTCACCACTGATCGATTTATATACATGTTTATTATATTAACCACATATAAGTACAATAGTTTTCTTAAAATTAACAATATTTGAGCTAGGACCTATTATAATGTAATGTAATGTAATAGGGTCCCATTTTTACCCTTTGGGTCAGGAACCCTAAAAATAACCCGGACCATGAGAAGCCATCTTTTCTGGTTCAACCAACAGTCTTAAAGCAATAGTTGACACGAAAGGAGTGCGATCTGTCATTCACACGTGTTAGCGTCAACTGTGGCATTTAATAAGGATGCCGCAAAATCTCGCTTTTTGCGGCGGCACGTATGTACATCTTTTATACGCAGCTATAAAAAAAGGTATATAATAGGCTTTTTAGGGTTCCGTAGTCAACTAGGAACCCTTATAGTTTCGCCATGTCCGTCTGTCTGTCCGATACTTTGCTCTGTGATTTTTAGTGCAATTTGGTACGGATATATAAATCAATAAAAAAAAGTAGTAAAAAAATCTAAAAAAAAATTAAGGGTACCTCCCCTACGCTTAAAGTGGGGATGAAATTTAATTTTTTTTCAGCCCTATGGTGTGGGGTGATGTTGGAAGGTCTTTCTAAATAAATAGAGGTCTTCATCAAACACTTTTGACAAAGTTGTGATGGGTGGTTTTAGCACCCACACATATCCCTCGACCGTTACGGCCTTACGAGGGTTTCCTGACTAGCTCAGAGGTTCCTAGAGGGATCGGGGATGAGTGAAAATCAAAACGCCAATTGGATAGTTACAAATAAGGGTCTTCTCGCCCGTTTATTAATAAATGAGAAACCTTAAATCTAAGATAGAGCTACGGTGTCGAAACGTTAATGCGGATCTAGACGGATTCGGCTATGAAATTAGATTATTTAGATTTAGTTATCAAATCGCGGACGGCGGTGTTAGTTGCGGAGCGGATGGTTAATGCGGAAGCCTGGGCCGAAGCGAGGGGGGCACCCCGCTGCCTCTCAGCTATAGGAACTTAGAGTCCTCGGCTTCGCGAGGGGGTAACCCTGCGGCCTTTGAAGGACTCTAGAGTAATTGGCCTATGCCGCGGCGAGCGAGGGAGGTGAACCTCACTGCCTTCAGGCTAGGTGCCCAGGGCGAACGAGGGAGAACCCCGTTGCCTCGAAGACGGGAGCTCGGGCGTCGCGAGGGGGGAACCCCGCGGCCTCGGAGAGGAAGGGAGGAGGGCAGTGCTCGCCACGGCGCGGTAGCCAGCACTGCTGTCGGCGCTTTTTTTTTTGGACTTGACTGTGGCTTTATAGGCCGAGCCCATTAAAGCGATAGGAATACGCGGCGGGAGAGTTGCCTAGGGAAAATCCAGGGGAAAACCTCCGACACGACCACGTGGGCGGTTTAAACTCTACACTAAGCGTGGCCCGATATGCTCTTGGCCGATTTTTTTAAGTTTCCATTTGATAGGATTGTGATTAAATCCTATTATGATATATAGGTATTTTGAATGCATGAAATTGTCCATTAATCAGTGGATGTGACAGTTACATTATGACTAATTTTGATAACTGTTTGTAAATCACAAAGTGTTACTACGACCCATAATAACCCGTGCTAATCATAAAGCCACTTCGTAGGTATTATTATTGATAAAGTTTGTTATATTTAAACAACAGTCTTGCAAATAATATTTTCCCAAACTGCAGTATTTGTACGACTAATATAGCAGCATATATCATATCGTGATATAAAAAATCGTATCTCTATTCGATTCTCACCTAACGGCTTTTTTGCAATTGTCTACGAGTACTTGCCGGCTTAAGGACATTCACAAAACATTATAAACACAATGGAGAGCAGCTGCTACAACTTGAGCCGAGCATTCATATTACTATGTGTGGTCAAAGAATGGCCGTATATGTCTGTAGAGGTAGCGCGCCCGCACTAAGCACGTGGACGTTCCGTCCCACCGCGTTCGCACAAATATGTCCCACGGGGTGGCAGTGTGTTATAGCAGCGATGAATGACGTCACGCCAGTCTGTCGTAAAGACGCAATTTCTTTGGTCCATAAGACCCGCATTCGGGGTGCGGGAGATTTCCAAAACGCATGTCTTAGCGCTCGCATGCGGGAAGCCGTTTTTTATTGGATGTTCAGTTTGTCGGTAAACAGCATGCGATATAACGACTAAAGACGCATTTTTTTGGTCGTTAGGACTCCGCATGCGGGCGCTATGGCTGGCTTGAAAAACTCCCGCACCCTGCGGGTGCTAACGACCAGCCTGTTTTCGCTAGTCCTTTTACCGCAAACGAGGAATACCTACATGGCAGTAAAAATACTATGCTATCGACGGATGACTTTCATTCAGGGAGCACCCACATGCGGTAAATCGACCGTCTCAACTAGCAATAAAAATAAGGCCTTAGAATGTCTGTTTCATGATTAACATCTTGCCCCAGCCCATTCCTAGGCTCATATAGTATTTCTAACGTAGCAATTGGTATTTAATCTGTGGCGTCGGATTTTGGTGAGCATTGTGAATAACAACCGATATTGTCAGAGATATTGTCGCTGGCCGCATTGTCTCCGAGATATAACTTCTCCATTTAACGATTCGCTTCGCTCTTATCCAGCTCGCTATCTGTTCGAATTCGAAAGTAACAATGTTTAATGCTGTATTATGTTGGCTGCTGTGCTTGGCTACACAGTCAAGAACAAAAAATGGGTACATTTGTGTAGTAATTCTGAGCAATTCTAAAAAATTAAGTGCGATACATATCTGTAGGGAAAATTTGTGTGCGTTATGGCATATCAACTTTCTTTTTAACTGAAAAAATTACAGTTGTTGACTCACGTAAAGTTTACGTGTTTTGCCTGCTGGAAACAAATATGTTTATTTTAATTACAAACATTAATTTAGAACCAGGTATGTTTCTGCTATTGCGTGCAAAACTAAGTGGTTACACAATGCTTTTAAAAATGTTTGTTTGCAACAGGAAATGGCCACTCCAACGGCTTTTTGGGGGAGCGTGCCCACCCACTCTAGCTTCCTGCGCAGACCACTGTATATTCCTGCTCTCCTGGTATTCCATTATACAACTAAAAATTCAAGTTCTTATTTCAAATATATTTCTGCAGCGCACTAGGAATTGTTGTCAAAAGTGCGTTACTTGGGCTTCACTGCTTCCAATGAGCTTATTCGATGACTTATTCCACAGTCCACACCATCCACACCTACCTATTATCTCGTCGGCTGACAACTAAAACTCACTAAGTAAGTAAAACTCGTATCTCAGCATCATTTTAGTACTCAGATACGATGTTTTTAAGAGTAATGACAGATTTTATAGTGACTTTTCGTTGTCAGCTGGTGATATGTAAATACTTCAACGCATCTACGATTGCATGAATCTTTTAAATTAATTTGTCGGTAATCAATATTTCCCAAGTAAATCCCCACGTAACATACTTGTTTAATAAACTATATCTTTCGTCATGAATAAATGCGTATATTTTTAAAACGAAAGAACAAAACAGCACTAAATAACTCCACCAACACCAACTTTACTTAATCCCCCTCTTTTTGTACGCGCCGTAACCACGTTATGAAGGAAATTCTTACTCGAAAGAGTTTTAAATAATATATTATCATCTACCACTTTAATTTGATCCTCCTTCGTTCTTGTTATCTCAAAGTTGGGAGCGTCGCAATCGTAGCCACAGGAGCGTTGGGGGTCAACTTAGACTGGGTACAACCACGGCGAACGAATATATGATTCCATGCAAGATGTATGGCAACGTAAACTTTTCGAACTCGGCGTGTTTATTTTGCGGCAGCCATCTTTTTTATAGCCGTTACGCGGCGCCATGTTTAATGTGTACGCTTGTTACGTAGGTTCAAAGGTATTTAGAACTGCGTGGAAGGTTACATCAGTATTGGGTATTCCCGGAAGGGATTCGATAAGATCCGTAAACACGGCTTACGGCCCGCGGGTAACAATAACAATGTACATCTCAAAAGTTACACTCCTCGTTACTACTTTTAATTGCAACTCTGAGAAAAAAATATTGCCAATCTAATAATAAAAACTTTAACGGCACACAACCCACATTGTAACTTTGCCGTTGTGTAAACGGTTTTATTGTCACCGGATTATTGACAATATGACAATTCCGCAACAACTTTAGCCATTGTTGAAAACACAATTTTTAATGACAATGTTACAATGTTGTCAATTCCGCAATGACTTTATTCATTTTCGATACAAAATCAAATACAAATAGTTTATTGTCTGAAAGTGAGTGGTAGTAAAGATAACAAAAGTCCAGTTGTTCGTCACAACGATTACGCAACTTTCAATTTATAATGACAACGTTGGCATAATGTCAAAATTAATATTGTCACTGACAACCTGAATGTTGAGTCACTTATTACTTTTTGTCGGCCTAGCATAACTTGTGTCTTCTGTCTGTTCTGTGTTGTGTTCTGTCTTTTCGTGATATGGGCTAAGCCTGAAATAAAGTATTATTATCATTATTATTCTCTTAATTTTTCTTATAACATTTATAAAAGTAAAATATAATAATACACGTACAAAATCTAAAAGCATCATAAAAAACCTAACCTAGAGTGCCATCTATTATTATAACTGACGCTCCAACGCGGGATGACAAAGTCTACCCATTTCTAATTTTCAGATTGCGTGTAAGACATGACATGAGAGTCATTGAGTCGCTCTTCCCATAGCACACTTAGAATTATAGTGACCTAATTAAAAAAATCTAATTTTGAGGAAAGATCTCGACTGACGATCTTCATCGAACGCTACCCAAAGTAACGTAGGGATAGAGATAGGGATAAACTCAGACTTCGGTCTCTTTTATCCATGTCAGGCAAAACTACTACATAAAACATTCAATAAAAAAGTATTTACTTATCTCGATAAATCTAGCTAAAGTAACCCAAGATCAACCGTATTGAATGAAAATTACACTTATATATTATTACAAAAGTAATTTATTGAGAAGAAAAACTAAAACTAGATATAATTCCCAACGTATGCTTACACAAGGTGTGTACAGATGTGCACAATTACAAAATACATACTTGATTCAACACCATTTTAGGAATACTCTGAATTTCCCGCAGAAATAGTATTACTTAACTGCGCCCCGTTTTTGGCGGTGACCCGAGAATTGTGCCCTTAAACTTTATCACATGCTTCGCTCCCTTTTACTTGGCAACCCTTCAAAGAAAACCAGGCGGAAA
This sequence comes from Notocelia uddmanniana, assembly GCA_905163555.1. Classification (NCBI taxonomy): domain Eukaryota; kingdom Metazoa; phylum Arthropoda; class Insecta; order Lepidoptera; family Tortricidae; genus Notocelia; species Notocelia uddmanniana. Next base: position 1,028,154 of record LR991061.1, on the reverse strand, counting down.
GAAATCGGCCCGCTATATTGTTAGGTACTAGGATTTCCATACAAACAACAACGCTACAATTTCCAACAAGTTGCATGAATAAGAAATATGGACGTGTATTTTTAATAAATCTCTGGCTTACGTTTCTTTTGTGACGTAAAAATAAGAATCGAGCGAAGGGACGACTTGAACATGAAAGCAGACTCAATTCAACACGCATAAAATATCATATTACATATAGCGATGCGATAAACTTTTCTTTGTGTTTATATGAATGTGAAATTAAGTGTCCCGAAAATAATCAAAATAGGCTCCTTCCTGATTTGTCGATTTTATTTAATCGTATGACATTTATTTACGAACCGTGAGATCTTCGAGAAGACAAGTACGGTTGCCAGTTTTTGTTGCACTTTTAGCACCACCCAGGGGTCACGTGTAGGGTAACGGTGGGTACTCCCTACGGACGTGGTGCAACTTCGACCCCCCTTTGTCAAGTGAGTGGGCAACTTGACTGTTACAATTTGTCGATGCGGACTAGGTACGATATGAAAGAACTGTCAGCTGTGAGTGTCAAAGCATAATAATGCAGTAATATCCTACCCCCAGAAATTCCCCGGCCCATCAACATTAAATTCCTTTTAACCCTGGTGCACTCCCCCTTTGTGTATGTCTTATGTAAATTTATTAAAACTAACAACTTGTTTTTGTAGTAGTTAGGTTAACAATAAATGTTTGTGTTGTCCTTTGTTTTAGATACTCTTCTAAGTGAACCTGGCAATCTGAAGTCACCGGTCAAATTCTTAATAAACACGTGCCTTTTTAAACCTTGACGTTGGCGGAATCATCGACAATATCGATGGGGTCATAAAACACAAAGATTGATTGATTGAATAATGCAGTACTGCCCCGCTTCTGCGCATGTTATTACTACTGCGCAAACGCAATACTGATAGAATTTCATCAAATGTGGAAATCTCACATCAGTAAGGTCACGTCAAAGTACAAAATACCTACCACATAATCGATCCCGCCCCACTAAGTCAGGAAGTCGCCTTATCTATTAACAATAACTGAAAACTTAAAAAAGTTGAATAAATCACCGACATTTTAATTTCAAAGTTCAATATCTCAAAAACGAATAAACCTATTTTGATAAGACATGTCTAAGAACCATCTACGCCATCAAGACTTTCGTTTAAAAATACCAAACTCAAATCGGTTCATCCTTTTAGGAGCTACGATGGCGAAGACAGAATACATAGATACACATGTTAAACTCATCACCCCCCCCCCTTTTTTTTCGGTACGCGTCGGTGGTTAATAGAATACGTATTTAATGTAAGCTACAACCAAATTACGTAATTAACGTACTTATCGTTGACAGCAAAAGTACCTAGATGATTATTTTAATTCCTTGTCACTTTCACTACTTTGACGCATCCCAACTGTCACAGTATTTTTTTATTTTTTATTTATGGTCTAAAAACTAGATGTTACAAGTTTAGTACATTTATGGGGTTTTAAAATTACATAGGGCAAGTTTCACTCTTGTACATCCTAAAAAAGTAGACACATCTTGCCTAGAGTACGTGCAGCATTTACAAAATAATGGTTATACTAATTTATGATTGAATTTAGTGGGTAAGTGTGACAAAACAAAAGTGTAAAAATTTGTTGAGACAAGATAACAAATAATAATAATAATAAATAAATGACAACTAAATCACTTAAAATAAGCTTGTTTAAGTTTTGATTTAACTGAGGCTAAGGAACAGAAGAAAATCTCAATGTTGGACTTGACGCCGCTATATGATGCAATCATTCTATAAAGGGGCGCATGCCTGCCGATATTGGTGCGGCAGTGAGAAAGAGAGAAAGCCTTTCTATTGCATAGGCGACTACCCGCTCGGGGAACAACCACCTTAACATGTCCACTAAACTATTAATAATTTTATAAAACAACAAGATGTCGCATGCTTTTCGCCTAGAGAACAAGGACTCAATTTTGTAATGTTCAAATCTTGACTCATACGATGAAAACAGTTTACAATTGTTTTGAGCATATGCTAGGTGGTATAGGAAACGTTTCTGGATCCGCTCGATGCGGTCAGAATGTACCCTGTATCCTGGATTCCACACTGGTGAGCAATATTCCAACATGCTTCTTACCAGACAATTGTATACCGGTATTAATACTTTTGGATCCTGGAAGGATTTAATCTGTCTTGCTACGAACCCTGAGAGTTGTGATGCCTTTTTAACAACCGTGTCTACATGTTCCCGAAAGTTGAGAGAAACATCGATAGTAACTCCTAGGTCTCGAATACTAGTTACTTCGGTCAGAGGGATTCCGTTAATATTGTATGTGGTATGCGTTGGATTCCTCTTCCGAGAAAATTTCATGTGGTAACATTTTGTGGTATTTAGAGTCATGTTGTTTATACTGCACCAATGTGATACCTTATCAATATTCTCTTGCAGATGACATATGTCGGTACTAGTTTTGATGGTCTGATATAACTTTAAGTCGTCGGCGTACATTTTGAAGTGGCAGGAAATAGCCTTCGCGAGGTCGTTAATAAATATAACAAAAAACAACGGTCCAATATGTGATCCTTGAGGGACGCCGGAAGGGACAGGAAGTGCTTCGGATTTGAATCCACGTAGAGCCACCAACTGCGTCCTATTCCTCAGATATGACTCGCACCAACGAAGCAGAGAGCCGTGTATACCCATGTGTTGGAGTTTCATGATAAGAATGTCGCGGTTAATTAAGTCGAAGGCCCTGCTAAAGTCTGTATAGATCGCGTGCGCTTCCCCAGATTTATCTCGGATTTTAGCAATATCATTGACATACTCAACCAAGTTACTGGTTGTTGACTTACGGGGCAGGAAACCATGTTGTGCCGAGTGGAGTTGTTCCCTAACGTGCCTGTATATTTTCTTTTGGACAATTGACTCGAAAACCTTTGCTACTGCCGGTAGGATTGATACAGGTCTATAATTGGAAATATCTGTTATCTCTCCTTTTTTGTGGATCGGTGTTATTCGTACTATTTGCCATTGAGTTGGAAAAATACCTATTCGTAACGACTCGTTAAATAAGTAACATAGTAAGTAGCAAGTATTGTTATGATAGTGCGATAAAGTACTACAATGATCATCTACATTTGTTGTTGACTGTACGACGTTAAGGCCTCTTTCGCGAAACGCTGGATAGACTAATAATTTAGGATTTTTCACGCGCACCGTCTAAAGCATCCCCCTTTTTAGGTTTTTGGAGTCAACTAGGAACTCTTATAGTTTCGCCATGTCCGTCTGTCTGTCTGAGGCTTTGCTCGGTGACTGTTAGTGCTAGAAAGCTGCAATTTGGTATGGATATAGAAATCAAAAAACTTTAAAAAAAACATATATAATAAAGAAAATTAAGGGTACCTCCCCTACACGTAAAGTGGGGACGCATTTTTTTTTTACTTCAACCCTATGGTGTGGAGTGTTGTTGGATAGGTCTTTCAAAATGAATACAGATCTTTATCAAACACTTTTTGATAAATTGAATTTTTTCAGAAAACTACTCCAAAAGGAAAAAAAAAAAATTTCCCCTTTCTAACTTTTGAAATATGGGTCCAAAAAATATGAAAAAAATAGCTCCGAAGCGTCTCCGTTTCGGCTTTCGACAAAAATTCTTTCGTATGTCTGTCTGTCCGGATGTTCTCCTCTACAGGTCGCATTTCTCAACCGATTCTCGTGAAATTTTGTGAGCAGGTTTGAATATTATAGAATTTTTGTGACGAGTCAGATTTTGAAATATTAGAAATTTGTTTTTTTTTTGCGAGGTTTACAGCTCACAGAGCTACTACTATATGGTAAATACACCTCTGAAATCCGTGACGGTGACGGTGTGATGAGAGATCTTGGGTTGAGGGGTGGCGTGGCCCGCCCGGAGTGATCCATTTTTCACTCCGGTTAGAAATTATAATTTCGCTAAGCGGACGATACCGCTAGTAAAAGTATTTACAACGAAAAAACCAGCCAAGTGCGTGTAGGGTCACGCACAAAGAAAGGTTCCGTACCGACACCTCCTAATCTACATTTAAACCACTATACAATACAGTAAATCAAAGAAGGTCGTATCTGCCTAGGGAAGTCACGGCACTTGCGCCTTTTTGTTTGGGCAAGACAGTTTTCAGCAATAACTCAAAAACCGTTATACCCAACTTGTTCAAACCAAAAATTGTTGAAAGTACTTATAATTGTGCATCATTTTGATTTTTTTAGGAATTTTAAACTTCAAAGTTTGGAAATTCGAGGGGGGGACACACTTTTTACGACTTTGACAGCTAATATCTCACCAACGGTTCACTTAAATGGAAAAGTTGTCTAGGAACCTCTATGTCATTTTTAAAGGCCTATATAAAGATACCCCACACACCCGCCTATGCGCATGGAAAAAGAAACCCTTACATGTATGGGGTGCCCCCCCAGTTTAATATTTTTTTCGTAATTTCACAAAATATTTCTATAATATATATATATATATATATAGATATATATATTGGGGGACAATCTTACACAAATCGACCTAGTCCCAAACTAAGCAAAGCTTGTACTATGGGTACTAGACGACGATATACATACTTATATAGATAAATACATACTTAAATACATAGAAAACATCCAAGACCCAAGAACAAATATCCGTGATAAATGCACAAATAAATGCCCTGGCCGGGATTCGAACCCGGGACCACTAGCTTCGGAGGCAGAGTCACTACCAACTAGGCTAAACAGGTCGTCAAATATTCTACAGCGGTTCATAGCATACACCTTCCTACCAAATTTCATAATTTTAGTGCTCATAGTCTCCGAGTAAATCGGCTGTGACATACGGACGGACAGACATGACGAATCTATAAGGGTTCCGTTTTCGCCATTCTGGCTACGGAACCCTAAAAAAGAACTAACCAAATATGCAGCTGTTCTGAAATGATGTACGAACATAAATTTCTACAATTCATTTTTATTTATATAAAAGTAAGATAGATGTACCTATAGTGGTACGCTTTCCTGCGTTAGATATCATCATCATCATCATCATGTCAGCCGAAAGACGTCCACTGCTGGACATAGGCCTCCCCCAAAGACTTCCACAATGACCGGTCCTGCGCCACCCGCATCCAGCGGACACCAGCGACCTTTACCAGGTCATCGGTCCACCGTGTGGGGGCCTTGCCCACGCTACGCCTTCCGGTACGTGGTCGCCACTCGAGAACCTTTCCGCCCCAACGTTAGATATAATAAGTAGGTATACAATGAATTGCATCAGACGTGTGGCAGGAAGCCACTGTAACTCGTATAATCTGTGGATTGTCTCAAGCGGTTTCATTTCCGGCCGCCGCCACTGATCTTTCTGAACCACAGAGGGCATAATGGCAGCCGAGACACAAAAAAAAAAACATCATCTCATATTTCAGTTTTCTATTTCAAACGGTTCATAAGACAGTTATGATAGAATTACAGATAGACACCATTAGTAATCATATAAGGTGCGGTGCGGAGATGATACGATATCAAAAAGCTGCAGCTTTTTGCTTCGGTGCTTTCTGACCGAAACGCGGCTATACGAACGCAGGATGTAAAGATTACCCACCACCACCACCATATCAGCTCAATGACGTCCACTGCCGGACATAGGCCTCCCCCAATTTCATGGGGGGTTAATGCCATAATCGAAATGCTTGGCATGTGGATTGGCGATTGCAGTGGAGGAGGAGTACGGAAGGGGTGTGTTTAGGGAACGTCAAACGACGCGAAACTTCAGTCGGGCGACAGTCTTGGTCACCCCTCCCGTACAGCTCACATACCTCAGGAACAGACTCAGTGACGACCTGTTTAGCCTAGTTGGTAGTGACTCTGCCTCCGAAGCTAGAGGTCCCGGGTTCGAATCCCGGCCAGGGCATTTATTTGTGCATTTTTCACGGATATTTGTTCTTGGGTCATGGATGTTTTCTATGTATTTAAGTATGTATTTATCTATATAAATATGTATATCGTCGTCTAGTACCCATAGTACAAGCTTTGCTTAGTTTAGGACTAGGTCGATTTGTGTAAGATTGTCCCCCAATATTTATTTATTATTTATTTATTTAGTTAAGCGTTAGACCTGTATTTAGTACACATTGGTAGTTTCTAATTTCCTGTCACTTAGCCTTTTTACATTGTATACCATGTAAGTACCCCACCACCACCATATCAGCCCAAGGGCGTGCACTGCTGGACATAGGCCTCCCCCAAATTCACGGGGGGTATATGCCATAATCGCCACGCTTGGCATGCGGGTTGGCGATCGCAGTATGTATCTCCAGCACACTCTAGGGGTGCTGCTGCCCATCCCCCGGTGGTCTGGATCGTAGTTTTAGGACATACCCGGGTCCATGTAAGTACATGATGATGTTAAGACCGAGGACAACCACCTTAGTGTTGGGGACCGGCTGGTGGGTGGGTTTCGAGGCGCTTAGATCAGTCTAAACGGCTAAATCGAATCGGGACAGGGATCGGAAATTGTGTTCTGGTGCAGACGTGGATGGCGTAAATCCACGGAATGCCTATCACATAATTTTTGAGTATCCAATCACCAAATTTGGTGGACTTCAAGATTATACTTTATATCTAGTAAAAACATTTAAGTAGGGATAAGTATATAACCGCCTGACCTGAAAATGTATAATTATATCCAAAATTATATCTTCCTAACCAAACAAGAAATGTATTCACATTATTAATCTGATAGAGGATGCTCTGTGCACTTGTAACCTATGTCGTCGGTCAGTGACTCTACAGGGATCCCAGTACGTGCCGGGCCACCTCCTAGTTACTCGTAAGTCTGCGCCGCAGCTTTGCTCCTTACTGCTTCCAATAAATAACTCGGCTACATCACTAGGGATCATGAGTATTTGAGGCATATTTTGTGTTTGTTATGTCAGTGGTGCACGCACAGTTAACTATAGTGGCCGATAAACTCACTGGCTTGTGAGAGTTACTTTAAAAAAAAATATTAAATACGTTTTTCATTTAGTCTTTCAATTATAAAATAAGTAAGATATACTCGTAGCTTGTTAAAGTGCCGCGTGGCGTCACGAGCACCCACTCGCGAACTTTGATGCGCTTTATTTGTCATTTTTTGGGTCATTGACGAGAGAAATCAGTCATCGCTGAACCAATTTTGATAAAAAATATTTAAGAACCATTGCCGGCAAACCTGCTTTCAAATAAGAATCGCATTCAAATCGTTCCAGCCGTGTAAGAGCTACGACACCGTTTAAGAGACATACATACACAGATACACATGTCAAATTCAAGAGTCCGCAGTAACCTCGGTTCTCCATACAAACGTAGTTTCGAGTACGCTCTCATTTTAAAACGCCACGCTAAAATCCGTGATGATGTGATCCGGTATATCTACGTCGGAAATTAGTTGCTGTTGTTTGAAACTATAATGGGAAAAAATACAGCGATTATTAAGGTTTTCATACAAGACGTAAAAAACTCATAAACTCGCTGTATTTTTCTTCTATTATAATTTCTAACAACAAAAACTAATTTCCGACCTAGATATAGCGGCTCCCATTGTGTATACAAAGTTTCACGTTATTCCAGCAAGGCGTTTTAAAATGAGAATGAAACTACGTTTGTATGGATAATCGAGTTGAGCCGAGCGTACTGGGGACTCTTAACACCCCTTTTTTCGTTCCGCGTCGGGGCTTAAAAAGAGGTCCAATTCCGCCAGATATATTTAGGTATGTGCGCACACTAACAGAACAATACACTACATTTCCTCCTAGGGACCTATTCATTTTATTCCTACCAATTGCTCTCAATCATAATCTTCCAATGAAATGGATTGGGTCAGTAATGTCAACGGACGCCCGCAGCACACCGAATTGCCGAATCATCTTTTCGTCTACGCGAAATACGAAGCATAATGGACACTTGGATATCCAATAACGGGCCTTAAGCCGTTGCGATAAGGTTCATGAATGGTCAATTGTATATTGCCGTCTTTATTTGACATTGACCTGAACATATAAAGCGTAGCCGAAATTTGAGGGTCGATCAAAGACATAAATTTAGAATTCCAATGTAGCGCGGTCCGAGATAAGCGTGGAATGCGAAATGTACGACTTAGATTGACCCTTACGGTGACGGAATTGGTTTAAGAGGACTAAGGCGACTTCCTGACTTGGAGGGGCGAGAGCGATATGTCACAGGTATTTTGCTGTTTGACCGATGTGAGATTTCCTCACTTGACGAAATACTGTCAGTAATACGTTTGCGCAGTAGTAATACCATGCGCAGAAGTGGAAGAAGAAAAAGGAAATGGCGGATTTTTGGCGCCAAATTCCAAATTACACAGAATCCCAGTCGGGTTATTTAGTTTTTTAATTAATTTGTCTTGTTTCCGTTAGTGATTTAATTCCATTCGTTTGTGGGGGTGGCATATGTCCACTAGCAGTTGACGTCCTTCGGCTGATATGATGATGAGTGACTTTGTATTACCGTCCACTCTCATACAGGGGATCGTGGTCCAATCTCGCTGATCGCACCAATCAGTTGCTTTACTGGCCGTCTGTCTGCGCAATATCATAAACTGTTTACGTTCTAGTTTATTGGCCGCGGACTAAAGCGGTTCTTGTCTTCGTATCAACTATTTAGGTACTATTATTTTTGTATTTTGGCGTTTCCTTGCACACAGCCATTTGGCTGGCTGGAAGGATTAGGGAAAGAAGGAAGGACCAATTTTAGATTGTTTTTTCAACTGCAATTTCAATCATTTATTGATACAACAAAATTGTATACGTCAAGAATTCAGTTACACATTGTACACATATGAACATGTCATTATAACTTACATATTAGGTACACTTATACGTACTTTGAGAGGCAAGGCTGAGTCAGCGAAACCAGTTATTATTTTAACTCTGCGATCGATACAGTTGTTAGCCCTAGAGAAAGGCAAATTTCAAATATCAAAATCAAAATAATTTATTTGTAGAACATAGGTATATGGCTGGTCAAAAACTTATAATTATGTATCACTATGTCGTGCCATAGAGCAAGACATATATAATTAGGGTTCCGTAGCCAAATGGCAAAAGTGAAAATTATAGTTTCCTCGTGATATATCCTATAAACCGCTACAGTGATGTGAAATTGTAAAAATATCTTAATTTAGGGGGGGGGGGGCACTTCATACATGTACCAGGGGAAAAGAAAATTCAATGGACGTAGGCGTGTGTTTGGAAACTTTGGGCCTTTTTTTTTATTTATTTTTTATTAAAAATGGGATTGCTCTTGGCCAGCATCTAGCCAGGGGGCAAAGATGAGGCCGACGATGAAGCGAGCTCACCCAGAAGATGCCTATTCACTCGTGCCTTAAAAAGGTCCAGGTTATATGAACTCGGAAATACAGACGCCGGCAGAGAATTCCAAACCTTAGAAGTGCGCATTATAAAAGAAGATGCAAAGCGCTTGGTTCGAACTAGAGGAATTTCGACCAGGTAAGGATGGTAGCCAGCCGTACGTCTGGATGTCCGATGGAAGAAGGGGGAAGGCGGTATGAGCTCATGGAGCTCCTGAGCACACTCACCGAAGTACAGTTTGTAGAAGACGCACAGACATGCTACTTTGCGTCGATGTGCTAAGCTCTGCAGCTTATTTCCCACTACCGTACTGCCGCCAATGAGCCTCCTGGCTCTGCGGTCCACCGAGTCGAGTGCGGCAAGTTGGTACTTAGCCGAGCCATCCCAAAGGTGACCACAATACTCCATGCAAGACCGGACTTGGGCTTTATATAAAGATAGAAGCTGCCCAGGGGTGAAGTATTGCTTGACCTTATTTAGGATGCTCAGCTCCCCATCCATCCAGCCTCCTCCATCTATGAGAGTAGGATTGTGCCCAGGCGAGCCTTGGGATCATCATGTTAATTCTTCGGAAAATTGTGTAATGTACCCGTTCGAAGACATGGTCCCAGTAACGTGACCATCTGCCGCGGGCTATAACGGCTGACGATCTCCAATCAGACAATCATTGTTTCGCTACGGCCATGTTCCACTGAAAACACGTTGTTTTGTGTGTGTAAAGTGTCGCGTAAATCATTTTTAACCCCCGACGCAAAAAGAGGGGTGTTGTAATATAATAATAATAATATTGGTGGACAATCTTACACATATCGACCTAGTCCCAAACTAAGCAAAGCTTGTACTATGGGTACTAGATGACGATATACTTACTTATATAGATAAATACATACTTAAATACATAGAAAATATCCAAGACCCAAGAACAAATATCCGTGAAAAATGCACAAATAATTGCCCTGGGCGGGGTTCGAACCCGGGACCTCTAGATTCGGAGGCAGAGTCACTACCAACTAGGCTAAACAGGTCGTCAATCGTCGTCGTTATAAGTTTAACGTGTCTGTCTGTGTATCTGTCTGTGGTATCGTAGCTCCCAAACGGATGCACCGATTTTCGTTTAGTTTTTTTTGTGTCATAGATAATTTTATCCCGAGTGTTTTAGCCAAGTTTCATGAAAATCTGTTCAGCCGTTTTTGATATATTGAGCTTTGAAATGAAAATGTCGGGGGTTTTACAATTTTTCTAAGTTGTAGTTATTAAAATACTGCCACCAATACAAATACAGTCACGAGAGGAGCACCCACCGAGCGGGCTCCTGGCAGTGAAAGTGTTAAAAAAATGAATGCACTCATAAGGCGACTTCCTGACTTGGCCGGTGGGGGGGGGATCGATATGTCAGTAATTTGTTGTTTCACGTAAGCTCCTCACTTGACGTAATACTGACAGTATTTTGTCAAGTGAGGAAATCTCACAAGTGTCAAGTACGTCAAAGAGCAAAATACCTATGACATATCGATCCCGCCCCGCCAAGTCCAGAAGTTGCCTAAGACGACTTATGTACTACAGTATGATATGAAGTAAAAATGTTAATGTTTTTAAATGAGATTTTTAATAGGTTTTATAATGTTTCTAACATACATATAGATTGCTAAAGTAAAGATAAAGAGTGTTGCTTTCGCCAACAAACTGTGCTGCAGTTTGGTGAAGTTATTCAATGTAACTAAATGTATTGTTCTGGACCCGGGTATGTCCTAAAACTACGACCAAGACCACCGGGGAATGGGCAGCAGCATTCCTTGAGTGCGGTGGAGATACTGCGATCGCCAACCCGCATGCCAAGCGTGGCGATTATGGCATTTACCCCCCATGAAATTGAGGGAGGCCTATGTCCAGCAGTGGACGTCCTAGGGCTGATATGGTGGTGGTGGTATTGTTCTTTTGTAAGCAAAAAAAAAAGAAAAGAAACTGTCAGCTGTCAGTGTTAACTCTCAGCCGAGTCAGTACCGCTTTTTCCTGCTCCCCTACAAACAAAGAGTGTTTCCTGACTGCGGGGCGATACAAATGCAGCACTGCCCCGCTTATGCGAATATTTAATTTATGCTAACTGCGCCAACGTATCTCGTAAAATGAAGATCTCTCTGCGACATCCAGTACCTAAGCTTACGTCAAGGAATATAATACCATATATGGATTCCGTCAAGCAATGTTGGGCGAGGTCAGTCCTTGGATGAGTGACCGCTTTGAGTGCTTTGGAAGGCACGTTAAGTCGTTGATCCCGGTTGCTGTCTATGATAGCAGTCGTTAAGCCAAGTTAGAGGCCACCGGGCGGCTTGAGAACCTCTAACAGTCAAGTTGCCCACTCACTTGACAAGCCTAATCCCAATTATTGTCTAGTTTCCTCTTCGGGTTGGAAGGTCAGTTGGCAGTCGCTTCCGTAAAAACTAGTGCCTACGCCAATTCTTGGGATTAGGTAGCGGACCCCAGGCATCCTTCAGGATGCAACTGTACTGGGAATAACGCTAGGAGGATGATATGGATTCCGTCAAGATACACAGATATTGTTCCAAAGTGCATGCACCCGCATGCCAAGCGTGGCGATTATGGCATATACCCCCCGTGAATTTGGGGGAGGCCTATGTCCAGCAGTGGTCGTCCTTTGGCTGATATGGTGGTGGTGGTGGTTCAAAAGTGAGAGTTTGCATTAGAAATTGCTCTTATATGCTTACGTCAGACGTAAGTGAAAACTGGAGGAGCGTTCAATTTAATATTGTTTTTACTGAACTTCCCCCTTCCCCCTCCCTCTATTAGTTGAACTGACCTGAGCTAACATGCTTCATAACCATTTTTTCTACCTAAATGACGTTAGTAACGATTCTTATCGTAGCAAGGGATCTCGCCCGGGACTTGACATAGAGATTGGACGAGTCGCAACATGTCGGCTACTCAATCAAAAGCGTGGGACCTTGGGGTCTACTTGCATCGACGTATCGGTTTGATATCGAATTACTTTTATTTATACATTGGCGGCAAAAAAGTTTTCGGCCTGCTTAATGGTAGGCAGACTCTGTAGCCTATGGACGCTTGAGATTCCAGAAGAATCATAAGCTCGTTGCCGAACCTTTATAACAACAACACGAAACATTGTAAAAATCTATACTAATATTATAAAGTTGAAGAGTTTGTTTGCTTGTTTGAACGCGCTAATCTCAGGAACTACTGGTTCAAATTTAAAAATTATGTTTGTGTTGGATAGTCCATTTATCGAGGAAGCCTTTAGGCTATATAAAATCACGCTGCGACCAATGGGAGCGAAAACGCGGACGAAGTCGCGAGCAATAGCTAGTATGTAATAAATGGTGATATAATGAGGACCCGGGTCCTCATTATATCACCATTTATTACAGGCCGTTCCGGTAGTTAGGAGACCTATTCTTGCCCAAATCTAAGATACCGTGTAGGGGAAGTATTAAGGTACCTGCATCACTACATATATACTTTGTGACGAATTTCCAAACAAACATACCCGTTTTAAGTATATTATAACTCCAAAATGTATTATATCACCACCTTATCAGCCCACGGACGTCCACTGCTGGACATAGGCCTCCCCCAATTTCATGAAGGGTTAATGCCATAATCGCAATGCTTGGCATGCGGGTTGCCAATCGCAGTATCTCCACGGCACTCCAGGGATGCTGCTGCCCATCCCAAGATGGTCTTGCGGGGAACCTGCTATGTCTTTAGCCGTTAGCACAACGAATCATCAAATTAATAAAGGATCAGCGACGCTTGCGATTCTTCTAGAGTCTAAACCGTCCATAGGTTACAGAACAGGCTGTATACAAACTTTTTTGCGACCGTCGTTATATAAAGAAGAACATTTTGTTGTATCATTGTGACACGAGACTTGGCGCGTGTGGGAGTGAGCGCGTGCGATGAATGTAAATTTGATATGGAATCTGTACGTTCAGTTATGTTGACCCTTGAGGCGCGGGTTTCAGAATACGTGGCTGGAATGTGATATCGTTACCCGACTTAGGATGAAGAACGGCCGTTTTGTTGATCTCTACTACGGGTTTCTCACTCGTTTTTATATTTTCCACGAGGCTCCATTTGACAAGATACGTAACTGTAATAATTAAATCAATTATGGGATTGATATAGTTCTAGACCCCGAGAAGACGTTTATATGGGAGAGAGAGATAGAGAGAAAAATTGTGTGGAAGAGTGCTGATTAGGACTACTCTTTAAATATATTTTTTATATATCTGGGGGCGCAGCAGTGGTCCGCCAAGACGAGACAAGCGAAGCGGCAAGGCTACCTACCTTTTCTCGAAGCGCTGTGTCGTTTTTTTGAACCCTCATTATTTGGGTTTAGACTATACCAGATAAACTAAATTCTTGGGATACGAGTATGATGTCAATAGTGAACTTATTAAACATAGTTTCAATGTTTCTTCTACTTTAGATTTTATTGACATCAGAAAAACCGCGATTTCGTGACTGACTCACTGATGATCAACAAAACTCTGAGGATACTTCCTAAAGTCCTAGAAAGTTGAAATTTGGTATGTAAGCTGTTCATAGTACACAAACAGCAAAAAAAACCTAAAACTTGGAACTCCTCCCCCCCCCCCCAGTCTCTAAACTAGGGGATGGAAATTTGTATGAGACTTCCGCAAATTTAATTTAATTTTAGGTTATGATTTTTCTGCCATACCCAAGCCTCACTTCCATATATTAGAGTAGGAACAAGCGATCCCCTGTAAACTGCTGATGAGCCACAAGTGCACTTAGTACAATGTAATGCTTTCGAGATCGAAAGCAACTGTGCCGGTGAGGCATAATTATAATGTTAATTAGATTGTATTATCTTTACTACGTGATTCAGATTAGTTAGAGATTAAGAGCGTGCGAGATGTATGGATAATAAATTAATTAATTATAGTATGGCATTTATTTTAGAACCGTGAGATCTTCGAGAAGACAAGTACGGTTGCCAGTTTTGTTGCACTTTTAGCACCACCCAGGGGTCACGTGTAGGGTAACGGTGGGTACTCCCTACGGACGTGGTGCAACTTCGACCCCCCTTTGTCAAGTGAGTGGGCAAATTGACTGTTAGAAGTTCTCAAGCCGCCCGAAGGCCTCTAACTTGGCTTAACGACTGCTGTCATAGACAACAGCCGGGATCAACGACTTAACGTGCCTTCCAAAGCACGGGAGCGCTCAGTTAGTAACCACTCAAAGCGGTCACCCATCCAAGAACTGACCTGCGCCCACATTGCTTAACATCGCTTACCGCACGCGGTTCGCCGGCACCGCTGGGCCACGAGCGCTTCAGATGTATGGATGATTATGAAGCTACTAGTATATAAGGAAATAGAACGTGGAATAAAAAAAAATGATCAGTGTTCATTATCTGAAGTCAAGCCTGGTTTCTGTCTCTCACTGAGTGTGGACTTCCATAAGCCCCTTTGGAGTGTAGTCCATACTCCCTCTACCTACTCCCCCATCAACATCTCATATTGCTAGGTATGTGGCCACTATCCTCAACCACCAACCACGGCCTGGCAAAGCAACGATCAAAAATATATAAAAAGATTTGAGCATTCTGCCTTAAATTAAATGTTAATTATTATCGTTTACATCACGTAATTATAGAAAAAATAGCTTTTTATTACGAGCTGGTAAAAGCCTAAATGATTTAACGAGGGAGCGGGATATTGATGTTTTCAATTGCAACATAACAACTATAAGACGGATTTTAACAGACGAGTTTTTTAAGTGAGCGAGTCGCATGCGACTGCATGTTGCTTAATGGTTGTATAATTGTATATCACTTATTAATATGTTTTACTTCTTAAATAGGTATTCATTGTATGCTAGTGGGTAACACGTTGTAAGATTTAGTGCTTACCACCATTTGTTTGTTAACCTGTTGCTACCGGTGGGAACCTATAATTGGCTCTCTGCTACCTAAGTTATATAACTAGCTTATATTATTATTCTGAATTGTTAGCTGTTGGTTCTCCAAATAATAAATAAATAAATTATACTTAATACTTAACAAAAAAAAACTAACTTAAATCTAAACCAGGCCCTTGAGGCATTGTACCGAGGATGCTGGCGGCATTTCTGTCTTTAATATCGAATGTCGTTTAACTCCCATAATCGTTCCCGATCTGTGGCTGTGCGTATTCCTGGCAAACTAGTTAATTACTAAAGAATTGCCCATTAAACTGGCAATAAGGCGTCGCAGTTAAAACCAAATAAAACGTTAATCATAATCCACTAAACGAAGTCCTATCCAAGTAGGGTTGCCTACTTATATAATTATTGTAATAAAAAGAAAAAAAACTTGTTTACTGTTTTTTGACTATAACGTACCTAACTTTAAAGTCAATTGAATAAGTTTGTCAAAAAATGTTGGTACAAGCTTCTATTTCCAACTGTACTTTTGTCCACAATCATCAACTACTAGTTGAGACGGATCGAATGAGCCCAAACACGATGGGTTTATCTTGTGTAGTTTAGGAGTTGCTAATGCCACTTTCTGTTTTCATCATCAGATGAACTCGATGGTGCTATAATCTTGCGTTGTCACCGAACTCACGTACGCCAAATTCTAGGTCATTCGGATACCGGTAAGTGTCTGAAAAAGGGATTGCAAATTTTGATGATAACTTTTAAACATACTTACATACGAACAACTTAAATAAAAGCTTGTAAAAATGATTTTTTCTATCATGATGGTGGTAAACAAGCTTATAGTCCTGCTGAGGTCAAGTGGACACCGTAACGTACGGACACCCGGAACTCCAGAGAGGTAACATGTCCGTTGCCGATAAAAGCTCTCGCTCTTTCAACACTAGGAGTCCTCGGAAGCTATGGCGACCTTACTCACCACGAGGAACACAACACCGCATACCTACAAAGCAAGTGGGGTTGTTAATTATGGCCGCGGTCTTCTGTAAAGTTCCCCAGCTGGGCTACTTCAAATATTAGCAAGACTGCAATGTGCTGCGCTTACCACTGTGTGTTTTGATATGTGAGAAATATAATGTGACTTCTGAGTCTTCTGACCAGAGGCATAGCTAGGGGAACTCCGGGCTTCTGAAAAAATCTTATGAAGGTAACTCGGTGACATTCCTCATCGACGGTACAGTCTCGAATCTAGGATAACTTTCAGAAGGGAGAGGAGACAATTCCAATCAGGTGGTGGAGGACTATTGTCCCTGTTTCCACTCACCTCCTCCCTTTTATCAACGCCTGCGACCTATCCCATTCCGCAATCGATGAGAAACCCCATCAACTCACAATCACCTTCACGATTTCCATGCGACTTACGCCACTGTTTCTGACAACCTTAATCCACCGACTCAAGCTTTAATTAATTTCTTCGCAAAGAGAACAACAAGCTAACAATGGCTTTCACATTCAAAGCTCTTTCTCAGAAGCATAGAACAAAAAGTTCCAAAAATGTTTTCTTAAAGAGGTAACCGTACTGTAAATTAGTTTAGCAAAAGTACCTCGTTTGATGCTTTTTATTTGGGTATAAAGTTTTCAGGGGTTCTTGTAAATATAGACAAGGAGACGATTTTTGGTTCAAGGTTATTTGTTTAAAAACAATTGAGGATATTGTTTGTTGTTGTTCTTATGGTTTGTTGGAAATAAAGATTGCGCCTCTTATGTTCATATTTGTCCTTTTTTAACTGATCTCAATAGAAGAAAGGAGGTTCTCAGTTTGTCTTTATGTTTGTTTCTTATGCATTAACGGTAGATAAAGGCGTCTTTAGACAAATTCAGGTACTGGCACCAATAGGCGATATGCGCTAGAGCTGGACTATCCCTGTACCGTTTATACGGACGTACTGACTCAGACTCGTACTGAGGCAGGTTTCCGACGCTGGCATTCAGTAAGATTGGATCCAGATACTAGACTAATCTAAAAGCGACTTCAAGGGCATAAGTACCCTACTGTGGGCTGAGTATTCGCAAAAATCGATCAGTGCCCCACGGGTCCAGTATAACGACGCCTTCAGGGTGCTATTGGGTCTGTCGTGCGACTGCAATGCGTCAGGCATGTTCGCGGACGTGCAAGTAGATGGATTCCATGCCACAGTGAGGCGGAGCGCTGCCGCGCCGCGCAGCTGAGTGCGCGACAGTACGAGGTCGGATCTCTGGCGTTTTGAAACGCTCGTTTCTAAAGTCATTGTCGAGAACACGATTATACATGAAACGGGTAGAACAAACCGGGAGAAATTATGATCAACTAAGACTTGGAACCGATATCGGTTTAAGTTTTTAACAAAAGTTAACCCTTTTTATCATACTCTTTTAACAAAATTTAATGAGACGACGATGACGAGAAAAACGCTGCAAAAACGCTGAATATTCACAGCATCCGGGTGATAGCGCACAGGCTTGATAGTCGCTATCGTCAGCACTTGGCTAACCTGCATCGCTGCTTACCTAGGGGGGTTATCTATGCTACTTATACACCGCAGCCCGCGGGCCCAAATAACCCGAAAGATTTTAACCATGTATTTTTGACGACACTACGAGTAAATAATGTTATATCGACATGGGTTCAATTATTTGTTTTAATTGAATTACTATTTGAATATAAAATAAATCAAATTAATAGACCGCTTCTTTGTGAACAAATCTTTACGTGACTTGCAAATGTGTTCAAGACAAGAAGTGCCAAGATGGTGTCAAGTCAAAAAAGTAGTCGGTGGCTACGTCACGCCTTTAGGCTGTGTTAGACTTGAGATTTTTCAGCTTGTGATTTGTTTTAAACAATTAATATCTCTTAAATAATGGGTTTTCTGACTATATGTTATACCACATTATATACTCTAACTAGCTGTTGACCACGACTTCGTCCGCATCTTAGCTCCTATTGGTCGCAGCGTGATGTTATATAGCCTTCCTCGATAAATGGACTATCGAACACACAAATAATTTTTCAATTCGAACCAGTAGTTCCTGAGATTAGCGCGTTAAAACAAACAAACAAACCCTTCAGCATTATAATATTAGTACAGATTAGGCTCTAGAATCGCTGTTTTTAATCTTTCGGGTTATACGGGCCCACAGTGTATAATATAATACAACATAGGTATAACATACGGATGCATTCTAACCTAAATATGGGTTTTATGTGTTCCGATATAATATTTTTTATTTCATTTTTATTTATTTATAAGGCTCTTTGACTATGGTTCTTCAAAATTGAAATTGCTAAAGTCCATAAGTTAAATATTTAATTTTAATAATTAATAAAAGCAGTGTTTGTTTTTTCACTGCTATTACACTTATTTGTTTTGTTGTCATATTTATACAGGGTGTCCCAAGAAGTAGTGATATACTGAAGCTGGGAGGTAGAGGACCTAGAGGGCTATCTGAATCACCTCCATGTATGTTCCGCGATTTTTAGTATTTTCGGAGTTATGAATTTTTTTTTAATTTTTCACCTATCGCCGCGTACGATGAGATTTTTATTTATGGTGACGTGAATTATTGCGGTAGATGCTTGATTTTTTTTTGTGTGCTAAGCTGATAGATAGGTCAATTCAGTATGGTAACATTTACTATCGTTAGATCTTTGAATGGCATAAAAAAAATTAAATGCCAAGAAAGATAAAATTACCCAGTAAGTTCACAACTTCAAGGGCCCTTAAAAAAATAAAATCACATAAAAATAATTACCGATTGGCTTTTAAAAACTTGCTCTATCTATCAGGTAGCTACCCTGAAAATTTCATTTTATTATTAATAAGGCTTCAATAAAAAAATTGAAATCTAAATGTGGTAAGTGCACAATTTTAATTTACATAATGATTAATGCAAGCAAAGCAAAACCTTTCTAAATAAATTTCGTTCTAAATCACGCACTGGCCATCAATAGAAAAAGAACAAAAAACAAAAGACGGCTGACGCATGAGAAAATTTTCACGTTGTTTGGTCATCGTTGTTATTTTTCAATAATTTAAAAATTGTGTTTTAATACTGCTAATTGTTCGTTTCCCTAATCATTTTGGCTATTCATATGGACTTTGACTTGCATTACGATTTGGATTAGTGTTATTACCTGGAATCGACGAGTTGGCATCATTTAACTGGACTTGAGTTTGCGTGTAAGTGATCATGTTTACTTCACGTGATTACGCGGAAATGCATTACTATTACGATTATGCTAGGGGGAATGCGGCGGAAGCTTCAAGGCTGTACCGGGAACATGTGGAACGAAGAGGCGGGCCTCAATCTGAAACGTTTCCTGACTATCGCATGATCTTAAGAGTACATAATGCGTATTTGGAAGGTCACATACCGGGTACGAAATCAGGCCGTATGGCCACTATGCCGGATCCTGATGTAGTAGATGCAGTTGTTGAAGAAGTAGAAAGAGATCCGTCGACCAGTGTGAGAGTTACGGAACGTCGTACCGGACTTTCTAAATCTCAGGTACACCGTACAGACCGTAGGATATCATCCGTTTCACATTAGAAAAGTGCAACAGTTGAAACCGGAAGATTACAATCGGCGAATTGAATTCTGTCAGGAAATGCTGAGGAGACAAGCTGAAAACGAAAATTTTTTTGACAAAATTTTGTGGACTGATGAATTCCACTTTAGACGCAATGGGATTTTTAATATGCACAATTCTCACTCATGGGCAATTGAAAATCCGAATTTAAAAAGGGAATCGACATTCCAAGAACACTTTAGTGTATCCTTTGGTCTGGCATACTTAACGGTAAGTTAATCGGGCCCTTTCAGCTGCCAGACCGCTTGGGCGGCAATCACTTTTTAAATTTTCTACGCGTCGATCTGCCCCTGTTGTTAGAAGATGTGGATTTGGAGACACGCAGAAACATAGTACTGCAGTGTGATGGTGCACCATGCCATTTTGCCTTGGACGTGAGAAACTATTTAAATCAAAGATACCCTGAAAGATGGATTGGTCGTTGCGGCCGGGGTGACGCCTGCCTTATAGCCTGGCCTTCACGTTTCCCCGACCTAAACCCCATAGATTTTTTTCTATGTGGATATTACAAAGACCTCGTCTACTCGAGAGAATGCCACAATTTGGACGAGTTAACCCGGAAATTGAGAGTAGCAGAAGAAACCATTAAAAATAATAGAAGTGCATTCAGACGTTTAAAAGACAACTTTTTCCGGCGATGTCGCACTTGCATTGAGCAACAGGGGGGCCATTTTGAAAATTTATTGTAATTAAACACCTAGTAATTGGTTTTACTTTGCTCGCATTAATCATTATGTAAATAAAAATTTTGTACTTACCACAGTTAGATTTAAATTTTTTGATTGAAGCCTTATTAATAATAAAATGAAATTTTCAGGGTAGCTACCAGATAGATAGAGCAAGTTTATAAAAGCCAATCGGTAATTATTTTTTATGTGATTTTATTTTTTAAAGGGCTCTTGAAGTTGTGAACATACTGGGTAATTTTATCTTTCTTGGCATTTAATTTTTTTTTATGCCATTCAAAGATCTAACGATAGTAAATGTTACCATACTGAATTGACCTATCTATCAGCTTAGCACACAAAAAAAAATCAAGTATCTACCGCAATAATTCACGTCACCATAAATAAAAATCTCATCGTACGCGGCGATAGGTGAAAAATTAAAAAAAAATTCATAACACCGAAAATACTAAAAATCGCGGAACATACATGGGGGTGATTCAGATAGCCCTCTAGGTCCTCTACCTCCCAGCTTCAGTATATCACTACTTCTTGGGACACCCTGTATAATCCTTATGTGTTGAACTCTTTATAACTAAAAAAAAAATGCGTGCTATCAAGAAATGGTTCCTTGCTAAGCTTGGAAACCCGTTCAATCGGCAGAACTTTTTCAATTAAACTGAAACGTGAGAAAAAAGGCTTGAGCCCAATCCCGGCCGCAATCATTGAAATGAACAAGGCTTGTCACGACGCGTCACGACGGCTGTCGGCGGGTGTCGCTGTCACGGCGGCGTGACGGACGGGTGCCGTACCATCTATCACTGGTACGACTTAGGCTGGAAGCCCTACCAGCAAACGAAGGGTTCCGTACCATTCCGGCCTATCTCGAATCTGTAATATAGTTTCGATATGTTGTCTTGTTGGACTACGCAATGTGAATATTTTTCCTCTTTTTTTATCCAATAAGCATATTTTTGGGAGAAAATGACTGTCTGTCAAGTTTATTTTGGCGTTTCTTCTCGGCGCCAGTAGTTTTCTTTTTCAGAAACGCTAGTAGGTTTTGATTTAAAGATTAAAGTTCATATAATTCATTTATCGTTTCTTGTATGGCGGACTCCTTTCATTTCAAATTTTACTTTTTAGGGTTCCGTAACCAAAATGTTAAAACAGAACCCTTATACATTCGTCATGTCGGTCCGTCCGTCTATCCGTCCGTCCGTCCGTCCGTCCGTCCGTATGTCACAGCCAATTTACTCGGAGACTATGAGCACTACAATTATGAAGTTTGGTAGGAAGGTGTATGCTATGAACCGGTATAAAAATATTATAAGAAATTACGAAAAACATATTAAACTGGGGGCCCCCATATATGTAACAGGGGGGTAATTTTTTTTTCAGTGGACATAGGGGTGTGGGGTATCAATGGATAGGCCTTGAAAAATAACATAGAGGTTTCTAAAAAACTTTTCCATTTTAGTCAACCCTTATTAGCTGTGAAAGCCGTAAAAAATATGTCCCCTCCTCTTATTTCCAAACTATGAAGTATAAAATTCTAAAAAAAAACTCAAGATGCGCACTATGCGTGCGTGCGTTCGTGCTATGTCAGGTAGCGTTGAGGTGGGAGAAGGATTTTTCTTTTACCCTCCATCAGCCCTAAAATACTAGTGCGGGTAGGTTCGCAAGTTGCCGTACACAACTACATTAGTCAAATATTACCATCTTAAATCTAAGAGACGAAGACAAGATAATAACAAATCCTTTCAACGATTTTTGGTTTGAACAAGCTTGATAGTCAACTAGTAGCAAGAAGGTTTAACGGTTTTTGAGTTATTGCTGAAAAACTGTCTTGCCCAAATAAAAGAGCGTAAGTGGCGTGAGTTTCCTATGAAGATACGACCTTTTTAATTCAATGTATTGTATAGTGGTTTGCAATGTAGATTAGGAGGTGTCGGTACGGAACCCTGCTTTATGCGTAGTCCGACACGCACTTGCCCGGTTTTCTTTTATTACTAACATCTTTATATCGTACCTCCATACAATTTTTTTTCTCCCATTTCACCCCCTTAAGAGATGATTTCCGGAATGAAAACTATTCTATATCCTTCCCAGGATCAGAACTATCACCATACCTTTCATCTCATTCGGTTCAGCGATTTAGGCGTGAAGAGGTATCAGATAGACATAGTAACTTTCGCATTTATGGCACAGGTCCGCCCACATATGGAATGCTGTTCTCATCTGTGGGCAGGGGCACCACAGTACCAGCTTCTCCCTCTGGACCGCATCCAACGGAGAGCGACTCGAATTGTCGGCTGCCAACGGGTTTCAGACCAGCTTGACTCCTTGGCGCTGCGTAGAAATGTAGCCTCGCTCTGCATTTTCTACCGCATGTATTGCGGGGAGTGCTCCGAGGAATTGTTCGAATTAATCCCTGCCGCTTCCTTCCGCCATCGACAAAATTTCCATCCTCACCACTTAGATGGTTGGCAGTCCTCAACTGTGCGTTTCTCCAGAAATTTCTTGCCTCGCACAGCTAAACTGTGGAATAAACTGTCGCCTGCGGTATTTCCGGACCGATTCGATCTTCAAACCTTCAAGAGAAGAGCGTACTCCCATCTTAAAGGCCGGCAACGCACTTACAACCCCTCTGGTGTTGCGAGTGTCCATGGGCGGCGCTAATCGCTTACCATCAGGCGATTCGTCTGCTCTTTTGCTCCTATGAGACAAAAAAATATATAATAAGGCATTTATTTTATAGTATGGAATTTTTGTTTTAGCGATCAGTATTAATTGATCTGCAAAATTTTCAACTCTCTACCTATTACAGATCATAAGTTACAGCTCCCTAACACGGTCGAACATAAGAGGTGAGGTAATAGGATTCCTTTGGCAGGCTGTGTGCGTCGTCCACATTTAGGGACGTTACTTAACCCTTCGAACGCCAAGAACCTATAAAGTGGTCGTGTGTCGTCGTGCCCACCACGCCAACAACCACTAAAAAGGTCGGAATGAAGGTGTACTTTGATCATGAAAAATATTAGTTCTGAAATGTGTTTATTTGTTATATTTGGTTTAAACGTTACATCAATTTTTGATACCTTGGCTTCTGAGTGATCACTTCATTCAAATATGATGGCGTTCAAAGGGTTAAAGGTACTGAACCTTTAATGTGGACGACATGAGCCGACTGACTTACAGGTAGTAATTTACCAACATTAAAATATAGCGAAAGTTGACCTAGTTAACCTGCTCAAATGGCACTCGTACAGTCAACAGCAAACGTAAATGATCATTTTAGTACATTCTCACTTTCACGCATCCGTACTGTCGCAGTATTGTTACGTTATTGCGACAAAGTACTAAAATTATCATCTACATTTGGTATTGAGTGTACCTTTGTAAGGCACATAGGGTACTGTCAGCATCCAAAGAAGCTACGCAATTGGAAAGTTCAAAAGTCTCTATTACAAGGGAATAAGAGCTTTTGACTACTTCATATGTGTAGCTACTTTGATACTGACTGTACGTAAGCCACTTGATGGGACACCAGAGAGCAGACCAACTTTGTTAATAATTATTAATACCTGAACCAAAACACAAAGTCGCTGAGGCCTAAATTGATCTGGAGGATCCACCATATCAGCCCTAAGACGTCCACTGCTGGACATAGGCCTCCCCCAATTTCATGAGGGGTAAATGCCATAATCGCCACGCTTGTCATGCGGGTTGGCGATCGCAGTATCTCCACCGCACTCTAGGAATGCTGCTGCCCATTCCCCGGTGGTCTTGGTCGTAGTTTAAGGACATACCCGGGTCTGGAGGATCATCATCATCATCATATTCATCATCTATTAAAGAGCCCCAAGCCCACAAATCTTCATAATTAAGTATTCAGATATTTTACACGCCAGTATTTTGATTTTAAATTTCAAGCTATTCCAATGCCATTCAATCACCATTCAATATTTGTAGATGAAATGAACAACATGCCAATGACAAAAATAATTAAAACGTATTAGATACTAGAAGCTATCATGCGAACAAGTACATACTACGAACGCACGTCTCATCCAAACATTTCAAGTATCCCAAATCATAGTCTCAAATTTTAACATAAAATTTATAACAAGTAAGCATAATGGTTACAACACGATATAAAAAGTGAATTTTTAACAAAATATAAACCGACTCCGTAGTTTTCTACTCTTACTCGGCCTCTCCTACTTTAAAATTATGAGGATTTCACTCGATTTCTCCAAGATCCCGTCATCAGAGCCAGACTTGATGTCAATGGGTCCAACAAGAAAACATACCCTTTCCAACAAAAAAAGAATTATTGAAATCGGTCCAATACTCTCCGAGTAATCGGTGAAAATAAAATAAAAATCCTACGAATAGAGAACCTCATCCTTTTTTTGAAGTCGGTTAAAAAAGTTAAAAATAACAAAACCACTAACTAAAACAGGGAGCTAATTTCACAGTGTAAAACGAAACGAAAGTTGAGACTAAAATAGTTCGAAACGATTCGGGGCGCCCATTTTCTTGTTGCAGACATATTTTTTCAGAGTGTGTTTTGTTTTTCTGCCGGGGTTCGATTCAAGGATACTTTACACATTCCAATTTGGTTTCAATATATATTGCGCGATCGTGGAAGCGTAGAGGTAATGTGTTAGTATGAGCGAATTATCGTCCTCATTACTATCAGCACTCATCATGTCAGTTATTGAGCTTCATAGCGTTAGCGCTATGTAGAATCAACTATCATTTTAAATATGGAAAATTACTTTTCTCTTGGCCAGAATTTTATTTTTGGAGTTTTTTGCTGGAAGTCGTTACGTAATCACCCCTTAGTACACCTATCCATGTTTTTCTTAAGATGTACACGTGAATTGCTTCTAGCAGGTGTAACTACATCACATTAAACTTCTTCTCCAAAAGGCCTGTACGTGTTGGGTTTATATCCCCACGCACGTCTACGAAATGATCGGGTTTCGCCCCGTGAATTTAAAACGGAGATACATAATAATAATAATAGTCGTCCCGAAAGTCGTCTGCTCCTAATAGCGAAGAGTCTCGATCAAACCTCAAGAGACTCTCGCTAGGTGGCTGTGTCAAGGGTCAAACACAGAAAGCGGTAACTCCTGGACACGGCACCGACTGACATTCAGGAGATTCCTCTCTCTGTCGACCGATACCACCAGTAGCTTAGAGCCCGCCTCGCTGCCAGCGCCACTTTAGGTCAGGTTTCTACAATAATTTTATACAGGATGACTTCTAATTGGTAATACAAGATATAAAAATGTTAATCTGACCATGATTTTGAACAACTTTTACTGTGGGACCTACTTTGTAATTGTAACTAAAAAAGCAGCTGTTTCATACAGTTTGGTCTATCGATTGGAGACCTATACTATGAAATAGTAGATTTTTTAGTTACATTTACAAAGTTGGTCCCCTAGTAAAAGTTGTTTAAAACAATGGTCAGATTAACATTTTTATATTTAGTATTACCAATTAGAAGTCAGTATTTTGTAAGTAGAGTTTTAACCTCCTGACGACTGGGTATCAGAATTTGCCAGAATAAATTATAACCTGTCATATTGACAAAGAGTCAAAACTTAATTGGGACCTATGTACTATGAGCAGGACGCGAGTTATCAGGTTATATTTTGCTTTTATAAAAAATACTGTACGTAATACCTGAC
This sequence comes from Notocelia uddmanniana, assembly GCA_905163555.1. NCBI lineage: Eukaryota > Metazoa > Arthropoda > Insecta > Lepidoptera > Tortricidae > Notocelia > Notocelia uddmanniana. The sequence goes on along the minus strand of LR991061.1, from coordinate 1,001,837 downwards.
CTGGGACCAAAAAATAAACAAAGAGTATAGGAATAATAATTTAGTTTAATGACAGAAAGGGTAAACTTAACAGTTAACAGCAAAAGTAGATGCTCATTTTAGTACTTTTTCGCACTAACGTAACAATACTTCGACAGTTGGCATACGTCAAAGCTGTGAAAGTGACAAGGTACTAAAATGGTCATCTACTTTTTCTGTGCCATTATAATTGTCTTCAGTGCGGTAGCGATATTAAAATAAATTTGGAATGCGTAAGTTGTGTATCGAATCGACCCGAGTATCAGTGTAAACACGTTTCCCGCGGGCTTTTTCGTAATGCGGACTAGTTCACGGGGTGCTCGTGACAGCTCGGCAAATGAAAATCGGCCGAATATGCGAGTGAAATGCGAACATTTTCAGTAGTCACCTATCAATACGGGTTGGGTAATTCAAGGCTCCGACTTAACTAGAATTTATGTATAGTCTAGTCATTTTACGGTTTTGAAAAACATTAATTAATAATAGCCTGGTTTTTTTTTCTCCATTATAAATACATATTCTAAGATACTATATTTATGAATCCTATAAACTTTCCACCCGGAAGTAGGTACAAAAAAACATCGTCAAACAAACGCCGATTTTTTAAATTAAAAATAATAATACTGGTTTTTATTTGTCAACATAACAATATTATTGTTTTTAACTAGTGAAAAGTGAAATCCGTCAAATTATTTTCACGTAAAGCAGGTAAATTAACAAGATGCAAGGCTTAGGTGAAAGATGCCCTAAAGCGATAAAAAGATTTCGTAATAAGTAGTACTGTGATTCAATTCTCATAAAAAATATTTATGCAACAATCTTCCCAAAAATCCTATTGATTTTTATTTTGGTTGTATATGCGTATACATTTACTCCGATAAACTATTGGGAAATATGTTTATAGAAACAATTTATGTCTTAGTTTAACATAATAATATAGATCATTAAACTAATACACAAATCCTGCAAAAAAAAGTTTACGTAAAGCATAATCCACAGTTAAATAGTCCTTTTTAATATGGCAGCTGAATATGAACTCTTTACGCTAATAATTAGGATCACATTCGCTCGCACTGGCGCGCAACGAGTGTTTCGAGGCGTTCGCATTCAAGGCCGCGCTTTTCGGGCCCTACGACACAAGAAGATAGATATTAGATACCTATAAGTATTACCTACGCATATAATTTGTATCGTTTCTTACCGCACTCTTCGAAGTAATGACTTTACTTTGTTATTATATTATTATACCTACGTTTTTATTGTAACCCATCAAGAGAAGAGCCCTTTCCTAACGTATTTAAAATAAGTGACTAGGCTCAATTGTGTCGTTCTCTGAGAAAATGGACATAAATGCGATTGGCGCTTACACCATTCATTACTAATGATGCGCTAGTATAATAGCAATGATTCACGGCGTAATAATGGCGTAAGCGGTAACGCACTAATAATGTATAAAAATAAACATTGTAGTAAAAAACAAACCAAGAATTTTATTACATCAATATTTTTTGATGCCATCATAATTATTTAGAGTGTCAGTAATATATGTCATTACCAACATTGACAACAAATAAAGTCTACTATAAATAAATTAGCTAGAACAGTTCCTAGTACGAGATCCAGCTGCAAATCTAGACACGCGGTAGCGTGTCCAGCCAAGTTCACCCCAGGAACTGGCGGACAGCAGCCGTGTGTTATTTTACACGAATCGTTTGGAGCCACTTTTGACCCCCCAATAACTCAAAATCTATCTAACATAAAAAAAAAATTGTTTGTAAAGTAGGTTTACGATCGAGATGTTTACGTGATAACGTCTTACTTCACTTGCACTTCACTTATACCTGCGATCTCGTGAGGTTTTGGTGCGACACAAGTTTCTGAACATGTCACCCGACTAAAACGATTTTAAAGACGTTAGTGAAATCCTACAGAGAACTAGGATTTTTATGAAACTGTGATCGCAAAACAGTGAAAAAGTATCTACATGATATGGGCATTGCGAAACGAGCAAGAAAAGTAAAACCCATCGTGTCCGAAAACCAAAACTTACCCAGAAGAAGAGTCTTACAACTTTGGTCAAAAACATATTCTATGCAAAAAATGATGTAAAGTGCATTATGGACGATGAATCCTATTTCACTTTAGACGGCAATGAATGCCAGGGTAACATTTATTTCCAAAACGCCAATAACCCGAGTGAAGAATCAGTAAAATATGTGGAGCAAACTAAGTTTCCAAAAAAGGTTTTGTTATTAATTGCAATTAGCCCTCGTGTTATGTCGAAACAGGTGTTTTTTGAATCTGGTTTAGCAGTCAATGCTGAACGATACATGCAGGGTTGTTTCCCGATTGTACGTTACTTTATGAAAACACATCACAGAGGAACTAATGTTGTGTTTTGGCCCGATCCAGCATCTAGCCATTATTCAAAAAAGACCCTGGCTAAAATGGAGGAGCTAGGAATCCCATATGTACCAAAGGATTCAAATCCGCCTAACGTACCACAACTTCGCCCGATCGAAGATTTTTGAGCCAATCTAAAAAGGTGTGTTTATGCGAATAATTTCCGGCCAAAAACTATACAGGCTCTAATTCCAAAACAATAATAAATTAGAATTAAACGAAATGCCAACATCGACTTACACAACAGCCATGGATAAATTGCCAGCAAATTTTCGAAAAGCAGCACGCAAAGGCCAAATTACTTTTTACATTAAATTTTGTTAATAGATTGTTTATAATAATTTTTAAGAAAAAAAAACCGACTTCAATGGGGGAGGCCGGTGAAAGATTATTATACTTAGATGGTGCAATCTTAGATTCCATACATTAAAATAAAAATGGCTATAAGTATGTTTATAATCGTAGAAGACTAAGTACCCTCAATTCCTCATGGAATCATGGAAAAACCTTGCTTGCTTGACAAACAAAACGAAGAGAACAAATCGCCAAACTTGAACTACGCGTCGTTGAAGAGTTCCGTTCTGATCATCATCAGCAGTTCCACTTCATCAAATGTCACTTTTATGAATGAAAATGCTTGATTAGTTCATGAAAATACTAAAATTACTATTTGTGTGCCTTTCACATGTGAGGAGTTCCCTCGATTCCTAATGGATCCCATCATCAGAACTCGAGCATGACAAAAATCAATCGTGAAAATAGAACTTGCTTAACAAACACAGCTAGGAGGACAAATCGACAAACGTGAACTTTTCGTCGTTGAAGAGTTCTGTTCTGATCATCATCAGCAGTTCCACTTCATCAAATGTCACATTTTCGTATGATAATGCTCGATTTGTTGATAAAAATACAAAAATCACTTTATGTTTGCCTTTAAGATTTGAGGAGTTCCCTCAATTTCTCATGGATCCCATCATCAGAAATCGAGCATGACAAAAATTAATCGTGAAAATAGAACTTGCTTAACAAACACAACTAGAAGGACAAATCGCCAAACGTGAACTTTTCGTCGTTGAAGAGTTCTGTTCTGATCATCATCAGCAGTTCCACTTCATCAAATGTCACATTTTTGGATAAAAATGCTCGACTTGTTGATAAAAACACAAAAATCACTATATGTTTGCCTTTAAGATTTGAGGAGTTCCCTCAATTTCTCATAGATCCCATCATCAGAACTGCGTTTTGACAAAAACGGGACCAATTTGGATGTATATACTTACAATAAAAAAAAAAATCCAAATCGGTTAAGAATTGACGGAGTTATGGAGTGACAAACATTAAAAAAATAAAAATAAAACATACAACCGAATTGATAACCTCCTCTTTTGAAATCTTGAAGTCGGTTAAAAATACATAACATTATCATTATATTAAACATTTTTTTATAAGGTTACAAATATTGGGCAAATTTCATTCCGCATACGTTAGTGCCGGACTTGGCACCATTTCAGAGAATCTACGGAACTTGACACCCATTTAGATCTCAATTCTTTTGTCGGTGAAGACAACAACCAAGCATGGCATATTCTTAATATTGAACTTGGCTCCCATTTTCACATTTATGTTTTTGATTGTATAACTGTACCTCAGCAGGAACTGTTATTCATTAAATTATGAAATGAGTATCAAAGAAAAATAATTTAAAGTAAATTAGCCTTTATGTCAGTTAAATGAGTTCACTATTAAAGTATTGCATATTACCTTGATAAAGAAATAGGTAAGACTAGAACTAATAAAAGACGGTTAGTTCGTGTCGCGAATGGCTGCGATGCGTGCCGTGCGGTGCGGTACCTACGATACGAGGCGGCTGGCGGTTATTTCCCTGCCGCTGCCTGCGGGCTGCGACCGACCAATCACGTTAACGCTGCGGCTCGCGAGCGGCATTTTTAAAGCTAAGTTTACGGGTGGTTGTAAATAATTAGTTGCAATGTATTTTATAAAGCGATTTGTACATTATTCAATGAAAGAGTGCTGATAGTAAAAATCCCAAAACTTACTGATCAATTTGCATATTTTTTTATTGCCAAATAGAAATTACCCCCTAAAACCCACCCTCCGTTGTTGTTTATTAAACGATTGGTATGCAAGTTTGATGTCCACTATAATTAATAAATAAAGAAGAAACTTAAAGCCAATTACTATTTTTAGTCAGGCTAATATGGTAAATGAAAAAAATGTCAGGGGCTAACTAAATATAAATGTATCATTCCTTAATTTTATTCAAGCGATTTTTCATCAGTAATACAAAGCAAATAATAATTTAACAAAATAAATAAATAAAAGTTTATTAACAATTTAAGCCAATTTATAAGGAATTTATTATTTTTTAAATATTTATTTAAATATCTAAATTACTTATATTTTGTCGGATTATATCTCAACATCATAACTAGAATTATGATATATCCGTTACGCAGGAAAACTGGGCTATTATGAATTATTTCCATTTCGCCATACTAGCGGACCGTAAAATGACTAGACTAGTACATGTAAACCCGATGCTCAAAATGGAAGCCACAGTAGCCGGTTGGTAAGTAAAGTGACTTTCTATCTGAGGAGATCGTGTGATCTTGAACAGCGGCTCATACCACTGAGTGTCTAAAAAATCTCATGTACCTAAGAGATATCCAATGATAATTATTTTATAGTAGGTATGAGGTTCTTCAATATATAATTTAAAGGGTCGGCAGCGAGCATGTGACACCCCTGACGTTGCTGACCGACTCTTTAAAATTCTATACACTTCTTTCTTGAAGAACTCCATGCTGTAGTTCCCCAGTAAAACCTCGGTAAGGAGCTCATTTCACAACCGGAGTCTGAGGAAGGAAATTCCCCAAAAAGGCCTAGTTTTCCCTCGTTTGAAGATCAGATGGCAGTCACTTTAGACTAAGGCCCACTTGGTATTAGTACTAAGGCGGATCCTGGGCACCTGTAAATTACAACCGGGTTAACGTTGGGAGAACGATGATTGGGTTCGAATCTCAAAATATCCAAGTGTTCATAACTTCCGGATGTTAGAAAGACCCCTTCATGATTTGCACCCTTAATATCAGAAAGATAAAGTGTCACTTGCCAAGTTTACTTGACACTACATGATTGTGGCTTCTATGACATTGTGACAAAAAAGAGATGTAAGTAAATCTAAAATTTCATTTATGATACGATACTTTTGTTTTCACAGTCGTTTCGGTGGTCAACTATTCGTTGAGGTGCTCATCTCTCTCATCATTGGTTATCTTGTGTCGTTTAGGAATTGCTATGGTTACTTTCTGCTCCATCATCAGATCAGCTTGATGTTACCATAATATTGCATTATCACTGATCCTAGATAAGCATGCCAAGTTTTAGCTCAAACAGTTAACGGTAAATCGTCTATAATTCAGTTTTAAGATTTGACCCACCACAAACAGGGCAAGTTCAATAAAAGCTTGTAAAATATCGAAATTGGGATAGCTTCGTACTTATATCCTTCAGTTTTCGTGTCATAAAGATTACTTAAGGCGATTAGAAATACTAATTGATTTGCTTGGTACGTAATTAATTCAAACATCCCCTAAACCCAAAAATTAAAGACAAGCCCGAAGTCTCGTGATAATTTTACTCGATAACTGCCTGCGGCGAAATTTGTTTCAAATTATATTGACACCAATCGAACTTCATTAAGGATAACGCGCTGTTCTTAGCGGTATAAACTTCCTTGTATTAATGAGGCCCTGGTACTTCTGGAACAGTTTATGGGGTAAATTCATGGTAACTTTAACTGAGTTGAAGACTAACAGGGTTATCAATTTTTAACTCTTTTTCAGGCTTGCATTAGAAAACGTCGATTCGAAACCATCCTACACAAATTAAGATACATAATTCGTCTACGTTTTAATTGATTCCGTTGTGCCATAAAAATGCGTCGTACTATTTATATGGGTAACTTCCATATCACGAACCTCATGAACATGAACACGAAAATCATGGAACCAATGGAACCATAACTGGTCCTTTCGGTATACCACAGATGCCGCTAATTTGCAAAAAGTCTTGACCAACATGATTTTCGTAGACATCCCTACTTTATACCGATATCTGATAGGAATGTGGAGGGGGAGGAGACCTAGTTAAGTATGGTTTTCATTGAAATCGCATAACGCATGACGCGCATCAGTCCCACGTCCCTCTGTTATCACGGGAAGAGGAATGAAGTAATTTTTTTTTACATATTGGTGCCTTTGACTGTATGTACATATATACATATATTATAAGATTTAAATAATTAAACCAAATCTAGAAAGCGATCGGAGAAATCATTGCAACCATAATCGCCAGCATTACTATTAAAAAGAAAAGAACTAGTCTTATTAACAGGACTAAGCTTCTGTAGCTTTCCGGAAAGCTTTTAAAACGATGGCTTTAATGAGCTTAACGTTTTTGTATAGATTAAACGATCTAGATTTCTTTGGATTTTTATCTTAGTAGTTAACGATTTTTAATTGCTCGTTAGACACTTTTTAAGTATGTTCATTTGTATAATTTAGGTGACTTCCTGCCCTAGAGGAACGGGATCGATATTTGGTATTGTGTTCTTTGAATTGATCTTACTAACGTCGTAATAATTTCCTCATTTGTCGAGATACTATCAGTATTACGTTTGTGCAGTAGTATTATGCGAAAACGAGGGGCAGTACTGCATTCGTATCGCCCCGCTTTCGCGCATCCCGTGCCAGTCAGGAAACTTGCCAGTAGAGGCGCAGTAAAAAGCGGTACTGTGTCGACTGACAGTTGATTTACATATTTATTAATTTATTTATTTTACACAGTATTGGAACATAGGAAGTCAGTCACCTTATATGTGTGTATATACTTATTTATTACTGACGTAATTTTATACAGCGTGATTAATTCGAGGTCGTGATCATGAATTAGTTACTTCGATCCGTTAGCCATTAAAAAAAATAGTCATAACAGGAAACAAACGCCTTTTACTTTTAATTTACTTCCACGACTAAAATAGAGAATCTCAAAGAAACATGGTTATCCAAAATTATTTGACGGACAGTATGGAGAGTTGACTGTGGGGCAGGGTGACCAACTATACGAAAAGTATTATTTCTCATTTAAATGTTTCAGACGGGTAGGAAAACATGTGCCAGTGCTCGACACTACTCCTATAATTGACACCTTCATTACAAATGTAATAAAGTTGCGAAAACGACCAACATTGGAACCTTTAACTTCCGGCCGAAGTCAATAACTGGATCATCATCAACATCACAACAACAGAAATCGATCGGGTTCGAATCCCAGCCAGGGCATTATTTGTGCATTTAGCACGGATATTTGTTCTCGGGTCGGATATTTGTTTCTATGTATCATCAGCCGAAAGACGTCTACTGCTGGACATAGGCCTCCCCCAAAGACTTCCACAATGACCGGTCCTGCGCCACCCGCATCCAGCGGACACCTGCGACCTTCACCAGTATAGTATGTATTTATCTATATAAGTATGTATATCGTCGTCTAGTACCCATATTTCAAGCTTTGCTTAGTTTGGGCCTAGGTCGATTTGTGTAAGATTGTCCACCAATTTTCTTCTGTTTTTTTTATTTATTTATTGAAATTGTTGTTTATTATGTATTACCTTTTATTTTAATTTTTGCTTTGTATTCAATTTTATTTATTATTCTTATACACTATGACGATCTTTTTGTGAAGTCATGCTATTTTATTGTCATTTTATTAAATAACATGTAAATTTCCAAAGAGAAATAAATTAATCTAATCTAATCTAATCATTATCAGCTGAAGGAGGTCAGAGTAAAAGTGGATCTGTTGTAATTTTAAATGTTCTTTTTTTTGGGTTCCGTGCCTAGAAAGGAAAAAGCGGAACCCTTATACGATCACTTTGTTGTCCGTCCGTCTGTCTGTCTGTCAAAACCCTTTTCCTCAGGAACGCGTGGAGGTATCAAGCTGGAATTTATATCAAATACTCAGGTCTACTGTCCCTTCAAACTGTGGAAAAACAAACTTCTAAGCTACGCAATCAAAATATTCAGCCGTTTATGCCGCAAATTTACGCAAATTTTCGACCCTTGCAAGGAAATCAAAACCTATAGGGTACTTCCCGTGAACTCAGAATCTTGAAATTTGGTACGAAGCAACGTCTTATAGCACAGATAAAGGAAAAATACGAAAGCCGTAAAGTTTTAGTTATTACATCAAATAATAAAAATATTTTTTACGGAACCCTCAGTGCGCGAGTCCGCCTATTTTAATTTGTGGCCTCTCTTGTATGAGACTAGGTCGGTCTCTAATAAGTTTTGTTCCTAAAGTAAAAGTAAAAGTAGTTTATTCTTCAAATTAGGCACATTACATGCACCTATCAACGTCAATAAACTACCACCGGTTCGGAAAAATAATCTCTGCCACGAGAAGAACCGGCGTAAGAAACTCGGCGAGGTGTCATTTTTTCAAAACAATATACATTGAATAGTTAAATATAAAGTTACTGTTCAATTAAAATTAAAATCATTTAGTAACATGGATGATAGAAATGAAATGATATGGATGATAAAAATGGATAGAAATAGGATCGATTGACATAAATTGGCATCAAACATTTTTTTGACAAAAATGGCTGGGCTTCCAGATTGACTACGACACGAGGGAGACACCTTAAACGATGTATCGATTATAGCAATCTCAAAGTTATTACTAGTTCAGAACCAACCTACTGGCCAACAGATTCCAACAAAGTACCGGACTTACTCGATTTCATCATAGTGAAGGGGCTCTCCAAAAACTACTTTAAAGCAGATTCGTGCCTCGACAGCTCATCCGACCATACGCCGGTTTTGTTAACTGTGAGCAATACTATTATAGAATACCAGAAACCGCAAACTCTATGTAACCACCGCACGGACTGGAACGGCTTTCGAGAGTACGTCGAAGAAACTGTACAACTCAATACAAAATTGAAGTCATCTGAAGACATGAGTCATCTGAAGACTGCCCTGGCAAAATTCACCGATATAATACAAATAGCTTGTTGGAAAAATACTCCCGTCATACCGAATAACGAACTGGTTGTAAACCAACCACTAGAAATAAAACAAAAAAATTTGGAAAAACGCAGGCTTCGTCGTAAATGGCACCAAAGCCGACATCCAACTGATAAATCTGCTCTAAATCGATCAATAGTTGAGCTCCGGTCTATGATAACCGCAAACAATGATCATACACTGCAAACGAAATTAGAATCACTAACTGCGACAAACTCGACAAACTACTCACTGTGGAAATTTGCAAAAACGTATGATAGACCACAAGAATTTAAACCTCCTATTAGATACGTCACATGCGGATGGGCAAAGACCAATAAACAAAAAGCAGACTGATTTATTTGCCGATCACTTATTGACGGTATTTACGCCTAACAAAAAGGGGAAAGCCGACTCAGAGGAATATGTTGCCTCTGTACTACACACTGACCTCCAACTCGAACGACCACTCAAAGCTACTTCTCCACAAGAAGTATATTATGGGACATGCGTGCGCATCGGCGGCCGGCAGCAACTGAAGCACGCGCTGGCACTGCGTCCGTATTTACGCTGCGGTTGGAGCGAGACACGAGATATCGCGCGCTGTTCACTCCCAACGTGTTTGCGTGTCGGGTGGATCGAAATCTCACCATTCTCATCTACCCGTTTTATCTATTATTGTATTTGGTGGAAATTGTATATAAGGCGTGTAATATTTTAAATAAATATTCATTACTTTACTGATCGCCGTTCGTACTCGTATCACTTGACCATCCAGAAGTAGGTCCCCACATCTGGTGACCCCGACGTGATCGAATCAAATTTACTACGACATCCTTAAACAATATCCAGACGTACTACGGCCGATGTCGTTGAAGTCACCTGTCAAGCACAACGTGCAGCATTTCATACAGACGACGGGCCCTCCACTATTCGCCAGGCCACGCCCTTTGCCACCTGACAAATATAAGGCGGCAAGGGCAGAGTTCGAGCGCATGATGGAAATGGGCATCTGTAAACCTTCAAATAGCCCATGGGCGAGCCCACTCCATGTTGTGAAGAAAAAGGACGGAACACTCCGCGTGTGCGGGGACTATATACGCCTTAATGCTGTAACGCAACCCGACCGTTACCAGTGGGTTACCGTTACCAGTCGAGGTAGTGACCTCGAATACAAGATTTCACATATCAGCTTCATAATAAGAAGATTTTTTCCAAATTGGACTTGAAGATGGCGTACTACTGGATACCCATGAATAAAGAAGACGCGCAAAAGACGGCCATTATAACACCATTCGGTTTATTTCAATTCAGTGCCATGACCTTTGGACTGCGAAATTCAAGTCAAACCTTTCAACGGTTTATGCATGACGTTCTACGAGGCATCGAAGGTTGTTTTTGTTTCATCGACCACCTACTGTTATCATCTAATAACGAAGAAGACCACAAAGCACTACTTCGACAAGTTTTACAGCGCCTTGACAAATACGGCGTAACGCTCAACATCGACAAATGCGAATTCGGTCAAGAGACCATCAACTTCCTCGGCTACAAAGTCTCACCCGATGGCATTAGTCCCACTCAAGAACGTATTCAAGCGATTTCTAATTACCCAAAGCCTAAGACTGTCTGCGAGCTAAGAAGATTTTTAGGCATGTTAAATTTTTATCGCGACTGCCTACCCCATCACGCCGAATGCCAAGCACTGCTGAACAACTATCTACATAACTCCAAGAAAAACGACAAAACGCCAATCGAATGGAACTCCGAATCAGATCAAGCTTTCAACAGATGCCGCCAAAGCATATTGGAAGCCACAACGCTGTCATATCCTGTCCACGACGCGCCGCTTTCTATCATGGCAGATGCCTCAGACCACAGCATTGGCGCGGTGGTGCAGCAGAAAATTGGCAATAATTGGAAACCACTAGCATTTTTCTCGAAAACTATGAGCCCGACCCAACGCCGCTACAGCGTGTACGATCGCGAACTTTTAGCAATGTACACAGCAGTAAAACACTTCCGTCGACTTATAGAGGGCAATGACGTCATCATATATACGGATCACAGGCCCCTTGTGCAAGCACTCACACGCTCAGCGAGTAGCAGCGATACACCGAGACGCGAGCGACAACTGCATTTCATAAGTCAATTTTGTTCGGACATACAGTACATTCCTGGGGATAAAAACAGTATTGCTGATGCCTTATCTCGAATCGAGGAAATACAATGTCCCTAGGTTATGGACTTCGTTAAACTGTCCCACGACCAGAGTATCGACGAAGAACTAAGTCAACTGAAATCACAAGAAAACCTCAAGTTCACAGAAATCACGTTGCCAGGCATCAGTCAACCAATCACGTGCGAGCAGTCGACAAAAACACCACGGCCGTACTTACCGGTTGCTTATCGTTACGCTGCCTATAAAGCGCAACACGATATATGTCACTCAGGTGTACGCGCTACGAGGAAACAAATGGCATCAAAATATTTCTGGCCAGCGATGAACAGAGATGTCGCACTTTGGACGCGAGCGTGCATCGGATGTCAACGTGCCAAAGTACATCGACACGTCATTCCTTCCATTGGCGAATTCCCGCAGTCTGAACGTTTTGAACACCTACATATCGACATCGTCGGACCTCTAAAGATATCAAACGATTATCGATATTGTGTCACGATGATCGACCGCTGCACGAAATGGCCCGAGGCGATACCAGTACGAGACATAACGGCTGATATAGTCGCTAAGGTACTGTACGATCACTGGATTACGAGATTTGGATGTCCGCTTCGAATCACGACAGACCAAGGACGTTCTTTCGAATCTAACCTTTTCAACGCCCTCCTGAAGAAACTGGGCACCACCAGAATTCGTATCACTGCCTACCATGCACAAGCGAATGCTAAAGTTGAAAGATTGCATCGCACATTGAAAGCCGCTCTTATGGCAAGGGGAGAGAGTTCAAAATGGTCTGAAGAGCTACCTACGGTTTTGTTCGGACTTCGTGCCGCATTGCGGAATGACAACAATCTCAGTCCAGCATTGATGACATACGGATCGACTATGCGCATGCCAGCTGATTTCTTCGTGACTACAAAATCTAACATCGAAGACGCCGAATTGGTACGACGTTTAACGGAAATTATGACGTCACTCAAGCCTATATCGCAAACTCACGCTACGCAGTTACGTCCTTTCACTCACAAGGACCTGTCATCGTGTTCACACGTATTCGTCCGCAACCCATACGAAGTTCTCAAACGCTACGACAAATATTTCAAGATACAAATGCCGCGAAGAACCGCAGTCATCACCATTGAACGTTTAAAACCAGCATAGATCTACAACATATATTACGAGGTCGGTCGGGTCATCGTTCAGACCTGTAAGGGTCTGGGGAAGCCTTTCGTGGCTGGGCCACTTTTGGCGATATCAGGCGCCGTCCGCAAATACGGACGGGTAACTATGGTGAGCTTTGCTCGTCAGGATCGGTGGTGGGGTCATCTACTTCGTCCGTCGGCGAGGTCAAGCCCTGCCGGGTGATACCCCCTAAGGGGAGGCCCAGCGAGCGACCTCGAGCCGACGGCACTGCAGGAACATCCATGTTATATCAGGTGTGATCGCGGAGCAGGTCTCGCGGTAGGGCCCGTTTGTCAGGCGGTCGCGAATGGTATGGGGCGATGTCTTGCAGGTGCGTCAGGCGCGAGCCGTCCGCGCGCTCGAACATCGCCCTGGTCAATCTGGTGATGAAGTCATCGAGGTGTTCAATGCCCAGGTCTCTGTGCAGCACCGCGTTGCTTACGTAGTAAGCGGCGTCTGCGGCGGCGCGCAGGGAGAGCGACTGTTGCGCGCGTAGTCGTCTCCTCTTGCACTCTCCCACCAGCGCGTACCACGCGGGGGCTGCATATGTGAGCCTGGGTCTTATATAGGCTTTGTAAATACCGATCTTGGTTTTCAATGGGATGTGTGACTTCATCACCGGATAGAGCAAAGCGCGCGCTGTGCGTGTCTGCGCGATGACATTCTTCACGTGGGACGTCATGTTCAGTAGCCGGTCGATGGTGACGCCCAAGTACTTCACCGTCGGTTGCCAAACGATGCGTTGTCCCATAAGCGTCAGTTCTGGGGGCAGATTTAGTTTTGTGCTCAGGGTAATGGCTTGGGTCTTTGCTACATTTACCCTGAGCCTCCAATTGTCCAGCCATGTTGGGAGCGCATCCAGTGTGCGCTGGATTTTCGTTGCGGCATGTGGTAACCTTATGGATGTCGCGATGTACGCCACATCATCAGCATATAGGGCGAGCATAGTTCCTTCGCACACTGGGATGTCGTCCGTGTAGCGCGCGTACAACACAGGCGACAGGACGCTTCCTTGTGGGACACCGGCGGTTATGGGCCTCCTTGAGGATGTGACCTCTTCCACTGCCACTTGGAAGGTGCGTCCCTCAAGAAAGGCGGCCACCGTGTGGATTACTCTTCTTGGCGCTGTAGTTGTTAGTAGCTTATGGACCAGGCCTGGGTGCCAGACCCGGTCAAAGGCTTTTTCTACATCCAGGAACACTGCCACCGCGTGCTCCTTTTTGTTCCGCGCCAGCGCTGCAGTGTGCAGGATTTTCGCTATCTGCAGCGTTGTAGAGTGTTCGGCTCTGAATCCAAACTGCTCTGCGCGGGGCTCAATATGTGGCGCTAGTTGGTTGAGGAGAAGTCGCTCGAACAGTTTGGAAACCGTGGGTAGTAGAGTGATGGGGCGATAGCTTCCTGGCTGGAGTGTGTTTTTCCCCGGCTTGGGCAGCATGATGACCCTTCCCAGCTTCCAGGGATTGGGAAAATGGCATGTTCTGACGATCCCGTTGAAGAGCCGCGTCAACGTCGCGATGGCTCGCGGAGGGAGGTGACGCAGCGCTTCGTTTGGGATCGTGTCTGGTCCTGGGGCTTTCCGGAGCTGGGTTCGCCGTGCTGCCCGTTGAATTTGGCCTGGTGAGAAGATGAGGGGATCCTCGTCTGGCATCGGCGGAGACCTGAGGTATTCAGAGACCTCTTGTTCCACTTGCGCGTTGTGGATTACGTTGGTTGGAGGATTCGGTCTAAATTGCTCCTCGAGGTGGTCCGCAAAGATCTCCGCGCGATCTTCCGCGCGATACCTAGGCGTTCCATCTGGGGCCAATAATGGGCGTACAGGAGCTGGTTTTCCACTTATGCGGCGGCAGAGGCGGTGAATGCCACTCCACCCTTCATCAATTGCTGTGTCAACGCCCTCAAGCCAAGTGTGGCGGGAGTGTGCTGCGAGGCTCTTCCCGATTTTCTCAGCAAGGGCGTTGAGTCGGGTCTTCAGGGTGGGGCATTGTGTCCTGTTATACAGCCGCCGCATCCTCTTCTTCTCCTCGATCAGGGTTAGAATATGATGCGGGGCTCTGGGTCTGGTGTCTCCTCTTCTGAGTTCGTTGGTCATGGTGGTTGCGGCTTTGATGGCTTCTTGGGTATCGTAGGCGAACAACTCGGCAAGACGGTCGACTTCCTCAGCGGTGCTGGCTGGGAAGGACGCTGAGTGTTCGGCCATGTGCTCTGCGAATTTGACCCAGTCCGTTTTCTTCCTTTTGGCACGGTTTCTGGTCTTGGTTACTCCAGTCTCCAACTGCAGGACTACCGGTTGATGGTCTGAGATGGTGTGGTCGTCAAGGACCTGTAGCTCAGGCAAAGCTGGTAGGTTTTTGACGGCCGCTAGATCGATGACGTCCGGAAGGTATGCCGTGCTGTATGGGTAGTGGGTGGGCACCTCCGGGCCCAGAATTGCGTACCCATTTCGATCGGCATGGTTCAGGAGTCGTCAGCCCGTCGGGCAGATCCTGGTTGAGTTCCAGGCCGTGTGTTTTGCGTTGAAGTCGCCGGCAATAATGGTGGGAGCGCTCGAAGCCAGGATCTGCTCGATGTCACCCTCCGAGAAAGTGTTGCCAGGCGGTCGGTAGAAAGCGAAGATCCGCAGATGCTGGCCTCCGGCATGGATCTCCACTCCCAGTGCGTAGCTCGCCCTGAGGTCTGTCAAGAGGGGCAGGGGCTGGTGCACCACTCGTCTGTTGACGAGCACTGCCAGCCCGCGGTAGACATTGCCCTGAGGTGACACTTCGTCCTTACGATAAGTGACGTAGCTCGGTATTTTCAGGGGATCTTCCTTCCTGAGGTGGGTTTCAGATACCAGAGCCACGTCAATCCGCTCTCTTTTCAGGATCGAAGACATGAGCTCTTTCTTAGTACGGTTGAGACCTCCGGCGTTCCAATGTAAGATCCTTAGGGTGCTAGCCATCTTGGTATAGGTCGGCCAGCCCCCTAAGGATGATGGGGACGGGGTTAGCTCCGGTTTGAATTGCGGCCAGTACGTTTTGGAGGATGGCGATGCATTGGGCTATCACTTTTCCCCTGACGTCCTGGTTCGCTGCTGAGTTGGTGTGCAGGCGTGGGGCCTGCCTGTCTTCCTCCGGCACAGTTTCGGGCTGCCGGACTGGCTGGGCCGGCGGTGGTGGCTGTGCTGGTGTTGGTAGTGGAAGCGGTATTTGCTTGATGGGCTCTTCTTGCTTCCTTCTGCCCCTCCCCCTCGGGCGGCGGCGTCTCGGTGCTCCATCGTTTGCTTTCGCCATAAGCGAGTTGGCGGCGTTTTCCTCGTCCCTCACTACACTCGGCTGGACGATAGTCTGTCCTTGCCGTGTTTTTGTGAGGGGGGCTGTTCCGGCCTTTTTGTTTCTTGCCTCACGTCGGTATGTGGGGCAGCTGACGTCATTTGCGGTGTGGGCGCCGCCGCAGTTTGCGCAGGTGCCGGGTTCGTTCCGTGCACGCGGGCATTGGCTCGCGAAATGCGATTCGGCGCAGCGGACGCACTTCACTGGGCGGTGACAACCCGTGGAGGCGTGGCGGAAGCCCTGACATCGGTGACACTGCGCCGGTCCTTTTCTTCCGCGCCAGGCTTCGATCACCACGCCCGGCATCCCTAGCAAGTCCCGTACCTGGTAAATGGCCGGGATGGTGTTCTCGGTTTTTTGGATCTGCGCATAGAATACGCAGCCCGGTCTCCCTTCTCTGGCTTTGACGTGGCGGGTGTATATGGCCTCGAATCCCAGGCCTCTCAGCTCCTCGGTGATGAGTTCTGGGTCGGTGTTTGCCGGAAGGCCCCTGACACACACCTTCAGCGGGATTTCTGTCTCAGGGGAGTAAACCTGCCACGACAGTTCTTGGCCCTGGGTGGCTAGGTCCTCCTGGAGTGCCTCTAGGTACCTTTGTACGGTACGGTATTCGGTTTCATCGGCGGGAGTAAACCGAATACCGTTTCCGTAAGGTTTGGCGTTCGGGTAGCGTCCCAGCTTACCCCTTATCTCACGGAAATGGCGTGGCCATTCCGGGAAGTAGTCCACGGTTATCGGTCGAGGGCGCTTTTCTCGCCGTTGTGGTTGTGCCGGTGATGGGGCAGCGATCGGCGCCTCCTCGTCGATCTCAGGCTCCTCTTGGAGATCATCGTCCTCTTCTAGGTTGGCGTTGTTCGCCGGCTCTTCTGTTTCCTGTTCCGTGTCCATAGGGGACAGGTCTAGGCGCGGGACGTTCTGTAGCTGCTGGCTTTCCGGGGGTGACGCTAGTGTGCGTTTGCCCCCAAAAGGTAGCAGCGCAGCATTGTTTGATGATGTTGGTGCAGGGGTCTGCACCAAAAGTGGTGATATGGCTACCTCCTGGGGGAGGTGATGAGTCTGGCTGGTGGCAGATGGCGGCAGTATGGGGCCGATCTGCGGAGGTCCCTTAGGTCCCTTAGGTCGTATGGGCGGTGGCTGCAGTTTAGGCGCGGCCTCTTTTTGTGGCGGCGTTCGCAACGCGAGGGTTGGCGGCGTCGCCGTACGGGGCGTCGCGCTAGTCGCGGGCGCGGGCGCCTTGCGGGGCGCGGTCGATGCCTTGCCCGCTCCGAGGGCGGGCGGCTGACGCGGCGCGGTTGTTGGTGCCGCTTTTGGGCACTGCGCTGCGGGCGCGCGCTGCGGCAACGGCGCCGGGGCCTTGCTCAGGCCTGTCGCGGCGGCGGTGGCATAGTTATTCGCGGCGGGGGCGCCTACGGGCGGTGCGGCCGGTGGGGCGGCGGGTGGGCTCCCTTTAGTCATGGGGCGGCCGGCGTGCGGGGGGGGGCGCGCGCTCCGGCGGCGGGCGCAGCGGCGGCGCCGGGCGCGGCGGCGGCGGGCGCCCCTGGGCGGCCTTTTGGTTTCGGCGGCGCGGCCTGCGCGGCGGGCGCGGCCGGCGCGTCGGGCGCCGCCAGCGGGGCGGCGGCGCGTCCGTCGGCGGTGACGGCGCGGCTACCGGCGGCGGCGCGGCCTTCGGAAGGCGCGGACGCGGCGGTTGTTGTCGTAGTGGCAGAGGTTGTTTGCAGCCTTTGGGCGGCGGGGACTAGCTGACCCAGGATTGCCTGGACAACATCGGCTGGTCTGGGGAACAGTGCTTCCCCGGCACCTTCGGTTGTCGGTGTTCCGGGGGTGCTGGAGTTTGCGGAGGACGATGCACGGAGGGCCGCTGAGTACGTTGCGCGCAGTGCGTTTTTGAACGCATTCTGCACTCGCGGGTCGCGGGCGGCTCTGGACGCGTCCTCGAGTCCTTTAGATCGCCGGAAAGTCCTTGGGCGGGTTGGAACTCGGGTCGTTGGGTCCCTGTGGGACGGCGGTGGTGGTGGTGGCATATTCCGCGATGGTTGAAAACCGCGGGTGGGTTTTACCCGGGTTTTCTCTCTCTACCCCCACCTTTGATTTCTCAAAGGCGGGGGGAGCGGTGGTGTTGATGCGCCGATTTTGATGTCGGCTCGGCTGTTTGCACTTTTGGTGGTGATTGTGCGCAGTTTCGCGCGATCGCGGCGGTGCAATCCGCTCCTTCCCGTTTCGCCGAAGCTTTGCCCGGTGAGACCCGCTTGTGGGAGGCCGGGCCCAGCGACAACTGGACGGGTTGGAAACGGTTGCGTAGATTAAGTAAATTGCGATCCGGGCGCGTGTATGTAGTGTTAAGTTCAATTACCTTGGCAGCATACGCATACTTCGGCATTCAACAAATAAACTGCGGCCTTTTTTTATATTACGAGGTCGGGCAGCTTTTCTCTTTTTCGCTTCGCTTGAGAGGGAGTGCTATGGGACATGCGTGCGCATCGGCGGCCGGCAGCAACTGAAGCACGCGCTGGCACTGCGTCCGTATTTACGCTGCGGTTGGAGCGAGACACGAGATATCGCGCGCTGTTCACTCCCAACGTGTTTGCGTGTCGGGTGGATCGAAATCTCACCATTCTCATCTACCCGTTTTATCTATTATTGTATTTGGTGGAAATTGTATATAAGGCGTGTAATATTTTAAACAAATATTCATTACTTTACTGATCGCCGTTCGTATCACTTGACCATCCAGAAGTAGGTCCCCACAATATAAACTAATAAAAAGTCTGGATTCTAGAAAATCCCCTGGGTTTGACCTCATAACCAAAGAAATTCTTCAAGAACTGCCAAAAAAGGCAATAGTATTTATAACATTGTTGTTCAACGCGATGCTTAGAGTTCAGTATTTCCCTAGTCTATGGAAAGTTTCCCAAATCATAATTCTCAATTAGTCAGTAATTATAGACCAATTAGCAAATTAAATATCTTTGGTAAGGTTTTCGAAAAAATAGTCACTGATGAAATAACTGCCACGGTTTATCAGCATATATCCGAACGTCAGCATGGTTTTTGCCGTGGTCGCAGTGTCGAAACAAATCTCCTCAACTTCTCTGACTTTATACTAAACAAAATTTCTTCCGGCTGGCAGGTGGACGCCGTATATACCGACTTCTCTAAATGTTTCGACAAAATCAATCATTTTAAGTTAATTACAAAGCTCGAGAAGCTCGGTATTCACGGTGATCTCCTGAGGTGGACTGAGTCATATCTCAGAAACCGAAGCCAGGCTGTGGCGCTGAAGGGTTACACTTCTCGTTATCTCCCAGTGCCGTCAGGGGTGCCACAAGGTTCGTACCTAGGTCCTCTCCTCTTCATCTTATATGTAAATGACATGGCAACCTGCTTCAGAAACTCAGAACACCTTGTTTATGCGGATGATACAAAAATTTACAAAGCTATATCTTCTGAAGCAGATTGTCATAGTCTACAACAAGATCTTGACAGTTTTTATGAATATTGTTCAAATAATTATCTGTACCTTAATCTAGACAAATGTTTTGTGATAAGTTTTACTCGTAAACAAAATGTAATCAATTTTACCTACCTTATTGCTGGGAAGCAGATAACTCGTGTTAGTTCTATTAGAGACCTAGGTATTACTATGGACTCGCAGCTAAATTTCAATAATCATATAGACAAAATTTGTAATAGTGCCTATAAAAATCTAGGTATGATATTACGGATGGGCAAACCCTTTAGGCGCCCCTGCACCCTTAAAATATTATTTTATTCTTACGTCAGAAGTATTCTTGAGTTCGGTTCTGTGATCTGGTCCCCTCAATATCATGTCCATATTAATCGCTTTGAAAGAATACAAAATGTTTTCTTGAGGTCACTGTGTTACAGGACCGGTACACCTCTGGAATCGTCAGCAAAGTCTGCCAAATATTTTGGCATGTTCTCTCTCTGCAATAGAAGACTTTTTCTAGACACAATTTTCCTATTCAAGATATTAAAAAATGAAATAAATTGCCCAAATTTGCTGCAAAATATAATGTTTCATGCACCGCATCGCACCTTACGTCCACGTAATTTGTTTTATGTGAGTTTCGCACGTACTAATTATTCTAGACATACCTTTTCCAAACGAGTGTTAAAAAACTACAATGAGTATTTCTGTAATATTGATCCATTTATGCATTCTATTGATGTTTTAAAAGAACGTACGAGATCCAAATTGTCATCGCTATAAAATATTTAAGTGTTCTATTTATTTTCTAGTGTATCTTAATTATTTTCTTATTTTCCTTACTCGCTAAGACGCTTTCGTTTAGGTATTTTACTCAATGTTTGTATTTATGAACCTCCAGGTCTGTTTTTATATATATTTCAACTTACCTCTATCTTTTTATGTATGACTGTATGTGTTCTGAACAATAAATAAAAAAAAAATAATAATAATAATAATGATTTACAAATACGGAAAACCCGCACAGGAAAAAACATCATACCGGCCCATCAGCCTTCTGCCAGTGTTATCAAAAATGTTTGAGAGGGTACTACTAAATAGACTGGTGCCAGTACTGCAAGAAAGAAGAATAATACCAGACCACCAGTTTGGATTTAGAAAACAACACGGAACTGTAGAACAGGTACATAGAGTTTGCGCGACCATAAGAGAAACTTTGGAAAACAAACAATACTGCTCCTTGGCTTTCT
Organism: Notocelia uddmanniana; assembly: GCA_905163555.1. Classification (NCBI taxonomy): domain Eukaryota; kingdom Metazoa; phylum Arthropoda; class Insecta; order Lepidoptera; family Tortricidae; genus Notocelia; species Notocelia uddmanniana. The sequence continues at coordinate 980,958 of LR991061.1, read as the reverse complement.
TAGACATCCAACAAGCCTTCGATAAGGTATGGCACGAGGGTCTGTTGTGTAAGATAAAGCTAACTCTTCCACATAGTTACTTCCTTATACTTAAATCATACCTCACAGAAAGAATATTCTACGTTAAAGAAGGCGGAGAAGCGTCAAAATTCTTTGACATAAAAGCAGGTGTACCCCAGGGGTCAGTGCTAGGACCTGCCCTATACACAATTTACACAGCAGACTTACCAAGCCCTCCAGGTGTCACAACAGTGATTTTTGCCGACGATACTGCAGTACTGGCAAGACATAGTGACCCCAAAAAAGCATCTGATGCTCAACAGATTGGCCTACAGGAGGTGCATAACTGGCTAGAGAAATGAAAAATAAAAGCTAGTGCCGCCAAATCCACCCATGTAACGTTTACTCTTCGCCAGGGAAACTGCCCCTCCGTTAAACTCGGAGACAATACGCTACCGTACAGCGACTGCGTAAGATACTTGGGAATGCACATTGATCGACGCATGACCTGGAAAAACCACATTAAAACCAAAAGGGACGAAATCGCGATCAAACACAAAAACTTATATTAGTTAGGGAGAAACTCCAGATTGTCATTGGACAACAAAATTCTTATCTATAAAGTGGTACTAAAACCGATATGGATGTATGGCGTACAATTGTGGGGTAGCGCTAGCGACTCAAACATTAACATCATACAAAGAATACAGAACAAGATCTTGAGATCAATAGCAAATGTACCTTGGTATGTAAATATTTTTACAAGTGGAAACGTCCACTTAACGGAATTATAATTTCCAACCGAAAATTAAAAATTGAAATATTATACAAACTTTTTATTATTATAAAAAGATACAATTTTACAATTGGTGTATGTCCCACAAAACGGTTTACACAGTTTGACTGTGGGATCTGAGTCTCTTCGCTGACTACTATTACTACACATATATAATTAATATAATATAACATCTATTACAACTTATTACTATTTGCATATAGTTTAGACTCTATTCTCTACTATGCTATTTAAAAAATAACTAAATAATTTTCTTTTAAATGTTGCTCTATTGGTGTCCAGTCTGATATCTGCCGGCACGCAGTTTAAAATGTAGGGTAGGCGTTTCCGCAGGCATCTATCGCCGTAGTAGTTGGTTACCCTCGGTATATCGTACTTGCCCGCAGCTACCGACCTGGTGCCGTAAGTGTGGCATATATGAGGTAGGCTATGTTCTCGACTGCCGTGGTGATTAAGTGCTAGGATGAATTTATGCTTAAGGCTTACTGGGAGAATCTTACATATTTTAAAAAGTTTATTGTAATTTGTCTTACATTTACTTTTAGTCTTTTTGTTGACTAGAAGTTTTAAAAATCTTAATTGCATTCTTTCTATTTTACTTAAATTTGTCTTAAAAGTTAGGCCGTAACAGCTTAGAGCGTATCCTATAATAGATTCTACTAGTGACTTGTACAGGTATTTTAAAGTATTTAACGGAACTTTAAAACTTAAGTAGTAGAACTTGCCAAGCAATATTCTCAGTTTATCACAAATGTAATCTACATGATGGGACCAAGAAAAGTTTTCATCCACTTTCAGACCAAGGTAAGTTACAGAGTTGACCTTTAAAATGGGTTGGCAGCGGCAGAGGGCTTGGTTGTCATGGAAACAATTGAAGTCATGAGCTATTATGGGAGATGGTATACTAGTGAGCTGCAGGTGAGGTGAGCGAATAATTAGGAGCCTAGTTTTGTCAGCATTCAGTGTGATGCCATTGTCATGGGACCACCGAAAGGCGACGAATCTTTCATTTTTAAGTTGTAGTAACTTTGACGGTAGATGTCGCTACAAGTCTCCCATAGGCTTAATTAAAAGAGTGAACTGATTGAAAGATTCGTCACCTTGGGATAACCCGCGGTAGCTCAGTTGGTAAGAGCGATGGACGGATTCCAGAGGTCGCGGGTTCAAATCCCGCCCGGGGTGATCAATATTTCAATTTTTCATTTTCGGTTGGAAATTACCTTGGTATGTAATCAACAATGAACTGCATCAACACCTGTCAATGGCGACGGTAAAGGAAGAAATCCGAGACATACCGGGGAAATATTAGGAGCGACTAATGAACCATCCCAATAAATTAGCACGCCAACTTACCGTCCAGAACCACTTAAGACGACTTAAAAGACATCACATCTTGGAGCTACAAAACAGAGAATAGCACCAGACTCCAAAAATGAGGGGATGCTCTCGCTGGAGAGCACACTCTACTTGCCAGATTATATATACTAATAAACACATCGACTTATAGTCCTTGGACTGATCGCCGATTAAACTGAAGAAAAAAAAGGCTTTGTTTTGCAGTACTCATTTTTTCAAAAATCAGTGAATGCAGTTTTAATGCTTAAGGAGAGATAAAATAATGTTTCCTTTAAGTAAATTGAGCTGTATCAACGTTTTAAGGTAGCTTCCCTCCAAGGCCCATATTTTTTTCCATCCTGTATATATTATATACCACGGAATATATTTATACCATAATATTATCACGGAATAGCCACTTTTCTTACTTGGAATTAGGGCTTAAATTTCATCATCCAATCAAAATCAGTGCTCAATCCAGCTATTATTTATAAGTATTATAAGAGGAAGATTTTCAAGATGAATATTTTTTTCTTATCCGTATATAATTTATTTACCTTTTAATTTAAAGTTACGTTAGTTAAGTACTAAGTGTATGACTAACTTAACACATGCCAAAGCTTGATAGGTCACACCTGTCACAGCTGTCATAGCTAATAGCACCGGTAAATAGAACAACTGTCATAAGCGAACTCTGCACCAACTTTCAATGCAGTATACAAGCCAAACTAGTCTTTATCACAACAGTATAAGGACTATGTCGTGACAAATATAAGTTGGTAAACGGCGGATTGGCATTAATATGATTTGAGCTCAATCTATAATTTATTCAGTGGGTTTCCCTCATTCGGCCTACATCATGTCGACATGAAATTTATTTTTCCGATATTTGCGAGGTTTTGGGTTATACGAACATGAATTTTAAGTGTCCCTTTAGGGTTTAATATCTTTCAGTCCGCATGTAAACAAGGAAACATTAGCTGCTCTTTTTTCCAGAATTAATCACGACGTCGTCGGCTGACGGTGATGATGATGATGATAAGCACTATTCTGTGCCCGTGCGCGGTAAGGTCAATGTCCCATAGCTTGAAACCGACCCAACATCAATCTTACAATCTTATCTAATAATGAGAGCGGTGATCAATAATTTTCATCTATTGGGCAATAAGATGTCGGTCATTGGGTTGTTTACCTTATAGGTACCAACTAGGAGTGGTGAAAGGTGAATGAACTGATGTTTGCCACCACAATAACCCCAATAGTTGATACGTATGGTTAACATTTAATAGTATGATATAAGATTTTGACAGTGTCAACTACTGGGTCTGTGAAGCAATCGGACGTTTACTATTGAGGGGGTTTTCGGGGTCGTGGAACAAGAATCAGTTTTCCGACTTGGTATCTGTTAGCCATTTAAAAAAAGTAGTGGCATGAAACAAACGCATTTTATTTTTAATTTATTTTCATGACAAAAATACAAAATCTCGAAAAAACAATTGTTACCCTACATCTCTTTGACAGATAGTATGGAGATTTGAGAGTGGGGTAGGGTGACCAAGTTGTATGAAAAAGTATTATTACCCATTGAAATTTGAAATAGAGGATTATTTAAGTAATAAACCTTTTTACCAGTAGAGGTAGGGCAAACGGAAACGTCATCTCGCTCAATTTTGGAGCAGCTCAACTGGGGAAGTACCTCCGCCTTACAGAAGACCGCAGCCATAATAGCATCACTACTTGCCCCTTGGGTAGGTATGTGGTGTTGTGTTCCTGGTGGTGAGTAAGGTCGCCAGAGCTCCCGAGGATGCGCTGTGTTGGGAGTGAGGGGCCTGCATATGTCTCTAGCTTGACAGCTGGAGACGTCTGCGGGTCCATCACTCTCAACACAGCTCATCCCCAAGTCAATATAGGGTCGGCAACGCATTTGTGATTCCTCTGGAGTCGCAAGTGTCCATAGGCTACGGTGTCTGCTTACCATCAGCTTGTAGCCGTAAGCTTGTTTGCAACCGACGTAATATTAAAAAAAAAACAACTGCGATGTTGTCTACTTTGACCAAGTACAATCATTCCGGATCACGACCCCAATATCACTCTGTAAATGTATTTCTTTTTAACTCTTTTCCGATGAGAACATGTACTTATATTCTTCTGGACCTACAAATGTATTAAAGCTACCGCAGCCATCGCGTACGTTGTCTATTTTTGCTCTATTTCATTTATTCTCTTCAGAAACATCTATAACACGACAGCCCGTTCGTAAGCCGAGGTTTAGTGCAGATGCGGCCCTGCGATTTTTTAATCGCATCATTTCAGATTCTGACTTCAGGTCAGTCAGATATTGACTTTGTGCTAGGGGTTCAAACTTGTGGCTATCGTTAGTTTAAATCCAGGCTGTGGTGTTTCGGGACAAAGGCTCGGAATGTCATTTGATATTCACCTTGGGCTGTTTATTAAGATTTCAAATTTTCATAATGTTTTGTAAGTTTCTTTTCATAAGTTCGTTAATTATTATAGTTTTGAAATAATAATTATTATTGTCAGTTTTTTAAATTGTATAATTCATGTTTAGACTTGTAAAATTGCCCTGATGACCTATTTGTAGAATTTTTTTAATTTAGATTTTTGATTAACGACTTCTCAAATCAATAAAGGATCTAGGCGCATAAAATTAGCAAAACCTGGACATAATTCGATAACTGTAATTTTCTTTTTGTATGATTTAAAGTATCGTTAGTTATACTTAAAATTAAAGAATTAAACATTTTAAGGCTCCGCGTCAATGTTAACACTTTTGACGTAGTTATGTGCATAGAGAAGCCGTTTTATTTTTAATAATTTATCACCATATTGCAGATCTCTAAAGTCACAAATATGGGTAACTATAATTGATGCCGTCAACATTTTACTAGTACTATAAGAAACGTATTATACATTAAATATCCACGATAATTGATTGAGTGATATTTATTCTAATGATAATACAGGTACTTATACAAAGTTATTTATTATGGCTTATTTACGAAATCAAAATGTGTTAAAAATTTTGGTTTTTGTTTTTTATTTTTAACATTGACGCGGAGCCTTAAAATGTTTAATTCTTTTACAGTACATATGGTGCTACTTTACCGCACGAGAGCGGTAATCAGCAGATTACGTGCATATGTCTTAACTTTAAAGAGCCATATGTACTGTAAAACGTTGTACGATACACGTGCGAACAGGTAATTCGCAACTCGTTTCGATTTAAAACACTCCCTGCGGTCGTGTTTCAATTTATCACCCCTCGTTGCGAATTTCCTGTTCTCTGCACTTGTATCGTAATGTACTATTTATTTTAACCATGACTAACAATACTTTAAATCATAGAAAAAGAAAATTACAGTTATCGAATTATGTCCAGGTTTTGCTAATTTAATGCGCCTAATCGGCGGCGCGCTTATGACTCTTCTTGAGTCGCAAGCGTCCATACGCTACGGTATCTGCTTACCTTCACGCAGGCTGTAAGTTTGTTTGCTACCGTATACGTTATACACATATTTTGTATGTATGTAATATATGTATGACACCTGCGACTTTAACCTAACTGTAGTTGGGTTAAAGTCGCAGGTGTGTGCCGGCTCGCTACCCCGCTATTGGTTACGTTCGTGTCTGAAGCCGACAGTCGGAAATGAGAGCGCCCGTTAATGTTGCTGCAATAGGTAATCATTTCAGTCTCTGTATACCTATTGAGTATCAAGTTCACATAAAATTATTTGATGGAAATGCATTTCATTTAATTTAAAACAAATGCAAGGTCAGATGGCAGTCGCTTCCGTAAATACTAGTGCCTACGCCAATTTTTGGGACTAGGTAGCGGACCCCGGGCATCGTTCAGGATGCAACTGTACTGGGAATAACGGTAGGATGATAATGATGATGATGCATACCTCAATGCATGCGATTAGGTAGCAAAGTGGTTTTAAGATTTGTGTGCAATGGGTTCGTTTTTTTGGTCGGATTATAATGATGCATAAGAAAAGATCGCTTTGTTGTTGTTTGTATAATTTTGATATGGCAAATAAAAATATTGAAGTGAAGAATTTCGTTCTTGAACTTGATGGTTCCGGTAGCTCAGTTGGCTAGAGCGATTAGCCGCGTATTCCAGAAGGTCGCAGGTTCGAATCCTGCTCGGTTTCAGCTCAGTAATTGTTACTACTAGAAAGGTGTAATTTGGTACGGGTACTCGTATAAATAAAAGCTTAATCTCTACTGATCAAAAAAGTACGGTAAAAAAAATTACATCCCCTTTTTCCGTGTAGGGGAGACCTTTTTTTTAGCAAAACCCATCGTTTTCGGTATCTTAAGATACTTCGTTAAAATATGAGCTTTCTTTAACCATTTTTAACTTATATTCGGTTGCGTGATATACATTTTTAAACTGCTATTTTTTGTTGGAGGCAAGATGTCCCGCCCCCTACCAGTTAAACGGTTTCTACTCCACCACCACCACCATATCAGCCCTAGGACGTCCACTGCTGGACATAGGCCGCCCCCAATTCCATGGGGGGTAAATGCCATAATCGCCACGCTTGGCATGCGGGTTGGCGATCGCAGTATCTACTCGGTATGTGAAAAATCACAGCTAAGTGGATAATACGATTGATACCCGAACTTAAGACGGCGCAGTACGATCGGTGTGGATCGGTTCTCCATACAAACGTATTTAGGCTCTCATTGTAAAACGCCATGCTAGACTAACATGAAACTTTGTATACACAATGGGATCCGGCATACCTAGGTCGAAAATTAGTTTCTGTTGCTAGAAATTGAAAAAGAAAAAAAAAATACAGCGGTTTTTTGAGTTTTTTACGGCTTCCATCATTGACCCTAACACAATCCCAACTATCCCAAAACTGTATACAAAATAATATATGTTCTGAAAACCCGAACGTGTTAATTTTTTACAACTTTAAACAATATAATATACTTAGTAACTTTACTTGTGAATACCTAACTAAACATTATAATTTTGACAACTATTACCACCCTATATATAAGTAATTATATAATTATAATGTGTGAATTTTCTTAAATGACGTGTAAATGAGATGTACATTTATCAATAAATAATCTGAATCTGAATCTGTATGAAAACCTTAATAATCGCTGTATTTTTTCGCCATTATAATTTCAAGCAACAGAAACTAATTTCCGCCCTAGACACGCTGGATCCCATTGTGTATACAAAGTTTCATGTTATTCTAGCATGGCGTTTTAAAATGAGAGCATAAATACGTTTGTATGGAGAACCAAACGTACTGCGCCCTCTTAAGAAATGTATTTGGAAAAGCCAACTTTCGTAAAACTTCCATTGATATGTTGTTGGGATGTTATGTAAAATACTTATAGAGTTTCCGACTTTTTAAATCCGTGTAATGACACGGGTGGACAGCTACGGAATCCTACACTACATTGCGCGTGGCCCTCACGCACTTGGCCGCTTTTTTAGTGCTGTCACGGATCCGATCTTCCTCTTGGTTATTCTTATTTTTTTTCCTGCTACCAAGGTTTTTTCCACATTGTCGTTTTTCTTTCTAGCTGTTTCGGAGATAAGTACGTAAAATTACGACGCGGACTCTCAATCTCTTCGAGTTCCTTTGTGCTTTGATCTCTGCGATAATAGCGTATATTTGAGTTTTCCGGATTCAATTCGAGTCAATTTGCTTACCTTTTATACATTTACAATAGAAACGTTTTGCTTATTGAAGCAAGATACCTACACAACTTGTGCCGTATTTACGCTTTAAAGATAGCAACAACGTAGATTTGGAATGTATGTAAATACTTTATTGTACACAAAGCTCTGGTAAAAATACTAAGGAAATCGATTTTATCTCTACAAAAGCGAACTTTTCCATGTAAGGGATCTTTTCCTGTTAACTTTTGAACAATAGTAAGTAATTTTGCGCTCTTTTCAACTTGTTTTATTAACAGCCCATGATATGGCTACTATGCAAATAGTGGGTGAGGCTTGCTGAAATTGTTGGTCGCCCTCTCGGAAATAGAGCAAGTTACCAGACTTCAGAGTTATCATGTCCTCTCCCTGTCTTCAGACTTTAGATGAACCCACAACGCCCCATCGTAACTTGCTCAGGTCTTCCTCGAGCTCTGCCATCCTTTCGTTGGTCCGCAGTGTTCGCGTGTTAAAGTTGCCAGGGCCGGATGTCGTCTGTGATGGTAGCCGGATATTCATCCGGAGATTCTTAGTACCCCCTACCCCGCCGACACCCTGACCACTACCGTAGCCAGGGCAAGGGGGGTCGCCGGAACCTAGGAGCCGTTTCTTTTTTATGCCTATCATACGGGGGGAAATGCCGTGATCGCCTCGCTTGGCATGCGGGTTGGTGATCGTATTGACGGAGGTATTATGATGCAACTGCTGCTGCCCGTTACATCTTGTTATTTAGCCTCTGTCTGGAATGGTTTGACCGCCATTATTCGGTTGACTGACTGCGCCCCTGGTGTAAAATCACGGGTGGGCGGTGGGGTCGTCACTTCCGGACGCCTAATGCAAAGGCCCATACTATCCGTACCTATGGAGAGCTCTATGTCCAGCAGTGGACATTCCTCAGCTGATATGATGATCATGAATTAAAATGTATCCTATTCCTTCCCGGGGTTACATCATCCGTTCTTCAGTTTAAGCGCGAAAAGGTAACAGACAAATGGACAGATTAACTGTTGAATTTATAATAAGAGCTCCAAAACGGTATGATTTTATGCCAATTATATCATGTGTAGATATAAACATGGATACACTCCAAAAGTAAATATTAACACATAACAAAACCCAATCAATTACGATTAACCCTTTATTAAGTCGGCCAGATATTTGCTATCAAACATTTTATAATAAAAACGTTAGCCTTTTTCAAATATACATCTATTAATGGCAGAAATTATAGGGCGACTAATCCAGATACAAAAAAAAGTAAAGCCAAATGCTTCATAGCAGAAAGGCAGCCTAACACATGATCGTGTCCGCCTAGTGCAACGGGCTACGCTCGTAGGCCGTAGCCACATATCTGCCGTATGTAGTACGTAGTAGCTAACAAAGTAACCGACAATCGGGTTTTCGGCGCTCAATCTGCTAAACGAAATCGTTTCATTACTAATTAAATTACACAAGGGACAACTACCAATAAATGCCAGGGTATGTCCATGTTATGCAAACTCTCAAACAGCACACCTTTTCCGAGCTTTGTTTAAAATATTATGGAAGTATGGATTGAAATTGACCGTGTAACAGGCCCCAATGTGCCCTACGGAAGATCAGCGCCGGCTGTAAAGCCTGCATGTGCTGCGTAGGTTCCCTTTCGTAACTACGCCTTTGTATGTGTGTTGTCTATGCTTTTGTCTTTTTTTATGACATAGGAGGCAAACGAGCAGTCGAATCGAATGATGGTAAGCGATTAGCGCCGCCCATGGACACTCGCAACACCAGAGGGGTTGTAAGTGCGTTGCCGGCCTTTAAGATGGGAGTACGCTCTTTTCTTCTTTCTCGCTCTGTTGTCTTATGTTAATATTGTGATTGTTATTCATCTCTCACATCTCTTTACATCTTCAAGAAGAACAACAAGAAGAAGCAACATGGAATCCTTTCCCCAAAGATCGGAGAACTTACGAAACTTGCGGAGTAATAATAGAGGCAAACTTATCACAACTAGGTGCAAATTGACCAAGTCCACCAAAACTGCCTACGTAATAGGTCCTAAAATTTACAACGCGATCCCAGATTGCATCAAAGATCTGAACGGACAGTCATTTTATGACAAATTAAAATCGTGGCTCGTTGAAAAAGCTCATTATAATGTATCCGAATTGTTGTGACTTTGAACTGATCCAATAATCATAATAGTAATTTAATTATGTATCTTAATTTGTAATTTAACTTTAACTGTCAGAGACACTGACATATTTAATGGGTAAAGTTTTTGGACCTTTAAGTACTTATGTTAATGTAAATACCTAGTATGATGAAATGTATTATTTTGATGTGTAATGTGTAAAGTCATTGCAAATAAATGAGTATGAGTATGAGTACGAATAAATGTTTGAAATTAAATGAAATCAGTATGCCATTTATCTTGCGGACTCGTTTCTATGCCCGCCACATTGTAAAGTGTTAAAGAGCTCGCGCTACCAATATCAATACAACACCGATTTCAATCCAATACTTTAAAGTCAAATAGACCTGCTCATGGTGCTCATATGAATGAGACATTAGCGGAAATAACCTGTCGCAACCAACGTACAGAATTACATACGGTTATATATATCAACATAACACTAAAAGGGAGCCGATTTGACACTTTCGTTTCGCATTGGAATTGATCAATGATCTCCACACGCGTCGACTAATATAAAAAAAATATTGCCATAACTTAAACAATAAACTTATAGTAAATATTAACAATAGGGTATTACAACACATTTTTTTAAGTTCATCCTATCAGCCGAAGGACACCCACTGCTGGACATAGGCCTCCCCCAAAGACTTCCACAATGACCAGTTCAGCGCTACCGGCATCCAGCGGATACCCGCGCCCCATACCAGTCATCAGTCGACTGTGTCGCCACTGGAGAACCTTTCCGCCCCAACGGCCATCGGTTCGACGTGTTATGTGCCCCGCCCACTGCCACTTAAGTTACCAATAAACAAATCATAAGATAAAACTCGGAAAAAATCAAACTACAGCTTATTAAAAAGCAATTGTAGTTGTATTGTTGCAATTTTAAAGATATTAAAAACATAAACATGAAAAAGAGGAGGCAATTTGACCATACAAAATTGTGACGTCGTTTGGCACATTTTCATACTTCATTTACTATCCGAACGTTTTTGACGGTTCGAAAAAGTTTCTGAGGGTAGGCCTTCAGAAACTACGATACGATTACGATACGAAGTTCGAAAATCGAAGTTCGTAGTAGGCTACGAACTTCGATTTTCGAACTTCGTATCGTGCCGTCCCTTTCCGTCATATAATGTATAACACGAGAGTGAAAGGGACGGCACGACACAAAGTTCGATTTTTGATCACTTATGATAGAAATAGAAATACTTATTAAGAGGCTGACAAGCGTCAATGACCTTGGCTATGTCTGTCTGCATCTAGTTGCGCCGGAGTGAAAGAGAAACTATATACCTGCTATACAAGCAGATAATCAAAAATGTAACCATATAATTAAATATATTCACCACATGTGAAATATAATTCGTCTACGCTTTACATTTGAGTATGTTGGAGCTGTGTTTTTAATTATACGTGTTTCAGTTGAAAAAAATACATTATGATTATTTTAAGACGTAGCTTCGCGATTTTTTTCGATATAACCGATTTTCTTAAATCGTGATTTGGAATCGTCTACACCCTTTGAAATATAATGAATATTAACGAGTATTTTTTTTTACCAAAACAAATGGTTTTTGTTGAATCACCATTTAAAATGGCAATTTAGATCTGTTCAGCGTCTTAACCAAACATTTTTTTTTATTTTAATTAAAAATGGGATTGCTCTTGGCCAGCATCTAGCCAGGGGGCAAAGACGCACTTACAACAAAGATTGGGTCCTGAGCTATGATTCCCTTTGTTACAGGACTCAGAAAGTCATTTCTGGGTCCTGTAACACAATATTATCTCACGGGTTCGTTCTATCATACTGGTCACAGTATGATAGAACGAGCTCGTGAGATTGATGATTTGTTATTAATGTTGAATGCGAAATATAAGTGTCGTATTGACTTCTTAGGTGTTTTTTGTTAAGTAATATAGTGCTTGGTTGAAGGCAAAGATATGTGAACAGTATTAACCTTATTAGTAGGGAATAAGGTGCAATATTGTAAACATATTTCTGAAGTACTTTTTACCTGTTGTTAATGGGAGTTGCGGTAAAGACTGCACTGAAATTTACATTAGGAATGTGTTTAATAGGGAAACTTTGCGCAAAGCAACGTAAAGCTTCGGGATTACCTACAATAAAATTGTTTAATTATATAGGTAAACAATAGTACATTACTGCAGAGGCCGTGAAGTTAAGGGATTGCTGGACGAGTTTGGGATAAACGGCCGAGTCGTAGACGAGGCCGGATAAAAAGAGTACTGCAATCCCTGTTCCGGCCGAGGATTGTATAGTACTTTTCTCAAACATGTTAGAAAAAAAAACAATGAAAAAACTACAATGTAAAAAAAACTAAAAAATACAAAACTATAAAAAATAGCAAAGCATCACGACAAATAGCGGAAATTAATTAAAAATACGAAAATGCTACAAAATACAAGCACCATTTAAAAAAACACGAAAGAACTAATAAATACCAAAAAAACAAAAAAAAAAGTCGAAAAGAACAAAAAAAAAATATCAAAAAACTTTTAAAAAGTCCAAAAATATCAAAAAACAAAAAACGCTACAAAATAACACGAAAAAACTAAAAAAAATACATAAATATTCGAAAAATTCAAAAAAGAAAACAAAATATTAAATACAAGAATGATAAAAAAAACCCGGAAAAACAAAAAAAAAAACAATTTACATAACAAATTAAAAATATATATACAAAATCGTGGCAGTTGGCTCTATGTCATATTTCCTTTATCAGTTGATTTTAGTAAGCAAATTTAAAAAGTTAGAGCAGCGGACAATAATGTTCGTTTCATACATTCTCCATACATTACTTCTTGGCCGGCGGCCAAGAAGTAATTTAGGGAGTAGGGTATATAAATTTCCCGGGAAATCCCGGGAATTCCCGGGAAATTTCATACAAATCGGGACCGGGACTGCAAACCCTTAAGGGAGCCATAAACAGGTAACTTCATGTCCTCTTTTCGTGACATTAATGCATACATTTAGGCGCATGTTTGAGAAAAGTTATTTAAAATAAAAGAAGCGTTGCTAGGAGTTTTTTTTACAAATTTGGCCAAGTGCGTGTCGGACTGCGTACAGTGAAGGGTCTCGCACCTACTACTACTCCACATTTAAAACCACTCTCCTGGACGCAGAATTAAAAATGTTTGCATTTTCATATGACTCACAACACCTACATCCTTTTGTTTGAATATGACAGTTTATAGACTGTTAAAGGTATTTATTATATTTCCTGTACAGGTGAAGAACTATTTATTCTACGTTTTGTCAAATACGAAAACTATCATATAATTATAAGTATAAATAAAATGATGCTGGCCAAGAGCAATCCCCTTTGTTAATAAAAAAAGTCATATGGAGCCCTTTCATTTTATGTCACACGATTTAGTTTGCAACTTTTTATTTTATTTTCTCGAACATGCAATGAAATATTGATGTTATGTTCCTTATAATAGACTGCGAAGTATGACGTTTCAGGTGCGGCTAGGACAAGAGGTCGTTAAGAGGAGTCTCTTCGGTCTTTTCTCTATACAAACGTAGTCCCGATTTCATTTGAAAACTAGGCAACAGAAGTAGATGAAATTTTGTAAGTATGGACTAGACGTAATTATGTATGCCTGTGGTTTTTCAAATTTTCATATAAATGTGTAATATCAGAATTATAGGAGCTCAAAAACCGACACAAAAAGGGGTCAACTTTGCACGAGAATTACAGACTAATAAAGCATTTTTACAAAAATCGAATAAACCACAGGCATAGAAAATATAATGAATATCATGATTGTAAAATATCATTGATTTCTGTGCTATACTTTTCGTATAATATGAGGACAACGAAACGCAAAGTTCAACCGCCCAAATCTTGGAAAGCCTAACAGCTATCTCGATACATATTAGCGGGGAGAAGAGAAGCGGGAGGGGAGGTGCAGCGCCGCGCCGCGCCGTCTTGTCTCTGACATTACACGAACGGTGATTTGACTTTTGGAATTTGACGTTCATCGAGAAGAGATCAGTAATGTCATGCGATACATTCGTGCCTTTCATTTCGGCCCCAGCGTCATGGAGTCTTCATTTGTTCATTTGGAAATCGTTTATTACACATTTTTATATATTTAGATTTCACAAGACCATGTGTAGAGTAAGTCTTGACAGCTAATTCAATGTAGGTACAAAAAAAAATATGAATGTTATGTGACATGAAGACATGATGAGCATAAAATGAGCGTCATAGCGTACCGTAGTGCAGTTCCTTTGCTCATATACAAAAAAAGTGTTTAAAGCGGCAGCCCGAAGGTTGCCATAGAACCTCGGAAATTAAAGGAAGCCCTACTTTACAGATGGACTTGTTTAAAATATCTTTGTGTATTGAAATATCCAAAGAAATATACTAAATCACACGCCCAGTATACAATTTATCAGAACTTGCAGGTAAACAAAAATATGTATTTATTATTTATCTGACTGCTCTGTTATACATTATAAAGTAATATCGCAATGACATGTTTATGATTAAAATCACATGTACCTAAACGAGGGTTGATTGACGATAGGTCATTTTACAAAACTTTATATAACTACATATGGATCAAACAAAAAACGTAACCAAGAACTAAAACTAATCAAAATAAGCTGCTCTGTTATATAAGCTGTGATATTCTGTAGAATGATACTTAAATTTAGGTATTAATATGGCCAGTATTCTTCAATCACCCGACAACAACATTTTCAGCAAAAAGTTTTAATGTAAACTAAACCAGACAGCTGCACGTATCTTAAAGCACTTATAAATTTACCTAAGTAATAACTTTTTGATGACTCCAATAGTATAAAGTATCTAAAAGAGGTTGTAATCGTTTCACCTAGAATATGGGTGCTACGTCAGAATACGGACGTTCGGGTTGCGGAAGGACATGGGGGGGGGGGAATGCTGCGAGCGCTTACGTCACGAGCGATAAAGACAGCATTATCCCAATCGAATACCTAACGCGGCCGTGCGGCTGACAGGGAGACTTCTCTTAATGGAATTTCATACTCATCTTGCAGGCCTAGGCCGGCAAAGTCCTCTTTTTTAAGTTCCATTCCACATAAATTTGTGGCACAGGCATCATGACATTCTGCCACTATGCGTATTAAAAATAAAACTTTGTTTTTTTGTTGTTGTTTATTTCATTGCATCTTTGAGAAAAGCACTATACATACCTCGGCGGGAAACATGGGGTTGCCGGCCGAAGACATATAGACGGCCGAGCGCAGCGAGTACTATTGTTTATGCTTAAAATTCATATTATATTTATGATACGAGTACACTTTCATTTTTTGGTCACCGAAATACAGTCATATTATGTGTACCAAATCTCAACTCAATCAGTCCAGTAGATTCGAAGCAAATTGGCTGTGACAGAGGGACGGAAGGAGAGACACACGAGTGATCCTATAAGGGTTCCGTTTTTTCTTAATTTTGAGGTACGGAACCCTAATGTACGGAGCGCTTGTAGCCCAGCGGTGCCCGTACCATATGCGAGGTTAAGCAACGTTGACCAGGGTCAACTCATGGATGGGTGACCGCTTTGAGTGGTTTTTAACCGAGCGCTCCCGTACTTTGGAAGGCACGTTAATCCGTTGATCCGTTTGTCTATGACAGCAGTCGTGAAGCCAAGTTAGAGGCCATCGGGTGGCTTGAGAACCTCCAACAGTCAAGTTGACCACTCGCTATACAACCCTCATCGCAATAAGGACTTGTTCCCCCTTTGGGTTGGAAGGTCTGATGGCAGTCGCTTCCGTAAAAACCAGTGCATAAGTCAATTCTTGGGATTATGTAGTGGACCCCGATCATCCTTCAGGGTGCAACTGTACTGGGATAACGGTAGGATGATGATGTGCCCCCACCTCACCCCTAAGGGTGCCCGCCTTGCCGGGGCGGGGCGCTTAGTAACCGTCGACTGGGTCATCCACGGTGAAGCTAATACCAATACTTTCAGACTTGATACTACTCGTCCTTAGAAGTAGACTTAAATATAAAACTAATTTAAAGTTTATGGTTAGTTTTTGGAGAAAATTAGGAAAACAACTGTGCTACGTAATAACAACCTGTTAATGAGAAAATCTGTATTCAATGATAAAAACCTTCTGTACACACGTACGAGACTTGTGAGCGAGTTTCACTACACTGCGCGGTTTGACAGATCGATTGAACTCGTTATACCACGGTAACCAGCAATGCAATGAAACTCGCGTGCGAATCTCGTATGTGTGTACATAGGCCTTAAGACTTCTTCGATTATCGTGTGAAACCTCTTTTAATAAATAAATAAATAAATAAAAATAAATAAAAATAAAAATAAATAAAAGTAAAAATAAAAATAAATAAATATAAATAAATAAATAAATAAAAATAAAAATAAATATCGACCTAGTCCCAAACTAAGCAAAGCTTGTACTATGGGTACTAGGCGACGATATACATACTTATATAGATATACTTAAATACATAGAGAACATCCTAGACCCAAGAACAAAATCCGTGCTAAATGCACAAATAACGCCCTGGCCAGGATTCGAGCCCGGGACTGACGTGACTTTTGACTGTCACTTAACTGGTCACTTCAACTACCTTAGCATCCATTGTGTAGCCAACTTAACAAAAAGTGATAACCACCTTGTCAATTAAATGCACAGAATGATTATGTTTGGGCAGAATTTTATTTTAGTTATTATGTTCAGAAAATGAAAACAAAAAACACATATACAATTTTTTTTTATAAAACTATTATAAAATTTAATTAAATTATGCTATTTAAAGTAAATTATTTTGATGTAAATTAACAGAACTTAAGAGGGCGCAGTACGTTTGGTTCTCCATACAAACGTATTTATGCTCTCATTTTAAAACGCCATGCTAGAATAACATGAAACTTTGTATACACAATGGGATCCAGCTTGTCTAGGGCGGAAATTAGTTTCTGTTGCTTGAAATTATAATGGCGAAAAAATACAGCGATTATTAAGGTTTTCATACAAGCCGTAAAAAACTCAAAAAAACCGCTGTATTTTTTTTCTTTTTCAATTTCTAGCAAGAGAAACTAATTTCCGACCTAGGTATGCCGGATCCCATTGTGTATACAAAGTTTCATGTTATTCTAGCATGGCGTTTTAAAATGAGAGCCTAAATACGTTTGTATGGAGAACCGATCCACACCGATCGTATTGCGCCGTCTTAAAGTATTGGCATCTAATTTGGACGCACCTTATATAACAAAACGGTTGGTGTGGTGCCGGCTAAGAATATTTGGTGTCGTAAGAGTCGACTATGGGAACCTGGATGAAGTATGTTGGTGACGACGGGCTAGCAACCTGTCACTGCAATATCATATTTCTACATATATAAACCTAAAATTGCTATAAGTGGCAGTGTTCTTTGCCTACCCCTTTTGGGAATACAGGCGTGACTTTATTTATGTATGTATGTGACAATACGGTTTGCTATTCGTATTGCTTCTATGACGCAGAAGTGTCACATGCAAAACTGATTGATCCGAGGAATTTGCTTCCAATGGCCAGCTGGTATCTGACGATTCATTTTTAGACAGTCCCAGCACTGTTACACGGATTAAAGATCGAACAGAATGACCACTTTACTTCCACATGTTATAGAAATAGCACTTGAAATAGTATTTAATGCAACAGGTTCTCAAAATACGAGAGTCGCTGTAACAAAACGAGCATAGCAAGTTTTGTTAATAAAGACTCGAGAATTATGAGAACTAATTATGTAACGTTGCATACAATATTTTTTCTACCACCACCATATCAACCCTAGGACGTCCACTGCTGGACATAGGCCTCCCCCAATTTCATGGGGGGTAAATGCCATAATCACCACGCTTGGCATGCGGGTTGGCGATCGCAGTATCTCCACCGCACTCGAGGAATGCTGCTGCCCATTCCCCGGTGGTCTTGGTCGTAGTTTAAGGACATACCCGGGTCCACGACAGCTAATTATTTCATTTAAATTTAAAATGTGGGAGAAAATTCCTCTGAAACCGTTCCGTACGCGACCATTAAGGCCATTTTTAATGTAGTTGTCAATAGGTACTGACTTCCAGGCGGAATGCAGTCTTTTGGGGTTCTGTACCCGAAGGGTCCAAACGGAGCTTTGTTGCTGTCACTCATTATGTCCGTCCGTCCGTCCGTCTGTCGTCCATCACACAGGTTTTACAGCCAAACGGTTGGAGCTACTGTCTTTAAATTTTCAGTGTTGACTCGAAGTCATACAAAACGTCAAAATAGTTTTTAAATATTTTAAAGGGGAACTTTTACTAATAGTCATAGGTACGGAACCCTTTATTGTGCGTGATTCGGCACGCACTTGGCCGGTTTTTATACCACGTGTGTGGCCCGCCTGATGGTAACCGGTCACCTATGGTCACGGTAGCCCATGAACTCTGGCAACTCCAGGAGCGACACATGCGCATTACCGACTTAAAAAAAAAAAGTATGCAATCCTGTCGCATTTAGAAGCCCGTAGCCATTCTGTTGTACTCTGCGACCGACGCAGCCTATTCGGGCACAATATTTGCGCGCCGAATCGCTTTTGTGAGGGCCGCGGACGAACGTTATTGATGACTTCAGAGTTCCGCAGGCAGCATGCCTGCTATCGCCTGTCTATTGTTTTGTATCAGGGGATTTTACTATGACGGTCGTAAACAAGTATACGGCTTGCCTAACAGTAGTTCAGGAAAAAGGATTCAGCAGCGGTTTCGTATTTGTTCTGCAGTCACAAGCATCCATAGGCTACGGTGTCTGCTTACCGTCAGGCAGGCCGTACATTGAGGCATACCTATCACAATGTCAATTTGCTCATATTTGGGACAGCATATACCTATATATTCTTTGGGGCAGAACTAGGGTAGGAGGGTATAAAAAAAATCGTAAACACAATTGTCTGAATAAAAGGCTTATTATTATTATTATCTCTGTATTTATTTTCGAACTTAAGCTAGGTTTTTTACAATAACTTTATAAAAGTAAAAATTTTTTTTTTTATAATTAACAGCAATTATTGTTACAGGTTCACCCTAATGCAATAGAGCCTTAAATATGATTTGAATAAAAACTAATTAATTACAGTAACTGGATACTACCACACAAACATGCATTCACAAACTCGGACATAGTACAATAAAAAAGGTCAGTTTGGTCAGCAACTAGATTAAGCGTCTGCACGGCACGGCTAAGAGGCGCTTTACGAAGCGAGTTGGTTCTGCCATTCGGCTCCGCCAGCAACCGCGGCCGCCGCCGCCGCCCCGCGTACCCGTCTGGCACATTAAAACTTAACTGCTGCAATATACCTGGGTTGCAGATATTACCACGCAGAACTCTGATTAGGTAGCATGCCAATGTCAGATCCCTACGCGTTTCTAATTTATTACAGCCTACCTACCATGTCTATGACGAAGGACGTAGGGTACATCATTGGATAGAACGGGTAGACTCCATATAGCTTCTAGTACAAATACCTAGTAAATTTGTTTTGAATCTTTTCCAACATGAGGCTATACTTTTTCTCATGTGGTGCCCATATTGCAGCATTGCATTCTAATTGGCTTCTTACGAGAGTATTATAGAGCGCTAAAATGGCTTGTATGTTTTTAAAGCTCACTGCTCGCCGAATAACGAAGCCAAGAATCTGGAAAGCCTTTTTAGAAATGGTAAGTATATGGTCTCTAAAAGTCAAGTCCCCATTTAAGTGTACCCCTAGGTCTTTAACAGAGGCCACTCTCGCTAACTGCGCTCCTGCTACCTCATAGTTGTGACTAAGTGGTTTATTGGCCCGGGTAAAAGTGATTGTAACACATTTATCTACATTAAATGGCAACTTATTTCTCTGGCTCCAGCGCGATATAAACCGAGTGGTAGAGACTCGGTCTTTATCGCGCTGGAGGCGCTGGCAGTCATTCTCATCCTTAATCGACAGGAGCAACTTCAGGTCGTCCGCGAATAAAAGACATTTGGCATCCTTAACTACTTCTGGCAAGTTGTTAATCATTTTTAAAAATTCTAACGGCCTCAAGTTACTTCCTTGGCTTACCCCGGTCCTCGTGAAATACGGCCGAGACTTGCAATTTGCATACTCAATGTACTCGTAATGCTGTCGATCTCTCATGTAGCTACTAAAAACCGCCGCCATCTTTGCCAACAAGACGTCATTGTCCACCAAATCGAATGCTTTTTTGAAGTCAAAGTACGCGACGTCAACTTGCACTCCAGCGTCTACATGAGGGACTACATATGCCATGGCGTTAAGCAGATTGCTCGTCGTGCTGCGCGCCTGTCGGGACCCGTGCTGCGCGTCGGACAGTCTGGCCGACACCTGCGCCTGGATGCTGCGCTGCACTGCCGATTCAAATACCTTCGCTGGCGTAGAAAGAATCGCGATTGGTCTAAATCCCTTTATCTCCGACCCGGCATCGCCTTTAGGTATCGGTATCACCCCTGTAGTTTTCCACCGTTCCGGAAAATATGAAGTCCCCAAACACAAGTTAAATAAATGCAGAAGCGGTTTCACCAAGAGGCTGCTACAATCTTTCACAATGAAAGCAGGAATACCGTCCGGCCCCGCTGAGCGCTTCGGCTTGAGCGCGGCGAGAGCGGCGCGCACGTCGCGCAGCGCCAGCCGCGGCAACGCCACGCGTGCGGCACCAGCGCCGCCGCTGCGAACCGCCGCCTCCACGTCCAGTTTCGCCGTCGAGCTCCCGTAAACCGAATGAAAATGCTCGGCAAATTCCTTTTGCACATGCCGAATCCGATAAATAGTTTCCGTTTTTTGTTATTTTCCTTCGATTCACCGCCCCTCGCTTGGATCTGACGTAGTTCAAGAAAGATTTTGGGTTTTTAGTCAGTACTCTCTGTATACGCTCTTCATACTGATCGTGTGCCTCATTTATGATTTGTTTGACTTTGGCCCTGCACTCCGAAAAGGCTACGTAATCGTTACACAATCCGCTCACTTTAAACAGTTTGTGACGTTTTGCCTTTACTTGTATATTCTTAATGATATCTTTCGTATACCATTTAGGATAGCTATACCTAACATTCGATGCTTTTGCACGCTTTTTAGGGGCACAGTCATCTATCGCACTATTTAAAGTGTTATAAAAATAGTTCATTGCTTCCTCTGGGTCACATAAACTATACAACGGCTTCCAATCAATAGCAGTCAGTAATGAATACATTACTGACTGCTTTATCAAAGCTTCAAAGCTGGGGACCGGCGGAAGCTCACTGCGAGTGGCGGGTGGTGCGCGTCCACAGGCACCAGTGTGAACATACAATATAAGCGTTATAAAAAATCTAACCTAGGGTGCCGCTGGCAGCGAGGCAGGGCCTAAGCTACCGGTGGTTAGGGCGACAGAGAGTGAAACCTCCGGACTATCCGCGCCGTGTCCAGGAGTACCGCCTTCTGTATCTGACCCTTGACCCAGCCATCTAATGAGAGTCGCTTGAGATATTGGTCGAGACTCTTCGCTATTAGACCGTTCGCATGATCGTTGAATCAACATCCCACATGGCGGTTACCTCGTGTGTCAGGTCTAGGCCCAACAGCGGTATCTCACGGCGGAACTAGTCTTCCTGGGGGACTTTAACGCACACCATAGTGAGTGGCTGTTCCCGTACCAGAAAACCGACCACGCTGGGAGAGAGGCGCGCAAACTTGCATTGACGCTAGATCTCACCCAGCTGGTGAACGTTGCGACGCGGGTGCCTGATGTTGACGGGCATACACCCAATTGCCTTGACCTTCTGCTGACAACTAATCCAGACCAGTACTCCGTGTCGGTTTCCGCCCCCCTAGGGTCATCCGACCATTGTCTGGTGAAGTCCGTATCGATCCGATCTCCTCCTGATGACAGCCCCAGAGGCACAAGGAGAGTTTGGAGATACGAGTCAGAAGATTGGGATGAGATGCGGCACTTCTTTGCGTCTTATCCTTGGCGGCAAATGTGTTTTTCTTCGAACGACCCCTCGCTCTGCGCTGACGCGATTGCTGACGTGATACGGCAGGGAATGGAGTTTTTTATTCCGTTCTCAGACATCCCGCTCGGTCAAAAAGCCCAGCCATGGTACAATGCGGACTGCGCGCGTGCTGAGGCCCGCAAAGAGTCTGCCTACCAGGCCTGGGTTCAAGCTCGTGACCGCAAAATTTGTGCTGGAAGGGTTCGTTCTAAGAAGAGGGCATTCAACTTAGCCGCCAAATCGTGCAAAAGGGTGATCCGTAAGGCTCGGTTCGATCACATCCGTAGAATAGGGGCCAGACTAGCAGCCTACCCCCCAGGTAGTAAGCAGTTCTGGTCCTTATCTAAATCGATCGAAACCAATTTCTGTCGTCCGTTGCTTCCTCCCATGCAGAAGCCTGATGGCTCGCTGGCTTTCATCGCATTAGAGAAGGCCAATCTCTTTGCCTCTCTGTTTGCCAGTAACTCGCGTCTGGACACTGGCTCTCATCTACCATGGCTCCTCGATGTCGGAGGTCACGATTCATAACAAAGAGGTCCGTAGAGCACTGCAGAGTCTAGACGTAAACAAAGCTAGTGGGCCTGATGGTATACCTGCAAGGGTTCTGAAGCACTGTGGTCCCGAGTTGTCTCCTGTTCTTACTCGTTTGTATTGTCTCTCTCTCAAGACGAATACCGTATCGGTATCCTGGAAGCTTGTCAATGTCCAACCAGTGCCCAAGAAAGCTAGTCGTGCCGATCCCTGCAAATATCGACCTATCGCCAATACCTCCATACTCTGTAAGGTTATGTAGAGAGAGTTCTGAACAGTAAGCTGCTGACTTACCTTGAAGCTAACGACCTTCTCAGTGATCGGTAAAATGGGTTCCGCCGGGGCCGTTCCACTGGGGATCTTCTTGTGTATGTTACGCACTACTGGGGCGAGGCCATCGAGAAACACGGTGAGGCTCTTGCCGTGTTTCTTGACATCTCAAAGGCTTTTGACAGGGTTTGGCATGCTAGTCTGCTTCGCAAGCTTCCTATATATGTCGATGATCGGTAACCCTTCTGGCCTCTGTAGCTGAATATCTGATTTCCTGAGTGGGCGGTCGATCCGAGTAGTCATTGATGGCTGCTCGTCGGACCTCATGGCCATTGATGCCGGTGTTCCTCAGGGATCTGTTCTCTCCGCGACCCTTTTCCTGCTTCATATTAACGACCTTCTTCTGCCAGGAGTGGTCGCATACGCAGATGACAGTACGGTCATGGAGAGATATTTGTCCAGCGCGGGGGCTGGTCGTGATGAAATTCAGTCTGAGAGACAGACAAAGGTAGAGCGAATTAACTCAACCCAGTCTTGTCTCCCAATGGGGTGATAACAATCTGGTTAGTTTCAACGCCACCAAAACGCAAGCGTGTCTGTTTACCGCAAAAAGGAGCTCATTCAATCTGGCTCCTACTTTCCGAGGTACAACTGTGTCTGTAGCCAACGATCTCGAGCTGCTTGGTATGACGTTAAGCTCAAACCTTAACTTCGGCACTACCATCGAGTCCAAAGCCGGAACAGCGGCCAAAAAGCTGAGCATCCTAAATAAGGTCAAGTCCGGTCTTGCATGGAGTATTGTAGTCACCTTTGAGATGGCTCGGCTAAGTACCAACTTGCCGCACTCGACTCGGTGGACCGCAGAGCCAGGAGGCTCATTGGCGGCAGTACGGTAGTGGGAAATAAGCTGCAGAGCTTAGCACATCGACGCAAAGTAGCATATCTGTGCGTCTTCTACAAACTGTACTTCGGTGAGTGTGCTCAGGAGCTCCATGAGATCATACCGCCTTCCCCCTTCTTCCATCGGACATCCAGACGTACGGCTGGCTACCATCCTTACCTGGTCGAAATTCCTCTAATTCGAACCAAGCGCTTTGCATCTTATTTTATAATGCGCACTTCTAAGGTTTGGAATTCTCTGCCGGCGTCTGTATTTCCGAGTACATATAACGTGGACCTTTTTAAGGCACGATTGAATAGGCATCTTCTGGGTGAGCTCGCTTCATCATCGGCCTCATCTTTGCCCCCTGGCTATATGCTGACCAAGAGTAATCCCATTTTTAATAAAAAAATAAATAAAAAAAGGTACTTGCTGGATTTGTCCTTCTCAGCCTTCACGAGGTACTCTTCATGGGGAATGGTGAAGTCAACGAGTATTGCCTGGCGCTTCAATTGATCTGTCAGCACGATATCAGGCTTGTTGGCTACAATAGTTCTGCCCGTGATGACAGATCGATTCCAATAGAGCGTTGCACAACCATTTTCGAGAACTGGCGCAGGTAGGGTACTTATGATGCGGAACTTCGACGTCCACAAGACCGTATAGAAGAGCAAGCTGCTGATGAATAATCCTGGCCACCAAGTTATGTCTGTGCAAGTACTCGCCGTTAGCAAGATGACTACAACCGGAAATAATATGCCTGAGTGACTCTCAGGGACAGCGGCATGCCCGACAAATGTCGACCGTGTCATCCTTCAGGATATATTTCCGGTAGTTGTTCGTCATGATAACTTCGTCCGCAATTGCACAGACAAAACCTTCAGTTTCCCCAAAACGTAGCCAGTTCACCGATATTTAAGGGCCTTGTAGAACCGCCCATGTAGCTCCTTATTCTTCCACACCGCCCTTCCCTTTTATTATTATTATTATATATTCTTAACACATTTGTGTATCTCTCCCGTCACTGCGTTAATGCATCGCTAAGCAGCAATGTGGTCGCACCTTTATTCGATCGTTTTATATTTATTTAAAATATATTCAATTTTGATCTGATTCTTCTTATACAACGGAACCCTACAAAAAATTACTACCTATCGCTTGCCAAGCCTTTACTGAATCCTGTCGAATCTGTGAACCCGTACAATTTCGGTGTAGTGTACATTTGTCCGATTTGATTGACGCTCGTCCAGTGTGTATATAGCCGTTTAAACATGTGTATACATGTGTATTAGAGCGTGCCAGTATAGTTCACGTTACTAGGAAACAGCTGCTTCAAAGGCCCTTTGAACCATCACGAATAACGATGATACAAAAGTATCAGGCATAGCACATGATAGACACAATAATTGTTCTCATGAATTATCTCCAAGTCAAAAATGGGTCGGCAACGCACTTGTGATTCCTCTGGAGTCGCAAGTGTCCATAGGCTACGGTGTCTGCTTACCATCAGGCAGGCCGTAAGCTTGTTTTCCACCGTCGTTGTATAAAAAAAATGGTTAGATAGTTGACAAAATGAAAAATCCTACCATTTATTCTGCAAATATTGGCATATTTGCAGAATAAATGTTTTGATTTTTTTTTGTAAACAATTTGGATAGATTTGGCCCTTGTGGCCAAATCTATCCATATTGTTTACAAATATTAATTAATCACATAATTACAGTTTTACATGTCACAAAAAAGAAAACAAAAAATAAGAGATGTATTCATTTCACTAAAGAGATAACTGCGGTAAGTCAAAACTTAGAAAAAGACACCAGTTTGTTAGTTTTTTTACTAGGCTCAAAATTGTAAGCACAGGCACTTACCACGTGGCAGTAAAAATATATAATAAAATTCCAATGGAAATAAAACAAATTAAGAAAGAAAGTAGATTTACTTCAGAATTAAAGATATATTTACTATCGAACTGTTTTTATGATCTCCAGGAATTTTTTAGCAATAATTGTAATTCCAATTATAAATGAAATAATGTGTTAAATATGTTAGGTATACTAAGTAAGTAGATTAAGTACAATTTGCAATGCCCTTGCAGGGTTTATGTTGAAAGCTTGTAAATATTTTTAAGATCTATATGTACAACATAAAGCAATAAACAAATATGAATATGAATATGAATATAAATTATATTGTAATTTTATTGTAATCCTTGACATGTGAAAGAGCCCTTGAATATTACGATCTAGATTTAATACTTCAAACTTCAAACTTCACACTCAAATTAAGTTTATTGCCTTATTATTATGATTATACAGTTAGCAAATCACATAGCAAAAAAAAACTACATAATATGTGAACTAGGGCAAGATAAACAAAATTCTTAACCTAATTAACTTACACTACATCATTGCTAAGTAAGTGTTAAGTGTCTGATTTTGGCAATAGGTACCATCCTCAGCATATGCTGGGCCTGGGGTCCAGCGCTGATTTTCAGTTTGGCCCCTTTTTTGAGGATCTTCTGGTGAGATATGATACTATTAGATGCGCTGTGTTTAAGTATAAATATTGTATGAAGCAAAATTACGGGTGTGGCAGGTGTAGCTGATTATTTGTGTAATGTAATGTGTAATAACGATTAAATAAATAAATAATCAATAATTATTATTATATTGTGCAATAAGGATTAAGTAAATAAATAAATTAGTATAATGTATTTTCATTGATATTTAGCGTGTAGGTATAGGCTTAAGTACTTAGGTATGTATACTTTTATTATATTTATATTTACACGAGTATTTACGGTCTCGCGAGATTAACTTCGTCGTTGTAGTTCGAGTGCAATAGAGACGTATAAGGTTTCTATTATCTATATTCTGTCTATAGTATCAAAGTAAAATCAAAGTATTAAAGTAGGTAGCTACAGTAATCATAATATCCTGTGAGACGTAAACTACCGTCAAAAAGTTTAAGTTTAATTTTCATAAATTACTACGCAAACCAAACAAAGCAAAAAGATTACAATTGGCTATTTCCCAAAAGGATTGGACGGGACTTTTCAAACTGCAATTTTCAAACTTGGCAAACTGGTTGAGAGTACTACGGTACGGACAGATGAATCAAAACTGAGTGGATAATCAATCAATGTTGATTATTTGCATATTTTGTGTTTGGTCTGAAACTTTCTTACAGTAGTGTATAGTGTCTCCAAGCGTCAACCTTAAAATAATAAAGATATCCTCAGAGATGTAAAGGTCTCTGAGCGTCAAAGTCTAAATAATAATAAATATTAGGGGACAATGCTTTTACAACAAATCGAACTAGTCCCATAGTAAACTCAATAATGCTCGTGTTATGGGTACTAGACGACGATATATTTAATAGATATATACTTAAATACATAGAAAACATCCATGTTTTAGGAACAAATGTTTCTGCTTACCACAGAAACAAATGCCCTTACCGGCGTTCGAACCCGGGACCTATAGCTTCGGAGGCAGCGTGATTACCAACTAGGCTAAATAGAAATAATAATATAAACAGGCCAACTTGTCAATTCTGCTGAACACTGGTAGGTATGAAGTTACCCTGCAAACGTGAACAGATCCAACCCCACAATCAGCACCCGTTCACGAGTATGACTTGTGATCGAGTGAAACGAAGGTTCCCGTTTCATCTGCGCCAAAAATGCTTTCGTACACCCGGATATCCCGATATCCCGCTGTTCTACCCCTGTAGGTCGCATTTCTGGGCCGATTCTCTTGAAATTTTGTGAGCAGATTTGATTATTTTGACAACAATTTTATTATCGCGATATTCGGTAGCTCACAGCACACTTCTAGTACTAATTAAATGGGACGTGATATTTAATATGTGAGTAGTTTTTATCGAGATTTCATTTAATCGTCCGTAGTGTCTTATAATATCATTAGATATCACAGCACATCCTCAAGAGCTCTGGGAGCTTAATCACCATAAGGAACACAACACCATATACCTCAAAGCAAGCAACGGTGATATTGCAGCTGCGGTCTTTCAAGTGATGGAACTTCTCCAGTCTATTGTCATAATAATATTAACATTGTTTATTTACACCAAATATTTTGCAACAAAACACACACTTCTGCCAAACCGCAGTGCAGCTTGAATGCAGACATGGCTTAAAATAATCAAGTTAATTAATCACATTGATATCTACATTTACTTACTTTCTGAATGACAAGATAACCTCCTGGATCCTGAAGGTATCGATTCTGGCAATACTGATATTTTTTTCAAAATATTGATTAACCTTTTCGCCGCCAGACGTCAAAGTAATTCGCCGTGCTCCTGACGCCATAACGGTAAAAAAATATGTGTAAAGAAATAATGCCAATATAAAATTGGGCCACATTGATATCTACATTTACTTACTTTCTGAATGACAAGATAACCTCCTGGATCTTGAAGGTATCGATTCTGGCAAAACTGATATTTATTTCAAAATATCGATTAAGTAAGACCCCCACAATGTCGGAAAAATAGTATGAAAAATCATAGTGTTTTCCCCTCGATTTTTCCTTATGTTCTCAGGCGAGTTCATGAGGACTTTGGATTTGATACTGGTACCTCGACCAGTATTAAATAAAAAAAAACACTAAAATAATCAACTTTACAAAAATTACTTATTTGAACTTATTATAGGACAAACATAAATTCAGTCTCAAATAAACTGATTCCTCATAAATCAATCATCTTGCATTTTACATGCAATATGATTGATTCAAACATCCATACACCCCATCCTGTTGAGGTCACCCCTTGAACCCTCACACTGGTGTGTGACTGATGTGAGGGTCCACGGTGAACCCTCAACAGTTTCTAAATACTAAGTTTCTCACTTCACAGAACGCGTGGAGCAAAAAACACTTGTACCAAATGGAAATGAAATGTATGTACTAGAGACCTAGAAAGGTTGCCTGAGCTAAAAGTAAATTAAAAACTACACGTGTCGAGGTTTTGTCTTTATTGGTGGTGTGGGGGCATTCATCATCATCATCATATCAGCCGAAAGTAGTCAGAGTGCCACAATGACCGGTCCTGCGCCACCCGCATCCAGCGGATCCCAGCGGCCTTCCCAGGTCATCAGTCCGCTTTGTGGGGGCCTATCCACGCTGCGCCTTCCAGTACGTGGTCGCCACTCGAGAACCTTTCCGCCCCAACCGCCATCGGTTCTACGAGCAATGTGACCCGCCCACTGCCACTTAAGTTTAGCGATTCAGAGGGCTATATCGGTCACTTTGGTTCTGCTGCGGATGGCCTCATTCCTGGTGCGATCACGCAGAGAAACTCCCAACATACAGCATGCAAAAATACGCAAGGGGATACATTGCATTATCACTTACAGGCCTACACGCTCCTTAGAGCGGATTAGCAAAGAAATGTTGTTCTAGAAACTATGATCGGGATTTTTATGTTGTGATAAACAATAAAATGTATATAATTGACGGCTTGTTTAGCCTAGTCGGTAGTGACACTGCCTCCGAAGCTAGACGTCCCGGGTTCAAATCCCGGCCAGGGCATTATTTAGCACGGATATTTGTTCTTGGGTCTTGGATGTTTTCTATGTATTTAAGTATGTATTTATCTATTTAAGTATGTATATCGTCGTCTAGTACCCATAGTACAAGCTTTGCTTAGTTTGGGACTAGGTCGATTTGTGTAAGAGTGTCCCCTTATATTTATTTATTTATTTATTAAGATACAATAAGTACCAGAAAGCGAAGTTACGAATAAAATATATGCATTAACTTCCTTATTTTGTACAATAATTATATTATTGTATCTCGTAAGCGAAACATGAAAACCTCAACTTCTGTTGGGAAGTGTTAAAGTTGATATTTACACAATTTCAAAATAATAAGCGAATATCATGATCACTTCCTGGAAACCGAAACCACATTTCAAAAGTTTAATTACCATATTTCGACCAACACGGTTTTAATAAAATAATAGTCTTTCATACTTTTGTGTAAATGTA
This sequence comes from Notocelia uddmanniana, assembly GCA_905163555.1. NCBI lineage: Eukaryota > Metazoa > Arthropoda > Insecta > Lepidoptera > Tortricidae > Notocelia > Notocelia uddmanniana. The sequence continues at coordinate 951,216 of LR991061.1, read as the reverse complement.
ACGATTTAAAAGCTTTAATTAAGGCCGTGCAGTGAAATATATCGCAATATTTGAAATACCGTTCTGACGAGCCTAGAAAAAATAACGACTGATTTTCAGATATATGATGCTTGACTTTTATATTACTGTTTTTTGACTAGTACCTAATCAAGCTTGCTTAAAATTTTCTCGTTAGTAAAATAAAAATATATATATCTTTTTAAGTTTTTTGCTACCTTACCCTGCAGTATCACTAAAACGACAGAACCTTCTTAAAATGATGACAAAGTCAGATATTTATTGAAATTGGTCCAAAAACGGCATTCCCGAAGAGGAGTGCATCTCGTTTTCTCGTGTGCGAAAGACATAAGCGTGTTTCAAAAGGTATTCAAATACAAAATAAAGTATATAGCTAGTCCCCTTTTTAGGGTTCCGTACCCAAAGGGTAAAACGGGACCCTATTACTAAGACTTCGCTGTCCGTCCGTCTGTCTTTCTGTATGTATTTCTGTCACCAGGTTGTATCTCATGAAACGTGATAGTAATACAGTTGATATTTTCACAGATGATGTATTTCTGTTGCCGCTATAACAAAAATACTAAAAATAAAACAATATAGATATTTAAGAGAGCTCCCATACAAAAAACTATTAAAAAGTGGGTCGTTGTGTTATCAGGCGCTGGATCTCAAAATGTATCATCATCATCATCATCATCATGTCAGCCGAAAGACGTCCACTGCTGGACATAGGCCTCCCCCAAAGACTTCCACAATGACCGGTCCTGCGCCACCCGCATCCAGCGGACACCCGCGACCTTCACCAGGTCATCGGTCCACCGTGCGGGGGGCCTGCCCACGCTACGCCTTCCGGTACGTGGTCGCCAAAATGTATGGGAAAACTAAAATCCGACTCGCACTTGACCAAGATTCTATTTAACGTTTTTATAATTGATAAAAAAAAATTCTTATTAATGTGAAATTAAAAAATATTATAATGAAGTGTCTAATGTTGTATAGATAATAAATATTATAAAACCCTTCGTGCGTGAGTCCGACTCGCACTTGGCCGGTTTTTTTAAATATCTATCGTTAAATTTAAATAATCACAATTATTAACGGATGGCGGACGGATCCCCAATAAAGTGACACCAGTTTCTAGGAATTACTTTGCTCCTGCAAACATGAACTATAGCGAAACTACTGCTGTGTTATTATTTGTACTGTCGCAAAGCGTAGCATTCCGTAGAGCCACGCCGTAGAGGGCGTAGACCACTACGACAGCTCGTAGCAACGGGCTTAGCCGCTGATAGTGCTATTCGGGGCAGATGGCAATCCCGTAGAAAAGCGGGATTTGTACGGCCATCCCCATTAGGTGCTGCTATCCTGGTACATGTTGTGAAAATACAATGATAATGTACGCGAATTTGCTGCTAGGAATAACAACGTTAGCATCCTGCTAATAGTAAATAACGAAGCCGTCCGTTGTAGTAAAGGAAACGAGAAACCTAATGAGTACAATTAAAACCAGAAGAGGAAAAATGTTCGTGAATAACGTAACCACATATTGCGCGTCGCCCGACATGCACTTGGCCATATTTGTCTTTATATACTCGTATTACGCAAATGGCTTGTTGTGTCAAAAGATAGTTTAAATACCTTCATTACTTTCATCTTCTTTCAATCTTCTCACGATAAGTTTACAGGACAAAAATGCATCCCCACTTACATATGTATGGGTGGTTTTATTCTTTTGTGGTTTCGTTCTTTGGTTTTATTACAGCTTTCTATAGTAGTCGTCGGTTAAGAAGTCAATCCTGACACATCATCATCCTGACAACCATTTCCATACAGTTTATAACCTAAGAGTCACTTTGAGGTTGTATATTGTATGGATATGACAGGTGTCAGGATTGACTGTTAACCGCCGACCACTATGGTAGCTACGGTTATTGACCGACGGACGGACATGGCGAAAGTAAAAGGGTTCTCTGTTTATTACGGACTAAAAATACCAGAGGTATGCCTGAAATGTCGCGACGTTAGTTCGTGACACAATAAAACGTTATGAATGACGTGACGGCTACTGCGTCAGACATCACGCAACCTCCTTATATTTGTATGAATCGAGCACGCGATGCTGCGACACAAACAGTATCGACATTTATCTAATTACTTATCTCTATTGATACACTGTAAATAAAAACCAGAAGGAAAAAAACCTATAACGCGAAGCTGCGAAAAATAGACACCACTGACATTTATCTAATTATGCGCGCGGGGGGGATGCCTCAGTAGCCGCTCGGAGGCTGGGCGGGACGGACGCTTCTCGCGAGTGATGTGAGTGTGTGATGTGATGTAGATTGTCACGATGACCGTGCTTCTCGTGTTTGGACTATTCGTTGGTGAGTTTTGTGAGCTATTTATGCAGTTTTTAAGGTAGAAGCTAGCGAAATAAGTGGTGTCATTTTTGTATGCAGTTTCTAAAAAAACGAATACGTTAAAGTTTGTTTATATAATAATGAAAAGAATTTTATATAAATAATGGTGTTCAAAACAGTCTGTCAGATATAATGAATGTTCCCTGGCGTTACGGTAGCTGTTACAGGTTATAATGCAGTATTGAAAAGGGATTAAACATGCCTAATAATCATGTAACATAAAAAGTTTTAAATTAAGTATACAATATAATTTCAAAATATGATAACGGAAATTTTAAATAAATATGTAACTGTCCATGTTCACCTAATAAAAAACTGACCAAGTTCGTATCGGGCCACGCGTAACGTAGGGTTCCGCCTACAGTTACATTTTGCGGACATAAAAATCTTACGAACTTAAACACTCAACAGCAGTTAAAACTGGTCAATCTGTAAGTTAATTCGATAAACGTGTGCCCATTTTATTTTCCCGCGACCATATTTACTATGTATTTGACTCAACTAACATTTTGTCTAAGTAATCAATGGAAGTTGTACAAAAGCTTGCTTATCCGAATTCCAAATAAATTTCTTGGAAAAGGAATCTTTCCTATACCAGTTCGGTTAGCACTAGTTAACTAGTAATATCAACTTAACTGTGGTGCTGGTAAATATATTTATAAGTTTGTTGTATATACTATTAATACTATTATCATATATTTTTTTCCCATACCCAGTAGATTGCTACTTGCTAATGTAGGAACCTGGCAGAGGGCAGGGGCACTTGACTCCAACAAAAAATGGACTTTTAAAGTTGAATATCACGCAAACGGAATCTTGAATATTAAGGAAAACCTACATAAATTTTAAACTAACTATCCATCACACATACTATGGGTTGTACAAAAAAAAATGCATCTGCACTTTACGACAGGGGAAGTAGGGTAATTTATTTTTTCAATTTATTATACCGCTTCGCCCGCCTGATTGATATGTATACCATAACAGTCGAAGGACGTCTACTCTTTGACATAGGCCTCCTCCAATTTCATGGGTGGTAAAGGCCATAATCGCCAGGCTTGGCATGCGGGTTGGCGATTGCAGTATCTCAACGGCACTCCAGGGATGCTGCTGCCCATCCCCCTGTTCGCAGTTTTAGGACATACCCGGGTCCAATATCGGGATTGAGATGTATTATGATGATTGACATGGCGAAACTATAATGGGTCCTTGTTTACTACGGAACCCTAAAAATGGTGTCTCATCGGGCGTTGGAACCGATAGGTCGTGACCACGCAAGCGTAGCACGCGCCTGTCGGGATATATAAAAATCCGTTGCGTTTGATAATCGCGTGGCATTCTGCACAGCATTCTGTATAGCTTGTAAGTAAACGTGGTCTTACACGATTACATTACACTACTATAGCAATGTCACGTTTTAACACTTTGGCTGCCACCAATTTCGTAGCCGATACACATACATACATATACTATACTGCGTAAAGAACTTTGAAGACGCTCGTCTCACTGATCTTGATGCGAAACGTGCGAAACACCTATAATATGTTTGGTCAGCTTTACTGCCCCACCTGCGATAGAATTTTTAAAAGCAAGTTCGGCTTTGCAAGCCACATTCGTGCTCACGCTCGTAGTCGCCGTTGCCGATCACGGCATGGATAGCTATTTATACTACTACTACTCACGCCCGCATCCAATTGGGGTAGGCAGAGACCAGTGAATGCCAAACACAGCATGTATGGTCCTTCTTTAGGTTAGATGCTACTTTCGTTTCAATAACAAACCATACACCATCATTCATGCATGTAGCGGGTACTTAATGTTTTTAGATGTTTTTTGAAGAGTGATAATGTTTCTATATTTTTAATGGAATTCGGTAGGTGGTTATATATTTTAATAATCATGTAAGGGGGACTAGATGTGACTAGTTTTAATTTCGAGAGTGGAAATTAAAGCTTATTTAAGTTGCGATTATTTTTTTTGAATTTTTCTGTAGTCGGTGTAAATAAGTTTGGATGGTTTCTTACACAGTGAGGGTCATCATCATATGGTCAGCCGAAAAAGGGAGGCTGCCAGCATCCACTGGACTCCCGCGAGGCTATCCTGATCATATTTCTAAGATATTGAAAAAAGGACAAGTCAGAAGTACTACACCGACTACAGAAAAATTCAAAAAAAATAATCGCAACTTAAATAAGCTTTAATTTCCACTCTCGAAATTAAAACTAGTCACATCTAGTCCCCCTTACATGGTTATTAAAATATATAACCACCTACCGAATTCCATTAAAAATATAGAAACATTATCACTCTTCAAAAAACATCTAAAAACATTCTTAATTAACAAAAGCTTTTACAATTTAAACGAGTATTTTAACGATAAACACGAGTAATATTACGATAACTCTCTCCCTTACTTCCAAAGACGTTAAATCTTAAGCATGATTGTTAGTTTTAAGTATCTTGCTGTGCCCTTGCAAGGCGTCACATGTATACCTAGCTATTTATTGTTCCATCTAATTATTATATGTAATGTGATTTATTCAATAAACAATTTGAATTTGAATTTGGTTGCCCTCTTTCGACCCTTCCATCCATCTATTGAACGTAAATCCTCTTAGTCAGTCTGCTGTCACATATTAATATGTCCAAACCAATGAAGCATACATTTTTCAATCCTTGTCGTGTACGTCGAAGCCGTATGTAAAGGCAAGCGCCTTTTTTAACACCCAACGCAAAATGAGAGGGGTGTTATAAGTTTAACGTGTCTGTATGTGTATCTGTATCCGTCTGTGGTGTCGTAGCTCCCAAACGGATGAACCGATTTTCGTTTAGTTTCTTTTGTGTCATAGATAATTTTATCCCGAGTGTTCTAAGCTATCAAATTAAAGGGAAAAATTTAAAAATTTTATGCACCGAGCAGGATTCGAACCTGCGACATCTGGCATACGCGGCCAATCGATCTAGCCTCTGAGCTATCGGAACAACCAAGCTCGTCCACGAAATCCTTCAATACTTCCCTCTTTACAACGCCTTAGAGAGGCCAGATGTCGCAGGTTCGAATCCAGCTCGGAGCATTAAATTTTTCAATTTTTCCCTTTAACTTGAAATTTTCGTTAGCAGCGTTCTGCTTTAGTACAAAATTAATTTTTGTCCTTAGCTATGTTTCAAGAAAATCTGTTCTAGCCGTTTTTGAGATATTGAACTTTGAAATGAAAATGTCGGGGTTTGTTCAACTTTTCGAAGTTGTAGTTATTTTAAAATGACGTCGGTGGCATTCAAGCATACGGCCTGTGTGATGGTAAGCGGTCACCGCGGGCTATGGGCGCCTGCAACTCCAGGGGTGTCACATCTTTAAAAATGTATACACTCTTTTCTTGAAGTACCTCATACTGTAGTCCTCAGCAGGGAGCTCACGAGACGAGCACCCTCTGAGCGGGTTCTTGGCACTGTACCGTCATGTCGTAGATGGACTTTCTCATGCATAAAACGACATCCACCACCACCACCACCATATCAGCCCTAGGACGTCCACTGCTGGACATAGGCCTCCCCCAATTTCATGGGGGGTAAATGCCATAATCGCCACGCTTGGCATGCGGGTTGGCGATCGCAGTATCTCCACCGCATTCTAGGAATGCTGCTGCCCATTCCCCGGTGGTCTTGGTCGTAGTTTAAGGACATACCCGGGTCCAAAACGACATCACTACGTTGTATTGTGTTAGAAACTTCCGTAACCTACGCGAGAGATAATGGAGGCGCCAGTTGCAAATTCGATCTACTCGGGCGAGTTACTACACTTGATACTTGCTTGCTAGTTCGCTGGGCGAGTTGAGTTACAGTTAGCGGGCAAGTTGTACGATGTCGAGTTGCATAAACGTTCTTTGACGTTGTGAAGTCGTTATGAAGCGAAATGTTGTTTCAATTTTCGTTTGTCGTAATGTACACTTACAAATACCGGTACCCTTATATATCGGTAGTATTATTATGCACAATACGCCTAAAAAAATAATTAGAATGCCATATTGTCTAATAAACGAATCTGTAAATGTGTTCTAATGCACGTCTTATGGACCTCTATACACAGTGGGCCCCAATGATATTTTAAGTATAGATAGGTTATGCTCGAACATTACAAGCGCAAAAAGTGCTTCCAACATCGCGGCATCACACATTCGCATTTTGTTTTATTGTTTACAACACGCACACTTCATCGAAAGCGTAAAAGAGATTAATCACACCTAAGTTAACCGTTTGACACCAAAACACTTACGTGGTAACTAATCTAATACATATAGGAACTGTAAGTGACCGATATAGCCCTTCGAATCGCTAAACTTAAGTGGCAGTGGGCGGGGCACATAGCACGCAGAACCGATGGCCGTTGGGGCGGAAAGGTTCGCGAGTGGCGACCACGTACCGGAAGGCGTAGCGTGGGCAGGCCCCCCACACGGTGGACCGATGACCTGGTAAGGGTCGCGGGTGTCCGCTGGATGCGGGTGGCGCAGGACCGGCCATTGTGGAAGTCTTTGGGGGAGGCCTATGTCCAGCAGTGGACGTCATTACTTCATTAGGCTGAATGATGATGATGATGAGGAACTGTATTTGAGGTACACGTGCTTATACAATAAGAATAAAAAACTACAAGTAATAAAAGAAACAGAATAAAATCAATATATGGATAACAAATCAATAGCCAAATCTCTTTACTATACCTTACTTAAAGGCACTAGGATATTAAAGTTAATACTTTCCTACAGAACACTCCGTACATAAATAAATGTAGTACATAAATAGATAGTCAGAAATGCTCGCATTTATTTTCAAAGAAAATAGATATTCTTTGTCAATAGATGTTTAGGCTTGTAGCTAAATTAATGCTATAAAAGTTTAAACAACCAAAGTGCACAATAAAAGAAGTATTTCCTTAAAACATCCCAAACTCGCATTACCGTGATCGTTCCAATTACAAACTCCACGGAAAGAATCTAATTCAATTGCCGTGAAGTTCCGCTGTCAAGAAACTCTTTCATAATATCTAAAGTGGACCTTAATAACTGGTCAAGTAAGTTGTTTTCCAAATGAAAGTCTTTGGCAGGAAGTGAAGTTTTTTTTTTCAATTAAGGTTGACGACTTGCGTTTAACAATTTGGACCGCAGAGACATTTAGTGCACGGAGGGAAAAGCTTTGTTACCGTATTGGGACAGCTAGTTTTTTACGTAACGTGCCAAACTTACGCTAGATAGGTCTAATTGTTATTTTCTAGTTTACTTGTTGTGGCCTGTAATAGGAGCAAAAAATTAAACGGTACAATATTGCATGAGATCTCCAGCAATTATTTCAAAAGTAAAAGTAAAGTAAAAGTAGTTTATTCTTCAAATTAGGCATATTACATGCACCTATGAACGTCAATAAACTACCACCGGTTCGGAAAAATAAACCTCTGCCACGAGAAGAACCGGCGTAAGAAACTCGGCGAGGTGTCATTTTTTTTCCAACTGGTTACAATTGAAAAAAAAAAATGTTTTTTTTTTTAAATTCAAATATAGCTTACGTGTACTTTTTTACTCTACTGGAGTGATATTAATAACTATTTATTTTATAAACACTAAAAATCGAAAAAACATTAAACACCCCACAAATGTCCTCATAAACCAAAAATGCAAGAACAATTAGACGGCCTGTTTAGCCTAGTTGGTAGTGACTCTGCCTCCAAAGCTAGAGGTCCCGGGTTCGAATCCCGGCCAGGGCATTTATCACGGATATTTGTTCTTGGGTCTTGGATGTTTTCTATGTATTTAAGTATGTATTTATCTATATAAGTATGTATATCGTCGTCTAGTACCCATAGTACAAGCTTTGCTTAGTTTGGGACTAGGTCGATTTGTGTAAGAGTGTCCCCCAATATTTATTTATTTATTATTTTGTATGAGTTGTAACTTGATGCTACCTCAAATTTAGCATTGACTCCCGCGCTATAATCTAAATGGTTTGAGAATTTAATAAAAAATACCAAATTAAGATTTATTTAATAATTTAAGTCGTAAACCTTAAAATTCTATAAGTAACATTTTTTTTATAATGATATTGAGTATATTTGTAAACGCACAAGTTGAGTCGATGTAATTTCAAAACGCATCGTCAGAAATATCATCATTGTCAATGTCAACTAAAATATACACAACTTGTCACCGACTCCGACTCACGTAAATATTATATACAACCTTCAGAGTTTTCTGTTGTAATATCATAAAAAAAACAATGATTCCAGTGAAAATAATGCCTGTGGAACTGTGTTTTTTTGTATGTTAAACTTTCCTTGCTATAGTGAGGAGAAAAGTTTTGTGTTACACACGGGTGCAAAGTTGTATTTTACTTCTCGTGTGTTGAAACACTCGCTACGCTCAGGATTCTATTTTAGAACCACGAGCGAAGCGACATAGAATCCACGAGCGAAGCGACACACAACTATAGAATCCTTTCGCTGGCTCGTGTTTCAATTCCACACTCGCGGGTAAAATATCCTATTCCTAGAGTATGGTGGAGATACTGCGATCGCCAACCCGCATGCCAAGCGTGGCGATTATGGCATTTACCCCCCCATGAAATTGGGGGAGGCCTATGTCCAGCAGTGAACGTCCTAGGGCTGATATGGTGATGGTGGTGGAAGGTGCCCCAATACACTACCCTAAATAAAGCGGTGCAAATATGTAAGTATTTAAACAAATGTTACGTTATTTATCACTTAGGCGCCTTTCTGACTTGGCGGGGCGGGATTGATATGCCACAGGAATGTTGTTGTTTGATGTAAGCTTACTGATGTGAAATTTCCTCACTTGGCGAAATTACTGTCATTATTACGTTGCGCAGTACTAAATACGATGCGCTGAAGTGGGGCAGTACTGTATTGATATCGGTTGACACTGACAGCTGATACCACGTAACATTGATGTACTATTATAGAACTAGATTCACAATCAGCCCACAAAAAATGTCCCCCGTGAAAGTACCGCCCGCACGACTCGGGCGGTACTTTCCTGTTTAGTCGTGTTTGGACCGCAGACAGTGACAGTTGTCCAACAATGACGAAATCTGCTGTGAAAAACTGCTTTATAAGGTACAAAAAAACAAGGAAAAAGACGGAATATACTTCTTTAGGTTAGTTATTATGATAACGTTACAAAATTTATGTAAAGTCCTGGTAATTTCATGGTTTTGAGTAAATAATTTTGTTAGTTCAAATGAAAGGTTATCAAGAAACAAAATGTAAGGAGTCGCTATTAGGTCAATATTTTTTTAAATTAAATTTATAAGGAATATAAATTTGTGTTTTTTATTATTTAATTCAAGATTTCCACAACATCCTCAGCGATGTTCAGAATGGACCGCTATTTTAGCGCAAAATAAACGTGACGCACTCTATAAACCAAGCCACACGAGTGTTGTGTGTTCGGCCTATTTCCCTATTACCGACATATACAGGACCAGTAAAGGCTTAAATCGACTAACTGCAACTGCTAAACCTGTCTTGAACGTAAGTCCGTTCGTTCCCGACTCAAACTACATTATTTAAATTCCGTTTTAACATATAATTTTAGCGTGAAAAATCAGGCAGAGGAAAACATTTTCATATAAGAGTAGTTATATGAATTGAAGTCATAAAAACCAATTTAACGTTAATATATTTAAATAATTTATCTTTCAAGTTCATAGTCGGTATCTTTGTTTTATAGATGTCAGAGATAGATGACGATGACTTGCAAACTATAAATGCTGCTCCAATGGCAGAAGTCAGTACTTTTGAAATAACTACCTATAATCTTGCTCAAGAGTTTCATGAAGGTAAACATCTTAATCTCTAACACAGAAAAAGAACAAACACAGAAGGTGTGTGAATGTTGTAATGGAATGTTTTATTCATATTTTTTTTTGTTCAAAAATATTATTAATATAAAAATAATTTAAATAACCAAAGCGACTCCATTAGGTACTTTCACTGTTCACTTTTGACATTTATAAAGTAAACATTGGTAGCCAGTATACGACAGTGGCACTTTACTAAAAAGTTTTTATCATGTTGGTTCTTATGTTTGCAAATTTGACACTTGATACTAATGTCTGTAAATTCTTTTTTGTATGAAGTTTTTATCTTGACTCGGACTATAAAGAAGCGTTATTATCAGCTATTGGAATGTAACAGTCAGTGTCATCTTGCGCCACATTTTTAGTTATTTATGTTCGGCATTGTGTGTCTATTTCTATATCTTATGTCAATGCCACGTAAGGTATATCTAATTGTCATTTATGTACGAAAAATGACAGTTTATGTATGAATAATGACATTTATATCAATATTACTCACGCTCAAAAATGTTACGTAATCGCACCGTGGAATTAAAACCCGCTGTTGAAAATTGGATGCCGCAATATTCAAACCACGGAACATAATTCAAACTGTTGTGGTGCTAACGTTTCTGTACAATATTATAAGAGTGCAAAGTAAGGTAAGACTCGTACAATACTAGAATTTAATGCCTTTGTTCACAAAGTCCTGTCTAACAAATGTTAGTTTAAAACAGCACAAAAACTAAATTTCCTGAATACTATGAAGAGTTTTGTGTTGTTTTTGTAATTCTTTTTCAATGCAATAGTTTACTGCACCATCTACTATTCAGTTTTTAATTCATTTTTCCACTCAAAGGTTATCTGTAATAGATCGCTCTTTAGCGATAAAAACGCCCGTTGTTTAGTCTCTGTCTCCAAAAATACACAAGATACTTACATGGTAAGGTGGTATTTTGTGTTTTGGTACATGATGCTTTATTACTATAACTACAAGGCATGCAATAAATGGTATTTAACCTTTTGAACGCCACGGTCGGCCATAGACGTCAACGCAAAATCGTCACCCCGACGCCAACGACGGCACTGGCCGACAATTTTTTTTAATGAAAAACTACTGAGAAGCTGCCCAATTTTATATTGGCATTATTTCTTTACACGTCATTTTTTACCGTTGTGGCGTCAGGGGCACGGCGAATTACTTTGACGTCTGGCGGCGAAAAGGTTAATATCTTAATTGTACTGAACATGAACAATTATTTTAATAGCTTATTTAAACTCTCATCCACTTTTCCAATCTCAGTTCATTGAAGTTTTTTATCTTTTTTAGAAACACAAATTATATCTAATACATAGTTCAACATCTTTATTGCATAAGTATTTGCGCATTTTGTTTAATAGATATAATATAAACAATTTTATTTAAAAGATTTATGAAAGATATGTTTGATTTACAAAATCCGCAACAGGCTTCGTCAACACCGTCAACCTAACCTAACCTAAAGGACCGCCCCGGATCGTAGATGGCTTAAAAGTTCCCATGATGCTGGCGGCGTTGCCACGCTGAATGGCCAACGAAATCTGTTGAGCCAAGAACGATCCGGAACGACTGACGGTTTTGTTTAATTGTTGTTAAAAAAAAAAACTTTGAAATTAAATCAGAATAAATTTATTGCTCAGAGATATTCTTAGTCACTAAATGTTCATCAAGTGAATCTATTTTATCTGCTTTTTAATAAAAATAACGAAAAGATTTTTTAATTTAGGTACTAAGGCATACGAAATCCGTTCATAATTTAAATTTTCTGAAGAACCTACATCGTTCATGTCCCTTGGGATACATTTGATCCTTTTCGGCAAATATTTGTGGGTGTAACTTCCAATATTTAAGGTGAAATTAAATCCTTCCGCCCACTTATTTTCGTTAACGTGCGCAAAAGGTTAAGTCAACTTACAGAGGCTTAAAATTTATGAAACACCGGCAAAAAATCTGAAACATAGATCCAGATAAAGGTAGGATTTGTATGTTTTCGTCAAATACATAACTATCATAATTACATGCCGTACAACATTTCAAATTTTAAGTAGTATGAAATCTAAACTCATTTCGTTAATTTGTTAACAAAAAATAGTTATTTGTTCAACAAGAGAGCAAAGTAGATTTTTGCTGCGAGTGTTGATGTTGAGTCCAAAGCAAGCGAAAGATTCTATAATTGAATCACAAGCGTAGCGATTGATTCAAAATTAGAATCTTGAGCGTAGCAAGGGACTCAAAGACACGAGATGCAAATATATTTGCTCTCGTGTGATACATACAACTTTTCACCTCCGCGGCGAGAACATATAATGCAAAGGAATAGTGATAGAGAGAATGAAGTTACTTAAACTAACCTACAATATGAAAAATTTAAAAAATGTTTTTTTTTCACGTTTGCCGCAAAATTGCATTTTGCTCACTGGTTTCAAGCAGCCAAACCGTCATTTTCGAGCCGCTGAGGTGAAAAATATTTTTTTTATATTTTTAATAACATTCACGAAAATGTGAAGAAGGCCTAGGCCTACAGCATCGTCGTAATGACGTCACAAGGATTAATTGTGACAGTGACAGCACACCAAATATGTAGAACAGCAGTTCACTTTCTGAAATAAATCAGTCTTAGTACTCGTAACAGTGCTTCTGTGTGATTTGTTACGCCTTACTTGTCACTTACTCTCATTTAGAATGAGGAACTTTTGAAATTGATTTATTTATATGAAATTGGGATATTTTTGAGAATTTAAGTGTGGTTTTACTTAATTTTTTATCTTCTATTTGATTTCATCGGAAAAAAGCCTGAAAATTAAATGTTGTCAATTGCCTAGCTTTATGAAACATGGTTTGGCCATTATTAAGTTAAGTGTGAGTGGACCTCGCGACTGTCGGGGCAGGATCGGTACATGATAGCGCTAGAAAAGAGACTTAGAGGAGTTCTCGTATGGAACCCGCACGATAGAGGCGCACCGCACCTCCCGTCACTTTTTTTTTAAATTTCAGGGATGGCTAGGCAGGAAACATGGAGTCCTCACTTACAGAGTTACGCAGGTAATGACCGGACATGGCTGCTTCGGTCATTACCTGCATAAGATAGGTAGGGAGCCGAGCCCGAGTTGTCATGAATGTGGCAACTCGGATGACACGGCTCAACACACTTTAGAGGTGTGCAGACAGTAGGCCCGGGAACGGTGTAATATGGCAAGAGCGATCGGACTGGCAGGGAGGGATCTCTCACTGCGCAGCGCCGTGTCAGTCATGTTGCTCAGCAAGAGACCATGGGAGGCAGTGGCCTCTTTCTGCGAGGAGACGCGCAGGCTTTGCTGCGGCAATATTGTAATCCCCCTTAGGCCAGTGGGCTGCGAACCCACCTTGCACGGTCCTGCACGTCTGAGGGGAAGGCTAAAGCGCTTCCAACCTTCCCCTACATCGGCGCGGATGCCTCAGCTTAAATTGAGCTGGGACGGCCGGGGGGCGTCGTGGTAGAATGTTCGCGATCCCATGGCGCCCACATTCACGGCCACGAGGGGAAACGCCGGTTTTGTTTTAGTGGGTAGGCTTCTCCCTCCATTTCGTTCAGATATGGTGCGGGAGAAGAGAGTCCCACATAAACTCCCATCAGGTTTCCCAGACTGGGGGGTATGCGTAACGCATTTCCACATCGATAACAAAAAAGAAGGATCGGTACGTGATATTTTATTCACGGGCTAACTGATGTGGCATAGATATCCTCATTTCTCGGGAAACAGTCGGAATTACGTTTGTGCAGTACTAATAATAATGCGCGGAAGCGAATTAGTACTGTATTCGTATCGCCTCGTTTCTGTGCATGCGGTGCCAGTCAGAAAGCACTCATTTAAATATAGGCGCAGTAAAGAAGCGGTATTGGAACGACTGACAGTTGACACTGACAGTTTTCAGATATCGTACCGCCTCTGGACCCGGGTATGTCCTAAAACTACGACCAAGACCACCGGGGGATGGGCAGCAACATCCCTGGAGTGCGGTGGAGATACTGCGATCGCCAACCCGCATGCCAAGCGTGTCGATTATGCCATATACCCTCCGTGAATTTGGGGGACGTCCATGTCCAGCAGTGGACGTCTTTTGGCTGATATGGTGGTGGTGGTGGTACCGCCTCCGCACTGGCAAGTCAGGAAGTTGCTTAGTTTTAACTTTTAACATTTACAATTGATCTGATCTGAGAAGTTAACGCGATTTGGAACAGTCGACGTCAAAGGCATTTTAACATTGTTCATTCGGTCTATTCATTCTTCCAAGGGTGTTCCTATCTTATACTTGCGTTATTTCATTCATCGTTAGACGCTCAGAAACCAAATGCATCTCTGAGATATAATATTAATTTATATATTTTTTTATTGACGCGGGGGCCATTTTTAGACTTAATTTAGTTTTATTTTAGCTTTGTAATTAGTTTTAATGTAATTGTAATAAGTTTTATTTATGGTGCGTAATTTGTTGTTATATAACGTTCTGATTAAACCATTTTATGTAAGTAGTAGGTACTTTTTGTTTATTCGGACACAGACCGTAAACACCATTTGTGACATTATCATCAAATTTGTAATAGATATAATCACGAGATACTCTTACCTATATATTACAATCCGTATCACGTGAATTTTGATGAATATTGAAGCAAAATCGAAACAATTTTAAAAATCGCAATAATATTAACACCCCAGTGATTGTATAATATTAATCATATAAACGCTCCCTTTTTTTTCAAATTAGGCATAATTACATGCACCTATGAAATTCAGTATAGTTTCAAAATTATTATATTCAGTTTTGTTTTCAATTTTATAATTCACGTTTTGGCATACTTATAAAAGTGTCCTTGTGGCCAATTTGCAGATTTTTTGAATACTTTTTGCGCCTTATTACACTGGAATAGAGTACAAAAGTGTAAACACATCTTTAACGTCGACTGTACCCTGCTGTTCTTTATTGGTACTTATTAAGTTTAGACACAATGAGAAAAAAGCTAACCGCTTAAAAGGTGACGATAATTTATTTTTTGTGATCGATCTAAATACGAATATATTTCAAAAGAAAGTTAGTTGGGTGCTAAAAGAACCGCCACCGTGATAAATACTCATGATTATGGACCGCGAATCGGTCTGAAACATGTCGAGTGATATTCGAACTTACAGAGCCTTGAAGCATTGTAACGAGGATGCTGGCGGGATTTCTTCGCAGTATCGTAATGCTGATACGTTGTGCAAGGAAGTCGCCAACTCTTTGATCACCAGTTACGTCACCAGTCTACATAATCTACATTCCCGATTTGAAAGCATCATCAGGTAAATACGTCGCTAAAAGGCATTTTACAAATGAAAGTTTCTGTTGATGTAAACCAATTAAAAAGTTTCTTACTAACTTTGTCGTCAAGAGTCTTCTGTGAACTAAACGCTGCAAAACATTTTTGGAGTAACTATGAAGGAAAAACTGCGAAATAGCTGCTGAGGAAGCGTATTCAAGCTAATACAAGCACATCGACGCAAAGTAGCATGTCTGTGCGTCTTCTACAAACTGTACTTCGGTGAGTGTGCTCAGGAGCTCCATGAGCTCATACCGCCTTCCCCCTTCTTCCATCGGACATCCAGACGTACGGCTGGCTACCATCCTTACCTGGTCGAAATTCCTCTAATTCGAACCAAGCGCTTTGCATCTTCTTTTATAATGCGCACTTCTAAGGTTTGGAATTCTCTGCCGGCGTCTGTATTTCCGAGCTCATATAACCTGGACCTTTTTAAGGCACGAGTGAATAGGCATCTTCTGGGTGAGCTCGCTTCATCGTCGGCCTCATCTTTGCCCCCTGGCTAGATGCTGGCCAAGAGCAATCCCATTTTTAATAAATAAAAAAAAAACTGAGTTTCTAATATCTTGTTCCATTCCGCCCTTATGCGAGGAAATCGAGCTTGCTTCGCGATTCAAGGTGGGGTGGTTCCTAGTTCCTTCCGGTAGGTCCTAGAGTATCGACGGGGTGCCTCCCGGAGTCTCAAAGTCTGCTGGTAAAGGGTTACAGTACCGGCCAATAATCTATCACCTTTGAGTGTTTTTAAATAAACATGTAAATAGTAAGCGAAAGCTGTTTGTGGGTACGCCCTTGCTTGTAGCCGGCAAAGATAGCTTGCTGAAAGGGATTCAATTTTTTCGCCCCACGAGTCTTCGTCATCTTCACCTCGTTAACCAACTATCGTTTTTAAGCTATTTTAGGCAATAACTTCACATTTACATACAACTGTAGGAAAACTGTCCTGTAGTGTTTTTGCGAAAAAAAAACTAAAAACTAAATAAAAACCTTTATATGTGGCCAGGTTTTCTTATCACTCGTCCAAAGAGTCTAAATACTACCTATTGCATGATGAGGTAATATATAAATAAAAGTTTTTGTAAAAAAAGTTACCTAAAAGTGATATATTATTGGACACACGGAAGAATCACAAGCGCGTTACCAACTCTTTATTGACTTGATGATTCGTTACATTGACAGCAAGAGCCCTGGAGGTGCTTAACTCTCAACACAGCGCATCCTCGAGAGCTCTGGTGACCTTATCTACTCACCCCCAAAGAAACACCACCACCACATTTCAGAGTACTTCATATTGGGGCTCGGAAAATTTGAATTTTCCAAAAAAAAAAATAGACAAATTTAAAAACCTCTAATTACGACTGCATTCACATATAACGTTTAAAGTTGCATTATAAAATAATGCAGAAACGTAATCATAATATTAAGTTTCAAAAAAACAAATATTATAATTATTTCATTTTCATTAATATTTTTTTGTAATTTCTCCATTATGTAAGGGTTGTCTGGAAGAGATCGCTCTGTAGCAATAGACCGCCTGTTGTTTTACCTCTATCTCCCTGTATCTTGGTTTATTCTTTACAAAGAATATATATACAAGAGTACTTAACCAAAGGCATATAAATATAAAATTAAAACTAACTTAAATCTAAAACAGGTCCTTGAGGCATTGTACCGAAAAAAAATTGTATTTATTTATTCTTTTGAATATGATGTTTTATTGTATGAAAAAGATAGCGTGTTTTATGCATAAAATATTGTTATGATATATAAGTTTTATGGTAGGTACATAAAATCATGTTTAGTAAAATAATAACAAAAGTTTTATTGTAAATGTTCATTGTCATTCAAAGCTAGAGGTCCCGGGTTCGAATCCCGGCCAGGGCATTTATTTGTGCATTTTTCACGGATATTTGTTCTTGGGTCTTGGATGTTTTCTATGTATATAAGTATGTATTTATCTATATAAGTATGTATATCGTCGTCTAGTACCCATAGTACAAGCTTTGCTTAGTTTGGGACTAGGTCGATTTGTGTAAGATTGTCCCCCAATATTATTATTATTATTATTGTGAATTTCGGTAGTAATTACTATGATATACGTGAAATTATACAAGCAATAAACTTAAAGTACTCTAATACTAATCTCAGTAACACGACGCTAACAAGTTTAGCAGGCCGAGTTACACAAGTTTGACAGACGGACAGACAGGACCCGCCATAGTTTGCCGGCGCCGGTGTTGCCACGGAAAATACGATGAAACTTATTATTGAGGTCTGGTTACACTGTGCCGCCGCTTTCGCTTCTAAAAACAGTTTTTAGTGTATCATGGGTGTACTTTGTTATTTTCATTAATGTAGGGTACATCCAGCCCTAAAAATCAAAAAAAAAATCAAAATATTTTATTTGTGAATCATAGGTATACAGGATGTTGAAAATACATTGATAATGTTCAGCTATGTTCTACCTTACGGCGTACAAAGGGTTTCTTTTTTATACATTAAATTTAGCCGTCAAATATAGTAGTCATGTTAAATTCGAAATTAAATTGCGCGTATTACAAACTCATAATTATTTTTAAAATCTATTCATATTTTTATGTCAATAAGTCATGCATATATATAACACAATTACTTACAACCTAATATAAAGTGTCACCAAGAAACTCTGGCAACGAATAATAACATTTTGAAATTAATAATTTATTCAAATCATTTTTAAACAAGGGCAATGGCTTCTTCCTTAGAGCTATTGGAATTTTGTTAAAAATCTTGCTAGCCAGACAGAATACACTTTTCCGCATTAGTGCAGTACGAGAAAATACTGTACAAAGGTTGTCGGCACGGTACGTATTTCTGTTAAATATTTGTGACACTTGTTTAAATAAATTCAAGTTTGTTTTTACAAATACAGCAGTTTCTAATATGAAGAGACAAGGTAGAGTCAACAGATTAAATTTTTTAAAATATGGAATACAGCTATCCAATTGATGCAGACCGCACATTGATCTTATGCACCGTTTTTGTGCTTTGAAAACGATCTCCCTGTTGGTAGAATTCCCCCAATATATAAGACCATAGCGGAGGGTTGACCCAACATAACCATGGTATGCGGCAATTACTGCTTCAATGCTTACCAGCTTCGATAATCTGTAAAGCGCGTATGCATATTTACTTAGCTTTGTACAAATTTCTTCCGTGTGTGGTTTCCAAGACAACTTGCTATCAATAGTTAGTCCCAAAAATTTTGTTTTTTCAACTGGATCAATAGCGAGTCCTTGATAATTACAATTTACAGGCAGCATGGGTGTGTTTTGTCGAAAGTGCATTATTTTAGTTTTATAAATATTTATTATCAGATTGTTATCATTAAGCCATTTTATTATATCATTTATAGTATCATTAATTTCCATTTCATAATTATTAATATCCTTACATTCAATTATAACTGTACTGTCATCTGCAAATAAAACTATAGGGTGCTTGACATGTCTAGGGAGATCGTTGATGTATAGTAAAAATAACAGTGGCCCCAATACGCTACCTTGAGGCACACCATTCCTCAACATACGCACATCCGATTTGTATGACCGTTCCTCTTTTGTATTCAAGCATATTTGAGTTAGTTCCGTAGTCTGTTCTCTGTTACTTAAATATGATTGTAGAAGTTGCAGAACATTTCCGCGGATACCGTACGCGTTTAGTTTTTTCAGAAGTATCGAATGGTTCACATAATCGAAAGCTTTACTTAAGTCCATAAAAATGGCGCATATATGTTGTCGTTTGTCTATTTTCGAGATTACAGGGTAGACCAAATCGTATATGGCCATATTAATAGTTTTCTTTTTGCGGAAACCCTTTTGTTCAGTAGCTAACAGATTATACTTTTCTAGATAGTTATATAAAGCTTCATATATAACTTTCTCAAATATTTTTGAAAACACTGAGGATAATGCAATTGGTCTGTAATTACATATATTGTATTTGTCTCCTTTCTTAAGCAGAGGTTTAACAATCACAGGTTTTAGTTGATCAGGATAGATACCACTTGAAATTGACAGGTTCATTACATGACTAATTGGGGTTGCTATGATATGGGATACCTGTTTAATAGCCTTAGTACAAATATCATCATGCCCGACACTGTGCTTGTTTTTAAGATTTTTTATGATCGCCACGATGTCACAAGGAACAGTCGGCCTCATATATAACGATCCCGGGACGTTCGTCGTAACATTGTGCGCTCCAGCCATTGCCATATTACCTTTAATTTCATCAATGAAAAAATTATTGAATGCATTCGCCATGTCTGATGGATTAGTTATAGTTATTCCATCCCTAGTAATTTTTAAAATAGGTTCTTTAGGCATATTTTCAGTAGTATTTTTAATGACTTGCCACGTCGCTTTGGACTTGTTAGTAGCATTTTTTATAAAATGAGTATTTTGAGAGCGTTGCGTAAGGTTAATAATTTTTTTTAATTTAGCACTGTATGTTTTAAAATTATTTTTATTTAGTATGCTAGGTTGGGTTCTATATTTCCAGAGCAGTGACCTTCTTTTTTTACTGCACAATTTGATTCCTTTGGAAATCCATTTAGGTTTTTTGATTATTCTGATTTTAATAGTTTTATGTGGGAAACACAAAGAATAGAAAAGTTGAAAAGTATCTAAAAAATTATTGTATGCTAAATTCGGGTCGGTACAACTGAATACATCCATAAAAGACAAGCAATTCAGACATTCTTCAAATCGTTTTAAATTCTCTGGACTCAGGTCACGCCTCTTGATTCGCCAGTATTTCAGAATACAGCTCTTTTTTACCGGACATTTTAAAATTTGAGCAGTGTGATCGGACAGACCCAGTTCTGCGACTTCGCCCTTACATCCCTTTATATTATGAGCAAAGTTGTCAAGACAGGTATTAGTACTCTTTCGGGTTGATTCTTTAATCTCTAAGTGTAAGTCGTGATTAAGAAGTAGGCATTCAAATTGAAGGGTCTTATTGTTTCTATTTAGGATATTAATATTGAAATCACCGCACAAAATAATTCGTTTTCTAGTATTATCACATACACTAGAAAGTAAAGCCTCAATTTTATCAAAAAACAGATTAATATTAGAGTTGGGTGTTCTATACAAACATATAATAATTATCCCTTGACTAACTAATTCAACGGCACAGCACTCAATGGCACATTTGACAGAAAAACTTTTAACATTACTTAGCTCTACATACTCTAAATTCAATTTAATCAATATACAGGCTCCTCCTCTCCGACTATCCCTTGAAAAACAGGCAGCGAGTTTGAAATTGGGAATAGTCAACGAATTTTCAAGGCCATTTAACATAAAATGCTCAGTTATGCATATTACATCGATGGACTTCCCGTTCGTTGCTAGGTCTTCCAGGTAGACGGCTAGGGCATCGGCTTTGTTCAGTAACCCTGCTATGTTTTGATGTAGCACATAGATGTATCTGTGCGAAAAAAAACGCCATTGGCATCGTTCTGAGTGTTTAAAGTGGGGTTTTCATTGTTACTTAAATCGTGGTCGGGGTCGTTTTCAGCATCCGTACTCGTAGCCTTAGCGATGCAAGAGTCCTCGGGTCTTTGTAGACTGTAAATTAGATCGGCAACGCCACGAAGCACAGTTCGGATTCCAGAGTTGATAATTTTCCCACTGAATGAGGAAAATTTGTCTATTGATAGGTTCTGATTAGAATTGTAAACGAAACCATAATTATGTTTTTCAATATCTTTCATAAGTGCATGTCTAAATGAATCAATTCTTGAGTTATATAACGGTGCACCGCAGATATACGTTGGTAGAACCATTATAATGTTTGTATGGGAAATGCGTGTTAACTTTTCATTTATTGTGTTAACTAATTCACGTATCTCCTGCGTTGTATAAAAATCCGTCTCACCGATTATAATTATACAAAAGTCCTGTTTGGTAAACTGGCTGAGCTTTGCTTCGATATCCCTTAGCAGTATATGAATTCCTACATTAGGTGTAATAAAATGACACCAATCGAACTGTGAGTAGAAACTATTAGATTTCATATTACGCAGTAAGTTGTATCTTTTACTGCTAGATATTAAACATAGTTTGTTAAGTTGGTTTTTACATTTTGTCAATTCAGTAACACGTTGAAAGTGCCTATTTTGCATTACACGCAATTCCACGGGTGGAGAAGTATGCCGCAGTTTTTGTTGAAGGCTCTTGATAACTAGGTTTAGGTCTATTATTTCCTGTATGCTCCACAAGGTGCTTGGCAAGCGGCTGAGGGAGGCAACGGGCGAACCTCGCGCGGGCAGCTTTCTCGCGCAGAGAATTGCAATCGCAATCCAGCGCGCGAACGCTGCCGGCGTGATGGGCACCCTACCCGGGGCATTAAATTTTGATAGGTATTTTTAATTTATAGCTTTAATTATTATAATTGTAGTTAGTTTTAGTTTTGTGTTCTTAGTTATTTATTAATACTATGTATGTATTTTTATTTTCTATTTAATAAATAATTTTATCATTTAAAAAAAAAAATATACATATATGTATATTTTCACTGTATCACGCCTAGGAAATTAGTTAACACATGTCTTGTTGAACTACGTACGCATTGTAAATATTTTTCCTCTTTTTGTATCCATACTAAGATTTACATATTAAGTACCACCACCAAATCAGCCAAAGGACGTCCACTGCTGGACATGGGCCTCCCCCAAATTCACGGGGGGTATATGCCATAATCGCCACGCTTGGCATGCGGGTTGGCGATCGCAGTATCTCCACCGCATTCCAGGGATGCTGCTGCCCATCCCCCGGTGGTCTTGGTCGTAGTTTTAGGACATACCCGGGTCCACACATATTAAGTAGGTTAAGTATTATCATTGTAATAATCATATTTTGGGAGAAAATGACTGACTGTCGAGTTTGTTCCGGCGTTTGTTCTCGGCAGTGGTCTTCTTTTTCAGAAACGCTAATTATATAGGGAGGCAGCAGTGGAGGAGATAAATTATATTCAGATGGCGAATAAATGAAGTTTTAATTAATATAAAAAGTTACAATAATTAACTTAATCTAATTCGTGTTGTCCTCAGAACCGATGTTAGGTATCTAAAAGGCGCGCGGCGAACGTGTGCTTCCGTTTTATTAAGGCGATCAGAGTGATTGCCCAATATTGATGATGCGCTGCGGCGCGGACAACGTAGTGGAGTGACGTAGGCGCATACGTAGCCACGACGTGGTGCTGATGACGTTGCGCGGTGACGTATGCTGACGGTATACCGATGACGTAGCCGTGCGATGGTGCTGTGTGTGAGGTGCGTAGCTAACACGCTAGCAGATTTTGACTTGTAAAAGTGCCATTGCGGTCGACTTGCCGAATAAAGTTCATTTATTTCATTAATATCTCTGCCAAGGCGATATCCTGACACGTCGTTGCGGAAGCGGTACGATAGTAGAAAGCTGTCAGCTGTCAGTGTCAACTGTCAGTCGAGTCAATACCGCTGCTCTATGGCTGAGGAATTCCCGGAAGCGGGGCGATACGAATGCTGTGTGGCTTGCCTCCGCTCATGATATTACGACTACGCACACTGACAGTCTGTATTACCTGTTGAATAAACGCTACATCTTTATACTCCCAGTACCATAAGCGGTAGCGTGCAATATGCAGCTCAGACCCTACCCAACAGCATGATGAACCGTTTTTTTCCAATACACAACGATCGATGCTCGATTACAGTTCGGCCCCCGCACTCGGCACTTTAGGTATATCGCGTGTTTAGAGATCATATAGTAGATCATTACGGGGATTTACTGGTGGAAATTATTTTTCATATAGAATCTATTAATATTGCTTAGTAGAGGTTGAGCAGGAATTAGGGGTCATCTTGAGATACAGTCTCGAACTAATCTGTACTACTTATATATACTAGAAAATATAGATACTTACGTGGGTATCCACTAGATTACTGGTAACTCCACGCCGCTCCACCCTACAATAAAACTAACTTTTCTGACCAGAGTCTCAGAACTGTGGGGTCAGAATTTAACGGTGTATGTTAACGCTCAAAAACCATATATATATCATACCACCATATCGGCCGAAGAACGTACACTGCTGGACATAGGTCTACCCAATTTCATGGAGGTTAATAGTCATAATCGCCACGCTTGGCATGCGGGTTGGCGATCGCAGTATCTGCACCGCACTACAGGAATGGCTGCCTATCCCTCGGTGGTCTTGGTCGTAGTTTTAGGACATACCAGGGTCCCCCTATATATCATCATCATCATCAATATATTGATTTAAACTTTACAATATATTTACACATTATGTATGTATGTAAAATTCTTTATTGTACACGAGTGAAACATAACAATATAACAGTAATTACAAGAACAGTTGATATGTACAAAGGCGAGCTTATCCCTATAAGGGATTTCTTCCAGCTAACCTTTGAGCAATTGAGTGGAGATACGATTTATAGGCAAACAGAGAATTAAACATGTACAACACGGATATAAGTTTATCTTCATAACATCATAATATTATAAAGATAAATGACACAAAATTATACAAATAATTATATGAATAAAAACCAAAATATAAATATATTTACGATCATTTCAATTATATTTACATCAAATATAAATTAATTATTATAATAATAAAAAATAATATATTTATATAATAATTAATTATTATATAATTTAATTATTATTTTATTATTTCATATAATAAATAACGAAATAAAATATCCAGTCAAGTAGTACTCGACAACCACAATTTCCTCAACTTCCCCATTATTATTATTATAGGTAAACCTTTTTTTGAGGGTTGCCCGACGTTGTGGGGTTGTTTTGATACATTTGGAATCGTCGGGCAAACTTCAATAAAAAGGTGAATAAATTTCAGCTGTACGCGATTAAGTCCCGTTTACAGATAATAATCATCATCATTAGCCAAAAAACGTCCACTGCTCCACAAATGCCTCCCTCAGATGTACAAACGAGTATACATATGTACATCTCAAGGTTATTAGTCTTTTTTTTATTTATTTCTCAATATACTCTTTGTTAATTTGGACAGAGACTTTAAACATGTCTAAGTTTCCTAAATTTGTAATGTACAATTCCTAATATTGTTTTCATTTCTCATTTAATGACATTTTAAATAGTTATGTAGTTTTGTAAGATTTTAAATGTGAGTAAATAATTACCTTTTCACGCCTTGTGGCCTGTTTGTAGAATAAATATTTTATTTTGCATTTTCTGGCCGCGTTTGACAGCTTATAGAGCATGCTTTTTACGATGTTATCGACATCTAGATAACAATAATTATATCTGTATAAAATTAAACCTTTTAAATTAATTGTAAAAAATCTAACCCCTAGACGGAACAAAGTGTAAAAAATTAAAATATTAAGTTGAGTTGTAGTCCTTTAAAATAATGCAATTAGATTAACCTCTTTGTCCTAATCTGATTGTATTATTTTAAAGTACTACAACTAAAATTCCAAGAGCAGTTTAATTATTAATCAGTGCCACGTGGTAAAATCGACATAATGCCGCTATGTGAAGATACAATATAAAAACCTTGAATATTACCCTAGAAATCTCATTCCAAACGAATACACCCACAGGCTAACGCTAGCCTCGATAACGTACCTAAGCAAAATTCAGATTTATTGTTTGGTAGATAATAAAAATGAAAGTGGTTTTTTAGAATAAAATAATGCTTTGGGCTGGTTACATAATTACTGAAGCAAAACTCATTTCTTTTAGTGATGTACTTAGGCTTCTAAGCTTGAGTTCAACATGAAAAACTTTTCGGAGTCCTGGCGTCCATAGGCTGCGGTGACCGCTTACCATTAGGCGGGTCGTACGCTTGCTGCCACCAACGCTGTATTAAAAAAGCGGCCAAGTGCGAGTCGGACTCGTGCACAAAGGATTCCGTACTATTATCAATACAACATTAGACACTAGTTTATACTTTTACCTTTTTATATTTAATTTAAATCATAATACTTTTTTTAAGTAAAAGGAACGTTAAATAATATCTTGTAGAATTTTGGTCAAGTGTGAGTCAGATTTTAGTTTTCCCCAAATTTTTTTTTTCAATAATGGCCAAATATTTTGAGACCCAGCGCCTGATGAACACAACGAACAACTTTTTAAATGATTTTTTTTGTATGGGAGCTTCCTTCATTTTTTTATATTTTAGTATTTGTTGTTATAGCGGCAACAGAAATACATCATCTGTGAATATTTCAACTGTCTAACTATCACGGTTCATGAGATACAGCCTGTTGAAAGACGGACAGACAGACAGACAGACGGATGGACAGCGGAGACTTAGTAATAGGGTCCCGTTTTACCCTTTGGGTACGGAACTCTATAAAGCTCTTGATGACGCGCTGTGTTGAGAATGAGCGACCTATATGTCTCTAGCTTTCAACACAACTGATTCTCAAGCCCATAAAGGGTCGGAAACGCGCTTGTTTTACCTGGAGTCACAAACGACGATAGGTTACAGTGTCTGATTAAAATCAGGCGGGCCGTAAGCTTATTTGCAATCGAATAGAAGTATTGTACAATCGCGAAATGAAAATGATCGTCACTTTTCAACTCTATTTTAATACCTTTTCATTCAGTGACTATACAAAGCCAGATTTTTCTAGTAGCCTTGGCTCGCCCGCTTCGCTAGTTCTTTGAAATATATTATAAACTATCTTAACTCCTACATTACAATAGTTCTAAGACGAACGTCACTACATCAAGTAATCTTCTTGGCACCGTTTCAGCCGAAACTTGTTTGCCAGCAAATAAACTCAAACTCGAACTTAACTCGTCCCATCACTACTCACGAAGAGAATTTGTGGAGCGATATTTTTTTTATATCTAGTCGGATGGAGCATCGTTAGGTTTAACGGAGCGGGAATCTAATAGAGTAGTTAATTGGCCCCAGCTTAGCGCCCACGACAATAATAATTGGGATAAGTCCAGTATTGAGTAAACCTAATGCTATTGGGGGAAGGGAAGCGGCCTCTTTCTTTAAGAAACCGATCTCTTTTGGGAAACAAGGAAATATAATTGGGTACTAGCCACATGTTAAATGTGTAGCATGGTGTTACTATGCGGATAATTAATCATCAATATATCGCAATAAATTGATAACATTTCATTTTTTTAAGCAGGCTTTTTCTGATGAAATCAAATAGAGAATAAAAAATTAAGTAAAACCACATTTTTGAATTCTCGAAAATAAATAAATAAATCAATTTCACAAGTTCCTCATTCTAAAAGAGAGTAAGTGACGAGTAAGGCGTCACAGCGTAACAAATCATACAGAAGCACTGTTACTACAGATTTACTAAAGAAAGTGAACTGATGTTCTGTTTTGGTGCGCTGTGACTGTCACAATTCATCCTTGTGACGTCATTACGACGATGGTAGGCTTTCTTTACATTTTCGTGAATATTTAGAAAACTAATAGCACTGCTATAAAAATATTTAAATAAAATCTTTTGGGTTTTCTTGTTAACAAATTAACGAAATGAGTTAAGATTTCATACTACTTGAAAATTTGAAATGTTGTCAACTCTGGTGTATATATGACGAAGCCTAGTGCTGTTATACCTATTCCTGTACTGACAACTGACGTAGCCTACGTTGCGGATTAGAATTTGTGAACCATTTAGGCCAATATCCAATTTAGGTCAAACTATAATATAACTTCTTCATCGAACCAACAAATCGCAAGCACACTAGCAAACAGATAAACTTACTACTGCTATACTTTACCAACACATCCACAGATATCTAAGTGCTCACCTCTGGGACTAAGACCACTCTGAATGATATATGGGTTGCGAGTGTCCTCACATCGTATGATAACTTACCATTACCACTCAAACCACATTACTTACATTAGGAACACATATTTTTAGAATCCTTGTTTTTCTGGGTAACAAAGGTCGTGATAAATTATCATATATCTGACATCTTTGAGACACTTCTGAAAAAAAATATGTTGGGGGACAATCTTATACTAATCGACATAGTCCCAAACCAAGCAAAGCTTGTAGTATGGGTACTAGAGGACGATATATGTACTTATATGGATAAATACATAGGAAACATTCAAGACTCAGGAGTAATATTCGTGATAATTCAATTCAATTATTTATTCATGTACAATACAAATTGTGTTTGAAATATTTTATAAATAATTTCATACTTTGAGGCAATTTGTTTTCATTATAAATATTCTAGAATTACCTTAACATTAATGTAAAAATAATAAAAATTACAAACTACTACAACACAATGTCCTCTCTGTTAATTATACAACTTAAAATGTCAACATGAATACATAATAACAAGAATTAATTTAAATTATGAAAATATCTCCTGAACACTATAATAACATCGGTCTAACAAAAAGCTTTTCAATTTGCGTTGAAAAAGGGACAAATTCGTAATGACTTTTAGGTCAGTAGGCAATTTATTAAACTTTACTAAAAAAATCCCATGGGAAAGGGGGCGGTGTCTAGTATGGGACGCTACGTGTGTGAGCACCTTCGCTGCCTCCCATGTCAGCCGCACTACGCGTGCGGCCGGAGCGGCGGCAGAATCTCAGGCGGAGATGAAGCGACGAAAATATGCTCTCCTGGGACAGGGCTACATTTTCGTCCCCTTGGCGGTGGAAACGGCGGGCTGTTGGGGGACGGACGCAAAAGAGTTTGTGCGTGAAATAGGCCGTCGACTTAGACAAAAAGGAGAGGACTCCCGCTCCGAGTCGTTTCTGGTGCAAAAGCTCTCCATAGCTATTCAACGCGGAAATGCCGCTAGTGTCATGGGCACTTTTGCACCAGGAACGTTTAGGGGCGGGCTATTATGTGACTCAGGTGGTAATGGCCGAATACATATAATTATGTTCCTATATAACATATGTTTTTAGCTGAACTCATTTCATAATAAATAAAGTTTTTTATTTAAAAAAATATTGACCTAATAGCGACTCCTTAAAAAAAAAAGTATTAAATATCCAGACAGCTTGATACCTAGCACAATTTAAGAATTTAAGAAGCTTTACAACCTTGAGTTTTGGACAGAAACTGTGTGCAACATTCTTCGTACGTGTGGATAGCCGCAATTCTTGATCCTCATATGTGACGTTCTTTGATTGCGCCTTAACAAATTCGGTAAGAAGAATAAATGCACAAATAATGCCCTGACCGGGAGTCAAACCCGTAATGGATGATTCACACCAAACGGCTGGAGTCAGCGCGCACGCCACTAGAGTTAAAGGAATTCGAACCCTCCATACAGAACCTACACTATTTCATGGAGAGTAAATACCATAAACGCCACGCTTCGCGTGCGGGTTGGCGTTCGGGTCCAACTGTACCTATATTACCGGGTACCGGATGCGTACCTATATTTGTTCCTATTTAGTCTCGTCTTGTAAAGATCGAAGTTACAAATATCTGGGAAAAGGTTTGCCAGAAAAGAATTCCACTCCTTAGCTGTCGTCGCAAGAAAAATAGAAGCCAAATGCTTTTATAAACATTATTAAGATAGAAGTTCCGATACACGACCCCCCTGTCCTATTGCTATGAAATAATATTAAACAAGGCAAGCATTGAGCCGGTGTCGAATCATTTGAAAATTTACCTGAATCTAGATTGGACCAGTCTTCATAGACATTTACTTACCAACCAAAATTGACTAGCCCATATCATAAATAGAAATAACCCAATGCCTAACATAACGAAACACTGAAATGTTATCTTATTATAATATGAAACTAGGGTTGCCACCTGGGGGCATCGATGCGAACTTTGGCCCCGTTGCCCGCCGGCGCAAAAAGTTGAATGAGCAACCCTAACGAGGGTCACTCTTCGAGTTGATGTCAGAGTGACTATGATATATTTTAAAGTAGCTGTTAGTAAGAATGGGTGTGTTAGGGTTGATATGGTGAAAAGATGTCGTTTAGTTTGCATATGACAGTTTTAGGAAGTGGGTGCCTTTTTATTATGCTGTTGGAGAGATTTTTTTTTATTAAAAATG
The DNA here is from genome assembly GCA_905163555.1 of Notocelia uddmanniana. Classification (NCBI taxonomy): domain Eukaryota; kingdom Metazoa; phylum Arthropoda; class Insecta; order Lepidoptera; family Tortricidae; genus Notocelia; species Notocelia uddmanniana. The sequence goes on along the minus strand of LR991061.1, from coordinate 921,510 downwards.
GGATTGCTCTTGGCCAGCATCTAGCCAGGGGGCAAAGATGAGGACTATTTATACCTATAGTCAAGAATTGTCGTGACAATAATAGTGATTATATGACGTCACCGGTGAGAGAGTCTAGTGAGTCTGCTATTTTAAAAAATAGGCCAAGAGCATGTCGGGCCATGCTCAGTCTTGGGTTACGTAGTTGCTCAATGAACTTACTTAAAAAAAATCAATAACTAGCAACAGATAAATACCTTCGCAGCGTTTCATACGTCTTTTACTAATAAAAGAAGACTTTTTACGAAAACTCAAAAACGGCTTAACTGATCATGTGCGCTATAGTTTTCGTTGAAAGTTTTTATTAAGCTTTTTTGGACCCATAGTTCAAAAGTCAGGGGGGGGGACTCATTTTTTTTTCTTTTCGAGTGAATATTTCCGAATATATTCACTTTATCAAAATATGTTTGATGAAGATCTCGATTTACTTTGGAAGACCTATCCAACAGCACCCCACACCATATGGTGGGAGTAAAAAAAAAAACATCCCCACTTTACGTGTAGGGGAGGTACCCTTAATTATTATTTTTTTAGTCCGCAGGGTAATCACGTAGCTTTTCAATGTACGAAAGATGATCCAACTGTCATTGGGACTATTGAATATACCATTTATATCTTACGCATGTTCGAAAACGTTGCCTCACTATCCCTCCGTTTTAAGGGTTCTTTGATGCAGGATGGTTTGATAATAGTACTCCTTGATGCTAGGATTGGCTCAATTTGAAAACGTTTCTTTTCAATTGCAATTGTTCACATACGTTGTTCTTCACAGTCCATATTTATTTTCAAAGGCTTTTCAACCTATTCGCAATAGTTCAGAAAAGCAACGTTTTACAGCAACAATTTGTCGCATTTGTTGGACAGCACAGAATACTGTAACACGTTTTGCAAATAAAAATAGCGTTTAGTGTCATCACCATGAATTTAAGAGTAAAACTCTTGTCGGTGTAGCCGATGAAGTATGCAGTTCTCTCCACCTTATCCTATCCAGAGCCAATTCCTTGGTTTCCTTATACGACACGACTTCTATTTTATCTTTTATTTGTTTCATGTAGCTTATTCTCGGTCTTCCTCTTCCCCTCTTGCCTTCTACTTTCACCTCTATGATGGTGCTTGTTAAGGAATCGTGTCGTACAAGGTGACTAAACATTTTCCCTCTTCTATTTTCTATTGTTTGTAGCAATCTTCTTTGTTCTTTTACCCTCCTTAAGACTTCTTCATTTGTGACTTTTTCTACTTATCTGATTTTCTCCATTCTTCGCCAGCACCACATTTCAAAAGCCTTTAATTTAACGTTTAGTGTACTAATGCGAAAAGAAAAAAGAGATTTTGTGTACATGTGAGAACTCTGTAGAATAACTAATCTAATACGCTATAGTTAGCTAAAAATTTTCAAATGTTGTCTTTAAAGAACTGCCATTGTATTGTATCGTTCTCATCATCATCATCGTAGCGTTATCCCAATACAGTTGCATCCTGAATGATGCCCGGGGTCCGCTACCTAATCCCAAGAATTAGCGTAGGCACTAGTTTGTCCGGAAGGGACTGCTATCTGATCTTCCAACCCAAGGGGAAAATTAGATCTTATTGATATTAGGCTTGTCAAGTGAGTGGGCAACTCGATTGTTCGATAGATAGATAGATAGATAAATGATTTATTTCACAGTCATACACACAAGTTAAAACAATAAAGACAAAAATAATAATTCGTGAAACTTAAAAATAACACAAAAGTAACACACAAATGAAAACGGAAGGAAACATAATTTATAAACAGTTAGTATCTTAATTATCTAAGTGAAATATGTTTGTGTGCACTGCAGCAAGACAAAAAGGTTCCAACTCAGTGTGTAGCTCTGCTCGCAATTGAGCAAAACACTGGTATTATGTCGGAACCCAAAAGACATATGTGTAGAATATATGCAGACGGACAAACATACATAAATAAAAGAACGAATACATCAGAAAAATGTAAAATAACGTGTTACGTTTGTGTCTATTTATAAATAAATAACTTAAAAAATAAATAATAAATATAGTATAGTGGTGGAGGTGGTGGTGCGGTGGTGTTTGGTGGAGTGGGTGGATGGCAAGAGGAATTGATAATGTTTTGGGTATTTTTGGAAGTACAGTCACACAACGAAGTCTGCAACCAAATTGGCTATTGTGGAACTCCTACCACTTGTTTCTCCATGAGCATTTTCTTAAAGTGCGATTTAAATGATTGCTTTGTTAGAAGTTCTCAACCCACCCAAAGGCCACTAAGCTGGCTTAACGACTGCTGTCATACATAAGAATTTCAAAGATGTATGAGAAGTCCCCAACCCGCACCGCAGCGTGGGGATCACTGCCCGTTCCCTTTCATCTATGAGAGGAGGCCTGTGTCCACTTGCCCAGCAGTGGGACGTATTACGCTGATCAATCAGTCAAACCACTTATTGCGGGAACATATTAGACGGCCTGTTGGTAGTTGGTAGTGACACTGCCTCCGAAGCTAGAGGTCCCGGGTTGGAATCCCGGCCAGGGCATTATACAGGGTGATTCAGGAGACGTGAGCAGGACCAACACTACATACATAGTAAATGACAATGAATCGTTCACCATTGTATTTAAGTGAGTTGTAGTTAAGTTAATGTTTAATTCTCTACAATCATGGTCACCCTACAACAACTGTTTTATAAAGATTAAACCTCTAACTGTTCTGACAGCACTTTGATATGATTACGAAGAAAGTAACTTGTCACATTGAGTGAGATACGATATTTCAAAAGTAATCGGACTCAGATGATATTCAATTTGACACGTATCACTTGACTGAAGTATTCTGATTGTAGAGTGACCATGAATTTCTTAAATAATTCAAAACATTTTGTTTTCAACACCAAAGATAAATGAACGTTAATTTCACTAATAGTGGCACGAAGCAGTAGCTTATGATCTACTGAATCTGTAGTGTTGATCTTGCTCACGTCTCCAGAATCACCCTGTACGTGCATTTCAGCACGGATATTTGTTTTTGAGTCTTGCATGTATTCTATGTATTTATCTACTTATATATAAGTATGTATTATCGTCGTCTAGTACCCATAATACAAGCTTTGCTTAGTTTGGGACTAGGTCAATTTGTGTAAGATTTTCCCCCAACATTTATTTATTAGATGACAGTAAAAATTACTCGTAATACATGGTTGCTAAATGTGTGACAACCAAGAGTCACGGATCATTCAGTATTTTTGGGAAACGGGGCGGCGATGTTGCGATATGCTGAGTTGACGCCACCTGGGTGGCTGCTTGGGAGGTCGCTGGTTATTCGAGCATATAAAATGCTCATGTTCTACCAGAAAAGGCATGCAAATCAACAGTTTCACATTTCGGAGAGTGTGCGCTAGGATTACACGAATTAATCCCTCTCTCACCATTTCGCCATCGTGGGACAAGGCGCGGACATGGGTTCCATCCTTATATTGTTGACATGCCACTGATTCGCACGAAGCGCTTCGCTTCTAGTTTTCTTGCGAGGACTGCAAAGCAGTGGAATTCTCTTCCGGATAATCTTTTCCCACATACTTATAACTTGGACCTTTTCAAGACGAGAGTGAATAGGCACTATCTAGGAACGCATGTAACACCCTCAACCTCATCATCACTTACCATCAGGTGAGATAGTGGTCAAATGCTTACCTATCTTATATATAAAAAAAATGATGATGATATTGTGATGTATCGTATCAATAAACGGTATTTGCTGTTTGTAAGAAATACAAGTTGGGGTCTGTTGCCCATCAAAATGACCCTTTCCCTCACAAGAGCGCGGCTCGTTTACCCGACACGTTCCAGCCGAATCGGTTCCGATTCGGGTCCGGCTCGGGTTGCGACATTACGGGGATTTAAAGGAAACGATACTGGGGAGGAAAGCTTTAGCTTTTCCCACGATGCCCGCAAGATAACGTTACGGACTTAAAGGGGGCTCCGGACGCTTTCCATATAAATGCTTACAGTATGGTTAAGTAGGCGTTTAGATAAAGGCTTCACGTTGTTTTAACTTTGCATAGTCTACAATGTTAACTATTTTGATGTTTCAATGTTTATATTTATGTTTACCTTCAAATATACTATACATGGCATTTACATCAGGATGTAAATATAAATATAATATTTAAACTAATTTTCGAGCAATACTCCACCACCCCGGTACTAATGCTATACACGCGTGCAAGGCAGGCAGGCTAGACGTTTATTTTAGGGTCCCGTACCCAAAGGGTAAAACGGGACTATTACTAAGATTCCGCTGTTCGTCCGTTTGTCTGTCCATCTGTCACCACGCTGCATCTCATAAACAGTGGTTTCTAACGGGCAGTTGAAATTTTCACAGATTATTTATTTCTGTTGCCGCTATAACAACAAATACTAAAAAACAGAATAAAATAAATATTTAGGCGTTTTAATAGATAATAAATATATATAATTTATTTCAATAACAATATTAAATAATTTGTATGTATTGATAACACAATAACCTACAAAGTAAATAATAAATAAAAATGAACATAAGATAACTTAGAACTAAAAACCCCAACTAAATAATGGTACGGAACCCTTCGAGCGCGAGTCCGACTCGCACTTGGCCGTTTTTTCAATAATTTTAAACTCATCACCTCATCCTTATTATAATTTGCCCCTACATACGTAACAAGTATTCGTAATCGAAGATCCCAGTTATTCCGACCCGGCAACAACGCAGCAAACTTTGTGAGCAGAAGGGAAGCTTACATAACTTACGGATTCCTCGGGGCTTGTTTGAGGAAACATTTTGTTTGTCGGTCCGATAAGGATGTGGCTTCACTGATAGCGACTACGGTCATACGTGCCTCCAGCGAGCCGCGTGTGTAATACTTACTGGCATTTCGCGAAACATGTGTTGAGGATTGTTCTAGGGTCTTCAATCATTTTTACAACTTTCAAATTTTATACATACATACATATAATCACGCCTGTTTCCCAGAGGGGTAGGCAGAGATGACGGATTTCCACTTGCTACGATCCTGACATACAAATGTCGCTTCATGAACTCTCATAACATTCTTCATGCAGGCGCGCCGATTTAGGGTACTCTCGACCTGGCCTTTCTGCAGAATGTCTCCTATTTGGTCGGAGTACGTTCGCCGAGGTCTTCCCCTTCCTACTTTTCCATCCACTCTTCCTTCATACACTCGTTTTGTCAAACTTATTTCATCTATCCTCCCTACATGTCCAAAACAAATGCGTTATTGTTTGCGGTGATTTTAACGTTAACTTACTTGAGAAATCGCCCATGAGTGTGAGTCTAGTGAATACTTTTAAATCTTTTAACCTGGTGAACTTGTTTTGTGAGCCAACTCGCATTACAGCAACCAGCGCGACATGTATAGATAACATTTTCAGTAACAAGGATGCGATTAGTAAATTTATTATAAACAACTTAAGTTCTGACCACTGTGGACAACAAGTCGCCTTCAGCGGGAAAACTGACAAAGTTCCACGACACACTATGTGCAGACCTATTTCTGAAAAGAGCTTAGATTTATTCAATCGTAATATAATGAAAAGATTATGTTATCTTTCACTTACTCAGGAAAGCCCTGACCGTTTGTGTACTCGATTGTTTAATTGTATCAAAACTGAATTCGATGTCTGTTTTAATTTGAAGAAGATTCAAAGCAAGATTAAAACTAAATTTAGCGACTGGGCTACGCTAGACATTCACGAGAAGAGGCGCCGACTCTATGACTTGTATGATTCAAGAACTACTGATAAAAGGCCGGAATTTCTAGAGTATGTCGCTGCTAAAGCCGATTACTTGTCAAAAAAGATCCAGAACTCCAGTGATAAGATTAAAACTGTATGGCAAGTTATCAACAATGAAACTGGGAAAAGTAAGTTAAAAGATGCGCACTTCAGCCTGCGAGTCGATGACACTCTAGTGAGTTCTGACCACGAAGTGGCAGATCATTTTGAGCGGTTCTTTACTAATGTACCCGTCGATACCACGAAGTCTTTGAATTCATCACCAGATGTCGCTGAATCGTTATTGAAGGAAAATGTAACAGAATGTAAAGAAATCTTTAGCTTCACTTACGTGACTCCACATATTGTAATTAAAGCATTTAAATCATTAAACTTAAAAAAGACTGAAGATCTTTGGGGTATTTCAGTAAAAGTATTACATTCCATTGTAGAATCAATCGCACCTTTCTTAGCTGATATTTTCAATAAATGTATTGATACTGGAGTTTTTCCTAACCTGATGAAACACAGTAAAATCATCCCGTTGTTTAAATCAGGATCAAAAACTGACCCTACCAACTTCAGACCAATCTCAATACTACCGGCATTAAGCAAAGTTTTTGAGAAAGTCATTCTTAATCAGCTGATGTCCCATTTTAATCGCAATAAACTACTCAATAGCAATCAGTTCGGGTTCACTAGAGGTCGCTCTACCACTGATGCCGGTGTGGTACTAATTAAACATATTTTTGATGCCTGGGAAGAGGCTCAAGATGCTATTGGAGTGTTCTGTGATCTATCAAAGGCATTCGATTGCGTTAATCACGAGAATTTAATTAGAAAGTTAAGCCATTATGGGATAAAAAACGGTGCCCTGAACCTTGTTACATCGTATCTGTCAGAGAGAACTCAACGGGTAGTCATCAACGGGATTCAATCTGCAGGGACAACGGTTGCTCTTGGAGTTCCTCAAGGATCAATTTTGGGTCCATTTCTGTTTTTAGTTTATATTAATGATTTACCAAACCTTGTAAAAGATAAACATGATATAGTGCTATTCGCAGATGATACGTCGCTTATCTTCAAGGTAGGCCGCAAAGACAAAAACTTTGACGGTATTAATGAGGCACTAGGTACTGTTGTGAACTGGTTTACAGCAAATAATTTGCTCTTAAATTCCAAGAAAACAAAGTGCATCAAATTCACTATGCCTAATGTCAAGCAGGCAAACAACTCTAAGATCAAATTAAAGTCGGATGAAATGGAATTTGTAGATAGAACAGTGTTTTTAGGTGTCACCTTAGATTCAAAACTGCAATGGCATGCGCATATTGCCACTCTGGCCGGCAAACTTAGTTCTGCGGCCTATGCAGTAAGACGTATTAGACAGTTAACTGACGTTGAGACGGCCAGGCTGGTATATTACAGTTACTTTCATAGTGTTATGTCCTATGGAATCCTGTTGTGGGGAAAAGCGGCTGACATCCAGACCGTTTTCGTGCTACAGAAACGAGCTGTACGCTCCATCTACCAACTTAAGGCCAGAGAATCTCTCAGAGAAAAATTTAAGGAGGCAAATATTCTTACTGTGGCATGTCAATACATTCTTGAAAACATTATGTATGTTCGAAAAAATATTCAAGAATTCAAACTTAACAGTGATATCCACGACTACAACACTAGAAGTAAACACAAGATTGCAGTGAAGGCCAGTCGTCTCCGGAAGGTTAGCACGTCGTTTGTGGGGAACTGTATACGATTTTATAATAAAATACCCATCGATATAGTTAATTTTCCACTTAGTAAATTTAAGTCTCATATTAAACGTTATTTGTTAAGCCAGGCCTATTATACTGTCAACGATTTCTTAAATGACAAAAATGCTTTTAAGCCAGTGATAGTTAAATCCTGTTACTTTTAATATACCTATGCTTCACTTAGCATATTTCCTTGTATAAATACTTATCTCTGTCGTTGCATTTTATGAAACATGATGCTGTTTCTCGCCGAAGAGTAATTTTAATCTTTGATTTTATTAATGTCCGGCAGCCTGAATATGTCATGCTCGCTTAAAGGGCTTTGCTTACGGTGGCGTCGTTGATCGGGTCGCCACCTTCCCTAACAGATGGTCGAGGGAGGCGATGGCTGAGATACGCGTCATACTCGTGATCGGGTGCTGTTTGTGGAGTCCGGTCTGTTCATGCTTGCAAGGGCATAGTAAATACCTTAATACTAGTGTTATTTTATTGTATGTAGATTGACGAGAGACATGATCCTGTTCTGGATTATTTTTATTATTATTGACGCTTAGAGACCTTATACAGCTCTAACAATATTAAGTTTACTTATTTTAATTTTAGCGCTTAGAGATCATTTACATCTCTAAGCACTTTGAAATCATTGTTATTAATCATATTTGGACGCTCAGAGACCATATACATCTCTGAGATATTAAATTAATTTTATATTCCTTTTGTTTATTCGGACACAGATCGTATTCAATACGTCCTTAATATTTGTAAATTTATTTTCATTGAATTGTCAATCAGTATATTTTTTTTGTATCATTATTATTAAGTAAGATTGTCAGTTTTTTAAATTGTATAAATTCATGCTTTGACATGTAAAAGTGCCCTTGTGGCCTATTTGCAGAATAAATATTTGATTTTGATTTTGATTTTGATTTGAAAACATCTTAGAGTACCTTAGCTTAGCTTTTAGCAAATTTTATCTTGGTTTTAAATAGCTAATAAAATATACAAAAAGGAAACTTGTTATTTTTATATGTTATTGGGAGTTAGAAGCCCCTTAATTTGATAAACTATTATATTTTGCATGCGCTGTTTAGTTCCTAATAATTTACGTTTGATGTGCTTAAAACTAGTGATGTTCCGTTACTGAAAATATTCCCCGTTTGCATAGAGAATAATGCCGAGCCGGAAATATTCTCCATACAAATCGGGAATAATCTCAGTACCTAACGGCACATCACCACTAACCTTGTAATGGAACGTATCCCAAAAAAGTCAGTGAGAATATTTACAATTTATTTCTTCATTTTTAGATATTTAAACTCAAAGGGACATTCTCTGGGTTAACTTATCAAAGACTGGTATTCTAATTCACTTTTTGAAGATATTTAATTTTAAGTTTCAGTCCCACAAGGGTGTAAAACTGCCATACTACTTGAGAACAAAGTGTATCACGGTTTATAAATCTGATCTGATCTGTGCTTTTATGCCGTAATTGGAGTGTTTTAAACCAAGTTCAAGTTTTTGATGTAAGCTGTACAGTCAGGACAAGTTACAGTATACTACTATTGTCAAGTGATTGGCTGAGTTAATTATAAAGGCCTTTTCAATTGGGATGAAAACCTTGATTTTGGTTGTGGCTTACTTTCGGGATATGATTGATATTTCCATTCGCATCTCGGCGTTTGTAATCCTGCACCTCTATAGTTTCTATTTATCCTAATGGTTGACTGGTAGAGAATGCCTTAAGGCATTTAGTCCACCAATTGTACTTTTGTGTATCTGTGCAATAAAGTTAAAATGTTTCGCCTAAAATTATATTCAAGAAAATATTCCAAACAGCAGCTGTAAATCCAATGAAAACCCAATTCTAAATCTTCCTCAGTCTTTTAAAAAGCATGGTATATTTTCCGGCTATTTTCCCGTAACACTGTACGTTAACTTACTTAAAATCCACTCGATTTTGCTCGTGCAGTCACTAAACTTGTTGTGACTTGCTGTGCTAAGTTCGGTACAGTCAACGTCAATATGTTTCACTTACGTTGTATTTTTTGCCTTATTATGTAGGAAGGAGGTTCTAAAGTGTAAACTCTTGTCGACTATATCTAACATAAGTTAAGCACCCGACGGTTTAAAAGCCGGGTGCCCGGGTATTACCGGGAATGTCGTTCAAAACCACAACTGGTGTTCACAACTTTTAGTTAACTCGTTTCTAATGAACCAGCGTAAGGCTTTCCCCATTTGGAGGTGCAGAATCAAAGATGTCAGTGTCAACAGACAGTGAAGTTTCTTTACTGCGTCGCTAGATTTAAAGTACTTCTGGATTGTAAAGGGGACAGAGCGGTACAAAAACAGTACTGTATCTATATTGCCCCGCATCCTCGCAAAACTACTGCATAAATATATTATAATACTGCCAGAAAACTGACAAGTGAGGAAACCTATAAGACATAAGTAAGATATCGGTAAAGAATAAAATACCGCATACAGATTCGGCCCCATTATATTATTATCAGGAACTAGCCTTAGGGTGGGTTGCACCGACTTTCGGTCACAGTCCGATGAACGTTAAATATGGCGCCAGCAGCTGTCATCCCATACAAACTTGTGCGCGACTCGGTGCGGCGCAAAGGCGGTTTTGCATTTTTGATCTTTTAAAACTGTGGACTGTCGATTACTTATGTCTTCATATGTGACACGCCGCCTCCGCTCTACCGCGTTACCAAATACGGTGTGGTTTTTTGCCCCGTGCCCCGGACTGCGTTCTCTTTACCGCAACTACGCCTCCGTCCCACGACGACGTTGCGCCGCGCTCTGTGTGTTTCTAGCTTAAGTAGGACTCCCAATTGTCTATGACCATGTAACGTCGTTGACTAGGTGTACAACTCATCCAACAACTTATTGTAGTCTATGGACACCTGCAAATACAAGCGATAGACACGAGCGTTGCCGGTCTTTTAAAAACCCGTACACATATTTCTTGCCCACACAAAGCGGGATCAAATTGTACTAGGTGCAAGTCGTTAGAGTCAAGACTTTAGAGATAGAGGTTAAGTCAGTCAGTCAAGACTTAAAGTTAAGACCATTTTACATTTTACACACATTAACACACGCATACGCTGGCACACCCCTCCACAAAACACACCCAAGCATACTTATATGCACACACAGACACACACTCAGTTATTGATTAAATTATTGTCTTGATATTAATGTTATATAGTTTTCTGTACCTACTAACATTTATAAATTGCTTTCAAAGGTTATATACAATATTTGTGTTAACTTTGATTTACATTCTATGCTTGTGGTTTACGTTTATCTTCCACGATACAGACCTAGCCTAGCGGGGGGCGATCGACTTTGCATTGTTTCTACTGTACTCGTATCTTTTTGGTAATAAAATCTTACTTTACTTATGAATCGCTCCAGAGTCCCTATTCGGCTCATTTCTTTAACATTTTAATATGATTCGCGCGATCCCTCTGACACGTAAGCCCACCATGTGTGGAAACGAGCACGCAAATCAGACTATACAATAGGGTTTGGAAGCAGCGGACAAAAATAGATCCCAAAGGCCACTTACCCGTCCATCCTTGTCCGTGTTCAATTTGCATATATAACCTAAAAACACGATCACGGGTTCGATACCCTGATTCGGGTCTTCATCACGACAAGAAAACAAAGGTTGTATTCGGTTTAAATTAGATTGAAAGTATTTGGGGCAATATGATGGATATTGTACGTCATAAACTTTTATGAATATGTCTTCTAAAAACGACATAGCTGTCACTTGTCCGAGTGTAACTTTTTGCCTTATTGCGGCAGCCTACTCGCATATTTATGGGTTGATTTTACGTTTGTTGGTGCTGAACTTTTACGAAAATGTGCAAAATGGTTTAGGGTTAAGGAATAAGCAATATTTTTTTATATAATCACGGTGGCAAACAAGCTTATGACCTGCTTGATGGTAAGCAGACACCGTAACTTATGGATGCTTGCGACTCCAGAAGAATCACAAACATATTCATATGTATTTATTGCGATCATATTAATTACATGAGAACCTTACTTACTTATAATTTTCTTACTGGCTAGTCTAGCTGCGTGGAATGAAATCACTAACCTAAATGTTACTAATTAACAAATCATATTAGCTAAACAATCGACCTAGGTACATGCAATAATCGTTACAATTGGCGTTGATGATACCAAGAACTTTAAACCTAAAATGTTACTTCTACACGTTATGTCAAGACTTTAAATTGTAGAAGCATTGTTTTAGAATTCAATAATTAAAATGTATGTCAATTTCTTAATTTGCGATGTCGAATTGAACACTTTGCAGAGTCTATTGACTTGAGGATTCGCTGTGTTGACATTAGATAAGAGTTAATGTCAAGAATGTATTGCATTTCTAAAAAAATATACAGAACATAGCTGGCGATATCTTGTTTTTATGTTGATGCGTTTTCATACGAACACCTTAAAAATATTTCGAATTTTACGTCCCTCAACCGACTTCCCTTAAATTGGTTTTCAATAATGTACTTCTGCACTTTCAGCGAAGTAACCTTCCCCCTTATTAGTCCTAAAAGGTGGAAAAAACCTGTTTAGCTCCACAAAATATTTAATGGCCGCGTCGAGAACTTCCTCGCCTTTCACGGGCCATCTCTCTTATAAAATATTCATATCCTTAAGTTACCTGCCTCATAAATTACTTGACTTTTATACCGCCTGCACAACATCGAGATGGCGTGTTCTCTTATGTTTATATATTTTATGTATAGGCGCCTAAGTTTTTTATAATGGGCCCTCTGTAACAGGAGCAAATATTTAAAAGGACGCTTTCTTAGAGCATCCGCAGTGACTCCTTGTGTCCCAATGTTTTTTTCATTCGGAGAAATCAGGATCTAAAGTTATGACCTTTAAGCAATGTTTCTTGATACCACGAGATTATAGCACGCCAGTCAATATAGTTTTTGAGGTAGTATCAAGTTGAGTCGTTATAAATTTAAATTTTTTTGTGTGAAAAGGTATTATTGGTATTTTTTTGTGTTTTTATTAGAAATCGTTATTAATTATGTTATATAGCATTCTTATTCACTAAAAACTCTACAAAGGCCAACTACTATGCTAGCTTTCAAGATTTTACACGAAACCTAGAAATTAATATATATTTTGGAATAAATTAGATATAATAACACGATTATTTTTAACAAAAAACCGACTCCAAACCCTTAACATAAGATAAGATATAATTTATTGTCTAAACTGTGTTAAACATAAAATGTTATAAAATAATAAGTATCAACAGTAAGCTCATTTCAAACGTACAATATCACAAGAAATATTCATTCAAGTCAAGAAACATATACAAATTAACTAGTCCTTCATTATTCGCTTGATTTTTTTTCTATCGAACGATTTCATATTTACTGGCAACTTATAGTATATTTTAATTCCAGTAAAATATGTGCTTCTTGAGTATACAGGCTGAAATTTTATAGACTGTTCAAATTTTTCCCAGGCATAAAAGATGCCATTTCTGAGAAAAAATTATAGGTAGAATTTTCACAATAAAGTGTGATGTCCGAATAAATAATCAGTAACGTGTGGATAATCGGGAGCTGAATGACGCTCGGGGTTAGCGGTGCGGGGGGAAGGGCGCGCTCACCTATCTTATCTCGACCAAAATTGCAAATTAGTCGCACGCGCATTTCCGCGTGAGCGGTCGTGTAGTTCCGTGTTGTATCTCTCGTAAAAACGCGCGATCGCGAACGAGACACAATAATATTTACGAACTGGTAGTATCCGTGCATGAAGGAAAACTTTGCACCGTTTTTTTTACTAGATATCATTAAAAAATCGTTGTTTCGTCGCGTAGGTTTGTCTCGGCGACCCAACGTGGGGGCGGAGCGAGCGTTAACAACACCTCCCGCAAAATACGTCACCGCGGTATCCAGGAACACATGGTTTTTTAGGATATCTTTCAGCTGCTCTGTCTCAATATTTAAGTACTAAAAGATACTGAAAGAAAAAACACGTACTTTTTATTTTTCGCTAATTAATTCATTGTGAAAATTTGAACAGTCAAAAAAATTTCACCCTGTATAACTAGTCGGCCTTACTGTACATAAGCCATGTAACAAGACGAGAGAGAAGTGCCTATAATACTTTAGGAGTGACTTCAATTCCTTATGGATCTCGTCATCAGATCTTTACCAAAATTATATGTACCTAATCTCAAACAAAAGAAAATACTAAATGGGTTAAAAATTAATGACCATGAACCGACACGCACTTAGCCGGTTTTTTGGAATCAGTTGAAAAGTACACAAACAAAATAGGCTCATCATCATTTAAAATGCTTATTTAACCCAATTCTTATTTACAATTCTCTTTGTAACAATATATTAACATGTTTTAGATAATTTTTCTCGCTACACTAACAGGGTAAAGCGACTGCTAACTCCATTTCACCGCTTTTTCACTCGGATCCTAAGACCTAAACAAAAATGGATTATCTCTTTGCAATCACTGAGGCCTTTTGAAGTGGAGCGCCAAGTTTATGCAACATGGCTGTGTACGAGTATTGTAGCTTTGTACGCTTTGTACTGCTTTGTAATATTACTGTAATACTTAAGCTAACAGGTTAAGTGGTTTATTGTTGCCAGGGGAAAGATTAGGGACATTTTTGTGCATCTAAACTAGGTGTACAGTCGCGGTAGACGACGGCTTTAAGGCGCAGGGTAGGGCAAGCCATTCTCCGTACAAAGGTTGTGCAAGTTTTTTGCGTTAGTTTTGGCACTACAGCATTTAATTTTATTTTTTATTGGTACATATTGGATATACGCGGAACTTGATGTTGAAATTTTGCATTATTTAAAAAAAAAAGCATATGGAGCAAAAATAGTAACTGTAGTGCAAACACAAACGAAGACAAACTTGCACAAAGTTTGTATGGAAAGAGCTTGCCCACCCCTTCGCCTTAAGCGAAAAGGTATAAAGGTGTTAAGTTCCTTGTGAGTTAGATCGTACCTTATTATTAAAAAAATATTTGAAATGTAACTTTTCACTTTGTATAGTGTTAACCTATTTGATTACATAAAGTATCAGACTTATTTTAGGTAAATCATTTGTCATATTTATTATGGGAATTGACCTTTAGCACAACCCTGCGCACGCTCTATGACTTAAGGTACCATAATCACCTCTCAGCTATATAAGTACAACTATTTTCGCCATGTCCGTCCGTCCGTCTGTCTGCCCGCAGCTAAGCTCAGAAACTGTTACTACTAGAAAGCTGTAATTTTAATGGGGAATTACACCGACAAAACGGCAGAATAAAATCTTCAACTAAATTATTACTTTGAAACAAGATTCAAAGTAATATGGGTTTCCTTTAACATTTGAGTTGGAATTTGATTGTGTGATATTAAACTTCTTAGTATTAATTTTGGTTGGAGTCTTCGTAAGTTTTCTTCAATAAATCTCTTCACAGCAGCCGCGTTTTTTTTTTATTATAAATGGGGTTGCTCTTGGCCAGCATCTAGCCTTGGGGCCAAGATGAGACCGACGATGAAGCTAGCTCACCCAGGAGATGTCTATTCACTCGTGCCTTAAAAGCTACTCCTCGCCTCGAGCTTATTGACTGCGGTCAACCTTCACGAAAGTCACCATTAAAAGTAACAAATTCAGCATACCAGCGCCTAACGGTGCTCAGCAGATGGAGTGCGCGCCCAAAAGAATTTTGAAGGCGAGCAGAACACTCGTGCAGGATAGAGAATTAAAAAAAATTGCTCTAAAATCTTCACGCGTCGAATCCATATTTAATGAAAGCGGTACACTTCGACGAGCCACAAAAAACAAATGACGATCGATTTCCCGTCAATATTTATCGCGTTCTATAAACAAAAGTCTGTTGTTTTCTAAATTACACAATTCGAATTTCATAATGTTTACGACTGGCCAGTTGTGCAAAACTTTCAGCGTAGCCTATAAATAACCCCGTAGCATTGTCACCAACGTCCGTAATAGAAGCGGAATGAGCGGTATTTGAACTGCACGCTGCCGGTAGATTGACACTGTTTGCGAGTGTATGTGCGCCTGGTACATGCGGGCCGGTCCGTGCGCAAATTTACCTGCATTGTTTAGGCGTTCCAACGAGCTGGATTTTGCTGGTAGCCAAAATGATAAAGTTGATCCCTTTCAGGGCAAATGTGTGTATAAGGCGTAAACAAAAATTTGTAACATATTAAAATTTAATATGAGCAATAATGAAGCCAAGTTTACAATAATGGGAACGAATTAGGAATGTGATACATTAGTGAAATCATGTGCTAGAGAATAATAATAATATAATAATATTGGGGGACAATCTTACACAAATCGACCTAGTCCCAAACTAAGCAAAGCTTGTACTATGGGTACTAGACGAACATATACATACTTATATAGATAAATACATACTTAAATACATAGAAAACATCCAAGACCCAAGAACAAATATCCGTGAAAAATGCACAAATAAATGCCCTGGCCGGGATTCGAACCCGGGACCTCTAGCTTCGGAGGCAGAGTCACTACCAACTAGGCTAAACAGGTCGTCGTACCTACAATACCTTCTCATGTTTACTTGGGGTCGGCTCTCCTAATCGCTTTTCGCCAACTAAATCTATTCTGGGTCATCATAAGGTGGACCCTGGCTTTGAGGTCATTATTAAAAAACTGCACAAATGCGTGTGCTCGATTTTGTTTCAATATACCTCCTTGAACTCATGTATCACCTTACCTTAATACTAACTTACTAACAGGATAATGGATTATGGAGTCGCGAAGTCCACTACATTTTACCCGTGTGCTTTTTGGTAGTATAAGGACTCTTATGCCCCGTGTCTACATTAATTAATTAACGTTTTCAAAACGGCATATTTGTAAAGCCATCCTAGTTATAATGTCCACGGTACAACACCGCAGTTTTAGTTACTCCGCCACGAAGTGCTGGAACAATATGCCGCTTCCTATAAGGATATCAGTATCAATTGATTATTTTTAAGTTTAGTAAAAAAGTATATTTTGACCTTATATCTCGTTGATGCATACCATGTTAATTTATAGATTTCATGCGTATTTATTTCTTTAATTGCTAGTTAGAATACTTAAATTTTATTTTGATGTTGCGGTATACCGCAATGTGATTATTAGTATCTGTTGTTACTATAGTTTAATTTAATTTTATGATCTCAAACTATCTGAACTATTGCAATATGTACCTATATAATTTTCTTAAAACTATGTTAAATAGGAGAGCTCTATTTGATGAGCATAAATCCAGCGTCGAGGTAGTTACACAGTTCCTTGACTCAAAGCTGAGTTGAAACCCTTTCAACGACGCGTTTTGTACTCAGTTATATTAGTACTTTGAGTTTGTCACAAAGATACTTTAAATGTATGATTCTAAGTTTAAACGTCCTGAATAAACTTATAAAACTTATTTTCTTTCGTTCAGAAACGAATTAAATAGGTATAATAGGCATTTCATGACAATAACCGAACATGGACACCACACTAAGGTGACTTCTTGACTTGGCGAAGCGGTCCGGAATGTGGTATTTTGTTAATTGACGTGAACTATTACATTTGCAGTAAGAATATCAGTTAATAATGACAGCTGACAGCTTTTTGATATCGTACCGCCTCAGGACCAATGAGGTGCTCATCAATCAGAAAGTCCCTTAACCTTAGGAGGCACAGATCAAGTTGCATAATCCTGCAAGAGTGAGTTTAGTCCACTGCATATTAAAACCGTTTTTCTACGGGAGTAAAATCCGTTATGGATACCACCGCACCGCGGGGACAGTGCGGAGGTTATGTCGGACTTGCACCGACTAAAAACCCACCGATAGTCCTCCTCAACTCATTTTGGACGGCTCTGGGATCGTCTTCGGAACGCACGAGTGCCGCCCTAGAGTCACACCTTTAGAGGCCTCGCAGATCGCAGACCCCAACTGCGTCCGTCTTTAACCCCAAGGGCCCCCGTTTAGTCGCCTCGTACGACAGGCAGGGGGGTAGCCGTATTTTATGCCCGGGCTACAATATCTATTCAAAGTTTCTGTTTTGTGTGCACCCATAACACTTTAATTAAAAACTTGTTTGGAATCTGAATTAACAATGCGCTCTGCTGCACTGAGTTCGTGTTCCGTTAATGTATTCATTAATTAAGTTCGTTTGGCTTGCTAATTAATAAACACAGACATTTTTAATTTAGTATTTTGTCTAAGAGAAGAATGAGATTTAGCTTTAGTGGCACCGAAGTTCGTCTGTGCCATGCAATTTTAATTTTAGTCAGACAACTGAAGAAATATGCTCTATTTAACGATTTAAAGCAAATATATTTTGTGGTAAGTGATCTTTAATATTATGTTATTACAAAGTAGATTTAAGACAGAAAAGGGATGCGGAAGACCGTAAAAATTTAGTTAAATCTAATTATTTTATTTACTTATACTCTAAAAATTCCTTAATACTGTAAAAACATTTTTCAGCAAGCCAATTCATTAAAGTTTTTTTTAAATTTTATGAAAGGTAAGTCTTTTGTCGTATCAGGCAGTTTATTGTAAATCCTAATACACATAACGTAAGCGTTCTTTTGTACTAGTGACAGTTTTGTTGGAGGAATATACATTTTGTTGCGATATTGCGACCGGATAGGATTTCTGTATAACTCTTTAACTTGCTGATTACGTAAGATTCCAAACTTACGCTCTACTCGTAACTATGACATTTAGATCAACCTTAGTGATCACCCCTCCGTATTCAGGACACTGGTTTGCTTTCTATTAAGCACCAATTTAATGAAGATTATCGTAACGGTTGAAGCAAAATATTCGTAATTTATAGGCCACCTTCTGATTTCCGAAGGCTGCCAGCCGTCAGTGTTAGTGCAGTGTTAGTGTCAACTGTCAGTCGAGACAGTATCGTTTCTTTTCTGCACGTATACATTTAAATTAGTAATTACTGACTCGTGCGAGGTGCGCGGAAGCAGGCCGATACGAATGCAGTACTTCCAGGCTTTTGCGCATGATCTCACTACTGCACAAATGTAATAGTGTCAGTCCGTCACAAGAGGAAATCTGTCCGATCTCAGTCAACTCACGTCGAAGAACAAAATTTTACATGATCCCACCCCGTTAAGTCAAGAAGTAACCAAAAGCGATTTTTAATCGCAATTGATATTGAAATGTGTCTTTTTAAATAGTTTAAATTTCGCAAGCTATAGGACGGATGATCATCTCGGTCGTCCTTAGATCATTCCAACACTTTAAGTAATCCTGGAGACTGACTTCTGTTGAGAGTGACTAACTTGCATTGCGCATGTGACTCTTCTTGTCGTGTGTTAGTTGTTGGTATGATGGTATCTGAAGCTTACAGTTTCTGCTTATAATGACTTTCAACAGGATATCCCCTAATTGTTTTTGTTTAGTTAAACTGTCAATTTTAATTTGAAAAATAATATTTCGACCTTACGCACACTCGAAAACTTTACGTATTTAATCACCCCTATGTTCTTTATTATCACATGTTGTTGCCACAAGCCTAACAAACGTTGTTTCTTTGTTGCAGTGATCGCTACAGCACACAACATCACGTTACTAGAGGTCCCCCGCTACGGGGACCCGCGACGTGACGCGAATCTCGTCTGTCACTATATGAATGAGAAGGGTGACCCCCCACTCCACTCCGTCAAGTGGTACCGAGACAACAATGAGATCTTCAGATACACGCCGGGCCAGCAGGTAAGATCGTTTATTGGCCGTCTAGGATAATCCTGGTCAACCCGAAAATACAGTATTTTTAACCGACTTCAAGATTTCAAAAGAGGAGGTTCTCAATTCGGTTGTATGTTTTTTTTGAGTTCCATGAGGAAATGTGGGTACGTAGTCTTCTAACATTATAAACATACTTACAGCCATTTTATTTCATTGTATGGAATCTAAAAGTGCACTATCTAAGTATAATAATCTTTTACCGGCCTCCCCATTAAAGTCTGTTTTTTTTTTCTTAAAAATTATATATTCGACATGTTGTCCTGTTGAACTTCGCATTGTAAATATTTTTCCTCTTTTTGTATCTTATCTTATAACTTAGCATTTGTTTGGGAGAAAACGACTGACTGTCAAGTTTGTTTGACCTGCCTACTTGCAGAATAAAAAGTCATTTCATTTATTAATCTATTCAGCCCGTAGCTACCCACTGTTGAGTAAAGGCCTCTCGTTATTCCGCCAGTCTCCTCGGTCCTGTGACAATCTGATCCATTGCTCACATTCAATCCGGCAGATATCATCTGACTATCGACCGGGTGGTCTGCCCGCAGTTTTTTTCTATGACTTTGGCCACCATTCAGCTACCCGTTTCTCCCACCTGCCGTCATTTCTTATTGCCAAGTCTCCCAATTTTTTTTTAAATTTTAACATTATTGCTCAAATAAATAGGTATAGGTGACAAACTTAAGAAAATGATCTGTTGCATGTAGTTGTGACGTTTCGAATAGGCGTTCGTTTGGTTTGTGTCACATTTTAAATATGTCATACAATAAGTCGACTTATTACGTTTTTTACCTATAACAACAAAAGGCGGACATTATAACTCAAAGCATGATTTATCAGACAATTATAGGGCTAAACAGAAACTCGCGAAGGTGAGTGCAAGAGAAAGATACATAAAGAACCCTTAGAGAGAAATATATATATATACATATACATATATATATATATATATTATAACTTATTAGACTATGAAAATCCTGACAGTAGCTTTTAATTTCATCATCCTAGCGTTATTCCCAGTACAATTTCATCTTGAAGGATACCTGGGGTCCACAACCTAATCCCAAGAATTGGCGTAATCCCTAGTTTTTACGAAAGCGACTGCCATCTGACCTTTCAACCCACGGGGGAAACTAGACCTTATTGGAATTAGGCTTGTCAAGTGAGTAGGCAACTCGACTGCTAGAGAGTTCTCAAGCCGCCTGAAGGCCTCTAACTTGGCTTAAAGACTGCTATTATATACAGCAGCCGGGATCAACGGCTTAAATTGCCTCCCAAAGCAGCTTTAAATTCACATTTGTATAATAAACTATACTAAACTAAACTTTATAACATACATGACAATGTACCTACTGTTCCACTCAGCCTCCATCTACATACAATAATTATTAGAACATTGGTAAAATTTCAGTCTTGAGATGAGCAATAACATTTTTTTTAAATAATTATAATAACGTTTATTATGGTAATAAGAGGTACAAAGTTCTGCTTACATTACTTTAGTAGTATAATACTCCCTCCACTTGGATATTGAAATGATGGATTCCTAAAAACAAGACCCGAGCCTCAAAAGGAAAAAACGGAACCCTTTTAGGATCAATTTGTTGTGCATCGGTCTCTCTGTCTTGCAAGACCCTTTATCTAGCGAACGCGTGGAGGTTTTGAAATGAAACTAAAACGAAATACACACACACACACACAATACTGTACAATCCCTGGCAGCTGTGAAAAAATCAAATTTATAAGTTAACGTAAAAAAGATACGGTCGTTTATGTCGCTAAAAAGGTACAATTTCTACACTCTCAAGGGAATCAAAATTTACTTTCCGTCGACCTAGAACTATGAATTTTGGAAAGTAATATCGTCTTATTCTACACAGTACCGGGCAAATACATTTTGAATTAAATCATATAAAATAATTATAGTCCTTAACTTACTTGTATCATAATATCATTATCATAATACCTATATCAAATATTAATTAATTGTCTTGTGGAAGTAATTTCCATCATTGCCTTTCTCCAATTTGGTAATACGGTTTCGACATGTTGTCTTGCTGAACTACGCATTGTAAATATTTTTCCTCTTTTTTGTATCCATGTCCAGATTTACTTATATAAGTTAAGTATTATCATTGTAATAAGCATATTTTTGGGAGAAAATGACTGACAGCCAAATCTGTTTTGGCGTTTTTTCTCGGCAGTGGTTTTTCTTTCAGAAAAACTAGTAGATTTTGACGTGTAAAAGTGCCTTTGCGGTCTACTTACAGAATATTTTTCTTATTCCATTCCAATGTATAACTCCACCTTGAACAACGTATCATTTTTATAATATGCACCTACAAATTTGTACGGAACTATCGGTGGATGAGTCTGACTCGCACTTGTCCAGTTTTTCTTGTGAGGGTGATATTATTATGTGTAAAAAAAGGTAAATATCTCCAGTTTAGGATGTCATTGGAAGTTTGAAATAGAATTGTGGTATTTCGGCCATTTACCGATTTATTAAATATGGCACCATTTTTATTAACATTTACGATGGTGCTATATAGAATTTGTTTTGCTGTATTATAATTTTATAAGATCTGACAACCTCGAGTTCAATTTAACATATATTATACAAGCCCCAAGTTGGGTGCCATTAATGAAAAGTGGCGCCCAACTAGGGGCCTCTAATTATTTCTAATAACATTTTTTATTGATTGCTGGGCTATTAAAATATGTGTAGTGTTTTATATATGTATATATCAATGCGCATTTTGGGACTTCTGCATGACCATTGCTTGCAGAATTAAGTAGTGTATTGCTAACAGACTAAGGATAGTCTGTTGGATCAGGAGATCCTGCTCACAAAACCAGCGGTCCTGGGTTATTATACCGTTGAGGACATTTATCTGAATTATTAACACATTTTTTTTCTATTTTTCCTTTGTTTTTAAGTATTTCTTTATCTATTTGAATTGTTACGCAATGTTTATCGTCCACTTAACTAGTACCTTTGATAATTTTAAGAGTAGGTAGATTTGCGTTAGATTATTTATTTATTTAAACTTTATTGCACACGATGTACAAATATACAAATGGAAGACTTAGGGCCAGTAAAATTATCTACCAGTGAACTACAGAGAAAAAAAGAGACACTTGAAATTAGTGCTGAGTAAATGTTGGAACGTTAGATTATCCCCCAAAAGTTCATCTATTTTTAGGGTTCTGTACGCAAAGGGTAAAAAGGGACCCTATTACTAAGACTCCGCTGTCCGTCAGTCAGTCAGTCTGTCCATCTGTCACCAGGCTGTATATCATGAACCGTGATAGCTAGACAGTTGAAATTTTCACAGATGATGTATTTCTGTGGCCGCTATAAAAAAATATATGTAAGGGAGCTCCCATTCTTTTAAAAATTTGCTCGTTGCGTTCATCAGGCGCTGGGTCTTAAAAAGTATGGGATAACTAAAATCCGACTCGCACTTGACCAACATTCTACTTGATATTATTAATTGTTCTTAATACTGATAAAAATAAATAAAAGTATATTACCTATTATTCAAATTAAATAAAAACGTTTATAATAAAGTGTCTAATGTTGTAGGAACCCTTCGTGCGCGAGTCCGACTCGCACATCGCCGGCTCTTTACTAGTAGCAGCATGGCAAATTAGTTTACTATTTTTATTGCACTATCAAGCCAGTAGTGCCAGTATAACAAGCAATTTAGCAATGTCGACTTATTTGATTGCACCAAAGCAACGCTGAAAAACCGTGTTATGTCATTATTGACGCATAGCAGTATCGATGCAAAGTGAATATACTGTTGATTAAAAAAAGTTATGCACCGCATACTGTCTTTTACTGTCATACACACACACCTCATGAACCACAAACACACACTATACTATAATCCACGCATTCCCACTCACACACACTTGTGCATTATTATTATTCTTATTTTCTGTGTTACCACTAAGGTTGGATTTGTGTTTTGCATTTTTTGTGGACATCTGTCATTGGCTATTGTTATTGTAGTTTAAGTTTTGTATTTTTCATATTGTATTGCTGTTGATGCCCCAAATAAAGTAAATAAAAAATAAATAAATAAATAAATAAAATATAAGTACAGTTAAGAGTCATTGACTATTCAGTACCTACGTATGATAAATAGTAATCCCAAAATATTTATTTTAGTCAACATGTTTGACTTGAAGCGTACTCCATTCACTTACATGCATGCAGAGCTTAAACTTCGCCGTACAGTTACACCACCGGAAATGAGTAGCCAGCGTAACTTCCTTTGTGTACTGCTAAAATTACAAACTATGTTCAGAGACCAAATTAGGAGTGCGGAAATGAAAAAAACTCTCTCATTAATTTCTCTAATTCACTCCCTGTAATTTTAATCGTAGACTTGATGCAAGTAAGTTTTGCAGTCGTATTTAAGGTTTGTTTTTTGTTTGAAGAATGGAATTAGGCTAATAAGTAATTAGTAGTTCTTTACATAAATAGTCCTATGACTAATAATATCTTTGTTGGATGGTTATAAAAACACACATTACATAGCGTTTGATTTACATTGGGCTTCATATTTGCATGTTATCTCGTGTTACACCGGCCAAATTAGAACTTCCAAAGTGTGCGAGAGCCAAATTTAGCAAAAGTGGTAAGATAAAGTGCCCGTTACTTGTAACAATAACTCCTGCAATCCATACTATATTATTATAATTGCGAAAGTAACTCTATCCGACTGTGTGTTACCTAATCACACTTAAATTGCTGAGCTTGAAACTTGGTATGAAGATGGATTGAGACCCTATTAAGGACCTAGGATAGTTTTATTCCAGAAATAATCTCAGAACGGGGTTAAATTAGGTGTGGAAGTTTGTATGGATGATTAAATGTTCCTTAAAAATAAAGAGAGAAAAAAAAGTTGGTACGTAGGTACGAGAAGATCGATTTCAATGCGAATGAAGACGGGGGCAAAAGTTAGTAGGAAGGACATAATAAAAAAATAAAATTCACGTTATGACCTGTGTACCCCTTTGTATCTAAGACTTTTTGCATTCGCAAAACTCGTGCACAAGACTGCTTTTTGGCGACTGCCACCAAGAGAAGCCAAGCTAAGTTTTTATACAAGTAACAAACAGTTTTGTAGCCATTCAGGCAATTTATCATAAAACATATCCCAGTGGAAAGCGGCTTATGTTCCGGACTTATTTCTTACCGTACGTAATGAATGAAGAACATTCTAAAGTGAGGCTATTCGCAACGGGCTTCTTCATGGACAGTCCTTTAAACTTTTTTATCCATGGTATTCACCGAACGATTTTCACACCCTGGTCATCATCCTACCGTTATCCAGCTTAGGGTTGGCTTTGGCATTTGCAGTGGGTTTCACCAACTTACTATTACAGGCTGATCAACGTTATGTATAACGCGAGCAGCCTTAATCCTAGGATTTGTCGAGGTCACTAGTTTTACGAAAACGATTACCGTCTGATCTTCCAATTCAAAAGTAAAACTACCTATATTAGATAAGATAACAGACTGTTAGCTCTGATATGTAAAAACACCGATGAGGTGTACTTGCAGACTAAATATTTGATTAGAACTTAAGAGTGCGCAGTACGTTCGGTTCTCCTTACAAACGTATGTACGCTCTCATTTTAAAACGTCATGCTAGAATAACATGAAACTTTGTATACACAATGGGATCCGGCATATCTAGGTCGGAAATTAGTTTCTGTTGCTTGAAATTATGATGGAGAAAAAATACAACGATTATTAAGGTTTTCATACAGGCCGTAAAAAACTAAAAAAACCGCTGTATTTTTTTTCTTTCACAATTTCTAGCAATAGAAACTAATTTCCGACCTAGATATGCCGGATCCCATTGTGTATACAAAGTGTCATGTTATTCTAGCATAGCGTTTTAAAATGAGAGCATAAATACGTTTGTATTGAGAACCGAGCGTACTGCGCCCTGTTAATGTATTTATCTTCAATTTTAGCCGGAAACCCGCACATTCAACACTACAGCCGGCGGCATCACCCACCGCGACTGCAACCAGCACCGCTGCGGCATCAGCGTGGTGCTGCCCAAGCATTATACTACCAGGATATCATACACGTGCGAGGTGTCTACTGAAGGCCCTAGGTTCGCCGTCGTTAAGCAGACGAAGAACTTGACAGTTGCTGGTGAGTCAAAAGTATAAGTAAAAAAAAGTATAAGTAGTTTATTCTTCAAATTATCATGTGCATATTACATGCACCTATGGACGTCAATAAACTACTATGATGAAATGTATTATTTTGACGTGTAATGTGTAAAATCATTGCAAATAAATGAGTATGAGTATGAGTATGAGTACCACCGGTTCGGAAAATTACGTGAAAGAAACTTAGAAAGTTCTCTGTGAGAATGTTCCCATGAGAACTTTAACATTTTGTGTAGTATATAATATTACACGCCACATATTAGTAAACCAGGCAGGCATAATCTTTAAAATGGCATGTGACTACGTCGGTCCTGACACGGTAAGATTGTTTATTAAATTTAAGTTCCAGAGAATATTCTCCATAGAAGTTTCGCAACTTATGAAACTTCTCCTCGGTACATTGCTAAGTAGAAAACATATTTTCGCGATAGATTACCCGTGCAGGACGCTATCACTGCCAAACATCCCTATCCATGATGTAATCGTTTATCTTATAATATGCTCTTGAAATAAGTGTTTGTTTTACTACAGATTTGAATTTAGAATTGCTAAGTTCAGTAATGTGTTTAGTAATTTTATTGTAGAATTTGATACAATTTCCCAAGAACGACTTTTTCGCCTTTACAATTTTTCGTCCGTTTATCCAAATTCTTCCTAACATACATTATTATTTCAAATATGTATAAGGACGGCAGGGTTAGAATATCTATTTCTTTGAAAAATTCTCTTAATGAGTCACGCGACCCCAAGTTATAAATTGCTCGGATAGCCCTTTTTTGCAAAATAAAAACAGCTTCAAGTCTTATGTAAACCTAGTCAACGTCAGAAAAGAAATGTCAATTTTGCTAACGAGTTATTTTAAATTAAAAATAGTAAAAATGATTTACTGTCGCAAAAAAAGCATATTCAAAAATACGAATACACAAAGGAAAAAAACAGGATCGGTGTGATAATAGGTACGGCCTCAGCGTTTGCTGCTAGCCTGGTCGGCTGTACAGCGCTGATTTTCAGCCCGCATCTACTTCACAGCTCAAAACAGAAAAGGGGAGCGTTCGCTTGACTATTCGACCAAACAGGAACTTTATACGACTTTATACTTGAGTATATAATTGGTAATGGTATTTCGGGTTAAAGACATTTATTCCTCAAAAGAAATATTACATTTGACTTGATGAGATAAAATATTTTAAACATTGTTTTTGAGTGTTAACAAGTAGGTAGGTACAAAAGTTAAATTAACTAGCAATAACAAAAACAATCCACAAACAAGTTAACAACTAAACCAATTTGTAACAAAACATATAATATAAATCGGTAATCAATCAAATCAACTAAATGTGCAATACTAAAAATATGAGACGGGTAGTCTCGCTGTATTAGCGGGACACACAGCGATAACTCGTTGCAGTGGCCAGGGTTGCATTTAGATGAGGGGGGGTTTTATTTAATATGTGCGCTTTCAATTTATTTTTGAATGACGCCAAATATATTTCGTTAAGTTTTTAAATGAATTACACAAAGAGTCAAGACAAAAGTCTTTGACCAGTGTGTGTTGCCAGTGATGACATATGGCAATGAAACGTGGTCGCTTACTATGGGCCTCATAAGAAGGCTCAAAGTCACCCAAAGGGCAATGGAGAGAGCTATGTTGGGAGTTTCTCTGCGTGATCGCATCAGGAATGAGGCCATCCGCAGCAGAACCAAAGTGGCCGATATAGCCCTCCGAATCGCTAAACTTAAGTGGCAGTGGGCGGGGCACATAGCACGTAGAACCGATGGCCGTTGGGGCGGAAAGGTTCTCGAGTAGCGACCACGTACCGGAAGGCGTAGCGTGGGCAGGCCCCCCACACGGTGGACCGATGACCTGTGAAGGTCGCGGGTGTCCGCTGGATGCGGGTGGCGCAGGACTGGTCATTGTGGAAGTCTTTGGGGGAGGCCTATGTCCAGCAGTGGACGTCTTTCGGCTGACATGATGATGATGACACAAAGATTCTAATGTCTCTGTGTAGATAATTGTGAACTGCTTAGCTACTTCTGCTGCTGACTGGACAATTAAACAACCGTCAAGGATCAGTTGCGAGGGATGTCTCGGGTTAGTAAAATAACTAATTTAACACTTAGAGAAGAGGCACGAAAATACATAATAATAAAATATTAGATATCAGAGCATTTGGAATCTTCTGAAGAGCAGCCTGTCAAGTAACCTGTCATTCAGTCAGGCAAACCAATTCCATTTCTGCTCAAGGTGGGCTCTGTAACAGGAGCAAAAAATTTAACGGTTCACTATTGAGCGAACTAGCAATTATTTCCAAGTTTCAAAACATAGCTTACGTGTATTTTATTATTCTTCTGGAGTGATATTAATACCTAACTATTAAAAAAAAAAGTTGACAATTGTTTTTATGTAGGTGATTTCTATAGTTTTAAACATGTTCAAATAATTAAGTTATCTTCTTTATGCTATTTATTGTATCAACACATTCATATACATATATACAAATCATTTGACAGTCGCTAAAATCTACAGGTTATTTATAACCGTTATTTTAGTAAATATTATCTATATATTTTTTCTGTTTGTTGCATACTAGCTAATTTTCCTTGTCACTAAAGAGAAGTTGGAAATCAAATTATATTTTATTTCTTATGCCATCTACTCTTAAGAAAAACTTAGACTTCGATTTTATTTCTACGTTTGTTGGTCAAACTATAGCTACCTAAAATCACAAGAAATCTACGCTCAGTCCACAGCCACGACGCTATAAAAGCCACAATAAATATTTCAAGTAGCCCACTAAACCCTCTTAAATCGCAAAAGCATCCAACAGGGATTGCAAGTGCAGGGCAATCAGTCAGTGTCGGTACTGTCGGTGCAATTTGCGAGAGAGAGACGGGGATGTATAGCGTGACCCGTCTCTCGGTTGAGAGGATTGTAAAATGAGATACTGCAATCGTTTGCTACACTTCATAGCTATCTGAGAATAATTCTGAGAAATTGGTGATCAAGATTGCCTTTGCTTTGGTTCGCTTGGTTCTTGAAATTTTACTTTTTTTCAAGCTTTATTATTTATTAACTGTTTATGATTAGATTTTTAATCTGACGGCTGAACTTTCTCAGATTGCCTTTACAGACTTAGCCACGTTTTTATTTATTGCACGATTTAAAAAGTACAAATAGCGGATTACTAAACGGCATTATCTAATAGTAAATCAATGGGCTAAGCAGAAATATTTAGTGAGGCATTTAACTGCTAGCGGTTTTAGTATATAAAATATTCTGGGTTTGGTGCAAGATCGTTTTTACTGCTTCCGTTTTGAAAAACTAACTTTATGCTTCTTTAATGAAAGATAGGTACGAGTACCAGACAAAAAAACCCACGCAATGACAGCATAATCACAAAATAAGTTTCTATGGTTGAGAAAACAAAATTAAACGTTACATTTAAAGCTAATTTCACATTTCATGGTGCCGCGGTGGGAAGGCGGTTTGATTTTAGGTAAGGAAGTTATCAGCTGTCACTGACAACTGTCATTCGAGTCAGTAAGATTATTTTACTGTGCGCCTATATTTAAACTAGTGGCTCTGTGAGCTGTAGACCTCGAACCTGCTCACAAAATTTCACGAGAATCGGTTGAGAAATGCGACCTGTAGGGGTGAACATCCGGACATACAATACGATAAAATTTTGTATATTTTTTCAAATTTCAAAATATCCTAAAACTGACTTGACAATAATATTCTATATAACATTTATGATGAGAAATGCGATCTGTAGAGATGAACATCCAGGCAGACATATGTTATTTCTTTTAAATTAAAAAATTTCCAAAAACTGACTCGACAAAAAAATCTTTCTAATTATCGAACCTGCTCACAAAATTTGACGAGAATCGGTTGAAAAATGCGACCTGTGCAGGAGAACATCCGGACAGACAGACATACGAAAGAATTTTTGTCGAAACTTGAAACGGAGACGCTTCGCTCGCTCGGTCAATAAGTGCCTCTGGACTGGCGCTGGGTGCACGGAAGCGGAGCGGGACGAATGCTTTACTGACCCGCCTCCAAGCATGATATGCGCAAATCTAATACCGACCGTATACCGACAAGTGAGGAACCTATGTGACATCATCACATAAAAGTACTTACAAAATACTTCATGCCGATCTCGCCCCGCGAAATCAGGATGGAACCTTAAACTTACAAAGTATTTCTTGGCCGAGCAGTAGTATTTCAACCGCAGCTAATAAAAGCACTCATTTACTCGGTGTGCATAGTTCCAAAGGAATTCTTTTGGGCGAGACGACGTTGAGAAATGGCGTCTTTCTTAGATCTCAGCACTATTTCCTTGATATACGTTCACTCGTACTATTTTAGCGTTAAACTGTCAGATGGAGACGTTCAATTAATAGTACATTACTGCAGAGGCCGTGAAGTAAGTTCTCTCGTTTTATCCGGCCTAGTCTACGACTCGGCCGTTTATCCCAAACTCGTCCAGCAATCCCTGTTCCGGCCGACGATTGTATAGTACTTTTCTCAAACATGTTAGAAAAAAAAACAATAAAAAAAACTAAAAAATATAGAACGTCCAAAAATCACGACAAATAAAGGAAATGAAATAAAATCACGAAAAAGGCTACAAAATACAAGCACCATTTAAAAAAACACGAAAGAACTTAAAAAATACCAAAAAACACGTAAAAACTACCAAAAAACATGGAAAAACCAAAAAAAAATGTCGAAAAGTACAAAAAAAATACGAAAAACTTTTAAAAAGTCCAAAAACATCAAAAAACACAAAAAACGCTACAAAATAACACGAAAAAAACTAAAAAAATACATAAAAAATCGAAAAAAAAACAACAAAATACACAAATACAAGAACGATAAAAAACCGGAAAAATTAAAAAAAAGACCAATTTACATGACAAATTAAAAATATATATACATAAACGTGGCGGTTGGCTCTATGTAATATTTCCTTTATCAGTTGATTTTAGTAAGCAAATTTAAAAAGTTAGAGCAGCGGACAGTATTCATTGTACCCCAATATTTATTTTATTTTTATTTACTGTAACAAGTTTTTAGTCATGGTTTGAATTTTTCCTCAATTTTTCTAAATCTAAAACAAACATCACAGGTACTTAAGATTTTATCTGAAATGCTTCTCAATATTTATTTAGGGCAATTCAAATAAGGCTCCCGGAAATGGAATAATAAATGTTCCGGGTGATATCTCTATCATTAACTGCGATATTTTCCGGATCATCCGGGATTCCTCTTTGATCTCGCAGATTGTGTGAATTGCACGGCGTTGTGTTCAACTTAAATCAAAAATATTTAATAAGTCTGTAGAAAAAATTACAAAGGTAATACACACATTAAAGATCTTAAATCGCAAGGGCTTATTAACATCTCAAAGATTGAAAATACATTAAAGATCGACATTATATCAGGCGAAAGACTTCCACGGCTAGGAATACGCCTCCCGGGTCCTGCGCCTGTCTCGTAACCTTTATCAAGTCATCAGTTCACCTTGTGGGGGGTAGGAGGGGGTGCAGTATGAACATTTAGATTTTAATATGGATTGATTTCTGATTTATTAAAGTGAAAAAGCACGTGAGGTTCGAAGTATTTGGCGGTCTTAGGTCCCTGCTTGCTTACCCCAATGTTATATTGTGTGAATATTTGGATTTAATGACGTAGATTTGACAACTTTAATTTACGAAGGATAAATATAATTTGGCAGTTTTGAATGTATAAATGAATGATCTGTTGGCCTGTTTAGTTCAGTTGGTAGTGGCACTGCCTACAAAGCTGGAGGTCTCAGGTATTTATTTGTTTAGGTATGTTATTTATTTAATGAAAGAAATTTTACAGCAAGTCTCATGTGGATATATTATCTTTAGAGCGCTCGTGGTCCAGCGGCACCCGCCTACCGCGTGCGGTATGCGAGGTTAAGCAATGTGGGCGCAGGTCAGTTCTTGGATGGGTGACCGCTTTGAGTGGTTACTAACTGAGTGCTCTCGTGTTTTGGAAGGTACGTTTAGCCGTTGATCCCGGCTGCTGTCTACGACAGCAGTCGTTAAGCCAAGTTAGAGGCCTTCGGGCGGCTTGAGAACTTCTAACAGTCAAGTTGCCCACTCACTTGACAGAGGGGGGTCGAAGTTGCACCACGTCCGTAGGAAGTACCCACCGTTACCCTACACGTGACCCCTGGGTGGTGCTAAAAGTGCAACAAAAACTAGCAACCGTACTTGTCTTCTCGAAGATCTCACGGTTCGTAAATAAATGCCATACGATTAAATAAAATTATCTTTAGAAAGGACAATGTCAAATGGCAAAATTGTATGCTGCACAACCTTCAAAAACAATTTAGAAGTACCTATAAAGCAAGCTTCGTTGTATTTATTTTCACGTTTGCGCGTACAGAGGGTCCGAGAGAGGATGTGGAAATTAACTGCATGCAAAATTATGGAAATAGAGTTACAACTTATGATCGCTAATAGCCGTACACGTTTGTTAGCGGACTACGAGGGCTGCCTTTTAAGTTCTGTCTTTTGCAAACCTCCCGTGATTGCATAAAAAAGAACTAGTGTCATCTTAAAATATTTGAATTTAGAATTCGAAAACAAAAGAATGACTCGAAATCGGCCCAACTGTTTTAGTACAGCGTTCGTTCAAAGTTGACAAGTCAGTTGTGAAAATGGAAATTTCGAAGGAAAATTTACGTGCGATAATTTTTTACAACTTCAAAAGGGGCTTAACGCGACTTCAGTGCTTCGAAGAGTTGACTACGGTTTTCAATGATAAAGCACCATGCCTGCGGACTGTGGAACGCTGGTATTTAGAATTTCAATAGCATACGAATATGATTTTAAAAATCAATAAAACAACAAATACGTGGAACTGAAATCATCTCCACACAGCAATTGTCCGTCTTACACTTTTCGATTTCCACTTAAGTTTCCTACTCGTACGTACGGGTATCCGCCCCATGCTAGACATTCAACCAATATGTTACACTTACAATCTTATCTCTTACTAATAGAGTTGAACAATAGATTTCAACTATTGATTATGAAGCTGTCTTATATAGGGGCGTTTATCTCAAACACGACGTCGGCATATTTAAAAATTTGTTGGTTGATAATTATGACTGACAACCTGTCCCACTAATAATTAAATGAGCAACAGAGCAAATTGCTCTGAAACCGTTATGTACGCTGACGCTGCATCACAACCCACCGCAGCACTTTACACAGTCGATTTTCACGGTACAATATCTCAACACATTTAAGCCCTATCGACTACACAATGACTAACCATTTTGAACCCTGTCAGAAGGAGATAAGGTCTACTAATAGTAACTACTTGCTGTTGGTATCGCTTCATACTGGCCCGAAATATGCATTGAAAACAAACCCACCACGTCTCTTTTACATTGATTAAGGATCGTTGAAGAGTGAAAGGGATAGTATAGATCCAGTGTTTGTAGTGACTTTGGTGAATATGTGAAATTGGCAGCCATTAAGTTTAATGAGGCTTTAAATGAAAACAGCGTGTAATTTATAGGGGAATTCGGTAGTGTTCATACTTTGTGGTAAATAGACTATCAATTAGCTAAAAGTGATTAAGAGAAGTAGCAACGCCAGATGGTTTTTTTTAATAACACACCTATCCTAAAACCTATTAATCTAAGTTATAGGGTCTAAGTTATACAAGGTGAAATTTTATTGACTGTTCAAATTTTCACAGTGGATTCCTAAGAGAAAAATAAGAAGTACGTGTTTTTTCTTTCAGTACTTAAATATTGAGACAGAGCAGATGAAAGATATCTTATCCACTCACGTGCTCTCCGCAACTAGGGTTGCGACTTGGGAAAACGTACAGTGCTCTCGCAACACTAGTTGCGAGTTGGAGTTCCAACGGTTTTTAAATTGTTGCTATGCGGAACATGCACAGAACGCTTTTTAATTGAGTTATATAGGTAGAGTATGAATGTGGCAACATTAAAAAAAATTAAAACCGCAGTCTACGGAACAATTTTTATAAAATATAAAAGTTGTTTTCATGACCCTCGAAGTTCGGTACGTCAGCGAGAGAGCTCGCGATTAAAAAATGCTGTGAGCAATCAATTGTGCATTTTTTAATTGGTATTATATACCAAATTAATCCTGGTTTACTGCTTCATAAGACGAAGCATATATTTCGATACTAATTAAAATGGAATGTAATAAATTCTTCCAACAAAGTACGTTGAGTGATGAAAATTTTGCGAGGTTAATTTTAAATCGTACATAATTATGTGATTATGCCATATTTATATACTAGGCTATTAAAATCAATAAATGCGTCTATTAAAATCAATAAATGCGTCTATTAAAATCAATAAATGCGTCTATTAAAATCCACTTTTAATGAACAATTAGGTATGTTCTATGCAGGATTAGGTGAATGAACTTGTGACGTCTATAAATACTATTGTACGCAACTGTGGTTGCACAAGGCACTTCCGCCGATTCGCGTCGGATCCACGTATTATGTCATAAGGCGTGGTGCACACTGGGCTATTCTCGCAGAATGGTTTAATTTAGTTTATTCATTTTTGATAGGTTCTTTTACGCATACTAAGTGGCGGCCCATTACCAATGTAACTGCTTACCTTTTATTTATGAATGTATGAAGTAGAGGTAGGGTTCACTTTTACTTGTTCAACTGATCATATAAATTTATAAAATTCACATATTCCATGTAATGGTTCAAATAAGAATGTATGGTTTTCTTTTTTCAAAAAACCAGTTCTGAGGGCCTACTCCGAACTTCGAAAATCGAACTTCGTATCGTGCCGTCCCTTTCCGTCATATAGTGTATAACACAAGAGTGAAAGGGACGGCACGACACGAAGTTCGATTTTCGAAGTTCGGAGTAGGCCATCTGATTTTGACTCGTATTGACCGTTATCTCAGTTATTTGTAGCTCGCATATAAACTATTGTATAGTCGTTTTAACTTAACACCCAAAAATTTGCAGTGAAAACCACGTACCAATAAAAAATACTTACCTCACAAAATAAGTGTATGAATTTTGTTGTTACTTGTGATGTATTTTTTTCAAATATTAATTTAATTTAATTTCTTAAATTTTCATTGTAATTTTACTCGTTAGTGGTTATGGGATGTGTCAGGCAAGGATTCAATAATTATTTGTGCAATAAGAGAGCAGTTTTTTTTACGACGAGTAATAATTTCGAATCCCGAGGTAGCGAAGTATGCCTTAGTCGAATCACTATTAGGGAGCGGGGCAAGTGATTCTATGATAGATTTTATAGCGTATCAAGGGATTCGAATACACGATATGCATATAGGTAACTTTGCTCTCGTGTACCACACACATACCACATCACATAAAACTTACCACCTCAGCAATGAGAACCTGTTAGAGTTAAAAAAAACTTGTTGGGGTGCCAAATAAATATATGTCCTATGTCCAGCAGTGGACGTCCTTCGGCTGACATGATGAAATTACAATATAGTCAGTTCTGGTACCGTACCTACTACTACTATACTACGCAACGCAAAAGAGGGGGGTTATAAGTTTAATGTGTATATCTGTCTGTGGCATCGTAGCTTTTATTTAAACTGGTGAACCTATTTGGTTGTCTTTTTTTCAGAGCAGGATTTCCAAGAGAAATTTAGTAGTATCTTATAGCCGTGGATCAATATGACTGAAGCAACTATAAATGCCTAGACACGTAAACACGAGGTCATTGAGATCTGATATGTCGAGCCAAAAAGTTGCAACTATTATGGTGTGTATGTAAAAAATACTGCATTTTTAACTCCTCGAATTTATAATAAGTTAATAACATAACTTTTCTCTCGGGAAACGATAATATTAGTAAAACATGTTTTATCAAAATCGGTTCAGCCATTGTTGAGATATATAACTTTGAAATGAAAATATCGGCGGTTTTCCAACTTTTCTACTTTGTCAGTTATTCTATATCACGACAGCCAAAAATATTTAAAATAAAATGCCAAACGTTATTATTACTTCAAGAATATATAATTAAAGTCACCATGAGTGTACCGCTGTTAATTTCGTATTAGCATTGTATAAGTCATATGTTAAGGATCTGTAACTATTCGTAATTGATTTAATAAGAAATGTAAATTTCGTAATTTCAATATTGACGATCACTGCGTGAACTGTGGTTTCGTTGCGCACCAGTGTATCCCGTCCTATATCGCCGCCATGATTAAATTTTGACAGCGCAGGTCCGCCGGAGTATGTCCGTTAGTTTGAGTCGGGACTTTTGCGTGGGTTTTTGTATACTTTTGAAATGAGAACAAAAATATAAATCGAGTTGTAGTCGGTCGAATATCTATCAAGTTGTGAAGTGTAACATGTGTAGTATATGTGTTAAGAGTTTTATGTGGTTTGAAGTGTATGGAATTATTTTTAATCGGGCGTCAAAAGCGGCACTCATTACGTTAGGTATGTAAGGCTATTTTTTGTTATTGATAATTTGTGACAGAAATTGTTGCGATTTTGACAAAATTGGTACTTGTTATTTGAAGATTAATAGTGTCTCTATCTACGTCTGACAATATTTTTGTACTCGTTTGCCTAAATTATTTATACAAAAATCATAAACAAACTACACTATTTTGCGATGAAACTGACAATGTAAACATTGCAAATGAAAAAGGTTTTATGCAAAATATTTCCCCGGGATCATATACTTTATTTGGTATCAATCGAAGCGTAAACTATTACAGTTTTAAATAAACATAAGATTTACATATGTTATCGATTTAGATTATAAAATAAAAATATATTTATTGCAAAAGATCTCATTCGAAACGGTATGTAAAGTTTGTGACTTTTTAAAAAAATATTTTACTATGGTGACCTATGTAATTAATTATATAAACAAATTGCCTGTTCCTTTAGCTTTATAACATAAAAAGAATCATAGCATAAAGTTAAGACGAAGCCAGGCAACCGATTTATTAACAACACAAGACAATGCGCTGCTAATGCTCGGTGAATCTTGAGCACTTTAGACCACCTTTTTTTTTAACGCGAGCACTTGAGTGGTTAAAAAACCATGTGATCGTGGATACTGCGCTAAAGTATTTTGCGGGAGGTGTTGATAACGCTCACCCCACCCCCACGTTGGGTCGCCGAGACAAACTTACGCGCCAAAACAACGTATTTTTAATGATATCTAGTAAAAAAAAAACAAACGTTGCAAATTTTCCTGCATGCACGGAGTACTACCGGTTCGTAAACATTATTGTGTCTAGTTCGCGATCGCGCGTCTTTACGAGAGATACAACACGAAACTGCACGACCGCTCACGCGGAAATGCGCGTGCGACTAATTTGCAATTTTGGTCGAGATAAGATAGGTGAGCCCGCCCCTACCCCCGCACCGCTAACCCCGAGCGTCATTCAGCTCCCGATTATCCACACGTTACTAATTATTTATTCGGACATCACACTTTATTGTGAAAATGTTACCTATGTTTTTTTTTCAGAAATGGCATCTTTTATTGATACCTAATGCCTGGGAAAAATTTGAACAGTCAATAAAATTTCACCCTGTAGGTCTTAATTAATAATTGTAATTGTTAAATTCTATGTCTGCCTGAAATTTTCTTCTACTTCGAATCTTACGGTTCTTTAAAAAACCGTTGGCAATTCGTTGATCTAATATCTGAATTTTTGATATTCCGACATAATCATTCGTTTTGACAATATCAATTTTCATTCGAATTTTGCAAGTTGATCAGTGTAAGGGCAAGGAGCACAGCATAATCGGGTCACAACAAGCAATCAAACAAAACAAAAATTTGGCAGCACTGTAGAGGTAGAAGTAGAATAGAGTTGGAACTTGGAATCTCTGTGTTGTGTCGTGTTGGAACAATAGCATCGTCCTTGCCATGGAGTTCTATGGTACCATATTTTTATTGTATTATTGTTAGTATTAAGATTTGACATAATTATCAATTAAGCGGTCCTCTAGTACGACATTTGTATATTATTTCATTATTATTACATTCTGACATATGACTTATTTTCATTCATCCTTATATTGTTTTATTTATACTCATTTGTTTCAACATTGATGTTCTGCGTTCACTTAATATTATTATTTTACGTGCTGAAAAGTATAAATTATTTTCTATTTAAATTTTTAAGATACTTATTTCAAATTATTATTGTAAAACGATCGCTATATGACCAGTAGTATAGGCAAAATGTGTTCCTAACTACTCGTTGCTGTCGTAGGAGTCAGCAATGGGAATAGTCTGCTTATATCACTGCAATATCACATCTTCTCCACCTGTAAACCCATAAATGCTTGGAGTGGCACTAAAAATCAAATTCCATATGCGCTGCTTATCCCTTTTGGAAATAAAAGCTCGAGTTTAGTTTATGTACCTTTAGATATTTCTCACGCTACTTTTTTAAAGTCATCACCAACCACCATACAGTTGAAATTGATTCATATGCTGCCTCCCAAGCTAGAAATCCCGGGTACGACTCCCGGCCAGGGCGTTATTTGTGCATTTAGCACGGATATTTGTTCTTGGGACTTGGACGTTTTCTATGTATTTATCTATATACGAATGTATATCGTCGTCTAGTACCCATGTTTTTGCTTAGTTGGGAACTAGGTCAATTTGAGTAAGATTGTCCCCCAATAAAAAAATATAACAAGTATTATTACACCATGGAGGTGGTAAAGTAAAATTTGACCTGCTTGATATGATGATTCCTTGTGTTCATCGCTAGAGACAATTACAGCTCCCCACTCTCAACAGAACGTATCCTCGGGAGCTCTGGCGACCTTTTTCACCTCCAGGAACACAACACCACCTACAGAGCAAGTGATATATTTAAGTATTCATTGATTTATATTGTCTGCAGTAACGATGAAGCAGGACCCGGTGATCACTGGGGTGCCGAGCAGTGTATCACTCGGCGAGGACGTTCTCCTGAACTGTTCGGCGGGGCCTGCCATGCCGCCCGCCAACATACAGTGGTACATCGACGGGAAACCAGAGATCGTAAGTAACTTCATCAGCCTATGACCTATTATATACGTCCTACTGCTGGTTACAAGGATATCGTCCTGCTTAACTGCTTATGCTGCTTGCTGCTGCCCACCATTTGGCTCGCAAAAGTACAGTGGGACATTGGCGGGAAACCAGAGATCTTAAGTAACTTCCGTCCATCCCATTGCTGGATACAAGAGTGGAGCAGCTGAACTGCTTCGTGCAAACAGGAGATTGTAAGTAATCGGGAATTGGAGTCCCGCATGAAAACATAAATGTGCTGTTCGATAGTCAGATGTAATGACTTTTATTATTAAAAGGTAACCTATGAACAAAAGGCCTAGCTTCTAGTGCATCCTTGTATAGTTCTGTTGTAGTCAGCTTCGTCAGTATTCAATATACATAAGTAATGTATGACTAGGTATGGGCGGCTTGAGATCATATTACAGCAGGTTCATTCTGTTGAAAAATCCGTAAGAATACTTGTCTGAGTACTAATGACTAATAACGACACCCAACAAAAGAAAACCGGAGCCGGAGATAAAATTGGCAAAAGCGTGACTGCAACACAAATAACTGTGCTATTTAATTCTGGAGTAGCCCCTTCATCTACGTGGCCCTACGCTATTGATTCTACAAGCTATTATTTAAATTACAATGTTACTTACGAGTATAACAACCTAAATATGTATGTTAGGGTCAAATATTGCTACTGAATTTTAAACCAGTTTCCAACTTCATACCATCTTCAAATGTTAAAGTTAAAGTGTATGTTAATGTTGTTTTTTTTTTGACGAACTGTCAACTATCAATAGTTTAAAGTCCACAGCAAATTGATTGATGTCTGTCCGTGCGGTGCGCGACGCGGTTGATCCACTAATGCCGGTTCATTTATGTTCAGCTTCCGACCTCAATCACATATAATTTTATAGCATCTGAATTAGATTACTACAGTAAGCTCAATCGTTTTTCTGGACTGTTATTACGATTGTTGCCCGCTCTTTCGCAGTGAATTATATTATGAAAACTTTTTGTTTGTCCACTAGATGCCCCACTGGGAAGGCAACCCGGACACAATAGTCGCCAACGAAGAGGGCATGCGCATGAGCTGGCGGCCGCTGCGACTGACGGTCAGCACGCCACGCGGGGCCGTCGCGGTGAGCTGCGAGGCACGGCAGCCGGTGCGACCGCCGTATATGCGGGTTACGAACGTCAGCCTCGCCGTGGCGCGGTCGCCCCATCTATCCATGTTCACCGCTTCGGGTGAGTGACTAGGGCTCATATTTAATATACGTACAGTTACACAAAACGCGTCGTCTTTGCTGCCTTGGCTACCCCGAGAGGATGGGAGAAAATCGACAGTTGAAGAGAGCATACTTGGACCAACTGGACGTCCTGTGAGTCGCCCCAAGTATCGCTGGAAGGGTTTGTTAGACGCGGTCCTGCAAGAGCTCAGAGCCAGTGCAAGCTGGCGAGAAATTGCGCAGGAACGGGCAAGGTGGCATACTCTGGTGCCGGAGGTACGCATTTTGGGTCGTCGTCCCAGCTCAGTTATTAAAGTTAGACACGTCGTAGATAGATCCGCAAGGACCCACATGGTGGACTGACGACCTGAAACGGTACCAACATTATTAAGACAATATTCTTTCACTAGTACTTTGCCCCAACGAAAAATGTTTTTTTCAAACAATTACTCTACTGGACTATAGAGTACATAAATTCGAGTGAATCTATCATAATTCATCGTCCATGTTTACCCGCGCCATCTGTCCGTCTGTCCGCGCAATTATCGTCTCCCAACCATCAATCACCCCGGGTTCACTCGGAGTTTTTGACTGAGTGCCTGATTAAGTATTTTTTATTTTATTTATGCATTGGTTTGCGCTTTTGGAAGATTGTCGGAAAATTTTAGCTGAACGAATTTATCATTAGTTAGTTAATTAACTATGTAACGTGTCTTGCTAGGTAGATCTGTCATTTTAGCACAGAATGTTTGTTTGTTTCGTTTGTATTCAAATAAACATGTTTCAACGCATTGCCCTGCATGCAGCCAAAGCTTAATGATTAAGCGATAAAAGATTTAAAGCAAAACTGAAGATTTATTTGGGGTAGGAACCCTTAATAGTTCACCATGTCCGCCCGTCTGTCCGCAGCTTAGTGCAGTAACCGTTACTAATAAAAAGCTGTAATTACCTACAAGCTTTGCATAGTTTGGGACTAGATCGAAATATTGTATTGTATTGTTGTTGTGTTTAATATTGTTCGAAGTATTGTATTGTTTGACGACCCGTTTAGCCTAGTTGGTAGTGACACTGTTTGTGCGTTTAGCACGGATTCTGGTCTTGGATCTTGGATGTTCTCTATGTATTTAAGTATGTATCTATACTAATATTATAAAGCTGAAGAGTTTGTTTGTTTGTTTGAACGCGCTAATCTCTTTGTAATTATTTTTGTGTTGAATAGTCAATTTATCGAGGGAGGCTTTAGGCTATATAACATCACGCTGTGACCAATAGGAGTGAAGACGCGGAGAAAGTGGCGGACAACAGCTAGTTTATCTATATAAGGGTTTATATCGTCGTCTAGTACCCATAGTACAAGCTTTGCTTAGTTTGGGACTAGGTCGATTTGTGTAAGATTGTCTTCCAATATTTATTTATTTTATTTTATTCAGTGTCCACCAATATTTATATTTATTTCTTTATATTTGTTCACAGGCTCAAACTCGGCGCGTGCGCAAGCGGTGCTGACGCTGCTCGTCGTTGCCTCGCTGCACCTATTGTGTAAAAGTGCCTTGACTGAATAGTTTATGACTAATGTAAATGAACCGTTACGTATGAAGGGTCATTCGCAGCTTTTTGCTGTGACGTGAGTATCCAAAAATGTATTTTTTATACCACGTCTGTGGCAAACTAGCTGAAGGCCCACCTGATGTTAAGTGGTCAACGCTTATGGACGCTTGTAACGCCAGAGGTGTCACTTGCGCGTTGCCGACCTGTAAGAAACCATTTCACGCCTTTTCTAAAGAGTCCCCATGCTGTAGCCCATTGGGAATGCCACGGCAGGGAGCCCATTCCACAACCTTAGTGTTATGTTTCTGTTATGTGTACTGCTTCGCTAAAAATATATCGTTCTTAATTGATTTAGGTATTTTAAATGAGAATGAATAACATCTTGTTCATCTGGAAAGTCTAAAAAAAGCTCTACCACTTTTTAAATCAAATATAAGTTCCCTGCCAAAGTTATCCCGAGGGACTACCGTATACGGTTCTTCAAAGAGTGTATACATTTTTAAAGGGTTGGCAACGAGGATGTGACACCCCTGGGCTTGCAGGCGTCCATAGGCTGCGATGACCGCTTACCATCTGATCAGGCGGGCCGTACGCTTGTTTGCCAAAAACCTGTCGATAAGGGGTAAACCGCATTCTCGACTAACTGTACAATACAATACAATATGCTTTATTGCACACCTCAAAAAAAGAATTACACTGTACGTATGTAACAAGCAGTGTTTACCTAATTGACATAAATACTCATACAATGTCTGTCGGATAAATCTTGAAACGCTTTGTATAGAGTGAATAGAACTTTTACACAGCGAATATCAAATACATTAATTACCACAAAGTAATATTTCTCAAAACCGCTTTATCAGAGTTTATTTTCTATAAAGTAACAGGGCTCTGTTATTTAATCATAAACTGTAGGAATTGAAAAGGTTGCAAACCACTGCCTCTTTGCTAACCCATACCGCTGCTAATTATAATTACGATGTGACACCTTTAGGGTCTTACCACACTAGCGAGCGTGTTGTGAGCGATGTGATCAATAAGCGAGCTCGCCGCCGCCTGCGGGACCTTATAATATCATCCACGCCTTATAATCCACGTATATTTCTCTCTTTACATACATAAATATGAACATTTGTATACGGGCATGAGTATCACGCCCGTATCCCATTGGGATAGGCAAAGGCCAGACTAGAGAATACTAAATACTACGGTCCTTACATACTTCTTTCGCTTCAATCACACCCATAAATTTCCTTACACATGGTCGTCGGTTGCGGGTACTTCCGACCTGGCCTTTCTGGCTCTCTCTTTACGGGTGCGAAAAGAGACAGAGATACATATGACGAGCGCGGTTTATCTAATATATTATAGGGACCCGCGCCGATCACGCCGCGACCAAGCTGCGAGCACTCTCACCGATCGCCTCGCTCGCAACGCAACAGGCCCGCAAACTGCTAGTGTGATAAGGCCTTTATCTGGTGGGATCAGGGACAGCAAACAATAGGTTTGGAACAATAGAGATTAAAAGATTTTATCTAATTAAGCGTATTACGTTTCATAGAATTTGGCGTCACTTTAAGGGATATTTTCTCAATTAATTTACTTAAAGCTTAAAACTTTCGCCATTTTAACACAATAATTACTGAATAGGCTATTAAATCACGTTCAGTAATAGATAATGAGCGAAATCAAAAGTATTT
This sequence comes from Notocelia uddmanniana, assembly GCA_905163555.1. Taxonomy (NCBI): domain Eukaryota; kingdom Metazoa; phylum Arthropoda; class Insecta; order Lepidoptera; family Tortricidae; genus Notocelia; species Notocelia uddmanniana. Next base: position 878,360 of record LR991061.1, on the reverse strand, counting down.
AGATAATGTGTTTAGCAAAATAAATAAATTCAACTATTCGCCGTTAGGAGTCAATACTTAAGTCAAAATAAATGTTAAAATGCAGGTAAGGATCAAATTTTTGACACGTGACAGTGGCACGAAAATTTTTCATTCAATTTTATGGGTAAATTTCGTGTCAAAACGGAATGAATTAAATTGTAGACGAATTAAAAACCTTATCGAAGTTCCGAAAAATGGTCCTTACCCATACGCCGATTTTGAAGAGCATGACAAAAAAAAAGAAAATTAAAACAAATGAAGTTGTCGCAATTTGATTGTATTTCTTATGGTATGAAAAGCTGCGATTGGCCCGCGGTGTTTTACGGAAAACATACCAGTGCTGCGGGGTGTATTTTTTTAAAGCTTTTGATGTTATCGTTCATCCGACATTTATAAAATTAATTTTGAAAATATCTATCGAATTGGCTCTTACTTTTCTGACGTGAAACTTTCTGTCACGTTCTGACGCCTGACGTAGTCACGTCAGAATGCATCAGATTAATTGTGAATCTAATCGTACAAAGGGTTGGTTGCAACTTACAGTTCGATTGACGTTAAATATGGCGCCGGCAGATGGCATAAATGTATGTAACCGATCACTTTGTCGCGTCAGAATAAGTCACGTCAGAAAATATGTAAAGATAATGTCAATGAATATTAGGTCAATATACGAGTGCTCGACACTGACCCAATACAAATTTATGTCAATTGTATGTTATAATGACAGACTAGAGGTGATGACGCTCGGCTGAACTCGATTCTCCATACAAACGAAGTTTCGTTTTCATTTCACAACGCCGTGCTGAAATAACATGAAAACTTTATACACGTACACAGTGGGATCCGCCATAATTATGCCGGGAACCAGTTTCTGTTGCTAGAAATTGTAATAGAAAAAAAAATCTACGAGTTTTTGAGCTTTTTAGGTCTTGTATGAAAACCTTAATAATCGCTGTATATTTTCTCCATTACAATTTCCGGCCTGCATATGCCGGATGCCTTTGTGTATCCAAAGTTTCATGTTATTCCAGCATTCGACACTACGTTTCAATGGAGAACTAAGCGTCCTGCGGTGGCGAGAATTAGGGCGTGTAAAATTAATAATAATAATATCTTTATTGACCATATAACATACATCACATTTATTAGAAAAAACAATTGAAAATATACACCATGCAGCACCGTTGTCGTCGATTATAATTTTGAATAAGAAATATATGATAAAATCAATTTACTATTTAAATATAGCAAGCACTGAATTTGAATGTTCTAGGTCACGTAAATTTGTAATTATTTACATATGTTGGGGAGCTAACTAAAATACCGTGTCTAAATTAAATGAGTGTATTGTAAAGTCTAAAAATACGTGTAAATTGTTGTTAAATTACTTCAACATTAATTCTATCTATTTTTTATTAATGTTGTTATTGTGAGTTTGTTTCAATGTAATTATAAATAGTTTTTTACTTAGTTTTAGTAAAGATACTTTCTAAGCTACCTTAATGTCACTCGTCTTCTAAAATATATAAACAGAGTCTAGTTAATACTTTAATACGACACCTTAATTATAATTGAAATGACACATTCCATATAATAGTACATTACGACCCGTGTTTTGTACACAATTTTACGTCACCACTTGGCCAATAAGCGTGCGGAAAAATGCGCTTTTCGGCAAGGTGTGGTGTAATTTTTTTTAATAGTATTTGAATATGAAAGAAGACGATTTATTAATAAGGTGTTTATTGTTTCTGCCCTAAAATATAAAGATATGAAATAAATTGTTACCTCCAGGTTGTACTAAATAACTACATTTTTTTTACATCCTGGTTGTTTATTTCAATCAGTCAATCGGTTTAATCCAATATAGATTATTTCGTTATTTTATGATATTACTACTATAATTTTTGTAAATTGTATAAATATACATTTTTGTTTTATATCTTTCTTCGTAGGTCATTACTCGTTATGTATTAGTAAATGCAGTCTACTTGTAAAATTTTCAACAATACAATAATAGCGTAAAGGAAAATTTCCACCTAACGGCTCGCATCGAATCGGATCGTAACGGATTTTACAATCTTTAAACGATATTAAATCATGTAGTATAATATTGTAACAGCAGCATAAGTTCGGATAAGTGTAAGCGGAAGACGCGAGTAAGCTGTTGTGCGCAGCTTGCTAATATAGACTTTAAATACTGTGTACATGATTTATTTATTTATGTCGGCCTGTTTAGCCTAGTTGGTAGTGACACTGCCTCCGAAGCTAGAGGTCCCGGGTTCGAATCCCGGTCAGGGCATTATTTGTGCATTTAACACGGATATTTGTTCCTGGGTCTTGGATGTTTTCTACGTATTTAAGTACTAGTACCCATAGTACAAGCTTTGCTTACTTTGGGAATAGGTCGATTTGTGTAATGTTGTCCCCCAATATTTCTTAATTTTATTCATTTTATTTGTAATATTTCTATTAATATCGTTTAAAGATTGTAAAATCCCTTCCGATCCAATGCGATGCGACCCGTTTGGTGGAAATAATCTTTAAGATGATTCTGATTTTTAATTATACCTATATTTGGAGCAGAATGAGCATAAGAATGTCCAGAACAGAGCGAAGTGGTAGCAAGAGACCAAGAACCCGTCGTAACCCGGGCCAAAAGCTGGGATGATGATGATGAGGAAGATCAGAGATTCCAATTAAAATACTAATTGCCTCTTTGTTAAACATAAGTACATAAAGAACCAAAACAGGCTTTGTAAAAAAACATACAAATTATGAATACCTTTATAGTGACATCATTATGAGTGTAAAGCATGTATGTACAAGGTGACAAATTTTATGTTAAGTAAAAGTGACGGCCATTTTTCGTTTGCAAGTTTACGTTCAGATCTTCTTTACGTAGGCTTGAAAACGTTCCGTTATTGTCTACTGTAAAATGCTCACATACTGCTTAAAATCATAATACTTCCTTGATTTTCATGTATTCAGTCAGAATAAACTACATAGTTGGAAATAGCAGTTTGAATTTTAACTTAAAAATAACTTAAAATATACCAAATTAAAAGCTAAATAATAAATTAATTAAAAAAAACAAAAAAAAGTTAACCCCAATTATAAAAAGAACACTCCGTCGAGTAGGTCTGCCTGCGGCATGGTTCTCTCTGAACGGCGAGGGAAATCCTCTGCGAGAGGTAAGCGCCAGCCCTGGGGTCACCCGAAGCGTCAACCAGCCGCGACGACATGGCTCTCATAAACGCTTTAATGTCAGCCGACCAGGGACCCAGTGTCTCTACCGCATACTTCCTATTATTACAGTTTAGACAAAAGCTAAAATTAAACATCCACAACTCAACACATGATCGCTGTAAAAGTTAAATTGTAAAACGCTTACTCTAGACCTGTGTTGAAGTTTAAACTGAAAGTTAATTTTTCACACGAGGCAGTAAAACACCACTCCAACCGAACTCCAAACTATGGAAAATTCGAAAATCAACACTAACTTCCAGAAGCAAATTTTATCGGCTAATAAAAATGTGTGAATAACGGCGATAAAGGTATTTTACTGGAAAGGAAATCTCATAATTCACCTCGCTGTAAAATGAAGATTGTCTGATCGTGAACTTATCGTCCGAGCCGAATGAGAGTATAGTAAATGTATACTATGATCAAAGGCTTTCATTATTGCTTACCTCTCATATACGAACTTTAATTTGGGATTAACGTTGGAAATCATGGTAAGTTTATATGGTTTATAGTTATAAAGTGAAAAAAAAATCTGCAAAATTGGACACGAATTAAAAAAAAAGTGACTGTACCGTTACGTATAAACGAAGACATGATTTTTAGTAGCGGTCTGTTTTCGGCACGACAAATAAATAATTTTATTACGTTTCTTGTTTTCATGCTTATTTATTGTTCCTTGAAATGAGCGAACTCCCATCTTAAAGGCCGGTAACGCACTTACAACCCCTCTGGTGTTGCCGGTATCCATGGGCGGCGCTAATCGCTTACCATTAGGCGATTCGTCTGCTCGTTTGCCTCCTGTGTCATAAAAAAAGTGACAAGAACACGACAAAGAATTCAGCTCTTTCTATCACTATTTGATAGAAAATGACAAGTTAGTTTTGTCGTTTGCAAGGTAATAATACATTCAAGGCACATTCTTAGAAACATAGACATTAATTTCTGTTTGGATAAAGCGTGATTCGACCTTGCGAGCCTCGCCCTTCTAAATAGAAAGCAAACATTGAGGCATACTGAAGTGTAAAGCTAACAAGGATTACTGAAACTGTTGCTGTGTTTCATGGTAATGAACTTACTGTGTCAGAGTGATCTGCTTTTTGGCCTAGAAAAACATACGGATATTTTAAAGTTTACGGAAGTTATGCAGGATAATTGCGTTATTTCTCAAGCACATAACAACTATCATTTTTGTAGGTGAAAATGATCGATGACATCTCCTAAAGCTACTATTCCGTTACAATGGGCCCGCTGGTCTCTTTTTATCCTTCAGATAAGCAACATATAATCTAAAGTTAATAAATGGTTGGCAACGCATTTGTGATTTTCAAGCGTCCATAGGCTACGCTACGGTGTTTATTTACCATCAGGCAGGCCGCTTAGCTTTACACCTGATTAGCTTAGGTTAGCTCGTCTGCCGTTCGCTGTGTCAAAAATCAACCTTAAAAATGACTGTTTTTTTTTGTGTAACAATGTTTCGTTAACTAAAGTGGATTGGGAATTGTAGACTGCATTTACTAAAATCCTTCTGTCAAGCTAAATCTATACTCGATATTATAATATACGTGTAAATACTTTAAATATAGATAATTAAAATGTCTAAAATATTGTACATTGAAGTTTTATAATCTTTTTTTTGTCCTGGGGAGAAACGAGAGACAATTACTGAAATATAATTAAAACAAATGCCCAAACAATACATAATGTGAAGCTATTTTTCGTAATTGGAATAATTATAAATGGATATTTGATTATTTTATATTGACTTCACAAACACTTAGGTTACCTACTGCCAAACAGGTTATTATAATTATAAGAAATTATGTTGAATTTTGCACAGCAGAGCTGCTACTACGAAACAAAACGAACGAAGTTCGTGTATTTCCCTTTCTGTCGCACTTACTAGTTCGAGCGAGAGGGAGATACACGAACTTTGTCCGTTTTCAATTCGCGGTAGCAGCTAAGTTAGGTTTCAATGAAATAGGTTTTTTTATGACAATAACGTTTAAGCTGGGATCGTACAATTCTGATGTGACTCTCTGAGGCATTCTGACGGGTATCAGGAGCGGTCAGATATGGCTGTCACATTATGGCTGACTCTGACGATAGTTTGGATGAAAGCACTGGTAGCTCATGAAACGTGCAGAATGTTTTCTAATGAGACAGAAACTGAGCTTCCAAAGGTGCACTGTGTTGAGAGCAAGGGAGTTAAATACATCTTTTGCTATCAGTATAACAATTTTTGAAATAAAAATGGGTCAGCCATGCGCTGGTGACTCCTCTAATATCAATGGGCTACGGTGTCTGCTTGCCATCGTGGAATTAATAAAAACATTTTGAAGAAAATTGAATTCTGTGGGACAACAATGCTACTAAATGTATTTAAAAAAAAAAAAAAAACAATCGAAAAAGATCCAATTTTTAAATAAAACCAATATGACCAATTGATATATCGCGAACACCAGCCATGCGGCTCTGACGCGTCACAACACAATCACAACAGCACACGCCCCTGCGCACTCGTCCGAACTGTTGTGCGACTGATTCCCCGGCCCTCGCACCAATCGCACTGTAATGCGAATCGGAGTCGCATCAGATGAGTTCTGACGCAACACATAAGAATAGTGTGAATCCAGCTTAATTCACATACGAGAAATGGGAAATACAATAGGGGTTTGTTTACGTGAACTAACTTAATTTAGCTTCACTATTTAAAAAGGTAACAACAACAGACATTGAATTTGACTTGTCTGTGCGTTTGAATGAAAGTAAACTTTCCCGTTCGGGTCCCGTACCCAAAGGGTAAAAACGGGACCCTATTACTTAGACTTCGCTGTCTGTCCGTCCATCTGTCCGTCCGTCTGTCTGTCACCAGGCTGTATCTCAAGAACTACGATAGTTAGACAGTTGAAATTTCACAGATGATAATTATATTTCTGATGCCGTTATAGCAACAAATATTAAAAACCGGCCAAGTGCGATTCGGACTCTTTGCCGTTTTTATAGGTACGGAACCCTTCGTGCGCAAGTCCCACTTGCACTTGGTCATTTTTTCTTAAAGAAAGTACACACACACACAAGGTCACAAGTTTCATGATACACATACTTTTCATACACCGTATGTTTTGCCATACAAACTTAATTACTATACTATACTATATCATATCATATCATATCATTTATTTGCATTGATCATACATCGTCATACACAATAAACATGCCAAGCTAGCCTAGCTAGCTAGCTAGTTTTATAGCCTCAAGTGCTATCAGCAGCCACTCGAAATTGTTCCATCGATGATCGATTGACATTAATTTAGGTCGATAGACTTGTCCCTCAAAGTCCTGTGTGTGTCCTGTGTATGTCTGTCCTGTGTTGTTGTCTCTTAGCCGATTTCCTGACTTGTCAGTACGGAGGCGGTTCGGTAACAGATTGCTGATAGCTGTCAGTGTCAACTGTCAGTGTCAACTGTCAGTGTCAATGAGTGCTTCTTAACTGGCGCGGGACGCGAGGTGATGCGAATGATTTTATTACTGCGCAAATGTCATACCATAAAATGGGGTGAGTAGGGTTCGCGGGGAGAGTTGGGTTATGAATGGGGAGAGAAGGGATGAAAGCGGGGTGAGATGGGATTTTAAGGCTACTGCTACAAAAATAATGTATTGCATTTTAAAGTGGAGCTATAGTAATACTCATGATAAAAAAAAACGATCCAACAATCTTCCAAAATCACCTTTGTATGAAATTCCATCTTATCCCAATTACGAGGGACGGAGTGAGGTGGGATTTCCTGTTTATCGTCAAAGTTATGAAATGGAACTACCCAAATTAAATAATAACTAAAATACATACGTCCGGAACACTTATTATATACACCATTCAGTTTGCTTATGTAAAAATAAAATGTTATCGAGGTTTGAATGTCAGTTTTGTCCCTACGGGGTGAGTAGGGACTGTGATAGTGACGAAACTGGATGGTGTATATAATAAGTGTACAGGATTTTACGGTACTGACAGAATCTCGTAAAGTTAAGAACCCTGTGCGATGTCAGCCAGCTCAATATCAAAAATCAAAATCAAAATCAAATATTTATTCTGCAAATAGGCCACAAGGGCACTTTTACAAGTCAAAGCATGAATTTATACAACTTAAAAAAAAACTGACAATCTTACTTAATAATAATGATTAAAAAATATACTGATTAACAATTATATAAAAATAAATTTACAAATATTAAGGACGTATTGAATACGATCTGTCCGAATAAACAAAAAGTACATAAAATTAATTTAATATCTCAGAGATGTATATGGTCTCTGAGCGTCCAAATACGATTAATAACAATTATTTAAAACTCCTTAGAGATGTAAATGATCTCTAAGCGCTAAAATTAAAATAAGTAAACTTAATATTGTTAGAGATGTATAAGGTCTCTAAGCGTCAATAACAATAAAACTAATCCAGAACAGGATTATGTCTCTCGTCAATCTACATACAATAAAATAACACTAGTATTAAGGTATTTACTTTGCCCTTGCAAGCATGAACAGAGCTCATATCAAAGAACAGAATACCATAAGTATAAGTATACAGATCCCGTCTCGCCAAAGCTAGTCGCCTTAGATAAATATCCAGGCGTCTGAAAGGCCATACTTATAACTATAAGTACGTATGTTATTAAGTTTGCTGGTTGCAAATGATGAGCTGAGCTCGTCTTCCGGTCTCAAACTCCCTGACAGTTACTCGCTTACCATTGAAATATATGGAAACTCAGTTTTTCAGTGATTATTTCTCCGTGGTATGTCCGATTTTCAATTTGTTTTAATCTAAACCATCATCATTATGCCACCTATCGACATGGAAAATGTGAACGTGATCGGTTAAAGCGTCTAGGATGAGTACGAACTCAAACGAAATACATCTGGTCACGGTTCCCCGTCGTATGGCCTTAGCAGAAAAATCCACGCGTCATTGGCCCCCTCGTTTTACGAACTTCTTCCCGCCGAAATCCGAAAGGAACAATGCGATGATGCATTTGAACGTCGATTGAGGGACTTTTTGTTGAAACAGCCATTGTACTCTGTCGCAGATTATATGGATCAGAAAACTAATATTTAATCAGAAAACTAATATTTAATATGTATATAATTGTTCCGGCCTAGCAAATATACGCAGCCGCGGAATATTACTCAACATTAATATCTAGGCGCAAGAGACGATTCCGGCCGTCAAATATCTATAGCTTACTTCACTTGAAATCCGATCCTTTGTCAACAAGCACTACATTTTTTATTAAACTGTTGTAAATATAATTTTGGAGTTTGTCTAAGCTCCCTTATGTCCGTACAAGACAATAATGTCACAGAGTATTTTTACATATTATTATGTAAAAATACTCTGTGACATTATATACTGACGATCCACTGACGGAGATAATACTTATGACATTATTATTTATATCATTTTTAAATTTAACGTGTATTACTGTGTTCATTATTCTATTAATTTTTTATAATTTGTTGACATATGTACCTACCTATATCTGTTTAGTTTTGACGATCATTAATGACTTCATGTAAATTGGCGTACAATTGTAATTTATAATGTAATCTTATTATGAAATAAATGCATCTATCTATCTGTCGCCTAAGAATGAAATGAATTATTTACTTATTCATTTATACAAGAGACATTGTACAGTATAATTATAATTCTCTCTCAACTCCCCAGGGCTCCTCCCGTTTCGTCCCTAGATTATTTCGTTCGTGATCGTTCACCGTTCAAGTCAATTTGGAGCACTATCTAATGTTTTGTGATACATGTGTTATTGTTTCGTTTCATGTATAAATACTGTATAATTTGTCATTGGGTGTCTCTTGATGGCGATAATAAACGTACTTAAATGAGTAGTGTGTTTTATTTACACCAGATGGCAGAGTACTGTGGCTGCAGTGCATTTCTAGCTGCTTTCCGGGTCGTCCGCGAATTGGCTGTCATAGGTATTGTTTTTTTTTCATATTATTACGGTGGCAAACAAGCATACGGCCTGTTTGGTGATAAATAAATAAATAAATAATAAATAAATATTGGGGACAATCTAACACAAATCGACTTAGTCCCAAACGAAGCAAAGCTTTTACTATGGGTACTAGACGACAATATACATACTTATATAATAATATTGGGGGACAATCTTACACAAATCGACCTAGTCCCAAACTAAGCAAAGCTTGTACTATGGGTACTAGACGACGATATACATACTTATATAGATAAATACATAGAGAACATCCAAGGCCCAAGAACAAAATCCGTGCTAAATGCACAAATAATGCCCCGGCCGGGATTCGAACAAGGGACCTCTAGCTTCGGAGGCAATGTCACTACCAACTAGGCTAAACAGGTCGTCGATAATACATACTTAAATACAGATAAATACATCCTTAAATACATCGATAAATACATACTTGAATACATAGAAAACATCCAAGACCCAAGAACAAATATCCGTGATAAATGCACAAATAAATGCCCTGGCCGGGATTCGAACCCGGGACCTCTAGCTTCGGAGGCAGAGTCACTACCAACTAGGCTAAACAGGCCGTCTCGTCGATAAGCACGATGTCGTAGCCTATGCGGCTCCAAGACAATCCCAAGCGTACTGTCGACCCTTTATTGATTTGGGAATCCGCTGTAATGACAGATAGATACAAATTCAGGTCCCTCATTGTCAACACAGAACATAGAGCGCTCGTGGCCCAGCGGCACCCGCCTACCGCGTACTGTATGCGAGGTTAAGCAATGTGGGCGCAGGTCAGTTCTTGGATGGGTGACCGCTTTGAGTGGTAACTAACTGAGCACTCCCGTTCTTTGGAAGGCACGTTAAGCCGTTGATCCCGGCTGCTGTCTATGACAGCATTCGTTAAGCCAAGTTAGGGGCCTTCGGGCGGCTTGAGAACTTCTAACAGTCAAGTTGCCCACTCACTTGACAAAGGGGGGTCGAAGTTGCACGACGTCCGTAGGGAGTACCCACCGGTACTCTACACGTGACCCCTAGGTGGTGCTAAAAGTGCAACATAAACTGGCAACCGTACTTGTCTTCTCGAAGATCTCACGGTTTGTAAATAAATGCCATACGATTAAAATAAAGCGTTAATAGTTAAACAAAAAATAAGAGGTTAATTGGACTACAGAATGGCTTCACAAGAGTAACCACTATTCCGATACAAACCTTTTAGAATAGCTAAGATCTATTTTACCATACGATTGGTTTGGTAACGTGTGTGTCGTAATCACAAAGTGTCAATTTGTAGGAGCCGTTTCGGGGGCCGAGTTAGGATTATCCCAGATTATTGAAAGAAAGAAAGAAAATAGCTTGATTTAGCATCTTTAAAAACAATTAAAATACAAATATTACACAAGAAGATAAATAATGCAAAAATGGTCACCGCGCAGCTTGGTGCATCGAAATTATTCCCTTTTAAGCATTGTGCTCTAATTGTAGTTGTTTCCATATACATTTTGATCGTCCCAAAAACTGGTTCACCTAGCACAAAAAAAAGATTATCCAATAGCGGAATTGCACACGAGTCTCAGACATATTGTATTGACACGAAAACTGTTCCATATCAGCATAATGCAAGTTTCTGTTTGGCCCTATGGTTGACTGGTAGAGAATGCCTCACGGCATTAAGTCCGCCTTTTGTATTAATATGTGCAATAAAGTTTAAATAAATAAATAAATAATGCGGGAATTAATAGAGTCCGTATGCTGAGATTGTGTATCAACTTCATCAATTTCAAAGGCGGAAAGAAGATCACATTAAAAAAAAAAACTTCATTATGTTTTCGATCAAATGTCTTTATCTATTTATTTAGGAAATAAACAGAATAAGGATTTCATAGTAACAACTTATAAATGAGATTACCAGAATAACTTGTATTTAACTACTCAACAGTTCCCACTAAACTAAACTCTAGCCAACCATTCCTGTTATAAGTGAGGTAGCAATGTAATGGAAATGCAAGCATCCTCCTCTTTGGCTTGAACTAAAACTGCACGTCTCAGCCTTCTTTATGTCATAATCATCATCGTATCAGGTGCCCAAATATATTTTTGTTCTTCTGTCCTTAATCTTACTCAAAAGCACTTCTCTCAATATAATAATCAAATCCAAAAAGCTCATTCATTTGTTTACCATTATGTCCAGCTTATAGGTTCTAGTCGTCGCCAGAACCTCATTTTGAAGGCACGAACTCTCTCTATATCTCGATGGTTGAACACAATCGTTGCCAGAAACCCGCCTAGCGGGCGCTGCGTAACTTTTCTCAGATCCCGCACAGCCAGTTAGCGCCCGCAAGGCAGGCTGACGATATTATGGGTATTATTAGGCTGCCACATCAGTTTCCCAAGATTTAAAAAGATTTGGACTTGTCCTGGAACAAAATATTTTCATTTCATTTAAAAAAATTGTCAGTTTATCGTCCACGTATTTCTACCGTACAAATAATTTCCTGATGTTTTTAAAAATGTTGGTTCCAAAGATAACCGTCTAACTCTACAAACCTTAATCACCACCAGGAACACAACACCACAGACCTACAGAACAGAGAGGTAGTCATGGTTATTGTGGCTGCCGTTTTCTGTAAGGTCCCCTACCTTTTTTCTAAATATATCATACTTATTACCTATTTATGAGTATCTATACGTCGGATTGCTAATGGCGAACGGATAAATGTTTAAAATATGTTGAAAATTGACTGATGATATTCAATCTGACATCCATTATACTCGCATATAGCTACATAAATTGCAATAACGCTACACTATTCATTAGTGATTCTACTTTGAATCTTATTTCATAGGATGAAGGTTGGTTTTAGATCGTCGGGGGCGAGCGGGGACCGGACACGTCGGCTGCATCCGCCCGAAATGGCCGCGGCTCCCCTGAGGCAACAGTTAAATTAACGTCACCAGTTCTGTGATTGAGTGAACATGTAGATACCTAGTATAATTACCAATCTGCTGCTTTTGGGTGGAAATCGCACAATAAAACTATATCCAAGTAACGAAATAAATAATATCATATGGAAAAGACATGGCAAAACTATTTGACGATACCTATTGACACTTCTGCTTGCTGGTTACGTAACGTAAATTTTTTTTTAGTGTGTAATATGACATAGATTACGCACGCTCGGAAAACTACATGCCTAATCACCCCTCTTTTCCAGTAAATGGGCACATGAAGCAAATCTAGTTCCCTGATTATCGTTGGTTTAATATTATTTAGCGCTCTCCTTTCCTGTTCACGTTAAAATCCAGTGCCAACTCCTGTCCCTCTTCTGCGACAAAATCAAAGCCAAGCTATTGCAATCGAATACGTTGAAGTCAAAGACCCTGCGCTTCGACTACAGTTGAAATACTGTGTCACAATCTTGTGCTGTGGCCAGTAGAAGGAAGGCCATTGGTCCGACTGACACCGGCTGCCTCTCTAGTACGTTGGGGAGCCAAGTTCTATCTAAATACATTTAGACCGTAACGTTCATAGACACGTACACAATTTATAGTAGCGTCTTTATGCAATAATACCATCAAAGGCAATAATGCTAGAAGATTATTTGATGCTAGCTGCATGCTATTAATTATTATAAATGTAGAAGTTTGGATGTTTGTCCCCAACCGGGGAGGAGCCGAGTGGGTATGTCCGAATCGCACTGACTAAAATCCCTGGGGTTCTACGGAAACGCTATAGCATACATCCGGAACCCCGTCAGCGCTGCCCTCGTGGGCGTGTGTTATTTTATATTCATATTTCATATATTCATATTCATTTATTCATAATTATCGATATTACATGTCAAGGTTTCCTACTAGAACATTAATAAATTAGAAATTAGCAAAAAGAAATCTACAGTAATAAGTTACTGCCTATATACTTAGCTAATAATTATTATTCAGTCAGCACAATATCTAAATATCAATAATCACACCATTTTCATAAATTCATCGTAGCTATAAAATGTGTGCTCGAGAAGCCATTCTTTTAGTTTCCGTTTGAAACTCGTTAGGGAAGGAGCTGACGTGACCGACTCTGGCAACTTGTTATACTGTTGTTTATATGTGGTTGAAAGCCGGCGTCCTGCCTACTCCGCTGTTGGCACTCCAGAACACAAGGGGGCCTTCCAGCTCAGGACCTATTCTTAGCGGACGATGGAGCTCCAGACCCATCACCCGCATATCCCCGTTATGACAGCGGAATCTGGGTTGCGAAGGCCCTTCGCCACCTGCCTGGCTTCCAGTGGAGCTACGGAACCAAGTTGGTGTCGTCATCACGCATTCTCTCTGCTACCACCACCTGCGTCAGAACTGTTACGCTAAAAGTGGCCACTGCCGCCCACGCCTCCTCACTACACCATTCGGCAGCTTAGGGGCAGCAGTGAGGGGTCGCCTCCGACAACCGTCGACAGGGCTGCGCGGAGCTACGCCCAAGCAGGGTACTCCTTGCGCGTGTGCTAACCTAACTACACATAATCACTACGTACAATAACCACATTGCTCTAGAGTTGTACTTGAATAGTATCATTGTTTTCAGCGGAACCCCGTGCAATGCTACTTCCTAATATAAAAACGCCCCATAAACATTTTTCCTTTTTTGTATTCTGTGATTCTACAAATCTAGAGAACCAGGTGATGGCATGGCAAACAGCTAGCAATACTGGGTATTTTAGGAAGGTTTTGCTGCTTACAGGTGTCACAATTATAGTATGTACAGACTACTACAGAAATAATCTTATATTAAGTTAACATATATGTATAATGTTATCTCTAGTCGATATTTGAAACAACTGAATCATTAAAGTGATATCTAAGAGAAGAACGAGTAGAAAGTAATCAGATTATATCAAAAACTTGTTTCAAAGTTTAATCTGCGTAGGTACGGAGTAAAATGCTGTATAATTATATTGTGTCAAAATGGCCTGTAGTTGAAGCTTCTATCGGGCTGAGTGGCGCTGCACTCACTAGGGACAGCTCAGGGAGAGCTATACGATTCACAAAATTTCTGATTTCACCTATTTTACAATATAACTTGACCCCTCCATTCAATACAACTGTGTGTAACCAGAGGTCAGTTAAACTGGTGACAGCGTAGCGAGTTCCTTGGAAGCGTTGTGAGTCGCTACTAAATCAGCCTTAAGTCTTAACGTTTGACAACCCTATCTCGGTAAAGCAACAATACTGCAGAAAATTGAACTGGTCAATCTGTGAAAGTGACAAGGGGCTTCGCAACATGGTCGTTCTCTAAACATGGTAAAACATAAGCTAGTCTAGTAACAAAACTTTTCCCGCTCACGCCTAATTGTCGCCTATCACTTAAAGGACAAATTAATACGTATTCTTTTGCTATAGAAGCTAAACAACCACGTAAAAATATATGGAGAAAATCGTTTGATAATATGAAGAAAATAACTGTAAGAATGTAATGCAGCGCCCTGGGGTCAATTTGAAAAACGTACTGAAACGTATTGAATTCGCATTTGTATTTTTCAGACAGTTTCTTATACGCCCGTTTCTCAAGGCCAATTCAATAAGCTACGAGGGGCGTTCAATAAATTCACGGTATCAGAATGAAAACAAAAGAATATTATAGGTGTTTTATTTTTATTTTTCAATATACTCCTCTCCTATGTTTATGTACTTATAAGACCGGTCAAATAGTTTTTTTTAACCCCTCATAAAAATATTTTTTGTATTTGGTGTCAAAATGCTCCTACACTACTGTCTTCAATGCTTCATCGTTAGAAAATTAATTTCCACGTAGATTCTTTTTGAGATTGGGAAACAAATATAAGTCACTCGGGGTCAAGTCTCGACTATACGGTGGGTATGTAATAGTTTCCAGTCCAGATTCAAGAGCAGCAGCCTTGGTAATATAAGCACTATGCACAGAGGCGTTGTCGTGAAGAAGCAGAACACCTTTGGCGGTAATTTTCCGCTTCTGTTGTATGATTGCTTCCCTTAATTGGCATATAATATTAGCGTAGTGCTCTCCTTTAATACTTACACCCTTTTCTTTATAATAGATCAGCAATATTCCTTCACAATCCCAGAATTTTGTGACCATGACCTTGCTAGCTGAAGGCACGACCTTGAACTTCTTGGGATGAGGAGTTCCTTTAATGTGACCATGCATGGACTCTTGTTTGCTCTCAGGGTCATAATGATGAACCCACGTTTCATCTCTACTAATAAATTTTACAGTATCTTATCAGGAATTTCACCGCACACCTCAAGAAATTCGGAACAACGAGCAACACGCGTATTCTTCTGAAGCAGTGTCAGGATTCGCGGTACCCATCTCGCACTGACTTTTGACATATTAAGGCCCTCTAGTCCTGCGAGAGTAGGTATTTAGCGCTGTCCTGGCGGTGCGTGAACAAGCCCGCGCGGACGAAGCGACTGTGAACTCGGATGACCCCGCTAGCTTCATACTGGTCACAGTATAGAAATATAACTGTATTTTGACTTAAGAAATGCATTAATTACGATTAAACTTTAGTATGTCATTGATATCATTTTTTAATAAATAGGTAGTAAATAAATAATTGAAAGTCGAACTTACGGTAGGATCCATTATAATGAAAAAAAAAAACAAAATTCATAGTACAACCCTGAAATTCGTTATTAAATTTATGAAACCTAAGAAATATGTCTTATACTCTTCTTGTTTAATAGGTCATGCAATTTTTTATCTATTTGTGTTACATTTATACAGGCTGTTATATTTATTTGTCGTGTGCGTGTCATCGTCATCATCATCATATCAGCTGATGGGCGACCACTGCTGGACACAGGCCTCCCCTAAAGAGTGCCACATAAAATACAGACAGAATATTTTTGGTGGTTTAATTTATTCGTCAAAAGTTATTAGCTCTCAAAGCATAAAAAACATTGCGAAAATTTACTTTTTTACTATTTATGCGAAAGATTACCGTATTTTTAAAAAATAAATACCAGAAATTATTTTTACATAAACATGACAAAAGAATCACTATGGTATATAAAATGATACCAAACTTGCCACGGTAGCTACCTGGAAATGGGTAGATCTTATAAAAGAAGATTAGCTAGAAAGATAGATAGTGTATAAATTTTAAAAGGGTCGGCAACGCGCATGTGACACCTCTGGAGTTGCAGGCGTCCATAGGCTGCGGTGACCGCTTACCATCAGGCGGGCCGTACGCTTGTTTGCCACTGACGTGGTATTAAAAAAAAGACGGCCGGAATTAATGTGTTGAAGCTCACAGCTTAAAAAAATATTCAAGTGCAAAGCAGTACTCGTAGATCTCTTACTATATCTACAATTTCTGGTAATAAACATTTCATTTATAATTTTACCAACTTGGAGGGGTTCAGTTCAGTTGTTATACTGTCATTTTTATACTGTGGCACTATGACCATAATTTATTTGTTAATAATTACGACTTTTTTCAGTCGGGTTTTTATTGCCCTTCTTAAATAATTTGCAACCATTATATAAATTCGTCAAAAACTGCTTGTTTGGTGCACGAAACTGTCGCGGATAAAATTGACACAGGTCCGTTGTCTGTAAGCGCCAGCGCGCGACTGATCGGGCCTGCCGAGCCTCCGCGCTCGCGCATTTTGTAGGTATTTAAACATACTAACTATTCAATGGCTAGAACATAACAACTTATCAATAAATATTAGTAAAACAAAGCATGTTCAATTTCTGACCTGCAGAGGTAACAAGAAAAAATTAGACATACATCATATGGGAGATCCTGTTGATAAAACCAATTACGCACAATTTTTAGGTATACATTTAGATCAATTTTGTGATTTTAAATTACACGTAGAATATGTATGCAACAAAATTCATAAGTTTATTTTTCCGCTTCGAAAGTTACGAGAAACTGTATCACAAGAAGCTGCCCTTGTCGCGTATCATGGCTATATAATGTCAATCCTCCGGTATGGCTTGATTATTTGGGGGAACTCCACAGATATGCAAAAAGCGTTTGTAAAACAAAAAAAGTGTATCAGAGCCATATTTTGCTTGAAACCCCGTGACTCATGTAAAAATATTTTTCAGCGTTACTAGCTGTTGTCGCTGCCTTCACTCTACATATACGAGATAGCTGTATTTGTACGTGGAAACCAACAATACTTTAAAAAAAATTGCGATATCGGAACATCTGATAGCCACATGACAAGGCAAAAAAATTTACTTAACGTACCAAAGGCTCGACTAAAACAAACCAGACGCACCCCGTATTTTATGTGCATCAAAATATTTAACAAGCTTCCTAGAGATATTAAAGACTTACCCCTGTTACGTAGACGTACAATTCAAGAAGAGACTGTTTATATGGTTATGTGAACTATGCGTCTATTCTATTAATGAATTCCTAGAGATAAAAACTAGTAATAAGTTATCCCTTTATTTTGTTTGTTCTTAACCGACAACAAAATATAGACTATTATTTTGCATGCTTATATAAGTAGAATATGGCGGACTGTAATATAAAATTGTACCAACATAATGTGACCCGTATTCAGCAAATAAATTTCATTTCATTTCATTTCATATTAATTAATGCAATCATTTTATCTTTTTAAATTCTGCAAAAATGTCTAGAAATACTGAATGGCTTTAGTTTAGTTCAAAAACTTTATTTAAAACATCAATAGTTTAGTCGTCAGATTGTAAATGCTTTACAAAAAGGAGTAACTTTGGGGTCTCTTTCTATCGAGCGAAGTTCATTAGATCGTGTATCTGAGTGCAACTTTGACTAGACTAGATCCTTAAGTAAAACATATAATTTTTTCAAATTTTTAAATCCCTTTTTCTACGTTTCAGATTGTTTTTAGAAAACTCGAAAACGCTAACTCGCTTGACGACCTCCCCTTAAGATGGTCATGAATTATATCGTGTCTAGTACCAATAGAAAGGTTGGTTCTTTAAGCTATTGCTTTCACCTTTACTCAACCATCTTCAGATATAATTTTCTCCACTTTTTTAAATTTTCTTATGAAGTAGCTTCGACGGGCCGACCAGCTCTATGGTCGTCTTCGATACTCTCTCCCCCAAGCTTAAATTGACTTGACCACTTCTGAATTGTTGATTAAGAAGGAGCAGACTCACGGTAAACATAATCCATTTCTTTTTTTTATAGCTTATTGATTTTTTACCTATTTGGTCAAGAATTTTACTACCGCTCGGTGCTCTAATTTAACCAACATTGAAAAAACGCTCATAGTGATCACGTTTGTTAGGTACGTGCAATAAAACAAAAGAACATCGCCGTTTTAATTTTACTTTTTTTAAATATTAATGAATGACTTTTACCGGCCAGTATTAAAAAGTTTACCAAATAGGTTTAAAAGATGTCAATACCGAGAATTTATTGAACACCCCGTAGGTCGCAAAAAAAACCCTAACATGGGCATAAAATAATAACAGATTGTTTTTACTCAAATGTTCCTCTTTTACAATTTATTAAAATAACAAATGACAACCTCCAACGCCAATCAAAGCGTAAAACGGAATACATCAAGCGTTCAGTGCTCACGCGAATATAAAAATGTCCCAGCAAAATTTTCAAACACAAAAAGAAACGTTATATCACATTCGCGAACTAAGGAGGCTTTTATACGGACAACATTCAACAACTATTGTGTTGACGCCGGGATTGGGATGGGTCGTTGTTCACGGGCTGTGGGGTCCGAATGGAATACTCCGTGTACTTTATGCTGCCCTGGTACTTATCTTGTGGTAGAGCTTATAAAAATAAAAAGTTGCTGAAGAGATTAAGAAGAAGTTCAAAAAATATTTTTTTTTACCCTTATTAAAAAATATTATACGAAAGTAACCTTTCTCAAAAATGACTGGTAAACATTACTCCATATTGGAAGGAAATAAATAAAAAAAACCCTAGTACATGCTAGGCTACGCCTAATGTAATGTAATTGTGTGTTAAACGTTCCAAGACTTCAAGTGTATGACACAACTAACTTTACAGTACATATGATGCTACTTTACCGCACGAGTGTGGTAATCAGCAGATTACGTGCATATGTCGAAACTTTAAAGAGCCATATGTACTGTAAAACGTTGTACGATACACGTGCGAACAGGTAATTCGCAACTCGTGTCGATTAGAACACTCCCTTCGGTCGTGTTTTAATTTATCACCACTCGTTGCGAATTTCCTGTTCTCTACAGTTGTATCGTAATGTACTATTATCTAAGTAATCAATGGTTATTATTGTTTCGGTTATTACTCATTACCTAAAAACACCCGATAGCAACAGTTTAGCTGGCAGGGGGAGAGGGGGACTACAACAAAATTTAACCCCCTACCCTAAAATCCTTAAAAAGTGTTATTTTCGTAATTGTATTCTACCTTTTTAGTGATATGAGTTTATGACGACCACTTTGTCCGAGTTGGCAGTGACCCTGCCTACGAAGCCGGAGGTGCCGGGTTCAAATCCGGCCAGGGCATTATTTGGACTGGAGTTCTAACTATCTTTGCCGCCACCATCTTTTTCATAGCGCGAAGTAACAATACTGCCTCGGATCGATCTAATTAATTTACTAGAACAAATCTTCGGAATGGACATATTGGACACATGCTATATATTATTCCGCGGTGTTAAGTTGCGTTTTAGTACCGGCCAAGTGCGTGTGAGGCCACGCGCAATGTAGGTTTCCGTAGTTGGCCATTCGTTACATTATGCGGACTTAAAGGTTCACAAAGTTATGTTTAGGTATATAGTGTATTAGTTACAACTAACCTCATACTTCAACAGGTAATCAATGGAAATTGTACGAAGAATTGATTTTTTAAAAGCACTTGGTCCCAGCAAAAATTAGCTTTTTAAAGTTAAATATCACGCAAACTGTTCATACACAACAGAAAACCCACACGCAAACGAGTTATCCAACCACCATATATCCACCAAGCCAAGTGCGTGTCGGATCACGTACAAAGAAGGGTTCCGTACCGACACCTAGGCGGCATTCATAAATCTCAAGGTCATCAGTTTTGGTCGATTTTTGACCACTCCCCCCTAAAATCATCCCGGAATTATAATCGAATGTCCCTCCCCCCTACCTTATAAAATGATGTCATTCAAAATAAATCGGCCAAGAGCATGTCGGCCAATGTAGGGTTCCGTAGTTGGCCAATAAACTTACTTTAAAAAAATCAATAACAAGCAAAAGGAAATAAGTACCTTCGCAGCGTCTCATACGTCTTTTACTAAGAAGGGAAGACTTTTTATGATAACTCAGAAACAGCTTAACTGATCAAGTCCGCTATAGTTTGCGTGGAAGGTCTTATTAAGCTATACTTTCATGTTTTTTTTTTCACTTTTTTGGACCCATAGTTCAAAAGTGAATATTTTCGGAAATATGCACTTCTAAAGAAAAAAATATTCTGACCTAATAGTTACAAACACGAAATTAATTACTTTTTAGGTTTCCGTAGCCAAAATCGCCAAAACGGAACCCTTATAGATTCGTCATATCTGTCCGTCCGTCCGTCCGTATGTCACAGCCGATTTACTCGGAGATTATGAGCACTACAATTATGAAATTTGATAGGAAGGTGTATGCTATGAACCCCTATAGAAATATGATGTCAAGTTACTAAAATAATATTAAACATTTATTAGGGGGGTCATTTTTTTTTTCGATGCACTTAAGCGTGTGGCGTATCTACTTATATGAATAGGCCTTCAAAAATGACAAACAGGTTCCTAAAAAACCTTTCCATTTAAGTCAACGTGGTGAGATATTAACTGTCAAAGTTGTTAAAAGTGTGAACCCCCCCCCCCAACCCTCTTATTTCCAAACTATGAAGTTTAAAATTCTGAAAAAAAAACCGGCCAGGTGCAAGTAGGAGCACGAAGGGTTCCGTACTATTATCTATACAACATTAGACATTTTATTAAACCTTTTTTAATTTAATTTCACTAATAACATATAAGTTTAATATATTAATTTATTTATCAGTAATAAGAACGTTAAAACATATCAATTCATTCATTTTCTGAGCCTGTTTACATCGTGATTGAGCATTCTTTTTCTTCCGAGGCATTATTTTTCTCTTTGTGTTCTCGCGTAGAAATACGAGTAATTACCTTTATTCTAGCGTCCATTTGCGCGAAAACAATATATGTTTTTGACTAAGTTACATTATATAGATATACAAACAGATTTTTACAGGGTCCTATCGCGCATAAAAAATCATTCAAATAGCGTCCTTTCGCACATAAAAACTACATGAAATAAAAGTCTTTTTCACACAATTTTTATCAGTGACTCAAATCCATACGTAACATTTTACGAACAAAACATCTCAGTGCGCGGGCCGACTGCTTTGATCAAATGTCAGCATTGCACTGGCTCTCGTCGAGTCGCTTCGCCACGCACAACAAAACAAATAATGACGAGCATTTCCATTTGAAACTTCTTGCTTAAGTTGATATTTGAATGGATTCTAGTGTTACAAATGGCAATTTAAACCCCAATAGGGCTCTAGTGCATACGAAGCCATATATGGCCGATACGATTCGCGACTCTAATTGCCGTACGTTAGAGTTCAACTTTAAACGAATTTTTAGCTGCGTCATGCATTACAGGGAAGGAACTACTTAGAGCCAAGATATATGGTAGTAAAATAAATCTTCGCTAAATCCAATTTAATATTACGTGCGTACTGTACGTATTACGAGACGTATTTGAAAAACAAAGAAATTTCCCATTTAGTGACCAACATACTTAGTTAAGTATACTTAGTAAAGTATTTACTAATTAGTATATACTTTGGAAGTAGTATATAAAGTATATTGATGTTTCAGTAAGTATAGGTACTATAATATTTCATTAATTTACGTATACAATATAACATATCAATTATTGATATGTAATATTGTAATGCAAACGTATAGTGCATACAAAATGAAACTGCATTGTATGAATATTCGATACAAAGTGAATCCGTTTCATTTGAGTGTAGTTTCAATTTAATAACACTAATATAAGAACTTCGTGCTCGGCGTAAGGACCTCACGCTATATCGAACAAAGCGAAATCGTGTAGCGAGTCACCGCGATCAGGGGAAACTTGGCCGGCGGTGAAGCGGCGTTCAATTCTCAAGGCCGGCTGGCCCATGGAGTCCTCTTAATAATGAATAGCGATCATCCGATGTAGTTTGTCAGTGCACCTGCATGGCACCTGCAGTCGCAGCTGAAGTCAATGACGTCACTGATCGTGCACGTGCACTGGCGAGGTTGT
This sequence comes from Notocelia uddmanniana, assembly GCA_905163555.1. Classification (NCBI taxonomy): domain Eukaryota; kingdom Metazoa; phylum Arthropoda; class Insecta; order Lepidoptera; family Tortricidae; genus Notocelia; species Notocelia uddmanniana. Next base: position 855,772 of record LR991061.1, on the reverse strand, counting down.
TTACGACGACCTATAAATTGAGGTGCTGGCCTTGGGAAGGGGACCATGGTCAAACAGCGGGGCATCCGTGTGCTCAGTTCGGACACACTGAAGCCGCCCTTGGAAGGGCTTCGCGTAACAGTCCAGGGAACCGAAGACTATCGCGCCCTGACCCGACTCTTCGACGAGCTGTCAATGGCATACAACCGGAGGCAGACCGCCGAAGAGAAGGGTTACAGAGCCATCATCCGGGGTCTCCACAAGGACATCCCGGAGGGTGAGATACTCGCGGATCTCAATAGCAAGGGGATCGCGACCAGGGAAGTTCATCGCCTCTACCATAAGACGAGGGGCAAGTACGATATCGTACTCATAGTCACCGACCCAGACCAACGTAAGGCAGTTCATGCTCTCAAAGAGGGTTTTTAGATCTCAATTAGGGTAGAGACTCCGAACAGGAGGAACTACATCTCGCAGTGTCACAACTGCCAGAGGTTCGGCCACAGCGCTCGTGGCTGTTTCTCTCCCCCCCCCCCAATGCGTCAAGTGCGCTGGTGATCACGCGTCTCGGGATTGCAACCGTCCAAAGGGTTGTAAGGACCCGGCCAGCGTCCAGTGCTGCAACTGTTTGCAACGCAAGCTCCCCCATGGGCATACTGCCAACTTTGGGGGATGCCCTTGTCGCCCAAAGAGTCGCAGTACTGGTGCAAAGCCAAAATCCTCACCCCCCTCTGGGGAGAAGCAGAAATCGAGCCGGGCTGCTTCCCAACTTACTTCGCAAGCTTTCCCTGCCCTTCCGGCCATAGGACTAGGTGCCCCCAGGAACCTGCCGCCCTCTGCGGCCGTAGGCCCCCACCCGGTGCCTTCCGCACCCCAATCCCAGGCGTGCCCTCCTGCATGGGGGCCCGCCGCCAGTCAAGCGGGCCGGCCCGCTCTAGCTCCCCACTTTGCGCCTATGTAGGTTCTTCAGATGCTCCCCGCGGAGGCGGCGAGCGGTCTGAGTGCTTACCTAAGTGCTGCGATACAGAAATACTTCGCCGCTCAGTTCGGCAGTCAGGGTCTCGGTGCTTATTAGTATGGATCGTACGGCCCTAAAGCTTAAACCTACTTCGCTTACCATTGGTATTTATAATGCCAATGGCTTGAGGGGTATGAAGGACGAGGTGATAAACTTCCTTCGCGATCACTCAGTAGATATATTCCTGGTCCAAGAGACCTTTTACAGATCCGGTACTAGAGCCTTTCGCGTCCCTGGATTCAATCAGATTAGAGATGATAGGCAAGATGGTAGGCCATTCGGGGACACGCTCATTTTCTATAAACGTAGCTTACATTGCATAAGTCTTACTCCCCCACCCCTGACAAATATGGAAATGTCAGTTTGCCGCATATCGATGGAGGGCCACCCCCCGATATCGATTGCGTCAACCTACCTTTCACCTCAACGTGACTTACTTAAGACCGACCTCGACTCGCTAGCTTCCCTAGGTCCTTCGGTCATCGTGGCCGGGGATCTAAACAGTAAGCACATTAACTGGGGTTGCACGGCAACCAATCCCAACGGCAATCGGCTTCATCACCTTTTGATCGACAGCCTCCCTTTCGATCTTCTCGCTCCCCTAGAACCGACCCATTTCCCTCATAACGTAGAGCACCGACCTGACATACTCGACATTGCACTTCTAAAGAACGTAGCGTTAACTCTGCGTTCTATAGAAGTGATACACGAACTTGACTCGGACCATAGGCCAGTCCTTTTGAGACTAGGACCTCACCCCAATAGTACACCTCGTACCAGAACACTCGTGGACTGAGACAAGGTACAATCAGGTCTCCTACAGACAGATCCTCCACTGCTTAGAGACATCCCCGACAATATAACCACTACTGAACAGACCGACCAAGCGATCGATTCTTTCACTAACTACCTCAACACTGTTCGAAGTGAGGCCTCAAGGGAGGTATCGGCGGAGGATATCCAAAACCGACCCCTACCTAGGGAATTGAGAGAGTTAGTGACTAGGAAAAATCGTGCCATCAGGACCTACTCTAATCACCCTTCTGCCGAAAACCGTCAAATCCTGAGGGACTTGTGCAACGAGTCCAAACAGAGAATTGCCGAGTTTCGGGAGAACTCGTTCAGGGATCTGATGGGTGAGAACGCGCCTAGTCATCCGGCTTACTGGAAACTAGCGAGATCTCTCAAATCAGACACCTGTTGGACTATACCCCCCTTGGATCGTCCGGATCACCCTACCCCTGCGTTCGAGGATAGTGAGAAAGCCGAATGCCTTGCGAGTAGCTTAGAGTCCCAACGTTCGCCTAGTCTCCTGCACACCGACGAAGCGCATATTAGATGGGTCGATTCCGAGGTGGACAGGAGATCGCGTCTCCCCGTAACTTCACCCGTTTTACCGGTGTCGGTTAAGGAAGTCAGTGACCTCGTCAGGCGTCTTCGTGTTAGAAAGGCTCCGGGTGCGGATGGTGTATCCAATCGTATCCTGAAACTTCTCCCCGAAACCCATCACCCCTCATTTTGGTTGGCATCTTCAATGCCGCGCTGACCAATGCTCACTTTCCAGCCGCATGGAAAGGTGCATCGGTCATAGGGATAGCGAAGCCCGGCAAACCCCGGACTTCGCCTGCCTCTAACAGGCCGATCAGCTTGCTTAGCTCCCTTGGAAAGCTATATGAGCGGATCCTACTCACTAGAATTCTCAGATTTACGGCTGAGAATAACGTCATCATCGACGAGCAGTTCGGCTTTAGATCCGGGCACTCGTGTGTCCAACAAGTGCACCGCGTCACGGAGCACGTGCTGGACGGTTTCTCTCGTTTCCAGGGGCTCAAGACCGGTGCGATCTTTCTCGACGTGGCGAAAGCCTTCGACAAAGTCTGGCATAACGGGTTGATATACAAGTTATATCTGCTCGGCATGCCGGACAGACTCGTACTCACAATACGAGATTTTCTCAGGGATCGAAGCTTTCGTTACAGACTAGAGGGAACGTACTCGGACCCACACCCCATCCGAGCCGGAGTCCCGCAAGGCTCCGTGCTCTCTCCCACTCTGTACTCGTTATTCACGAATGACATTCCCAGGCACCCTAAAGTGCATCTGGGGTTGTTCGCGGACGACACCGCGCTCTTTACGACTCATTGTAAGTACGCTTTTATCCGGCGATATCTCCAGGAGGCAATCACCGACCTTGGTCGTTGGTTTAATCTTTGGCGTATCGAAGTCAATCCGGAGAAAAGCACTGCAATAGTCTTCCACCCTTCTGACTCCGTTAGCACAGAAAGGCGGGTGGCTCCGATCCAAATGTTTGACCGGCCTATCCCCTGGGCCAACGAGGTCAAATATCTTGGAGTGTCCCTCGACAGGAAACTGACTTTCCGCAGCCACATCCGTAGGGTACGCAACCGTGCGTTGTTCGTGCTAGGAAGGCTTGGGCCGATGATCAACAAGTTTAGTAAAATGTCACTTAGAAATAAGCTGACACTTTACAAAACTTGTGTTCGTCCAATCATGTCTTATGGAAGTGTAGCTTTTGCTCACGTGCCTATGACATCGCTCAAGCCGCTTCAGGTCATTCAAAATCGTTTTCTCCGTAGGGCGACTGGTGCCCCGTGGTACCAGTCGAACCTCAGCCTGCACCACGACATGGGGATTAGCACCATGTATGGTTTCTTTAAGCAGACTGCCCGGCGTTATTTTGACGACGCTCCCCATCATAGGAATCCGTTAGTTAGGAAGGCTGTCGACTACGTTCCCATCCCTCCCCCCTCTGTCGTAACTCGGCGATCACTGATTAGGGGCCGCACGGTCCGGCGTCCTAGGCACACACTCACGGAACCGGACGACGTAATCACAGCGTCCATCGAAAGGTGGAACGCTGCGCTTACGGCGTCCAACTCAGACACGACGCGTACACTTAGGCTTTCCCGCCGGCGGGGACGTCCACCGCGCGATCGCGACAACACAGACACATATAGTCCCTATTCGTCCCGGTACCGCCGCATACCGGGTAGAGTCAGTCCGACGCAGGTCGGGCCTAGCTGAGTTTCTTGCTGGACTCTTCTCAGCTAGGCTAGGTTTAGTGAACCAGCGACAAAACTCCCAGTAGCTCGATTCCACTCACACCCCAGATTTGGTTGAAACCGTTCAACCAATCTCACTGGAGCGCAAACTCTTAGTGTATTCCAGTTTTTAAACCGCCCACACGGTCGTGTTGGAGGATTTCCCCTGGATTTTCCCCAGGCAACTCTCCCACCGCGTATTCCTATCGCTTTAATGGGCTCGGCCTATAAAGCCACAGTCAGGTCAAAAAAAAAAAGAAAACAAAAAAAAAGGGAAGGGGGCATTCTGATTCTGACTAGCATTCGAGCCACAAGTCGAACACGAGTGGTCATTCTGATATTGAGTGGCACTCTAGTCATAAGTCCGACACGAGACCGTTGGTTCCCTCAACACCGAGTTAGATAGTTGTTAAAAAAGTAAAGTAAAAGTAAAAGTAGTTTATTCTTCAAATTAGGCATATTACATGCACCTATGAACGTCAATAAACTACCACCGGTTCGGAAAAATAAACCTCTGCCACGAGAAGAACCGGCGTAAGAAACTCGGCGAGGTGTCATTTTTTCAAAACAATATACATTGTATAGTTAAATATAAATTACAGTGTCAGCTACTACAAAATAACTGAAATAACAATGCTACAGTAGAAAACATATTTTCGCGATAGATTACCCGTGCAGGACGCTATCACTGCCAAACATCCCTATCCATGATGTAATCGTTTATCTTATAATATGCTTTTGAAATAAGTGTTTGTTTTACTACAGATTTGAATTTAGAATTACTAAGTTCAGTAATGTGTTTAGGAATTTTATTGTAGAATTTGATACAATTTCCCAAGAACGACTTTTTCGCCTTTACTAGTCTATAGAAGGTTACTTTCAGTTTCCCAGTATTTCTCGTGGCTATTGGTTTATCAGCGTTCGTTGGAAAATTGCCCAAATTCTTCCTAACATACATTATTATTTCAAATATATATAGGGACGGCAGGGTTAGAATATCTATTTCTTTGAAAAATTCTCTTAATGACTCACGTGACCCCAAGTTATAAATTGCTCGGATAGCCCTTTTTTGCAAAATAAAAACAGTTTCAATATCTGCAGCTGATCCCCATAAGATAAGACAATAAGTAATTATACTATTAAAATAAGCAAAGTAAACTAACCGTGCCGTTGCCACATTGGTAAGCTGCCTTATTCTCCTGACTGCAAATGCAGCAGAGCTCAACCTACTTCCTATCGCTGTTATATGGGAACCCCACTGCAATTTTGAGTCCAATGTAATACCTAAGAATACAGTAGAAGTAACAAATTCTAATGTTTGACCATTAAGTCTAATATTTGTATATAAGTTTCTGTTTGATGAGTTCGCAAGAGAGAATTTAATACATTTCGTTTTTTTCGGGTTCAATACTAAGTTATTGGCAGCAAACCAGTCAGATATCATGGAGAGGGTATTATTTGGTTCAATGAGTTCAGTATCTCTCCTATTTACCTTGAACAGTAATGAGGTGTCGTCTGCGAACATTACAATGCCTGATCTTCGGCTTACCATATATGGCAGATCATTTACATAAACAAGGAACAGGAACGGACCTAGAATAGACCCCTGAGGTACTCCCATCTCTACCACTGTCTCTGACGAAATGGCTTTATTTATGGCTACCTTTTGATTTCTCTGTGTTAAGTATGACTTCATGAGATCTAATGCGTGCCCTCTGATGCCATAAAACTTAAGTTTACAAATTAAAGTACCATGATCTACACAATCAAAAGCCTTGGAAAGGTCACAGAACACTCCGATGGCGTCGTGCGACTCTTCCCAAGACTGCAAAATAAATTTTAATAAACTTGCACCTGCATCACTAGTTGACCTACCCTTCGTGAAGCCGAACTGCTGTGCGTGCAAAATATTGTGAGAATTAAAGTGAGAAACCAATTGCGTAAGCATTATTTTTTCGAATATTTTGCTAAACGCAGGTAGGATAGAAACTGGACGATAATCAGAAGGATTATCTCTATGACCTGATTTGAAAATTGGAACTACTTTACTACATTTCATTAAGTCTGGAAAAATGCCATCGTCTATACAGTTATTAAAAATGAGAGCTAGAGTTGGTGCAACGACCTCCAGAATAGATTCCAGTACATTGACTGACACGCCCCATAAGTCCTCAGTGCTCTTTATTTTTAACATTTCAAAGGACTTCAGTACATCTAGAGGAAAAACATGATGAAATTTGAAATTAGTTAGTGATTCTAATTTTACGTTGTCATTCAGAAGGGATTCAGCTTTTGTGGTAGATGATGCTAAACTTTGAGTAGTGACTATAGGAATTTTAGAAAAGAAATTATTAAATTCATCAGCTACTTTTACTGCATCAGTTATTAAATTATCCTTTACTTTCAAAGAAATTGTGAACTCTCTATTATTTCTCTTCCCAGTCTCTGTGTTTATTATTTTCCAGACTGTCTTGGCTTTATTATCTGAGGACTTAATTTTATTATTCAAGTGCATTGCTTTTGCTTTTGTGCACACTGTTTTAAACAATTTGGAATAATCCCTAACATACTGATGGAACATTCGTCAGTGGTGCAAGATCTCCTTTCATAAAGTTGGTATAAGTTATCTCTACTTTTCCGAATTCCGGTAGTTGCCCACTCATTAAATCTCATTTTATTATTTATCTTAATACGCTTTTTACTACAAGTCTTATTAAATTCGTTGCACACTGTATTCAGAAGCATTTTGAATTGATCATTCGGATCATTTGATTCTACCTGGGTGTTCGGCATGGCGACTAGTAGATTAGACTTTAGTAATTCTAGTCTACTTCTACTCAGCGGTCTTATTTCTATAACGCGATCTGGATGTTTTACTTCGCAAGGTAGCCTGACCATCTGAGCTTTATGATCCGAACGAACTCCATTCACTATGCTACTGTCTATATGAGAACTGTTTAACCAAATATTATCTATACAAGTGGCCGAGGTCGGAGTAACTCTGGTAGGTACTTCAAACAAGTAGTCAAAATTGAAAGATTTCAAAAGAGTAATGTACTTATCTTTTTCAGCTGATTGTGATAAAATATCGATATTAAAGTCGCCGCAGACCACTACTGACTTTTTACCACTTGTTGCTTTCCCGAGTACATCCTCCATAATTTCCATAAAAGATGTTAAATCACCTGATGGTGGTTTATAAATGCAAATTATCAGATACTGATCCATCTCTGCACAAGCAATCTCGCAAACACGATCAACAGAACAGCCTGAGACGTCTCTACGGTCCTTAAAAGTCAAACCATTTTTCACTAAAATAATAGATCCACCACCCTCTGCTGTAGTTCTGTTGAACGCGCTGGCCAATACGTAATTATTTACATTGAATTTCATCATGTGATTCTTTAACCAAGTTTCTGTTAAGCAGACTACATCTACATTAAACTATTCCGTAAATAATTCTAAATCTAGTATTTTGCCAGTGAAGCGATTAATATTTTGGTGTAATAAAGTTACACTATTGTGCTTCTCTGTTGTCCCAACAGTCAGTTTAAAGACAAATCCGCAGTTGGAGATGTCGTCCTATCCAAGGTGGAGAGGGAGCTTTGATTTCCGAAAACGGAATTAATAAAAGATGCTAAAGATTTAGCAAGTCTGTCAGTTGTAATACGGTAATCACTAATAGCATTATTAGTGTCAAAAAATATAACGTCACTATGACGGCACGTCAGCTTATATATAAGCTTATTAAGATTACACGCATGACTGTTAGCACTGCATGGAGAAGCAGAATAGGGTAATGCGCCTATAATAACATTTTTAGCACCTAGCTTAGACAGGCAGTCAAACTCAGCCTTCATCTCAGAGTACCTAATATTTGAACCATCACCCAACATTAATACAATTGTTGTTTGTTCATCTATATGGGTATGTTTGATGTTATCTATAATTTTTAGAAATGAGGCATCGGGCATACAATGATTTATAACACAGCTGTTGAGAATATTATTACATAGAATTTTGCCCAATCCTCGCCCTATCCTATCTGAGAAAACAAGGGTTCTACTCACATTATTAGAGGCTGGAGTTATAGTTTCCGGTGACACCGACAAGCTGCTGTCCGGCACTGATGAGTATACTGCATGTCCGGGCATAGGATGAGCCTGCCGGAGCCCACACTCACATTCATACGAAGACTGCTTGGTAAGCAGTGCTTCCAAACATTCCTCGTTGTGGTGGCACAGCTCCAGAAGTTCATCCGCTGCCAGAATATGTTCACTGATTTGCTTCTGGGATATTACATATTTATTACTTAAATCTCTCAAAGAATTTTCTAATATGTTCAGTTCGGCTTGCAGTTTCTCAGTGTCAGTTTCATAAATGGTTCTACTGTAGCATAATTGCTCATTACAAGAATTTAATTCTTTCAGAACACTGACATGATTTTTTCTCAATGTAGTAATTTTATGAATATTAATATGCTGTCTGTACAGTCGTTTTGATTTTCTTATAAATCTATTTAGCTTAATATACTTTTTGTATTTCCTGTGACTTAGAAAGTTAACTTGTTTACTACAAAGGGAGTCCTCTGTCAAATCAATCACACTAGAAGGTCCAAAATTGCTATGACACTCTGCATAAGTGTTTGGTGTCACAAGTTCATCAAAGAGCCGCCGGGTGGTGTTGACTTGCTGGCACTGTGCTTCCTCTTGCAATCTACGGACCACCTTGTGGGCATCGGAAAGCTCATATTCCAGGTCATCCACACGTTGCAGTGTCCGCTCATGGATGTCACAGCACTCCTGAACACTGTTCAATTTGACCAGCAGATGGTCACGCTGTGTCACACTATCCCTATGCAAAGCATCCAGGTTGGCTAGATCACGTTTGAGTTCTGTATTTTTTTGAATAATCTTGTTAACCTCCTCTTCGCTTTCATCGCGTTCCCGCAGTAGCTGGTCACATAGAGTTTTAGACTGCTTTAGTTCTTTGAGTGTTGCATTGAGTTTATGTTCCAGTTCACGTACTGTGGCCTTGCGTGTCATAAATGAGCTAGACATGGTGAACTAGCTTGACACACAGCTCTCCACAGCACCTGAAATGAGACGGCAACGCGACTAAACACCAAGCAGAGAAAGACCAGTAAAGAGAGAGAGAGATAGCAGGAGTGAACAGTTTAGTGTGATGGTAGAATGTAAGTATGAATATGGAATGGAGAAATGAGTCGTTAAAGGATTTATAAAATGACTATTAGGCAGAGTGAAACACAACAAGTACAAAAGTTATGACTCAGCTGACCGGGTGCAATTTCATTTCCGAGTGAGGTTATGCTTGTAAATATTTATTTACTTGGGAAGTATTCAAGTAGACGTTATTTAAATGTTATAAAAGTTCCACTACTGACTTATTTATAATTATATTGAACACAATTACTCCCCAGGTTTATCGTTGAAGCTTCAAACGATGTTCCGTTACGATGACGTTTGGCAATTCTAGAGATCTTCTTTCTTCTCTTTTGCACTGTCTCTTTCGATGAATTTTATAACTAACACTATACTTGCTACTAATAAACACTTTTTAACTTAACTAGAATACTAGTTATTCATTATTAACATTTATTTTATTTAATTAATCAGCTGTGTGAAATTTGACGTCTACGCTTGGCGGTGTTGCCAGTTGCAGTTATTAGATTTAGATCTCTTCTTGATTATATCGACCAGTTCATTGTACCTACTGCGTTTTATTTGACTGAGACCTGCGAGATGAAGCCCATACCAGAAGACGCCCAGACACCATCCTAGCGAGGCCAATCCCCCTCGTGTGTCGTCATCTGAAGACGCCCAGACACCATCCTGGCGAGGCCGCGTGCTATAAATCGTCGTTTAATACCTATAGTACCAAGCTTTGCGTCGTTTGGGACAAGGTGGATTTGTGTATAATTGTCCCCAATATTTATTTATTAATTTATTTATTTATGCGTGATTGATTCATGGAGCGCTCGTGGCCCAGCGGCGCCCGCGTACCGCGTGCGGTATGCGAGGTTAAGCAATGTCGGGCGAGGTCAGTCCTTGGATGGGTGACCGCTTTGAGTGGTTACTAACTGACCGCTCCCGTGCTTTGGAAGGCACGTTAAGCCGTTGATCCCGGTTGCTGTCTATGATAGCAGTCGTTTAGCCAAGTAAGAGGCCTCCGGACGACTTGAGAACTTCTAACGGTCAAGTTGCCCACTCACTTGACAAGCATAATCCCAATAAGGTCTTGTTTCCCCCTCGTGTTGGAAGGTCAGATGGCAGTCGCTTCCGTAATAACTAGTGCCTACGCCAATTCTTGGGATTAGCTAGCGGACCCCAGGCATCCTTCAGGATGCAACTGTACTGGGAATAACGCTAGGAGGATGATGATGGCTCGTATATTCTGTACCCTGGTCGGAATAAATTTCTAAAGTTCCGTTTTATATAATAATTTGGGCAGGGAAACTTCACAAAACCCTGGATATAGCCAAAACGAATGAGTAAGCAAACACCTGCCTTATGAGTCGTGAACTTTTTAGCATATCTATTCCCCGGTCCATCATTCGACACAATTTTTGAACGAGAAACCTTCTCCGGGTCTCCAATCCAACTGTCGATACTAAATTCTATTTCATTGGTCAAACTGAATGAAGCCCGTGAATTTGGGGGAGGCCTATGTCCAGCAGTGTACGTCTTTTGGCTGATATGGTGGTGGTGGTGGTCAAACTGATAATATCCCCTATATTCCGTTTTTTCCTGTTGAGGTACGGAACCCTAAAACCTTATACCTTTTTGGGTTCTGTGGTAAACAAGGAACCATTATTAGAGTAAATGTTTACCCTGCCCTTATAGTTTCGACATATCTGTCTGTTTGTCTGTCCGTCTGCGGCTAAGCTCAGTAACTAGAAAGTTAGTTTAGTTTAGTTTAGTTTTATTAATCACACTATACAATTCTCATATAACAGTTTTTTACTTCTACTATATATTGTATATTGATCGTTAGACGCTAACATTTGCGTTACAATAATGAAAAAAAAACAATAATATTTTAATAATTAAGAATATACAATAGTATATATCCTTAGAAAATACATAAAAAAAGAAGCCTAGCGTCAACTGTATTGACATCAAATCAATAACATTACAGGAGGTTGAAGCTGGTATAAGGCGCCTAAAGGCCAATGGTTCCGTTGGACCCGATAACTTGCCGGCGTATATTGTAAAGGGTTGTATGGAGTTTCTTAAGATCCCGATACAATATATTTTTAACATGGCGCTCTCTTCCGGGTCATATCCTCGAAGTTGGAAGGTGTCTAGAGTTAGACCAATCCCGAAGTCGAGTGACACTACCATCGTTGAAAATTATAGACCCATAGCTGTTCTTCCCACCCTTGGCAAGTTGTTTGAGGCCATACTTCACCGGACTCTATCTTCTCAGGTTCGGCCCTATTTGAGTGACGCGCAGCATGGCTTTCGGCCTAGCCGCTCGGTAAACACGAATCTGTTAATACTAACGGACAACATTGCTATGCATCTTGATAGAGGTATTCAAGTCGATGTCCTCTATTTCGATTTCGCGAAGGCTTTCGATCGCGTAGATAACGATGTGCTGCTTAGGAAACTTGATGAAATTGGTTTCTCTCCCAAGTTACTAACTTTTTTTGCCAACTATCTGCGCGATCGGCAGCAGTTCGTCCGACATGGATGTTTTGTCTCGACGCCTTACCATACCCGGTCTGGCGTCAGTCAGGGCTCCATTTTAGGGCCCTTGTTATTCGGTATAATGATCAACGATCTCAAATCGGTTCTTCGCGCGGCTCAGTGTCTCTTGTATGCTGATGATCTGAAGTTGGTATACGGGATAGAGCAAAGAGCCGATTGCGATACGTTACAAAAGGACATCGACTTGGTGCTTCGGTGGAGTATGGAGAACAAACTTCATTTCAACCCAGCCAAGTGTTGTGTGTGTTCGTTTAGCCGCTCTCGTACCCCCATATATGCCCAATACATGCTGGGGTCAGAGCCGATAAATCGTGTCTTCTCCGTCAAGGATCTGGGCGTAGTTTTCGATACGCGGCTCACTTTTCACGAGCATATTTCTTCCCTCGCTACAAGCTGCTTTCGGAGACTGGGTTTCGTAATCCGAAACCTCCGTCATTTTCGTGACCCGGTGGCCATAAAAATGGTTTATAATGCCTTAGTAAGGTGTAAGCTGGAGACTTCGTCCATCATATGGAACCCCTACGAATCGACGTATGCCTTACTGCTTGAGAAGGTTCAGAAGGCGTTCTTGAGGTTCCTGTATAAAAAGGTATTTGGATACTACCCGTTTCTGTACCCAACAAAGTATCTTCTCGGTTCCCTTGGATACAACTCCTTAGAGGTCAGACGGAATTATCAACTTGTGATCACAGCATGTCGAGTCTTACGTGGTGAGTCGGATTGTCCCGAACTTGTGGAGCGTCTCGTGCGACTGTTTGTCCCGAATGTCCCTAGGATACCCCTCAGGCCGCGACGACGCGACCTGCTGGCCGTGCCGCCGGCGCGCACCGTGTCGTGCAGGAACTCGCCGCTGCCCCGCGCCCTGCAACTGCTCAATGCGCTCCTGGCATCAACACCTGAATGCGACTTGTTTGCGTGGCGATGGGCGGCAGTGTGTAGGGAATGCTTGAAATTCTGTGAGGTGATGGATGCTAGGTGCTCAACTGTTCCAATGTAATGTATATGTTTCTGTTACCTATTATGTATTGTAAAAGATAATTTGCTTGTCTAAGTTTCGTGACGCATTGGTCATGTACTGTAATGTCATGTAAACGTATTTATCAAATAAATAAATAATTAATTGAAAAAATCCAAAATGTCAATGTTATAATTTGGCATAGGTATACATATTAATGAAACGGACATACTGAGGCAGGGACGGACGAAAATGGGTTCCTTGTTTGCTAAGGAACCATAAAAAGCTTGAACTGAACTGTAATAATCTAAACAAGATGCTATAAAATGAAATGTGAGTGTGATCGGAAGCGACGAGCATACACGAATTGAACCTGCAGTAGCTACTCAGTTGCGGCATGCACCGGGCGGACACACATCGATCAACTCGCAGTGGATGTTGACTATTTACAGTCGACAAGTTACCAAACATAAACAGCATAAACATTCACTGTAACTTGCTGGAACAGAAATAATCAGAATGATTTATACCATGATTTTCAACAAAATCAAACGCCATCGAATCATAACACTCACATCTCTGGTATTTATCTGTGGATACTTACTAATATATTTTGATTCGCATCTGCTTCAAGATCTTTACTACTTATACTTCAGACCTAGAGAAAATATCTCGTGTCATTATATAGACACAGGTGGCACGTTACCACGTGCGGACAGCGTGTCGTTCCAGCCGCCTTCTCGATCGATATTCTTCCATGAATCTTCTTGCAAAGGAGGCTTGGATCCGCGGCAGGCATGTGCCGTCGAGTCCGCCGCTCGCGCATACCAAGACTGGCAGATAAACGTGCTCTTCGCTGCTCCTGTAACTCGCTCAGCTTTGAACACTGGCAGCCTAGCGGCGCTAACGAACCACTTAAACGTTAATCTCTTCAGAGTGCATATTTTGCGGTACGCTTTAGGAACACCTTTGGAGAACTTCATCGCTGGTGGTGCGCTGAACAGATCGATGTATCCCATTATACACACTTCGGATGTGTTGCGGTACTTGTCCCTGTACAAGTTTGGTGGGATATATTTGGACTTGGATGTGGTGGTAGCGAGGCCGGTGAGTTCTCTGGCGGGGAATTGGGCAGCGAAGGACACGGATACTGACATAGCAGCCGGCGCGTTGGCTTTTTCGAGGGACGAACTTGGCCGGAGTATGGCTGAAGCGGCGATCAGGTGGGTCAAATTTTTTTTTCGTTGGCTCTTGTTAGCGTAACGCTAAATCTAATCTGACAACACAAAAAAGGAACCACGAAGACCAAGTAACAATTCACCAATTGTGTTCCCAAATTGTATTTTTTTCTTAAAAAGTGCCACTCATTGATCAACAGTTCATTTCATACACAAGGCCATGAAAAGACCGGACTTCCCAATGTTATCACATCGACCGCCAATGTTAGCAAATATTTTGTATTCAATCAGTGTAACATACTTAACCAGCAATTTCGGGCGCATATTTGAAATAATTAGAGGTCCGCAGTGAACATCAAAATTTCCAACTATTTGCAATTCGAAAAGCAGACGTAATTAATAAACAGAATGTTAATATCATCTCCATTGCGCTTCGTTAGACTGCGCTTTATCTAGGCGCATATTCTCAATTAACCACATTCTACGGTCGTGTTATGTTTATTGACGTCCGTAGGTATGTCAGTGCACGCGCAAACAGAAACATACATTTAAGAGAATTAGGGCATAGTGGAACATCGTCATGGAGTAGCCCAACTGGGGAAGTACCTCCATCTTATGGACGATTCACACCAAACGGCCGGAGGTTTGGATACAAAGTCTAGCTTCTGTATGGAGGGTTCGAATTCCTTTGACTCTAGTGTGGTGCGGGCCGGCTCCAGCCGTTCAGTGTGAATTGTCCATTACCGAAGACCGCAGCCATCATAACAGCACTATTTGATCTTTAGGTTTGTAGGGTGTTCCTGGTGGTGAGTTAGGGCACCAGAGCTCGCGACGAAGCGCTTTGTTGAGAGCGAGGAACTGCTTCTGTATCTAACTATCAACACCACGAATGCCCAAGTTAATAAAGGGTCGGTAGCGCGCTTCTGATTATTTTGGAGTCGCATCAGGCAGGCAGTAAGCTTGTTTGTCACCGTCATTGTATACCAAAAAGTACAGTGTTGTCTATATACGGTTCATGTACAGCTGTGATACTCGGCTGACGCTGCGTGATGTTCGCCTGATGATTTATCTTTTATACAGTCAGCTGCCAGTGACACCTGAGCAGCTACCGTGAAACGAAAACGAACAAAGTTCATGTATCTCTCCCTCTCAGGGATACACAAACTTCGTTTTCATTTCGTGCTAGTAGGCCTGTCCCCTCCTGCATAAAAGTTAGTACGCAGGGGGTCAGGTTTCTCTGCGGCTTACTTAACAATAATCGTATTAATCTAATGTTGTTTCAGAGACATACTAAAAAATTTCAGAGGTGACCAATGGGGCCACAATAGTTTTGGTGTGATCACACGAGTACTTGAAGAGCAGTGCTCCACCGACCAGCCCGCAAATATGTCAGCCGCCACTTGCAACGGTAAGACCATCAGCATCGATGACACGGCCTACTGGCTTCGTGAACCTTATTGCAAAGAGATAGAAATTAATTTCGAGACCTGGGAATCTGTGTTAACCCGTTCTGTACGGGGACTTGAACGCCTAGCACCGCCTCAATACGGGCATGTTTTTGCGAGAGTCGGCGGTTAGACATATTTTCACTTACGTGTATTTTCTGAAGTATAACAGCTATGTGCTTGAAATTTTATACACACATTAAAAACATTATTGATGTTTGATAACTACTCACTTATTGCACTTTTAATCATTAATACTTTATATTTCACGCGTAATATCTCACACTAAAACAAAAAAAAAATAAGTGATTTTAACTATTGTTAGTTTTGTAAATATTAGTTTATGATATTTTGAATAGAACAAGGCCTTTAAATGATAATAATTATTAATATTCTTTAAATCACGAAATTTACGACCATAACACTTGCAACTGGCCCCACTACTAAAACTCGATGAAATATAAAACAACACTATTTGCGGCCATATTGAGTTACTTTTTCTGCACTTGTGGAGTACGGGTGTCAACCCCAGTTGACAGAAAAAATGCGGGATTTTTAAATAAGTATTTATTTCAACGCCATCTACCGAAATGTCCTGGCATTTTTTCTTTGTATCTATACTAATGCTACTACTAAATATTATCGTTATTACCAAGACATAAGGTCTAAGTATGTTGAAAAAAAATCTGAAACTTGAAACTTCGTCCTTGTTTCGATCAACTATATTTGACACCCGTACTACAGTGATGTTGCCTAATTGGCAACTCTGGTTGTAACCCGTACAGAAAGGGTTAAATGTCGTTTTGAACTTGAGAAGATTACTATTTTATAGAAGACGGCTGTCATTATTTACTATGTATGGGTGTATGTGATCTATGTACCTGCATTTTATCTGGAAGATCGTAGCCATAATAACACCATTACTTGTTCCTGGTGGTAAGTAAGGTCGCAGAGCTCGCTATCGAGGATGCACTGTGTTGATAGAAGGATTTGGATATTGTCTAGCTCTGTGGAGACAGAGCTGCAAGTGTTGAGTGTTGTGTCCAAAGCTAGAGCCGGGGAGCCAACGGACCAAATATCAATAAAAACCGGCATCGCGTTTGTTCTTGTGAATCTTTTGGAGACACGCGTCTATAGATTAAGGTGTTTGCATAGCAACATAAGGGTGCATTTTGACCAGAGATATGCTATGCTACGTTGCTATGGATGCGTTTGAATTCACATATTATAACACTGGTGGTTCCGGATTTTCGTAGCGTAGTTTTTACATCCTCGCAGCATAGCTGCATGGTACATTTGGCACCCTAAAAATCATACGCTTGTTGGTCATGCACCATCGTGGTATTAAAACTGCTATTCATTAATCGGACTCAAATGGACAATACTTAAAACATAAATTTATTGCAGGTTTCGAAGTCTTCGGGCCTCAATACTTCTACCCAGTGGAATATTGGAACGCAGATCAATATTTTGAGCCGGGCGAAATAAAAGGGGAGGACGCGGCATACGGTCACCACGTATGGAACAATATTACCAATAAATTTGCCGTTCATAAAGACTCACCGTACGCTAAACTGGCTAGAAAACATTGTCCTGACATTTATAAAATGTATGTTGAAGCCTTTGGAGGGTAAATAAGAGTAGTTATCTGAATTCTTAAAGGCAGGCAACGCACTTACAACCCCTCTGGTGTTGCGAGTGTCCATGGCCGGCGCTAATCGCTTACCATCAGGCGATTCGTCTGCTCGATTGCCACCTATGTCATAAAAAAAAATGACAACTGAACCCATGATACAATAATACATGATACAATAATAATAATAATAATAAATATGCTTTATTGCACCACACAAGAGAACAATGTTACACAAAAAAAAAAAAAACTTACATAACTAGTAATGGTAGCAACAGGCGGTCTTATCGCTTAAAGCGATCTCTTACGCATTACTTCCAGTATCTTTTCGAGGTCATTATGTTCACACGGAGGCACCTGTCACAGTTTAAGCGAGTGGAAGTGACAGGTAAGTGTCTCCGCAGCACGGGGAAACTACGGACAGTACCGCGGCGCACAGCACTACACGCCAAAAACGCTCGGGTTATTGGGCCAACGTACTACGAGCACCTACCTGCTGACATAAAAATGGAGGCATGCGAAGAAACGTTTAAACGGAGACTGAAGAACCTTTTATTGGAAAAGTCACTTTACTCGGTAAAAGAATATATTGAAATTATTAAATAAATTGAGACTTTGGTATGATTGTTACCACTTGCCTATTTTTATTTTATCTTATTTTATTATTATAATTTTTTATTTTGTACTATTAACATTTTGACATTACTAATACGTATTTAATTGATAGGTACTTCTATGGTACCACATTTTTATTGTATTATTGTTAGTATTAAGATTTGACATTATTATTATTTGAGCGATACTCCTCTAGTATCACATTTATTTAATATTACATTCTGACATATGACTTATTTTCATTCATCCTTTATTGTTTTATTTATACTCATTTGTTTCGACATTGATTTTCTGCGTACAGTTAATATTATTATTATTATTTTATGTGCCGCAAACTATAAATTATTTTCCATTTTTAAATTTTTAAGACAATTATTGCAAATTATTATTGTAAAACGATCGCTATATGACCAGTAGTATAAGCAAAATGTGTTGTTTTATATGAAAATTGTATAATGAGATAAATAAACTAAAAACTAAAAAAAAACTTACAGACAACCTTTGGGTAGCAGGAAAAGTTATCAAAAAAAAATTATGAACAGGTAGTGCAAGAGTACAGGAAAAAGAGTCATACATACATCTCACAAGAAATATTAAATAAATACATATTAACATAATAGTATACATAGATTTATATATAAATATACATAAATACATACTTATATAAATATATATAATAAAAGGCAACTTAAGGGAGCGACAAATAATATTGTTTCAGCTGGTTTTTAAAAATAGGAAGAGATTTGGCACATCTTATATAAGACGGTAAAGCATTCCATAGCCTAACAGCCCGAAAGGTGAACGAGTTGTTACAATAATGACATTCCGGGGAAATTCAGTAGTGTGGGTGACACAAGCCACATCATCACTTGTATCGATGGTTCTGCCGGCGTAAGTGTGAGTTGCTGTATTGCCAGTATTGTATTGTGATACTCCCCGACTCCCATACATATCTGTGAGTGTTTTATTAAATTATTACGTTAATTCATGTATAACTTGACCTATTTTGTTTGCTTAGATAAACAAAATTAAATGACAAATGTAATGCGTGAATAATACATTTTTCTCAAAGATGCAATGAAATATTGAAATTATGTTCCTTATAATAGGCTGCGAATTATGACGTTTCAGGTGCCGCTAGGACAAGAGGTGCGGCTAGGACAAGTGGTCGCTAATGGAATTTCATACAAATCTTGCAGGCCTAGGCCGGCAAAGTCCTCTTTTTTAATTTCCATTCCACATAAATTTGTGGCACAGGCATCATGACATTCTGCCACTATGCGTATTAAAAATAAAACTTTGATTTTTTTTGTTGTTTATTTCATTGCGTGTTTGAGAAAAGCACTATACATACCTCGGCGGGAAATATGGGGTTGCCCGCCTGAGACCTATCCGACCTCGCAACTTCGGCCGGCAACCCCTTTCGTCCCGGCCTCTGCAGTAATGTACTATTGCATGATAATGGCAGAAAGAAATCCTTCATTAGTTGTTTTTTTACTATAAAGTGGCAACTCAACAATGACGTAGGCTTGTGTCACAACCTGGAATAGCAAAGCTCCGAGTTCATATAACCTGGACCTTTTTAAGGTACGAGTGAATAGGCATCTTCTGGGTGAGCTCGCTTCATCGTCGGCCTCATCTTTGCCCCCTGGCTAGATGCTGGCCAAGAGCAATCCCATTGTTAATAAAAAAAAAGCTTGTTTCCTTAGACCATGAACCGAACCCACTTCTGTACCAAGTTTTAGCAAGTATAAAATGCGTAACAAACTTAATTTTTATCATTTTGGGACCGTAATCTCCTAAATCTTAATCTCATTTTGTAGGGTTCCGTGCCCAAAGGGTAAAAACGGGACCCTATTACTAAGACTTCGCTGTCCGTCCGTCCGTCTGTCACCAGGCTGTATCTCAAGAACCGTAAATTTTCACAGATTGTGTATTTCTGTTGCCGCTATAACAAAAAATACTAAAAACAAAATAATAATAATAATAATAATTAAGGGGGGCTCCCACACAAAAAATGTGATATTTTAGCCCTTTTTCATGGCTACCACTCACCTAGATCTCATGAACCGTGATAGCTAGACAGTTGAAATTTTCACAGATGATGTATTTCTGTTGCCGCTATAGCAACAAATTTTAAAAACCGGCCAAACGCGAGTCGGACTCTTTGCCGTTTTTATTTTTTGTACGGAACCCTCGGTGGGCGAGTCCGACTCGCACTTAGCCGGTTTTATTAGTTCAGTGCTCTCAATGGCGCACTACAGGATTATTTTCTTCATCTTGCCGCCTTCATTTTTTTGCCTTTGTCCGGTAGTTTAGCCTAGTTGGTAGTGACACTGCCTACGAAGCTGGAGGTCCCAGGTTCGAATCCGAGCAAGGGTATTTTTCATATTGATTATTTAAAACATGTGTTGCTGAGGCTTGGATGATGTCTACGTATTTAAGTCTCTATTAAATAAATCGTCGTCTAGTACCCATAACACAAGCCTTATTGAGCTAACTATGGAACTGGTTCGATTTGTATAAAATACTGTCTTCCTAATATTTACTGATTTAGACTGCGTATGCTCTAAGGAAGCGTCCTTTTAAATATTTGCTCTAGTTACAAGGCCCACCTTGTATAGTTGTCTTACAAATTCTTCGCAATTGAGTAATTTTGACTCCACTACAAGAAAAAATTTAAAACAAATATGATCCAAATAAAATGATAGAAAATGACTTAAGTGATATAAGCTACAGGCACATAAAGGATGATTCACAGTAGACCGTTCCGTGACCGGGCCGGCCCGTTTTCTATGACAGAAAACGTAACGGCCGGCGTATTTCTCAAGAAGAAAACGGGCCGCCCCGGACACGGAATGGTCTACTGTGTATCATCCTTAATACGTCTACTCTTGAACTAAGCGTTCTATTATTCCGAAACAAAGAACATTTTCGTTTTCAAACTATTCAAAACAAAAGAGTGGACGAACACAAAGGAGAATTTTCATAATGGCACATTATTTTACTGTCTCAACTGTTCCGTTGCCTTGGTACTTGTTGAGCCGGCGCTTTTGTGCGGGGTAAATAATTTCATTAGTTTTCATTGAAAATTGAACGAAACGAATACCAAGTGTAGTATTGTTGGGGATTTTAAGTAACTTCTTTTATAGTTTAGGCGCGGTACGTTTAGTTCTCCATACAAACGTATTTATGCTCTCATTATAAAACGCCATGCTAGAATAACATGAAACTTTGTATACACAATGGGATCCAGCTTGTCTAGGGCGGAAATTAGTTTCTGATGCTTGAAATTATAATGGCGAAAAAATACAGCGATTATTAAGGTTTTCATACAAGTCGTAAAAAACTCAAAAATCAGCTGTATTTTTTTTCTTTCTCAATTTCTACCAACAGAAACTAATTTCCGACCTAGGTATGCCGGATCCCATTGTGTATACAAAGTTTTATGTTATCCTAGCGTGGCGTTTTAAAATGAGAGCCTAAATACGTTTGTATGGAGAACCGATCCACACCGATCGTACTGCGCCCTCTTAAGAGCACGCTACTTAAGAGACTCGTCTGAAATGATTCGTAGCTCAAAAGTGCGATTATGGGTACCCCTCGAAATGGATTTCTTCATGGGGTTACTAGAGATGGGTTATGCTTGTGTATGGCGATTGGTATTTTGGGAAATTCAGTTTCCCAGGATTTAATCTAAAAAACAATTCGATAGGAGTTAGAGCTAGCTAAGCTAACGGTAAATATTCCGTACATGAGTGCGTAAAATCGATTGGTACTAAAGATAAAGATAATTTATTTGTAAAAACATGAGTAGAAGTACATAAAGCTGTCATTGATCAAAATAAGTCCTTCATGTTTTGCCTTTCCGCGTACAAATTTCGATTTATGTATGCGACATTAAATTTACAACAAAGGGTCAAAATATGTATAATTACTAGCCGAGATTTGAACCCACGACCGCCGCTTGACAGCCGCGTGCTTGAACCACTAGGCTACCATAGCTTCATTTGTACCACTAAGCTACAGTAATTCAAGTTGCGTTATTCTGTCGTCTGTTAAAAAATAAATATAAAGGGAAAAATCCACAGTAATATGACGGTTTTAGCTGTCAAACAAAATTCAAATGTATGTACATACAATGCATACGTAAGAATTAACAATTTTGTGAATAAACAACATACTAACTTTTACATTTTTCTGGATAGCCAGAGAAAACCCAAATACTGAATAATGGATGTTACGTGCACACTCACTAGTCCCACTACAAGTGAACATCGCCTGACATTCGCAATGTCGCAACGTGTTAGTTATTTACTAGGTAACGAAACTCGTGAATAAAATATAATGTATACTTACGTTACATTATTAGGTCTGAAGAAAACAAAATTACGGACGCAAAAATAAAGAATAGGGCACACGAGCTAGACCACCCGCGTGTCATTTTAAGGCTGATTTACATGTGCAAGGATTTGCATGGATTTTTCATTACATTTCGACTACAGGCTAGCGAGAGACGAGTACCTACCGTAAACGGGGGTCAATAGATACTATTTTCTTTTTTTTTAATCCACCACATAAAGCTAATAATGTTCCTCGACAATTGGCAGCAAGAGGCACAGACACGGCAGTCATGAAAAACAAAGGGAGGGAAGCCTTTGCCCAACAGTAGGACACTCATATCGGCTAAGAAAAAAAAGTTGGAATTTTTTTGATCGTACATAAATAGTTCTACAAAGTGGCATGGCAGTGGTTTAATTTTGAGAATACACTTGTATTGATATTGATTCATAAGCAATATGTTCATTCACTTTCTTTTGGGTAACTGGTGTTCTGTAAGGAAGTGCTTCCCTAGTAAAGTTGGGTTAATCCAAATATGACCAATATTTTGCTGCTTCAAAATGTCTACAAAATAATTTAGTTTATTATTCTAACTTATCATCCTGAAAATTTCCTGTAATACTTTTATCTGGTGGAAGTTTGTATCATGCGAAAGATTTCGCGGGCTAATTGTAAGTTGAGATATGTATTAATAGCCACAGTAATATAGTCGATATGTAATCGATGGGTATTGGTCACTCGTGCAATCGAAGTAAACAAGTTAAGTAAGCACAGTCAACCAAAAAACGCCTTTTCGACCCTATTTGACGTGTGTTAAGGTCCAGAAGTTTTAGGGCACTTTCTTAGCAACTTTATATACTTTGTTCACCCGGAAATACTGAATAGAAGTCAAGCCAATTGGAAAAAGGGAATAAAATATTAACAGAAAGATAAAGAACTCAGTTATACAAATCCACCAAGAATTGTGGAAGTTTTTGGGGGAGGCCTATGTCCAGCAGTGGACGTCATTCGGCTGAAATGTTGATGATGATGATGATGAAGAAGAATTACCTAATCGCCTATTTGTATTTCACTAATATCAGTAAAAAAAATCTAATTCTACTCAATTATTTAATTAATAGAATTGGATATTTTGAAATAAAACAAGCAAAATATTACAACAATACTCGACCCAAACAATATTCTGTTAACATTTTGTACTTATCTATACTAATATTATAAAGCTGAAGAGTTTATTTGTTTGTTTGTTTGAACGCACTAATCTCAGGAAGTACTGGTACGCATTTTGAAAAAAAAAATTTGTGTTTGATTCTCATCATTTATCGAGGAAGGCTTTAGGCTATATAACATCACGGTGCGACCAATAGGAGCCAAGATGCGGACGAGGTCGCCGGCAACAGCTAGTAATGTATAAGTAAGTTAGAGTAGTATATTCCAGAATTCTGTAAATATATAAATTTATAGGTATTAACGTGACACATATTAACACTTAAGAGGGCGCAGTACGCTCGGTCTGACTCGGTTCTCCATACAAACGTATTTACCCTCTCATTTTAAAACGCCAGGCTAGAATAACATGAAGCTTTGTATACACAATGGGATCCGGCATATCTAGGTCGGACCATAGTTTCTGTTGCTAGAAATTGAAGAAGAAAAAAAATACAGCGGCTTTTTGAGTTTTTTACGGCTTGTATGAAAACCTTAATAATCGCTGTATTTATAATTTCAAGCCCATTATAATTTCAAGCAACAGAAACTATGGTCCGACCTAGATATGCCGGATCCCATTGTGTATACAAAGTTTCATGTTATTCTAGCCTGGCGTTGTGGGAACACAGATCGCTGATTAAGCATTTAGCGGTGACGCGGGATTATTCGTGACGCGATCCCACAGTCAGTCCTCCGCCGCGCCCGCTAGAGTTAACACACGGCAAGTAAATTAGCAACAAACCACCTCGGCGTTTTATTGAAGTCCGCATTCACCCATCCTAAAGTAGAGACTAGTAGGATATCTCTACAGCGTTTTAAAATGGGAGCACAAATACGTTTGTATGGATAACGGAACGTACTGATGACACTCAACCTGATGAAGGACTCTTATTGTATCAAAAGTAGCTACGCATATGAAGCCGTCAAAAGCTTTTCTTCCTTTATAATAAAGACTTTTGAACTTTTCAAATGCTACTTTTGATGCTGACTGCACAAAACATGTTGCAAATGATGATTTTACAGGTGAATTTCAACCGTGTTCCTTTCTTTGAATTCTTTACATAGTTTTTGCATCAATAATTTTTTACCCAAAAAAGACCGACTCCAATTTTGTACTTTTCCATGCCACACACTACAGATTTCCACATATCCTTCCCACTTTACCAAATGTACTTACAGTCGGCGACAAATAGATCGATCCACGGTTAACTACATTAAATACTGAAATCACCATATGCGTACCAATCAAATTTGAGGAGTTCTCTCAATTCCTCCTGAATCCCATCATAAGACCACCAAATTAATATGGGCCAACTGGAGGATACCTGCTTTAAAAAAAAACGTCAAAATCGCCCAACGTGGTCAAAAGTTATAGGGGAACAAACCTACATAAAAAATAGCAAACACGCAGATGAACTGACAACCCTTCCTTCTATTGAAGTCGGTTAATAAAATGATAACTTTTTGTCAATCTAGATCCGATTGATGAACCAAAAGTTCAAAGCCACAATAACGCTTTCTTGAGCAAAGCAATATTTTACGGTTATTTAATAGTGCCAAGAAAATCGGGTTCTAATATTTATATGTATACTTTATCTGAGACACAAAGCTTTGGGATAATAATGTAACCTTTTGTGGCGTGTGACACATTTTTCCTTTTAGCATACAGCCTCAAAGGGCCGTTTGTTTTGGAAATTATATCGTCGCAGAGACTTGAGGGTGTCGGATGGGGTTTGTAATTGAGTTAGGTTTTGGGGTGGACAGAAAAGTTTGGCTGATATCATCTGCGCAGTATTATGATGTATTTTCTGGATGATCGATGAATTCATGAAAACCATTAAAGTAAAAAAGTAAAAGTAGTTTATTTTTCAAATTAGGCATATTACATGCACCTATAAACGTCAATAAACTACCACCGGTTCGGAAAAATAAACCTCTGCCACGAGAAGAACCGGCGTAAGAAACTCGGCGAGGTGTCATTTTTTCAAAACAATATACATTGTACATATAGTTAAATATAAAATTACAGTGTCAGCTACTACAAAATAACAATGCTACAAAACCTATTATCGCGGTAGATTAACCGTGCAGGACACTATCACTGCCAAACATGATGTAATAGTTAATAAAATAATTTTTAATATGCTTTTGAAATAAGTGTTATTTTACTACAGATTTGAACTTAGAGTTGCTAAGTTCAGTAATACGAGTATGTTTAGGAGTTTTATTGTAAAATTTGATACAATTTCCCAAGAACGACTTTTTCGCCTTTACAGTTACCTTTTAGTCTATAGAAGGTTATTTTGAGTTTCCCAGTGTCTGGTGGTTATTGGTTTATCAGCGTTCGTTGGGAAATTGCACAAATTCTTCCTAACATACATTTTTTTTTCAGGGTAATAGGCTACTGATACAATAATCACTTGGTTGTTGGAAAAATAAACCGGTGTTGTAAGTAAAGTTTACCCGTTGAATGTAAACGCAATAATTTTTTAACCCTCATTGTTATCCCCAATATACTTCAATGAATGAAACTATAAAAACGGATTTATCCCGTGTATAATGTAATTGTAGCATTGAGCTGTGGGTAAATAGCTATAGGTACAATATGAAGCGTGCTTTTATTGCACAGAAAAGGGCAATTCGGACTATGGTGCGCATTCCGCAATGGGAATCTTGCATGGAATACTTTAAAAAATTAAAGATACTGACGGTACCATCCCTTTACATTTTGGTTCTCTTAACGTCTGTGGTTAAACACCGGGATCATTACGAATCAGCAGCTGAAATGGAATTGAGACTTAATTCCAGAACAAAAAACTTATCTCTTGTTGCAGCCCCACGACTAGCTGTAGTAGCGCATACCGCCAAATACCAAGCAGTCAAGTTGTTCAACAGGATGCCTGTGGAGTTCAAAACTATAAAATGTCACAAGAAATTTAAGACAAAGCTAAAAGCGTTTTTATTAGATAAATGTTATTATAGTGTTGAAATTTTTTATAATAGTCGTCATTAGATTTATATTACTTATATTTTTACGGATTGCCTTGTGTATTCTATGATTTATTTTGTCATACTTATGAATTTTTCATGTATTTATTTTAATTTAAAATGTTCAACCTAACATTCAGACACAATGTATTATTGTTAATGAATAAATGATATGATAATGTAATTGTAATGTAATTGATTCCACGTACCGAAAGGTGTGGCGTGGGTAGGGCGGACATGGACAAGGTGGACTGATGACCTGGTAAAGGTCGTAGGAGTCCGCTGAATGCGGGTGGCGCAGAATTGGTCCTTGTGGCACTCTTTGGGGGAGGCCTAAGTCCAGCAGCGGACGTCTTTCGGCTGATATAATGATGATGATAATGTAATGACATTATAGAGGTGATTAAATTCGTTTTAAGGGTTCTGTACCCAAAGGGTAAAACGGAACCCTATTACTAAGACTCCACAGTCCGTCCGTCTGTCTGTCTGTCCGTCTGTCGCCATGTCCCATGAACCTGTCGGCTTGTTTAGCCTAGTTGGTACTGCCACTGCCTCCGAAGCTAGAGGTCCCGGGTTCGAATCCCGGTAAGGGCATTTATTTCTGTGGTGAGCAGAAACATTTGTTCCTGAGACTTGGATGTTTTCTATGTATTTAAGTATATATCTATTAAATATATCGTCGTCAAGTACCCATAAAACAAGCCTTATTGAAATTTATTTAATCGTATGGCATTTATTTACGAACCGTGAGTCTTCGAGAAGACAGTACGGTTGCCAGTTTGTTGCACTTTTAGCACCACCCAGGGGTCACGTGTAGGGTAACGGTGGGTACTCCCTACGGACGTGGTGCAACTTCGACCCCCCTTTGTCAAGTGAGTGGGCAACTTGACTGTTAGAAGTTCTCAAGCCGCCCGAAGGCCTCTAACTTGGCTTAACGACTACTGTTATAGACAGCAGCCGGGATCAACGGCTTAACGTGCCTTCCAAAGCACGAGAGCGCTCAGTTAGTAACCACTCAAAGCGGTCACCCACCCAACAACTGACCTGCGCCCACATTGCTTAACCTCGCATACCGCACGCGGTACACGGGCGCCGCTGGCTCCTATTGCCGCTCTTATTGAGCTTACTATGGGACTAGTTCGATTCGTGTAAAAATTGTCCATCGAATATTTATTGATTTATTTATTTATTATAAGTTTGTACCTACCTGAAGTAACTAGCTAATAGCTTCCTACTCATCTATTTTTGTAAGTGAGTCTCTCTGCCAATCAACTGTCCTGCAGCTTGGCAGAAGGAAAAAAAGTAAAACCAAGGGTTTTTGATGTAAATAAATAATAGACATTACTATAGAGGCCGAAAACGAAGGCTAGCAGACCAAGTAGATACAGACGGATAAATGGGCGAAACGCGGCCTCCAGCCCAACGTTTCTCACCGAGATTTGTATAAGTAGTGCTTTTTTCACACATATGCAATGAAATAAAGAATACACCACTCAAAAAACAAATTTAACAGCCATGTTTGACATTAAAATAAAAATAACAATAATACTTTCCGGCCTAGGTCTTCAATTTTGTATGAAATTCCTTTACAGTTCTCTCGAGTTGTTCCGCCTGCAACGTGATACTTTGAAGCCTGTTATAACGCAATTAATGACGAAATTTCATGTATGAATAAAACAATTAACATGATCCCAGAGCTGTGAAAAAATGATGACACCGAAGTCAATATCAGCAAGTTTCGATGTGCATGCTTTGTCATATTTCTTATATTATATTTGAATTATGCTTTAATCGGGCTGGTTTATTATTATTCAGAACAACAATAGCAATATATTGGACCCGTCTGCTGCAATCAGCCGAAAAACCAACTTATCCAATAAGAATTGACGGCGTTATTCTGTAACACGTCGACGATTTCATTTTGGTATTATTCTGTTAGGCTTGCTTAATGTTCTGTTAAGTTAAAGCTAGATCAACAATCTGCTAAATTACCTAGATCTTGCCCGTGATTCCTTTCGCGTATGTACAGGTACTCTGACATTTTCTCTACGTTACTTCTTGTACCTACAGTCCTTTATCTAAAAAGGGTTTCGTTACTGTAAACTTTAATGAAAAGTTGGTTGCAATTATCAATACCCCAATATCTTTGACATAATTTGAGTTAAAACATTTAAAAAATTGTATGGTCTCTTAAGTGTGTCCTGTTTAGCCTAGTTGGTAGTGCTCTTGCCTCCGAAGCTAGATCCGGGGTTCGAATCCCGGTAATTTGTTTCTGTGATGAGCAGAAACATTTGTTCCTCAGACTTGGATGTGTTCTATGTATTTAAGTATATGTCTATTAAATATATCGTCATCTTGTACCCATAACACAACCGTTATTGAGCTTACTATGGGACTAGTTCGATGTGTGTAAAAATTGTCCCCCAACAATTATTAATTATTTATTAAGTGATTTTGCAATTTAAAAAAGGTACAATAATTTGTAGTCCAGAAACTTCCACCCCATTTTATACCTTTTCATCACACTTTCTCGTAATTGCATGCAGGCGTATAGAGCAGCTATAACCGATTTACCTACCAAGGGAGTTATGGATTTACATAACTCTACTAAGTGAACCAATCAGGGTTTGAAAAAATCTAGTTTACCTCGCTCCACATGTATTATGTATGCTCTGTCACACTGAGTAACTCGGGCGTGAGATCCAAGTTTGCGTACGCCCCTTATTAAACAATGTACTATCGGGAATGTTTTCCAATATAAATATAATCCTATTTTTTCTAAAAACGCTTCATCCATCGTTGTTATTATTGATGTTAAAATGGTGGCAATGTGGTTTTCATTTTAATCTCCTCATTAATTTCTACATTTTTCATTTCATTCATTAATTTTTAATGATTTCTACGAACGCTGTATTTCATAATTTTAAGGTATGATAAGTAGTTTGTTCTCAATTCACTTTGTGCTTGTGCTCGTCATGCTTTCTGCGAATAGAAAATGTAAGCGCCATTTATATTTTCAGGCGAAAATGAAAATATACACCATAAGTTTTGTTTACGAGAGTTTTATTTAAGCGTTCTGGTGAAATTGGACGATGCACTTGCAGTGCTGCTATCACTCATGTGGGAATGGTATTATACACATATAGTTGCCTCAATTCTCGACATTGACACTTCGGAGCGCTCGTGGCCCGGCAGCGCCTTGCGGTATTTTTTTAAATTTAAAAATGGGATAGCTTTTTGCCAGCATCAAGCCAGGGGGCAAAGATGAAGCCGACGATAAAACGAGCTCACCCAGAAGATGCCTATTCACTCGTGCCTTAAAAAGGTCTAGGTTATGTGAGATTAAGCAACTTGGGCCTTGGTCAGTTCGTGGATGGGTGACCGCTTTGAGTGGTTACTAATTGAGCGCTCCCGTGCAAGGCATGCTAAACTGTTGATCTACTACAATAGTCGTTAAGCCAAGTTATAGGCCATCGGGCGACTTGGGAACTTCTAACAGTCAAGTTGCCCACTCACTTGACAAAGAGGGGGTCGAAGTTGCACCACGTCCGTAGGGAGTACCCACCGTTACCCTACACGTGACCCCTGGATGGTGCTAAAAGTACAACGCACGCTACTTGTCTTCTCGAAGATCTCACGGTTCGAAAATAAAAGCCATACGATTATTATTATTATAATGATTGTCAGCTTAATTCTCAATATATGCTATTGATCTCATTCATTATGAAATAAGAAATAAGATTATAATTTATACCAAAAAAAAACCGTCTCTAATTTTGTACTTTGCTATGCCACAATGCGTGGTTTCTGTAAGCCAATGCATGTTTACCTACAGAAAATACCAAAATCAGCATATGCGTGCCTATCAAACTCGAGGAGTTCCCTCGATTCCTCCTAGATCCCATCATCAGACCTTCACCAAATTTATATGGGACCAACTTGGGGGTACCTGCTTTGAAACAAAAAAGAATTATCTAAATTGGTCAACGTGGTCAAGACTTATCGGGGAACATACATACATGTATAAAAAAACAAACATGCAGACGAACTGAGAACCTCCTTCCTTCTATTGAAGTCGGTTAAAAAGTGCCATGTACTGATCAGTGTTGATCATTAGGACATTTTACTCTATAATTCAAATGAAATGTAGCTTCAATACCTTACGTTACGACATTATATGTACTTGTATTGTTTTGAAATCACATTGCCTCTAATATTCCTGTATTCTATTAACAATTGAATAATGATTTGCCGGTCTCGTCCACAGCTGGACTATTGAAGATGTTCATATATTTATATTGCTTTCAATTCTGCTCCTCAGTTGGTTACATGTAATTTTTTAATGATTCTACGTACACATTTTATGACTTTAATTAGGCTCTAGAATCGGTGGTTTAAATCTTCCAGGTTATTAATGCCCACGATATATACTTAAATACATGGAAATGGAAAACATCCAAGTCTCAAGCACAAATGCCAACCACAATTCTATTCGAACCCGGGACCTCCAACTTCGTAGGCAGTGTGAGTATATTATTCTAAATTATTTACAACTTTTGTAATAATGTCATGGTTGGAAGCATATCGTGACAGATCGTTATATACCTAACTTAACTTACAAACATTCCCATAAAATTTGCATTTTGAGTTTGCATCAATGAGTTTTTATTTTTTAACCAAAAGTTTTATCAGATTTGATCCTGTTTGTTATCATGACCGAGTCGAAGAATAAAATACATCGCGAAAAAAAAGAAAAATACCGCAGTACCAGGAAAACATGAAATAATTACAGCTCTCATAATAAGCCCGCCGGAGCTCTTCGTTTTCCATTCACCGCGCGTGCCGATACAAACCGTATCTAACATTATTAATATCGGAGCCTTTATATTTTCATTAAACCTCTCCTATTTATTTTTATTTATCATGCCCTCCAAAATCTCCAGACAGCAATGTGAGTGAAATGATTTAGGAGGTATTTCATTAGGCAATGTCGATTGGGAATAATATTGGCGTAATAAAGATGTTATTGTAAGTGCGTAATATAAAGCGAATTGGGATTCGAGAGAGGTTTATTTAGAAGGCTTAGGCATATCATGTTGTAATGGAATTTAAAACAAGATAGCTTTTACTTATAGACGACCTGTTTAGCCTAGTTGGTAGTGACTCTGCCTCCGAAGCTAGAGGTCCCGGGTTCGAATCCCGGCCAGGGCATTTATTTGTGCATTTTTCACGGATATTTGTTCTTGGGTCTTGGATGTTTTCTATGTATTTAAGTATGTATTTATCTATATAAGTATGTATATCGTCGTCTGATACCCATAGTAAACAAGCTTTGCTTAGTTTGGGACTAGGTCGATTTGTGTAAGATTGTACCCCAATATTTATTTATTTAATATTTATTTAACGCGTGCGAAGAAAGTACGGGGTTTTATTTGTACTCATTTTTGATGGATAAAATCATAAAAGCTGGTATACATTTGCAAGAACTTGCATGATATTTGTCATTACATCGCGAGCTACCGAGGTAAGATGAGTACCAACAATTTTTTTTTTATTAAAAATGGGATTGCTCTTGGCCAGCATCTAGCCAGGGGGCAAAGATGAGGCCGACGATGAAGCGAGCTCGCCCAGAAGATGTCTTTTCACTCGTGCCTTAAAAAGGTCCAGGTTATATGAACTTGGAAATTGCATTAAAGTTTGTGCAAATGTCAAGCTACCTTTATGCAGTAGGTATATCGGTATCGTAATCATCATATCAGCCGATGGACGTCCACTGCTGGACATAGACCTTCCCCTAAAGAGTGCCACAATGACTGGTCCTGCGCCACCCGCATCCAGCGGCCTCCTGCAACCTTTTCCAGGTCGTCAGACCACCTTGTAAGGGGCCTACCGACGATGCACCTTGCGTGGTCGCCACTCGATAAGCCAACGGTCATTGGTTATATATGCAATGTGCCCCACCCACCCGTTATCCAGTATATTATTAAGAGTAAATTTAACGGATCGTATCCGGAACACAACCATCCAAGACGCAAATAGTCGACGTAGCTGGTGAAGTTGAAGTGGGTGAAGCCTTGTCATGTCTGTCGCATGCTAAGTGAGGAGTCAAGGTCGCCACTGACTGGCAGCCGTACAGCTAGAAACAGAGACGTGGCAGACCTCGCCGGTGTTGGCGGGACGAGGTTGACTCGTTTTCAAAGGAGTGGTCAGATTAATCATATTGGAAACGGAGGGGGGAGGCGTTTGCCCCGCAATGGGGCACTACGGGCTCCCAATAATAATAATACAAGTTCCTTTTTGAGCCGTGTGAGGAAAATACGGGTTTTTATTGGTATTCTTTTTTGACGAATAAAATATTGAAGGGCACGCTGAAAAGGAAAAAAGAAAGCCATTCAAAGCTAAATATGTAATGTGATCACGGATTTGTGTGAGTACAGGGGGTCCATTTTCGACAAAAAAATCTTGAAAATGAACATGGAATAATCAATAGTCGCATTATAAATATGTAAATGTGTTTATTTGTGTCATCGTCGTCATCATTACACCAGCTGAAGGACGTCCACTACTGGACATAAAAGCCTCTAATGAGTTATTAATGTGTAAAACTAACTCTCACTCAACTCAAACTGGAATTCCTACGTTATTTTTTTAGATACGATCATGTCATACTAATATTCAATATCTAATAGGAGTGTTCGTGGCCCACCGTTATCCTACAGTCCCTACACAACCCCTGGGTGGTGCTTAAAGGGCAACGAACTGGCAACCGTAATTGTCTTCTTGAAAATCTCACGGTTCGAAAGTAAATGCCGTACGATTATTATTATTATTCAATATCTATCAATTCAATTCTAGTTATTTTATTTTTTGTGCTGTATTGTATACAGGAAGTCAATCTGACTCGACGTGTTGCATACAAATATGATAATCACATTTTGACTGTCCGGTTTAGGTCAGGGCACAAAATAGGTCCATAGCGTATAATATGTAATTGAACATGAGGACAACGGGTGTCTCTGTTATTTTATTACCAGGCCGCATTGAGAAAATGGCCACAAACGAAAATGCTTAGATTGATAGTAGTGGTCTATGAAAGTAAACAAGAAAATTTGAGACAGACCAATTTTTAATAGCCCAACATTGCTATGATAACAAATATCTAATACTTACACTAACTTCATTGGGATGAGCGTATCACTTAATGAGACCAACCCCGGGCGTCCCCTGCCACACAAACATTTTATTACAATATTAACATGTAATTTATAGGGCGAAATTGGCAACCAGAGACCACAAGATGAATCACCGGAGAGTTTAGTGTGTGTTTGTAAGACAGGCAATGTCCGCAGAATTTATTCTTACCTTGCGTTTACTGCTGCATAAACTTTAAAACAGTTTTATTCACTCTGGGCTCCCAAAGGTGACAGCTGCGTACCCCGGGCGGGGTTCAACTGCGATCCAGGGGTCCGGGACTCACTCGGAGAACGCAGGCCCCCATCGAAGAAGGTTGGCCCCATCCTAAAATGTTGGCCCAACCAAGAAGCCCTCGAATTTCCATTTTACAGGTTAATTTCGATGCTTTTTACACGAGCCGCCATTCCATTCACCGATGCATCTCTCCAGTCACCGTTAACGGGCGGAAATAAGGGCAATCTGTCACGTCCGTTACGTCATAGCGCACTCACAACGCGTCAAGGTGAAAATAAGTGTACTCACGTCTACATGAGTATAATTAGATGTATGTATGTACATAAGAAAAGGTAGGGTGTGGTGAGTACACCAGATCTACTGCAACTATAACTGCAAATTATAACCCATTTCCCACATGCATAAATAAAACCATTTCATTACAATCGTTTCATTTCAATACACAATCAAGCAGCTTGGGGTGGCCTATAGACGCCTACCCAGTAGTCTGATTCATGATTCGTGTTCCACATTCAGCCCTCACAGTTCGAACATGCATCTGACGAGGGCACGGCCTCATCATCATTCATCATCATCATATCAGCCGAAGGACGTCCACTGCTGTCCCCCAAAGACTTCCACAATGACCGGTCCTACGCCACCCGCATCCAGCGGACACCCGCGACCCTTACCAGGTCATCAGTCCACCGTGTGAGGGGCCTGCCCACGCTACGCCTTCCAGGACGTGGTTGCCAGTCGAGAACCTTTCCGCCCCAACGGCCATCGGTTCAACACGCTATGTGCACTACACCGCGCGGTCTCATGTAAACCCCAAAATATATTCAGCGCTTCATTCCCCCACATCAACAGGAACGGATTAATGTCGCATAATCCCCCTCTCGGGCTCGCAAGCCAGATATAGCCTTTCGCATACTTTTCATCGTCCGTGCGGCGATTCAAAATGACATTTTCCTGCCGTGATCTCTAACCTTA
Source organism: Notocelia uddmanniana (assembly GCA_905163555.1). Taxonomy (NCBI): domain Eukaryota; kingdom Metazoa; phylum Arthropoda; class Insecta; order Lepidoptera; family Tortricidae; genus Notocelia; species Notocelia uddmanniana. Next base: position 821,216 of record LR991061.1, on the reverse strand, counting down.
TTTTTTTCTAAACTGTAAGTTGTCAATGGCCGCGATTTATGGCTGTGGCTTCCAGACATCGAATGAAAAACCAACCCAAGTCCTTAGAATTACTTTTTTTTATATTCACTTTAGATATAAACACAAACATGCCACTATTGAAAACCTTTAGGGTTTATGTAATAGTTGGCGAGATCACGCTGTCCGATCCGCGTTTACTTAATACTCGTACTATTTGTACACGCTTGGTTGTGATTTTCAGTAAACTTAAATGAATCTAAACATATGTTGATGTAGATATGAATATATTTAGCGATGTAGGTATCTAAAAATTCAATAATTATCCTAAAAACGAAAATCTAACTAACTAGGCTAACAAACACATCGTTTTTTGTAAAAAATCTAACAAATCTGAATCTACGTTGCGCTCAAAAGAAAAATACACCTACTGTCGAAGGCCAATTCGCTAGTGTAGTAGCTTTAATGGACGATTTAGTTTTATAGTAATATCAAACTAAAATAGACCAATCTAAGAAAAGATTTCCCGAGATTAAACTGAACACATAGTTTGTGCTTGCCGAGACGTCATCATCATCATGTCAGCCGAAAGACGTCCATTGCTGGACATAGGCCTCCCCCAAAGACTTCCACAATGACCGGTCGAGACGTACTTTATTGGTAACTACTTAGGGACATTAGTTAGTATCGCAGGGTTACATTTTGCATTACAATTTATTAAACCTATATAAAGTCTATGACAACACTTGTGTTATGCTTTTAATTGCTATTTCCGTTACAAGACGGAAACATGCTAATACATGCTTCGGTATAGAACAAGTAGCATTGGTGTACCTCAAATTGGTATCTGGTAGGTATATCGTTTGCATACTCGCTAACGCATGCACACAGCCAAGGTGGCAGACAGGTCGTAAATTAAGTATAGCTTAGGTTGTACGCAGAAAGGAGCTATTAAAAAGGATTTTAATCTAAAAACAAAACTAGAACCACGTGCCTATGAGCCATATTTTCGGGACGCCTCTGTGTCCATGCCAAAAACAAGCGTTAAGAATAGAAAATAAATATCAGAACCTCGTCTTCCCAAGTATCCTGAAAACAAACGCTTCACATATTGTGGTATAAATCAATGCGCGACTTACCGCCTCCCACAAGAAGACAGTAAGACAGTAGCACTCCCAGTGTTGCATTCTGCGGGGAACGCCCACTGTTGGCGCACGCTGCTGTCGTCCCAGCTTCATGCTAACAGGACAGTGGGTCAGTGTGAAGTACGTGTGAAGTTTTTTATCGTTTATCGATATGGTTACAAGTTACATGAACCAACACGCTCCGCCAAGCACGCGAGTGCGATAATGACGGATCTCCCAAAGCGACAAGTGATAAATATAACCGTAAACAACATAACAATTTCAAGAGGTTCACAGTATTGCATTAATCGGTACCATATACAGTAATAGCTCTCGTTTACAATGCCATTTAGTCGGAGTTCAAGGCCGAAGTGACACGAATGACATCATCATATATTTTTAAGAGTGTAGCTCTTGTAGGTGGAGTAATCGCCATTCTGTTCGGTTTTCTGCCAATGCTTTAGGCTCCTGATACGACATTACATTGACCTTCTCTTTGGCTTGATCCATAAACGCACGTCTCGGTCTTCCCCTCCCTCTGCTCCCTTTTGAAGATGATTGAGAACAGAAGAGAAAATGTTGGGGCACCTGATACGACATGACAATTACATATAAACCATAATCGAAGGACATGAATGACAATGGCCTCAAAAACAAAAATCCTGAGATCATACTCATTCATGAATTACTGATTAATAGACAATATGATATGATTATAAATAAATAAAAATATTTATATCTTAGGAATTTGACAGGACAGTATCATTTCTAATAAACAATGTTTGTAATATTAATCAATTACATATTTTAAAATAATAAATAGTGCAAATAGGAACAGTCAGCAAAAACAGTGGAATAAGAGCTTTTGACTATTTCATATGCGTAGCAACTTTTGATGCTGACTGAACAAGAACGAAAACGCCGAAATCTAGTCGCATCAAAATTAAATCTCGATTGCTTAATTAAGTAAATGTTTTGCTGTCGCGCTGGCCTACCGTCCATTGTGTTCTATACGGCAATGGTGAAAAGGTAGCACTTGCGGAAATCTTCGCGGTTACCAACGTTCACACGAATACATAATTCACACAATTACTGTTTCGATAACTAATTGAGACAGAATAATTCCGCAGTTTTTCGTGTTTAATCTTGATATTAAACTCTTAGTTATTTATTTATTTATTTATTTATTTATTTATTTATTTACACAGTATTACAGTCGTATAACTAATACACTGTGAAACTACATACTTAATATTAGTAAGTTAAAACACTAGACTGCCTTTTGTCCATCGCCTCGCAAAATCTCAAGCATTCCTGACACACAGTCGCCCATCGCCACGCTAGTAGGTCACACTCCGGTGCTGATGCCAGGAGCGCATTCAGGAGAGCCAGGGCCCGAAGGAGCGGCGAGTTTCTATGTGCCACCGTACGCGCTGTTGGCACTGCTAACAGAGGCCGTAACCGCGGCCTGAGGGTTATTTTTTTCAGATCGGGCACAAACAGCCTCACAAGCCTCTCTACCAGTTCTGGGCAGTCCGAGTTACCTCGCAGAACCCGACACGCAAAAACGAGCAAGCTGGAGTTGCGCCTCACTTCTAAGGAATTGAAACCTAGAGTTCCTAAAATAAATTTGGTTGGATATAGGAAAGGATAGTATCCGAATATCTTTTTATAATACATTCTTAGGAATGTTTTTTGTACCTTTTCCAGGAGCAAAATATAAGTCGACTCAAAAGGGTTCCAGATTAGTGCGGATGCCTCCAGCTTGCTTCTCACTAGAGCCATGTATAGAACTTTGATGGCACCCGGATCATGAAAACCTCTGACGTTGCGAATTACGAAACCTAATCTACGAAAGCTACTGGTGGCAAGCGCTTTGATGTGGTCGTGAAAAGTTAGTCGCGTGTCAAATATAACGCCTAGATCTTTGACTGAGTCGACTCTAGTAATAGGCTCAGTTCCAAGTGTATATTGAGCATGTATAGGGACAGAGGCTCGACTAAAACTACACACCTGACACTTAGCCGTATTAAAACTAAGTTTGTTGTCCAGACTCCACCGGAATACCGATGCGATATCTTCCTGAAGAGATTCACAATCCGCCCCCTTCTCCACGCCGTATATCAATTTAAGGTCATCCGCATAGAGGAGACAACGAGCGTTACGGACAACTGAGGGCAAGTCATTGACCATTATGCCAAATAAAAATGGACCCAAAATTGAGCCTTGGCTGACGCCAGACCGGGTATGATACGGATCCGATACGAAATGACCATGCTGGACGTATTGCAGTCGATCGCCCAGATAGTTGGCAAAGAACTTAAGCAAATTCGGACTGAAACCAATAACGTCCAGTTTATGTAGCAAAACATCATTATCCACGCGGTCGAAGGCCTTGCGAAAATCAAAATACAGAACGTCCACTTGAATACCCATATCAAGGTGTTCCGAGATGGAGTCAACCAAGGTTAGGAGGTTAGTGTCCACAGATCGTTTAGCTCTGAAACCGTGCTGAGAGTCGCTTAAGAACGGCTTAACTTGTTCAGACAATGACCGGTGGAGTATGGACTCAAATAGCTTTGCAAGTGCTGAAAGAATGGCAATAGGCCTATAACTTTCCACATTGCTAATATCACTCGTCTTTGGGATCTATCTAAAAACGGGGGTTATCTAAAAACGAGCCAATTACTATATATTGATTTAAACTTGCACGATTTTTACACATTATTATTGGTAAACGGGACTTAATCGCGTACAAAAATTAATCACCTGAGGTGTGCCCGACGTTTCGAATGTATCGCAACATCCGTGGTCACGAGCTGACTGGCTTCCGCGGGTATCAACATCTTCTAGCCGCATGGGTTTTCCATACTACCCGCACTTGGTCTTTATTATTCACACTTACACAAGGGTTGTCACTCGCCCGACACACAACACTAACAACATCCGTTAATGTAATGGAAGAAGTATTTTGACGCTTGCACTTACTAATAACTGGATTCCACGAAGATGAAATCTTAAAACCCTCATCCCGGTTGAAATTACGATGTTTTTTGATTTCAACGGCTTCACGTACCTTTCTACTGTAAAAATTACGTTCTGTAGAAAGGACTTCTGGCTTATGAAGCTCAATCCAGTGGTTTGGTCCAGTGGTTAGGTGATTAATTTTTGTACGCGATTAAGTCCCGTTTACCAATAATAATGAGCCAATTACTATTCCACTTCAATTAGACCCCCATTTCGTCAAAATGACAAACGACGTACAGTTAGTTTGAAAATGCCGTCGAATTCCCATTTTTAAGTGACAACAAAATTATGCAATTGGTAAAATAGAGACCAAGAGATTAAAAGTAAAAAAAGTGAAAGTAAAAAGAGTTTATTCTTCAAACTAGACAAATTACATGCACCTATGAACGTCAATAAACTACCACCGGTTCGGAAAAATATACCTCTGCCACGAGAAGAACCGGCGTAAGAAACTCGGCGAGGTGTCATTTTTTCAAAACAATATACATTGTATAGTTAAATATAAAATTACAGTGTCAGCTACTACAAAATAATTTAAATAACAATGCTACAGTAGAAAACATATTTTCGCGATAGATTACCCGTGCAGGACGCTATCACTGCCAAACATCCCTATCCATGATGTAATCGTTTATCTTATAATATGCTCTTGAAATAAGTGTTTGTTTTACTACAGATTTGAATTTAGAATTGCTAAGTTCAGTAATGTGTTTAGGAATTTTATTGTAGAATTTGATACAATTTCCTAACAACGACTTTTTCGCCTTTACTAGTCTATAGAAGGTTATTTTAAGTTTCCCAGTATTTCTCGTGGCTATTGGTTTATCAGCGTTCGTTGGAAAATTGCCCAAATTCTTCTTAACATACATTCATCATCATCCTCCTAGCGTTATTCCCAGTACAGTTGCATCCTGAAGGATGCCTGGGGTCCGCTACCTAATCCCAAGAATTTGCGTAGGCACTAGTTTTTACGGAAGCGACTGCCATCTGACCTTCCAACCCGAGGGGGAAACTAGACCTTATTGTGGGATTAGGCTTGTAAAGTGAGTGGGCACCTTGACTGTTAGAAGTTCTCAAGCCGCCCGGAGACCTCTAACTTGGCCTAACGACTGCTATCATAGACAGCAACCGGGATCAACGGCTTAACGTGCCTTCCAAAGCACGGGAGCGCTCAGTTAGTAACCACTCGAAGTGGTCACCCATCCAAGGACTGACCTCGCCCGACATTGCTTAACCTCGCATACCGCACGCGGTACGCGGGCGCCGCTGGGCCACGAACGCTCCTAACATAAGCTTCCTAACATACATTATTATTTCAAATATGTATAGGGACGGCAGGGTTAGAATATCTATTTATTTGAAAAATTATCTTAATGAGTCACGCGACCCCAAGTTATAAATTGCTCGGATAGCCCTTTTTTGCAAAATAAAAACAGTTTCAATATCTGAAGCAGATTAAAAGCAAATGATATGTGAGCAGACTCAAGTTATCCACTTTTGTGCACATTAAAAGCAGTAGTTTATCGCTGCTAATCGCACAGGCATGCTACAGCGTAGACGAGTTTCTCCGTGGAGTTCATTAATGCTGTACGAATTCATGATTTTGATGTGATGTTTTTGATGTTTAGCACAAATAACTTAGTATCTGTGAATATTTTATATAGATGTTATCATTTTTTATTATGTAAATATTTAATGTAATATAGACTTGTAAAATAATGTTACCAATAAATAAATCAATCAATCAATCAATATTTTAGATGGACGATTTTTAAATGGACGCGTCAGCAAGTATCTAGTAGAGAGCACTTCAAAAGTCTAGTGAAGTCAAGTATACAGGGTGTGGCCTGTAATAGGAGCAAAAAATTAAACGGTACACTATTGAGCTCTCCAGCAATTATTTCCAAATGATTTTAATTGAAAAAAAAAATTATTTTTTTAATTTTTTTTTCGCAAATGTAGCTTATCTGTACTTTTTTACTCTACTGGAGTGATATTAATAACAATTTATTCAAAAAAGACTAAAAATTTATAAAAAAAAATTTAGAAAAAGCCAGAAATATTCTTTCAAACCAAAAATGCGACAACGATTATGAGTCACAATTTGAAGCAACCTCAAAATCAGCATTGACTGCCGCGCTATAATCTCTGGGTGCCAAGATCCATTACTTGGAGGTCGTAACTTTAGATCAAAATTTCTCCCAATTGAAAAAAGATAAACAAAATTTGGACACAAGAGGTTACTGCAGATGCTCTAAGGAAGCGTCCTTTAAATTTATTGCTCCTATTACAGGCCACACCCTGTGTACGTTAGCACCAAACTAAACGATACGAATATATTCACCTATTTAACCCTATGGCCTTAATACAGGTTCATCATCACCACTGCTGGACATAGGCCTCCCCCAAAGACTTCCACAATGACCGGTCCTGCGCCACCCGCATCCAGCGGACACCCGCGACCCTAACACAGGTTAATTGTACCTAACTCCAGATGACACTGCTGAGATATCTATGAATTGATGGAATATCTGAATGTTCTTCTTCTTCTTGGTTGTATTCTCATGTCTGAGGGATGTGATGACTATGGGTGAATATCTCGATCACTGCTCTCCAGGCCGTTTGGCCTTGAGTCTTTTGTACTGGTAACTTTTTGGACCGCATCTGTCCGTCTCCTGGGTGCATTGTTTGTACATAGTTTCATAAAAAGCTTTTCAACTGTAAACATTTGTTGTTACGAAGAACGAATTTATGGGGGAGGCAACAATAGAAAAACAATTTCAATAGTCAAACATCCTAAATCGGAATAATTCCTCCCGCTCACCCCACTCTAACAACGATACCACTTACTTTAATTACCTCGCATCACAACTGACAATCGTTTTCAAAACATACCTTAAGTTAATACTAATAAGGTTGCTAGTTAAATTAACTATTTCATGAAACACAAGATTGAGAAAGTGTTTAGGTGATATTGAACGTCTGCCAATAATACCGCTTAAGCGTCAGCAAAATAATATCCATTAGGAGTAATCCGCTCAGGATGTGTTGCTACATCATTTCCTGTGCCTTTAATCTACCGAGAACGGGGTATCGAATATTCGAGATGAATTTTAATTTTTAATACTGGTACACATATGCTTTGAAGTGAACATTGAACCGAAGGATTATGTTATATCATAAAACTACTACTAATTTTAAGTGTATCGGTTTGGTCCAGTGGTTGACTGGTAGAGAATGCCCTTTGGCATTAAGTCCGCCATTTGTACATATGTTTTTTGTGCAATAAAGCTTAAATAAATAAATAAATAAAAGCTACAACATCGCAAGAAACTTAAATTACGAGTAGCTTACCTTCAAACTGTATTTTCCTAACACATACTAGATAGGTGAAACTTTAACGCGAGCAATTAGAGCAATATATACAACAATTGGATAATTATTTTGAGATAGACAAAGTAACCCTACTTTCTTTCTTGTGCAATGTTGCAGCATACCACAAATAAATAATACTACGCAACGATTTCAATAATCTATCATTCATATTAATTTAATTTCAGCGGCGACTATACGGCTGCTATTAATGAAATTGCTGAGAAAGCTATAAACACGAAGCAATTTAGAGATAGACATATTTTGACTAATTCTACTCGTATCTTAAAATTTCTGCTAATATAGCGCTGAAATCGAAAGCAAATTATTATCTAAGCTAAATAAAGTCGGCTATTAAGTTAGGTCAATAAATTATTCCCAAGTCTGAAGCACTCAAATAGTTTTAAAACGAAATTTAAATTTGGCTGAGCATAATAAATTTATAATCAGAATCACTAAAAGCATGAATTGAATTTAATGCGTTTAAACTAGAAATCTGTGCCACTAACGTTTTACTTTGACATCAAAATCACAATTACCGCGCGCTCAGATGTCTGACGTGCTAGAACAAATTTAATTCTGATGAAATCCATACTTTTTAATGCCACAACGCTGCACGGTAAGCAGGTACCGTACCTAGCGAAGTCCATTATGTTATTATTATTATTATTATTTTATTATTATTATTTCTTATTATTTAGGTGCGGTACTTGGGTGGGTACTTTTTTTTTTTTTTCGACCAAAGAGGAGACACAAGTTCGACGTTCTGCTGTGTCGTTCTACATATTTACCTCTCAAAAGCTTAAGAATTCAGAGCGAGTGCGCCCAACCAATGTAATATTGATATCAAACCAAAACCACGAGTCAGACAAACTTCCCTGATTATCTTCTTAGAAAACATCAAGCATTTATATTTTAGGCAAAGTCGGCGATTTTGAATAAATCAAGATTAGCGAAGTGTTGGAATCTCCAACGAAGATATTTTTTTCAGTCTAGGTCCTTTTTATGTTGGAAGAAGGTAAACTATGTTAAATCAAATGTCTGCGTCTCTGTTGGATGAAATATGTTTCATTGAAACCAGCTAATTCGTTACGTAATCTGTTAATTATACCATTTAGTTTCCGGGGGGTGGTAAATTCAATAATATCCACGCTTGTCATTATTAAATTCAATAAAATCCACGCTTGGCATTATTAAATTCAATAATATCCACGCTTGGCATTATTAAATTCAATAATATCCACGCTTGGCATTATCAAATTCAATAATATCCACGCTTGGTATTATTAAATTCAATAATATCCACGCTTGGCTTGGCAGGTTTAACTCCGGCGATGCGGCTGCCTATCCCCCAGTGGTCTTAGTCGTAGTTTTAAGATATACCTGGATCCAAGCGGCGCAGGACCGGTCATTGTGGCACTCTTTGGGGGAGGCCTATGCCCAGCAGTGGGCGTCCCTCGCAGATATTATGATGATGATCGTTTATATCAACCTTATGAATGCTTAAAAATGCAATGTCCTCACCCCTCTGAATGTGAGTTGAGAGTATAGTTTTGTCCGCAGCTTCCCATCCAATCATATTTTAATGTGTTCACGCTCGGTTCACCACGCAGCTAACATGTCAGGATAAGCGCACTCTGCGCGATGCATATTGTTATTTAAAAAATATTAACCGACTTTCAAACTCATCTCGCACAGCAAATAAGAAGCCCACTTCAATATAAGTTAAGACTGCGCAGTACGTTCGGTTCTCCATACAAACGTATTTATGCTCTCATTTTAAAACGCCAGGCTAGAATAACATGAAACTTTGTATGCACAATGGGATCCGGCATATCTAGGTCGGATCATAGTTTCTGTTGCTTGAAATTATAATGGAGAAAAAATACAGCGATTATTAAGGTTTTCGTACAAGCCGTAAAAAACTCAAAAAGTCGCTGTATTTTTTTTCTTTTACAATTTCTAGCAACAGAAACTATGATCCGACCTAGATATGCCGGATCCCATTGTGTATACAAATTTTCATGTTATTCTAGCATGGCGTTTTAAAATGAGAGCATAAATACGTTTGTATGGAGAACCGATCCACACCGATCGTACTGCGCCCTCTTAAGTAAAATAGACCCCGTCTGCTCACAGTGAATTCGCGCATTGCTGAGCTAATAAGAAGCGAACACACAGACAGACGGGCTCATAACCTGCAGCTAATAATTCCTGTGAGCTTTGTTACAGGATTAGCCGGAATCAAGGAAGGAGTAGCGTTAGCAGATTACACCGGCTGTAATGGATAATTGGATGATTGTAAATATTATTAGGAATTTCAGACTCAGCAACTGGGACATAAGATCTAAAGAATAATTTGAAGAACAAATCGACCAATAGTAGTCGGCGGTTAACAAGTCAATCCTGCCACCTGTTATTTCCAACCAGTTTAAAGTAAAAAAAGTAAAAGTAGTTTATTCTTCAAATTAGGCATATTACATGCACCTATGAACGTCAATAAACTACCACCGGTTCGGAAAAATATACCTCTGCCACGAGAAGAACCGGCGTAAGAAACTCGGCGAGGTGTCATTTTTTCAAAACAATATACATTGTATAGTTAAATATAAAATTACAGTGTCAGCTACTACAAAATAATTTAAATAACAATGCTACAGTAGAAAACATATTTTCGCGATAGATTACCCGTGCAGGACGCTATCACTGCCAAACATCCCTATCCATGATGTAATCGTTTATCTTATAATATGCTCTTGAAATAAGTGTTTGTTTTACTACAGATTTGAATTTAGAATTGCTAAGTTCAGTAATGTGTTTAGGAATTTTATTGTAGAATTTGATACAATTTCCCAACAACGACTTTTTCGCCTTTACTAGTCTATAGAAGGTTATTTTAAGTTTCCCAGTATTTCTCGTGGCTATTGGTTTATCGGAGTTCGTTGGAAAATTGCCCAAATTCTTCTTAACATACATTCATCATCATCCTCCTAGCGTTATTCCCAGTACAGTTGCATCCTGAAGGATGCCTGGGGTCCGCTACCTAATCCCAAGAATTTTCGTAGGCACTAGTTTTTACGGAAGCGACTGCCATCTGACCTTCCAACCCAAGGGAAACTAGACCTTATTGGGATTAGGCTTGTAAAGTGAGTGGGCACCTTGACTGTTAGAAGTTCTCAAGCCGCCCGGAGGCCTCTAACTTGGCCTAACGACTGCTATCATAGACAGCAACCGGGATCAACGGCTTAACGTGCCTTCCAAAGCACGGGAGCGCTCAGTTAGTAACCACTCGAAGTGGTCACCCATCCAAGGACTGACCTCGCCCGACATTGCTTAACCTCTCATACCGCACGCGGTACGCGGGCGCCGCTGGGCCACGAATGCTCCTAACATAAGCTTCCTAACATACATTATTATTTCAAATATGTATAGGGACGGCAGGGTTAGAATATCTATTTATTTGAAAAATTATCTTAATGAGTCACGCGACCCCAAGTTATAAATTGCTCGGATAGCCCTTTTTTGCAAAATAAAAACAGTTTCAATATCTGAAGCAGATTAAAACCAAATGATATGTGAGCAGACTCAATTAATCCACTTTTGTGCACATTAAAAGCAGTAGTTTATCGCTGCTAATCGCACAGGCATGCTACAGCGTAGACGAGTTTCTCCGTGGAGTTCATTAATGCTGTACGAATTCATGATTTTGATGTGATGTTTTTGATGTTTAGCACAAATAACTTAGTATCTGTGAATATTTTATATAGATGTTATCATTTTTTATTATGTAAATATTTAATGTAATATAGACTTGTAAAATAATGTTACCAATAAATAAATCAATCAATCAATCAATATTTTAGATGGACGATTTTTAAATGGACGCGTCAGCAAGTATCTAGTAGAGAGCACTTCAAAAGTCTAGTGAAGTCAAGTATACAGGGTGTGGCCTGTAATAGGAGCAAAAAATTAAACGGTACACTATTGAGCTCTCCAGCAATTATTTCCAAATGATTTTAATTGAAAAAAAAAAAATTTTTTTTAATTTTTTTTTCGCAAATGTAGCTTATCTGTACTTTTTTACTCTACTGGAGTGATATTAATAACAATTTATTCAAAAAAGACTAAAAATTTATAAAAAAAAAATTAGAAAAAGCCAGAAATATTCTTTCAAACCAAAAATGCGACAACGATTATGAGTCACAATTTGAAGCAACCTCAAAATCAGCATTGACTGCCGCGCTATAATCTCTGGGTGCCAAGATCCATTACTTGGAGGTCGTAACTTTAGATCAAAATTTCTCCCAATTGAAAAAAGATAAACAAAATTTGGACACAAGAGGTTACTGCAGATGCTCTAAGGAAGCGTCCTTTAAATTTATTGCTCCTATTACAGGCCACACCCTGTGTACGTTAGCACCAAACTAAACGATACGAATATATTCACCTATTTAACCCTATGGCCTTAATACAGGTTCATCATCACCACTGCTGGACATAGGCCTCCCCCAAAGACTTCCACAATGACCGGTCCTGCGCCACCCGCATCCAGCGGACACCCGCGACCCTAACACAGGTTAATTGTACCTAACTCCAGATGACACTGCTGAGATATCTATGAATTGATGGAATATCTGAATGTTCTTCTTCTTCTTGGTTGTATTCTCATGTCTGAGGGATGTGATGACTATGGGTGAATATCTCGATCACTGCTCTCCAGGCCGTTTGGCCTTGAGTCTTTTGTACTGGTAACTTTTTGGACCGCATCTGTCCGTCTCCTGGGTGCATTGTTTGTACATAGTTTCATAAAAAGCTTTTCAACTGTAAACATTTGTTGTTACGAAGAACGAATTTATGGGGGAGGCAACAATAGAAAAACAATTTCAATAGTCAAACATCCTAAATCGGAATAATTCCTCCCGCTCACCCCACTCTAACAACGATACCACTTACTTTAATTACCTCGCATCACAACTGACAATCGTTTTCAAAACATACCTTAAGTTAATACTAATAAGGTTGCTAGTTAAATTAACTATTTCATGAAACACAAGATTGAGAAAGTGTTTAGGTGATATTGAACGTCTGCCAATAATACCGCTTAAGCGTCAGCAAAATAATATCCATTAGGAGTAATCCGCTCAGGATGTGTTGCTACATCATTTCCTGTGCCTTTAATCTACCGAGAACGGGGTATCGAATATTCGAGATGAATTTTAATTTTTAATACTGGTACACATATGCTTTGAAGTGAACATTGAACCGAAGGATTATGTTATATCATAAAACTACTACTAATTTTAAGTGTATCGGTTTGGTCCAGTGGTTGACTGGTAGAGAATGCCCTTTGGCATTAAGTCCGCCATTTGTACATATGTTTTTTGTGCAATAAAGCTTAAATAAATAAATAAATAAAAGCTACAACATCGCAAGAAACTTAAATTACGAGTAGCTTACCTTCAAACTGTATTTTCCTAACACATACTAGATAGGTGAAACTTAAACGCGAGCAATTAGAGCAATATATACAACAATTGGATAATTATTTTGAGATAGACAAAGTAACCCTACTTTCTTTCTTGTGCAATGTTGCAGCATACCACAAATAAATAATACTACGCAACGATTTCAATAATCTATCATTCATATTAATTTAATTTCAGCGGCGACTATACGGCTGCTATTAATGAAATTGCTGAGAAAGCTATAAACACGAAGCAATTTAGAGATAGACATATTTTGACTAATTCTACTCGTATCTTAAAATTTCTGCTAATATAGCGCTGAAATCGAAAGCAAATTATTATCTAAGCTAAATAAAGTCGGCTATTAAGTTAGGTCAATAAATTATTCCCAAGTCTGAAGCACTCAAATAGTTTTAAAACGAAATTTAAATTTGGCTGAGCATAATAAATTTATAATCAGAATCACTAAAAGCATGAATTGAATTTAATGCGTTTAAACTAGAAATCTGTGCCACTAACGTTTTATTTTGACATCAAAATCACAATTACCGCGCGCTCAGATGTCTGACGTGCTAGAACAAATTTAATTCTGATGAAATCCATACTTTTTAATGCCACAACGCTGCACGGTAAGCAGGTACCGTACCTAGCGAAGTCCATTATATTATTATTATTATTATTTTATTATTATTATTTCTTATTATTTAGGTGCGGTACTTGGGTGGGTACTTTTTTTTTTTTTCGACCAAAGAGGAGACACAAGTTCGACGTTCTGCTGTGTCGTTCTACATATTTACCTCTCAAAAGCTTAAGAATTCAGAGCGAGTGCGCCCAACCAATGTAATATTGATATCAAACCAAAACCACGAGTCAGACAAACTTCCCTGATTATCTTCTTAGAAAACATCAAGCATTTATATTTTAGGCAAAGTCGGCGATTTTGAATAAATCAAGATTAGCGAAGTGTTGGAATCTCCAACGAAGATATTTTTTTCAGTCTAGGTCCTTTTTATGTTGGAAGAAGGTAAACTATGTTAAATCAAATGTCTGCGTCTCTGTTGGATGAAATATGTTTCATTGAAACCAGCTAATTCGTTACGTAATCTGTTAATTATACCATTTAGTTTCCGGGGGGTGGTAAATTCAATAATATCCACGCTTGTCATTGTTAAATTCAATAATATCCACGCTTGGCATTATTAAATTCAATAATATCCACGCTTGGCATTAATAATTTCAATAATATCCACGCTTGGCATTATTAAATTCAATAATATCCACGCTTGGTATTATTAAATTCAATAATATCCACGCTTGGCTTGGCAGGTTTAACTCCGGCGATGCGGCTGCCTATCCCCCAGTGGTCTTAGTCGTAGTTTTAAGATATACCTGGATCCAAGCGGCGCAGGACCGGTCATTGTGGCACTCTTTGGGGGAGGCCTATGCCCAGCAGTGGGCGTCCCTCGCAGATATGATGATGATGATCGTTTAGATCAACCTTATGAATGCTTAAAAATGCAATGTCCTCACCCCTCTGAATGTGAGTTGAGAGTATAGTTTTGTCCGCAGCTTCCCATCCAATCATATTTTAATGTGTTCACGCTCGCTTCACCACGCAGCTAACATGGCAGGATAAGCGCACTCTGCGCGATGCATATTGTTATTTAAAAAATATTAACCGACTTTCAAACTCATCTCGCACAGCAAATAAGAAGCCCACTTCAATATAAGTTAAGACTGCGCAGTACGTTCGGTTCTCCATACAAACGTATTTATGCTCTCATTTTAAAACGCCAGGCTAGAATAACATGAAACTTTGTATGCACAATGGGATCCGGCATATCTAGGTCGGATCATAGTTTCTGTTGCTTGAAATTATAATGGAGAAAAAATACAGCGATTATTAAGGTTTTCATACAAGCCGTAAAAAACTCAAAAAGTCGCTGTATTTTTTTTCTTTTACAATTTCTAGCAACAGAAACTATGATCCGACCTAGATATGCCGGATCCCATTGTGTATACAAATTTTCATGTTATTCTAGCATGGCGTTTTAAAATGAGAGCATAAATACGTTTGTATGGAGAACCGATCCACACCGATCGTACTGCGCCCTCTTAAGTGAAATAGACCCCGTCTGCTCACAGTGAATTCGCGCATTGCTGAGCTAATAAGAAGCGAACACACAGACAGACGGGCTCATAACCTGCAGCTAATAATTCCCGTGAGGGTACAGGATTAGCCGGAATCACGGAAGGAGTAGCGTTAGCAGATTACATCGGCTGTAATGGATATTTGGATGATTGTAAATATTATTAGGAATTTCAGACTCAGCAACTGGGACATAAGATCTAAAGAATAAAAGTAAAAAGTAAAAGTAAAAGTAGTTTATTCTTCAAATTAGGCATATTACATGCACCTATGAACGTCAATAAACTACCACCGGTTCGGAAAAATATACCTCTGCCACGAGAAGAACCGGCGTAAGAAACTCGGCGAGGTGTCATTTTTTCAAAACAATATACATTGTATAGTTAAATATAAATTACAGTGTCAGCTACTACAAAATAACTTAAATAACAATGCTACAGTAGAAAACATATTTTCGCGATAGATTACCCGTGCAGGACGCTATCACTGCCAAACATCCCTATCCAATAATTTGAAGAACAAATCGACCAATAGTAGTCGGCGGTTAAGAAGTCAATCCTGCCACCTGTTATTTCCAACCAGTTTATAACCTTAAAGTCACTTTGAGATTATAAACTGTATGGATATGATAGGTGTCAGGATTGACTTCTTAACCGCCGACCAATACAGTTCCAAACTAAGCAAAGCTTTTACTATGGGTACTAGACGACGATATAGTATATCATAGCTTGTCTTAGTTTGGGAATAGGTCGATTATATTTATAAGTATGTATTATATATACTTATGTAGATAAATATAATGTACTTAAATACATAGAAAACATCCAACACTCAGTAACAAATATTCGTGCTAATAAGACACTAATACCCTGACTGGGATTCGAACCCAGGACCTACGGCTTCGTAGGCAGCGTCACTACCTCGTAGTTATCGTCGTCTAGTACCCATAGTACAAGCTTTGCTTAGTTTGGGACTAGGTCGATTTGTGTAAGATTGACCCCCAAGTTTATTTTATGAATCACTCGTGTCGGTCAAGACTTGCAATTATCAATTATCTTATACTCTTTTCGTTACAACTAACTACAAGTAGGTATCTCTATGATTATAAAAAAAAATATCAGTTCACATTTTTCTATCGTTAACAAGCGATAATAGGCTTCGTTGCAGTCGGTACTGGGATAATCCCGTTATCATTATGATCCCGATTCCCCTACCACTGGTACCAGGATTGCATAAGTGTTAGTTCCATACAAGACGAGTATGTACAAAAATAATTTTGTACTAAAGCAGTAACGCTGCTAACGAAAATTTCAAATTAAAGGGAAAAATTGAAAATTTTTATGCTCCGAGCAGGAGTCGAACCTGCGACATCTGGCATACGCGGCCAATCGCTCTAGCTTCTGAGCTATCGGAACAACCAAGCTCGCCCACGAAATCCTTCAATAGTTCCCTCTTACAACGCCTTAATCCTGCTCGGATCATTAAATTTTTCAATTTTTCCCTTTAATTTGAAATTTTCGAGTAAGTACAGTACTAGACCAAAAGTATGTTAACACCTTTTCACCTCATTACAACGGATTAAGATCTGAGACTGTACGGTCGGCCTCACAAGGGGCTTAACACCTTTGTACCGTGTCGCTCTAACGTCATGGTTTGAACTGTCTACTACTATTACTACATACTAAATTGAAAACGGGTGAAACCGACGAAGTCCCGAAGTGTCAAGCTACTTATGAGGCTGACTGTACATAGGTATAGAGCAGGGCGGAATGTCATCTTGCTCATATTTGGAATAACTACACTGGTAAAGTACCTCTACATTACAGAACTCTACTTTACCTGGTCGAAATTCCTCTAATTCGAACCGAGCGCTTTGCTTCATTTCTCATAATGCGCACTTCTAAGGTTTGGAATTCTCTGCCGGCGTCTGTATTTCCGAGTTCATATAACCTAGACCTTTTTAAGGCACGAGTGAATAGGCATCTTCTGGGTGAGCTCGCTTCATCGTCGGCCTCATCTTTGCCCCCTGGCTAGATGCTGGCCAAGAGCAATCCGATTTTTAATTAAAAATAAATAAAATAAAAACACAGAAAGCCGCAGCCTTAATAACACCACTGCTTGTTTGTCTGGCGGTGAGCAAGGTCGCCAGGGCTGCCAATCATGGGCTATGTTAAGAAAAAGGGATCTGAATTTTGTATTTGTGTACCTCGGCCTCTTACTGTGGACACAACGAAAACTCATGACAATAAGTACCTAAAACATCCATTGACCTCTGCTTAGGTAGCTACAAGCGTCGAGAAACAAAAGCAGGAAGAAGACACTAGACACCCCCTTTTCAGGTATACGTTGCCACCGCCTCGTCTCAAGAGCCCTAAGAGTTTCATGAGGTGTACTACTGCCGCCAAGGTTCCCCCTTCGAGGAACAGATTCACGCACCGGCAAAAGACACAAGCTCCTACAGATAACTTTGTCCGTCTTACTGAAGAGCTTCCCGCTGGGCACAAAGAGCCTTGGCCTACCTGGAGATTCTCAAACAGACTGAGCTCTCAGGTCGGCCGCAGTAAGGAGAACCTTGTAAAATGGGGCATCCTACGCGGGTCGGGCGCTCGGTGTGTGTGCGGGACGGCTCCACAAACTTGAGGCTTATGTTATCTTGTCTTGCTTGCCCGTACTCCTGCTCCGAGCAAGACCTTCGTGACGTGACAGACAGGGCTTTAAATATCGCCAGCTTCTGGTACCATTCGATCTAAACCAGAAGTAGAAACCGTCGGCACGAGAAGAAGTAAAATAAGCCTATAGATATAGATGCTTGTGACTCCGACTTGCTTGCTATATACCACCACCACCACACCACATCAGCCCTAGGACGTCCACTGCTGGACATAGGCCTCCCCCAATTTCATGGGGATTGGGGGTGCTATATACCGTCGTTGTATAATCCTCCTGACGACCGGCGTCCTACACATAGTACCTACATAGGTCCCAATAAAAATTTGACTCTTTGTCAATTTGACAGAGTATAATTTATTCTGGCAAATGTGCAAAGAGTAAAGACTGCGTAGCAGCCATATAGTAATTTTAATTAAGAACCAAAAATATTTTATATAGAAATCTCCTGTGAGTTTCAGTCATATTAAAATATAATGAAACAGGTCACTCACGTTTTTAAGGTCTTTAAACATGAGTACTTGTCGCGGCGGCGGTTCTTTTAGCACTAAGTTTCGATTTTTTGAGTGCTGAAATTCTTTTACGTGGCCGCGATAAGCACTTATGATTAAGGACTGAGAACCGGTCTGAAACATGTCGAACGATATTCGAAGTTAAAGACGTGAATGACCCGTTTCGTTATATTTTAAAAACCAAAACAAAAGAAATTATTAAATTATAACCGCACCGGTGGTAATCCTGAGACAGAGTTAATGAAATAGCTGTTTTATTTACTTTATTACTGCAGTAATGAGCGGAGATGGCAGCCATTGCCGTGCTAACTCTTATTTATCGTGCACTGTCTGGTGCACAAATATCATACTAACACTTAATAATGTCTACTGCAATCATTTAGCCTTAATTTGTCAAAAAATTGCACTTTTAAAGTAAGTTTAAGCCTCGTTCTCCCTGAATAGTTGAAACGATTTTGCCCAAGGAAACAATATTACGAGTAATACTAATAATTCAATTAATTCAATCGGCTGGATGTTGTTAAATTAACGGAAAAAAACCGGAACCAAAATATTTTACAGCACTTAGTGTGGGTACACAATTTTGTAATTTTTTTTATCATTATGATCTCCTAGAAGCAATGACGTGAAAAAGCGCCTATTATTAGGATCTCAAACAAGCAATGACGTGAAAAAGCACCTATCATTAGGATCTCAGACAAGCAATGACGTGAAAAAGCGCCTATCATTAGGATCACAAACAAGCAATGACGTGAAAAAGCGCCTATCATTAGGATCTCAAACAAGCAATGACGTGAAAAAGAGCCTATCATTAGGATCTCAAACAAGCAATGACGCGAAAAAGCGCCTATTATTAGGATCTCAAACAAGCAATGACGTGAAAAAGCACCTATCATTAGGATCTCAGACAAGCAATGACGTGAAAAAGCGCCTATCATTAGGATCACAAACAAGCAATGACGTGAAAAAGCGCCTTTCATTAGGATCTCAAACAAGCAATGACGTGAAAAAGAGCCTATCATTAGGATCTCAAACAAGCAATGACGCGAAAAAGAGCCTATCATTAGGATCTCAGACAAGCAATGACGTGAAAAAGAGCCTATCATTAGGATCTCAAACAAGCAATGACGTGAAAAAACGTCTATCATTAGGATGTCAAAGAAGCAATAACGTGAAAAAGCGCCTATCATTAGGATCTCAGACAAGCAATGACGTGAAAAAGCGCCTATCATTAGGATCTCAAACAAGCAATGACGTGAAAAAGAGCCTATCATTAGGATCTCAAAGAAGTATGCAAATGCGATTCTGCGCTGCGTAGCCGATCTATAGGCAAGCAGTAAACAATCAGTACTGACTCGAATGACACTGGCCATGGCGACAAATGCGGAATTAGACTTAGCAAGAGAATTTCTAGCAGTTTGCCGTATATGTATTGATGCAAAATTGATGATAGATACCAAATGTACAAGACCTAGAGCACAAAATAGATATAATAGGTTATTGTCAAATTCAGGGTGCTTGAACCAGGACCGCACGCTTCGAGCGTTCGACGAATTCATCAATCGAGTCGTCGGAACGGTTTGCGGTGGGTTTTACACGACACGATACAGTTTCGATCATCTTGTAATAACTTCATGTCTCGCGGCTACTTAAAATGGAGATAAGGATAAAAATAAAAGGAGGATAAGAATATGAAGATACAGAGAGCAGACGCTCAAGTTATTTAGATAATCGATGTTTGCGGTAAGCACCTAGGGGTACCCGATAAATTGGCCCAACAGATCGGGTACTCGTAATGTAGTAAGGCCTTAAATGATATCAATATAAACAGCACTGGTCAAACTATGGCAACATTTGTGCTTTTTGACTTGTCAAACAAGTTCGCCTATAGTGGTCGGCCTGTCATTTCCATACAGTTTATAAACTCAAAGTGACTTTTAGGTTATAAACTGTATGGAAATGAGACGTGTCAGGATTGACTTCGTAACCGCCGACCAATATAATGGTGGAAATTATTTTAGCCTGCCTAGCTAGTATGATAGCTTATACCGTCACGTTTTATACAACGTTTTAGTACATTACGACCATATAACGTGACGGTATTAGCTATTGTGCTAGCGAGGCTGAACTGGCAGTAGGGCTGACTCTGGAATCGATGGCTGCTGGACAGGCAATCCAGGCATCTTCTGTAGTTGATATCGCATAACTGCGAACTGCGATGTTGAAACGGAATAAAATACGCTGTGTGATTTGTCAGTCTCCGCACTTCACATACAGCCTGTTTTACGATATGAGAAAACTGTCAGCTGTCAGTGTCAACCGATACGAACGCAGTACTGCCCCGCTTCGGCACATGGAATTACTACTGCGAAAACATAACACCGAAAGTTTTTCGTCAAGTGAGGATATCTACCATCAGTAAGCTCGCCGAGTCAGGAAGTCACCTTACTGAAATTAAATATAATTTTATTTAAAAGATGAGAGATGTATGCCATTATTTATAGAATTGTTATAACGTACGCCGCGGCTTCTCATAGTTGCACGAATCCACTGGGATTCGCCAGACCACTGGGTTCAATTTTCATTGACATGAGCATAGACCCGACTGGACGTGGCATGGGTTATGTTGACTTTAACGGAATCGGCAGATTGCGGCTGATAAGCCGATAGGCATGCATTCTGTGAATTCAATAATTTTTAAGACAAAAAAACCGACTTCAATGGGGGAGTCCGGTGAAAGATTATTAATCTTAGATGGTGCACTCTTAGATTCCATACAATAAAATACAAAAATGGCTATAAGTATGTTTATAATGGTAGAAGACTAAGTACCCTCAATTCCTCATGAAATCATGGAAAAACCTTGCTTGCTTGACAAACAAAACGAAGAGAACAATTCGCCAAACGTGAACTACGCGTCGTTGAAGAGTTCCGTTCTGAATGTCACTTTTATGAATGAAAATGCTTGATTAGTTCATGAAAATACTAAAATCACTATTTGTGTGCCTTTCACATTTGAGGAGTTTCCTCGATTCCTAATGGATCCCATCATCAGAACTCGAGCATGACAAAAATCAATCGTGAAAATAGAACTTGCTTAACAAACACCACTAGAAGGACAAATCGCCAAACGGGAACTTTTCGTCGTTGAAGAGTTCTGTTCTGATCATCATCAGCAGTTCCACTTCATCAAATGTCACATTTTTGTATGATAATGCTCGATTTGTTGATAAAAACACAAAAATCACTATATGTTTGCCTTTAAGATTTGAGGAGTTCCCTCAACTCCTCATGGATCCCATCATCAGAACTCGAGCATGACACAAATTAATCGTGAAAATAGAACTTGCTTAACAAACACAGCTAGGAGGACAAATCGCCAAACGTGAACTTTTCGTCGTTGAAGAGTTCTGTTATGATCATCATCAGCAGTTCCACTTCATCCAATGTCACATTTTTGGATGCAAATGCTTGACTTGTTGATAAAAACACAAAAATCACTATATGTTTGCCTTAAAGATTTGAGGAGTTCCCTCAATTCCTCATGGATCCCATCATCAGAACTGCCTTTTGACAAAAACGGCACCAACATTTCTAAATATATAAAAGAAGAAACTGACTGACTGACTGACTGACTGACTGACTGACTGACTGACTGACTGACTGACTGACTGACATATCAACGCACAGCCCAAACCGCTGCTCCTAGAGATTCCAAATTTGGCACGTAGGTTCCTTATAAGGTCTAAGGGTGCACTAAGAAAGGATTTTTCAAAATTCAACCCCTAAGGGGGTGAAATGGGGGTCCGAAGTTTGTATGGGGAAACAAGATTAGTTGGACTATTTTATTCAAAACTTCACAGGAGTATTACTAACGATAAATGAGTAAATACCTGTTTCAGGTTTTTTGAGAAATCAACCCCTAAAAGGGGGAAAGGTGGTGACAAATTCTGAAAATCGACATGGGTATTGTTTTTATGATATACCGGGTCGCTGATAACGAAAACAACAATTATTTTAAAATCTCACGTGGAGGACGTGAAATACCATCCCCCCTGTTGGGGTGCGAGGGGGATGAAATGTCTAAATATTAATATGGGTGTCGTTTTTATGGTTTTTTGGGACGTTAATTACGAAAATAGCATCGGTTTTGAAATTTTACATTGTGGACATAAAAACTTTTGAAAGTTTGTGCCAAATTTCAAGAAATAACTGACTGACTGAGTGACTGACATATCGACGCACAGCGCAAACTAATGGTTCTATAGATTCCAAATTTAGTATGTAGGTTCCTTATAAGAGCTTGAGGTGCATTAAGAAAGGATTTTTCAAAATTCAACCCCTAAGGGGGTGAAATGGGGGTCCGACGTTTGTATGGGGAATCAAGATTAGTTGGATTATTGTATTCGAAATTTCATAGGAGTATTTGTAACGATAAATGAGTAAACATGTGTTTCAGGTTTTTTGAAAAATCAACCCTTAAAAGGGGAAAATCTGGTGACAAATTCTGAAAATCGATATGGGTGTTGTTTCTATGGTTTATCGGGTCGCTGATTACGAAAACAACAATGATTTTAAAATCCCACGTGGAGGACGTGAAATACCATCCCCTCTGTTGTGGTCCGAGGGGGTTGGAATGTCTAAATATTAATATGGGTGTACGTTTTATGATTTTTTGGGTCAATAATTTCGAAAATGGCATTAATTTAGAAATTTAATATTGCGGGCATAAAAACTTAAAAGTAGGTGCCAAATTGCAAGATGAAACTGACTGACTGAGTGAGTGACATATCAACGCACAGCTCAAACTGCTGGTTCGAGAGATACCAATTCGGCATGTAAGTTCCTTATAAGGTCTTAAGGTGCATGAAGTGCTGTGAATTCCCTATGAAGATACGACCTTTTTTGATTCAATGTATTGTAAGTGGTTTTATTAATCAGTGCCGTCCGATACGATTTCGACATAAATCGATATTTGAGCGTCCGAGAGGACTCTTAATAGGAATCCGAGGTAAAATTTGGAAAAAATCGCAGTCATAATGATTTTCTTTTTTTTCGTCCCGATTTCGTTCAAAATCGATATCTGTGCTTCCAAAAGGTCTCGAATACGAATCCGAGGTAAAATTTAGAAAAAGTGGTGGCCATATTCATTTTTATCATTTTCGTCCCGATTTCGTTCAAAATCGATATCTGAGCGTCCAAGAGGTCTCGTAATATGAATCCCAGGTAAAATTGAGAAAAAGTGGTGGCCATATTCATTTTTATCATTTCCGTCCCGATTTCGTTCAAAATCGATATCTGAGCGTCCGAGAGAATTCTTAATACGAATCCGAGGTAAAGTTTTGAAATAGTCGCAGTCATATGTGTTTTTTTTTATTTCGTCTCGATTTCGTTCAAAATCGATATCTGAGCGTCCGAGAGGCCTCGTAATACGAATTCGAGGTAAAATTTAAAAAAAGTGGCGGCCATATTTATTTTTATCATTTCCGTCCCGATTTCGTTCAAAATCGATATCTGAGCGTCCGAGAGGTCCCCTAATACGAATTTGAGGTAAAATTTGAAAAAAAGTGGCTGCCATATTGCTTTTCTTCATTTCCGTCCCGATTTCGTTAAAAATCGATATCTGGGCGTCCGAGAGCTCCCCTCATAATACGACTCCGAGGTAAAATTTGGAAAAAGTCGCAGTCATATTGATTTTTTTTTTTTTCGTCCCGATTTCGTTCAAAATCGATATCTGAGCGTCCGAGAGGTCTCGTAATACGAATCTATCTCTATAAAATATATCTCTATAAAATTTTGAAAAAGTGGCGGCCATATTCATTTTTATCATTTCCGTCCCGATTTCGTTCAAAATCGATATCTGAGCGTCCGAGAGAATTCTTAATACAAATCCAAGGTAGGATAAAGTTGCAGTCATATTGATTTTCTTTTTTTCGTCCCGATTTCGTTCAAAATCGATATCTGAGCGTCCGAGAGGTCTCGTAATACGAATTCGAGGTAAAATTTAGAAAAAGTGGCGGCCATATTCATTTTTATCATTTCCGTCCCGATTTCGTTCAAAATCGATATCTGAGCGTCCGAGAGAATTCTTAATACGAATCCGAGGTAGGATAAAGTTGCAGTCATATTGATTTTCTTTTTTTCGTCCCGATTTCATTCAAAATCGATATCTGAGCGTCCGAGAGGTCTCGTAATACGAATCCGAGGTAAAATTTAGAAAAAGTGGCGGCCATATTCATTTTTATCATTTCCGTCCCGATTTCGTTCAAACTCGATATCTGAGCATCCGAGAGAATTCTTAATACTAATCCGAGGTAAAATTTAGAAAAAGTGGCAGCCATATTGATATTCTTCCTTTGAACACGATTTCGTTCAATATCGATATCCGAGCGACCGAGAGGTCCCCTAATACGAATCCGAGTTAAAATTTAGAAAAAGTGGCGGCCATATTAATTTTTATCATTTCCGTCCCGATTTCGTTCAAACTCGATATCTGAGCATCCGAGAGAATTCTTAATACTAATCCGAGGTAAAATTTAGAAAAAGTGGCAGCCATATTGATATTCTTCCTTTGAACACGATTTCGTTCAATATCGATATCCGAGCGACCGAGAGGTCCCCTAATACGAATCCGAGTTAAAATTTAGAAAAAGTGGCAGCCATATTGATTTTCTTCATTTCCAACCTGATTTCGTTCAAAATCGATATCTGAGTGTCCGAGAGGTCTCTTAATACGAATCCGAGGTAAAATTTGTGAAAGTTGCGGCCATATTGATTTTCTTTTATTTCGTCCCGATTTCGTTCAAAATCGATATCTGAGCGTCCGAGAGGTCCCTTAATACGAATCTGAGGTAAAATTTGGCACTCTATACATGCCTGTATGCAAAAAAGTTTACTGTTACTATATAGGCGTGTGGGGTATCTATGGATTTGCTTTTAAAAACGACATAAATTTTCGATATTTTTTTCCACTTAAATCAACCTTTAGATTTTTTAAATTGTACGGCATTTATTTACGAACCGTGAGATTTTCGAGAAGACAAGTACGGTTGCCAGTTTTTGTTGCACTTTTAGCACCACCCAGGGGTCACGTGTAGGGTAACGGTGGGTACTCCCTACGCAACGGTACGGTGGTGCAACTTCGACCCCCCTTTGTCAAGTGAGTGGGCAACTTGACTGTTAGAAATTCGCAAGCCGCTCGAAGGCCTCTAATTTGGCTTAACGATTGCAGCCGGGATCAACGGCTTAGCGTGCCTTCCAAAGCACGAGAGTCAGTTAGTAACCACTCAAAGCGGTCAACCATCCAAGAACTGACCTGCGCCCATATTGCTTAATCTCGCACACCGCACGCAGTAGGCGGGTGCCGCTGGGCCACGAGCGCTCTAAATTCTTGATAGTTTATGCCAAAATGCAATTCAGTCGGTCCAGTAAAAGCAACTTGGTTGTAACAGACGGACTGACAGTAAGGAGTGTGAATGGAAGTGAGGCCAAATTTTCTTTTTGGATGCTCCAATGGGAACTGGCAAAACCTACCTAATAAGTTTAATTTTAGGAAAAAGAAATGTTACACGTGATATTGAATTAGCCGTATTTCTGTACTTTAAAAGAACAGAGTTTATGACCGCTGCGCGCTGCTTAGTCGTTTACAGACCTATTGGTGTTACTGCAGTATACAGATACTTTTACTAAGGGCCATTTAAGACATGCTTTTATTTCATCGCCCCTTTCCCCTTCGGCCTCTCGGAAATGTATGATAATAGTTTTCGATCCTTATTTTTGCCAAAATCAAATTAAATTCAACAGTTTGCCGGTGCTCAGAATGTATACTGACTTTTTATCTGTTCATCTGTTAATGAATCACAATCACCAATCTGCATATACCGAAACCCCCAGAATGAGAATGTGTGTGTCTTTTCTGGAGACCGCATCTAAATCGGTTCAGCCAAACGCGAGATAATCGTGGACCAACATACGAACCTGTTTTTTGTAGACGGTTAAAATTTCGCTTAGTACGCGGGCGAAGCCGCGGGCAAATGCTAGTGGATATATATACATACAATCAAAAAAAAAATTTTCAAATCGGTTAAGAAATGACGGAGTTATGGAGTAACAAACATTAAAAAAAAAAAACATACAACCGAATTGATAACCACCTCTTTTGAAATTTTGAAGTCGGTTAAAAAACCCCACAAAAAAGTCTAAGGGGTGAACTCGCTCAAATCGGTCAAAATCAAAGAGTAGACTTTGAAGGGCCATCGCGTCTGCCGTAAACTGGACGCAAAGCGTTTGCACTAACGAACACTTTATTTTGATAATAAATAATAATCTTTCCTGTAATTTTTACATTGATATGTTTAGTCAAATTTGTTCTTGGGAAACTTCGGAGATAAGGAGGGGGGGTTGAATTTCCTTCAGAAATCGTAAATTATCGACCGAAAAGTGATCTAGAATGTGCAATTCCAGTCCTTCCTTAAGAACTTTTGTGAGATATTTAGCAATGTGACAGTCAGACAAAGCGGCACCATTCTTTGCAACTTCTATGACACCGTCAGGAAAAGAAGGGATGTTGCTACTCTAGTCCGGCACCACACGACAAACGTAGTACAAGGTGCTCTGTAACTCAAGTCATCATCATCAGCTCACTGCTGAACACAGGCCTCTGCCAAGGCGCGCCACAAAGTGTGGTCCTCTGCTTCACGCATCCAGTCGCTTCCCGCCCTCCGATATACGTCGTCTCGCCACCTGGCCGGCAGGCGACACACACCACCGCACCCACCCACACTACACTTGCCGAGGCGCGATCTCCACTCCAGGACACGCTTACACTAGTGGTTGCCAGTTCTACAACAGAGACAGACAAGTGCAGTGATGTTATTAATTTGGACAGCAGATGGAAGAAGCCTTAACCCGAGAGCGAGCCAACTTATGCTGATGTTGAATCGTTTAATAATAATAATCGTATGGCATTTAATTTTTCGAACCGTGATATCATCGAGAAGACAAGTACAATTGCCAGTTTGTTACACTTTTAGCACCACCCAGGGGTCACGTGTAGGGTAACGGAGGGTACTCTCCCTACGGACGTGGTGCAACTTCGACCCCCCTTGTCAAGTGAGTGAGTAACTTGACTGTTAGAAGTTTTCAAGCCGCCCGAAGGCCACTAACTTGGCTTAACTACTGCTGTCGTAGACAGCAGCCGGGATCAACGGCTTAATGTACCTTCTAAAGCACGGGAGTGCTCAGTTAGTAACCACTCAAAGCGGTCACCCATCCGAGAACGGACCTGCGCCCACGTTGCTTAACCTCGCATACCGCACGCGGTACGCGGGCGCCGCTGGGCCACGAAGCTTCCTGAATGAATCGTATGATGTAAAGAGACTTAACTATCTATATTAATAATTCCGTGCAGGGGTACGGTAGACCCGAACGAGACCTGTCTCAAATTAAAGAACGGATAAAAATAACGATTTCGAGTTGAACATATGTTTCCGCAAAATTCGGATTGTCGCGTATTTTGCATTAAAAAGTGTTAATTTTATAACAAAATGTCGGCCATATTAAATTCGTTGGTTGACAGCGTCGGGTCGAGTACGTTCGGAAATTGTAAACTATGTTTGCGTCCGGTGTGTTGGCCAGGTCGCTGGGCTGCGTTCTTGGTGATGGGCCATCATCGCCCATTGTGTGGATTCGGCAAGCCGCGTCTGCAGCGTTTTGTTTTTGTAGTTTTCTAGCGTTCTATACACCTATCAGCCTAGCTAGCACGATAACTTATACCGTCACGTTATATGGGCGAAATGTATTAAAACATCACATAAAACGTAACGGTATACGCTATCGTGCTAGCTAGGCTGATTGTCACAACAACCGCCTTCAAAGCGAATGTATGGGGCCTGTTACATGAGTATTATTATCATGTGATACATTCATATCACGATAAGTATCACGTGAATATTGAAGCAGAATCCATACAAAATTTGAAAACTGCGATAGTATTGACACCTCAGTATTGTTATAATATTAATCGTGTAAAGGACACCACTTGAATGTTTGCTGAGTCTGGCCGCCATCTTAAAGCTGCGTCTCTATTTTGTTGTGACAAACTACTAGGTAACTTATGGATTTCTAAATTCTATCCCTATCTCGCTCTATTTTATAAAATAGTGGTACTGGGGGTCTACTCCGAAATTCGAAATCCGAACTTCGTATGGTGCCGTCCCTTTCAATCATATAGTCTATAACTGGAGAGTGAAAGGGACGGCACCATACGAAGTTAGGATTTAGAATTTCGGAGTAAACCCCCAGCTCATGCCGTTCGCCGCGCTCGGACGTTAGAGGCGCTACCGCGAACCGAAAACGAAGTATCTGCCTCTCTCTCGCACATGTATATTCGAACGACAGAGAGGAAGATAGTTCGTTTTTGGTTCGCGGTAGGCCCTCAGGCGTCAACTTTAAAACGAATAGGGTATTATACTATATGAGAAATAAAATTCAAAATGTAATAAAAACCGGCCAAGTGCGTCGGAGCCACACACTGAGGGTTCCGTACAACTAAAAAACAAATGTGATTTATCAACATATTGATATTTTTGTTAAAATATACTTCATAATAAACATTATCACTTAACTTCAAGTTCATAGGTAGATGGGAAGTTAAAAAATTATATGTGTGACAGACAACACACGGAATGTTCTTTGACTTTCTTCGACCGTCCGCCGCGCTCCGACTAAAGTGCTGCCAACCGAAAACTAAATATATATGCCTCTCTGTCGCACTTGCATATTCGAGCGTCGTTTTCAGATCGCGGTAGGCCCTCTGGTCTGACGGCTCCTACTCCTGGATGGTGCGCGTATCGGAATGTGAAATACCTTTGGCAAAACGGAACAAGTTGTTAAATAGCTTCCATTAATTGGAGAAAATATTACCAACTGTTATTATTATCACCCGAAACACTAAATATTGAAGCAACATCCATAGGGGCCTGTTACATGGTTATTATTATCACGCGATATACTCATATCACGATCCGTATCACGTGCAATGAATATTGAAGAAAAATCCAAAAAAAAAACCACGATAATATTGACACACCAGTATTGTGATAATATTAAGCGTTTAACAGACCCCATACAATTTTAAAAATCGCGATAATATGGACACATAATTATGAGTGTAAAGGGCCCCACTTAATAGAATTTGGCGGAGAATAGAGAGCTGCTACCGCGAAACGAAAACGAACGAACATCGTGTATTTCCCTCTGTGTCGCTCGATTTTGCAAGTTCGACAGAGAGGGAGATACACCAACTTCATTTGTTTTCGTTCGCGTTAGCAGCTCTGACTTCGCACCAAAAATACTGACTGGCACATCAATATTTAACAATTGCACATCTGAACTGAATTTTAATGAACGATTAGTATTTTAGCTATACGAATCACTATTGATTACGGTGTCAAATTTTTTATGTGCCTTTAATTACTACCCTTATAAAAATGCTTAGGATTAACTTGCAAAAATACTAGCCTTTGCCCGTGACGTCGTCAGCGTAATCTTTTACTCCCTATTCCATATGTTAATCCAGACTACAGACTATATTTCTATACGAAGTTTCATCATAATCCGTTGTTGTAATGTTTTTGTTTTATACATTTTTGTACACTATTTCTTTCGTCGTTTGCATAACTGTCACGAATAAATGTTTACTTTATTTCTTTCTTATTTATTTCACCCGAGCGAAGCCGGGCTTTCATCTAGTTATTTTTAAAGCGCAGCTCGGCAGTTGTGGTCCTTTAATTGATGAGGTGAAGCTCTCGCAAAGTGAATCGATACACGTCGGAACTATAAAGCAAGTTGAGAGCTTCGTTGGACACGAGTTGTGTAACATAACATGCGAAAACATGACAGCAATCAGACGATTGTTGTAAACGCGTTTCGTGAAGCCTTAAATTTAATTCGCTACTTGTTATCATTGGTTGGTACGTAAAAGAGTGATTACCAATTTAATCATGAGATGAAATAAACCAACGATTTCATTACACAAATCGTATTAAACATAATCCAACCCTTAATTAAACACAAATTTAATAAATATGAAATACGTTTTTAATAATTAGCTATAACACATTACAATTTCTTAAAGTTTTATCTCCTTCTGAATTCAGTGCCAAATTACATACAACCGAAATGAGACCCTCCTCATTTTTGTGAAGTCGGTCAAAAATTATATTTTATTTGATTTGGTCTGCACCCTCATGAGGAAAATACAAACCGGCTGCCCATTTGACATGGAAATGTGACGTGAATGGCTGGTATGTGTACAATTTTACATAATGAATGGAACTTTGGAACAAAGGATATCAAAGCAAAAAAAATACATTGCTAAGCGTGAATCTACCAACAATTTATTCCGGAGTAAAAGCTGCTTGATTACGTAAAGTGTCAAATAAATTTTAGGTAGATCCGTCTTTTTAATTATGGAAAATGTCATTTTTACTTCTTATACTCTAAAAGTTCGTCTTTATGATGTGCGTAGGCGAAATAAAGTCGTTTTATTGGCTCTAGAGCATAAAGTTAAATCTGTCCCCGGCGCGCTCGGCTCCACCCCCCGAGGTCGACGAGCACGAAGTATAAATTTGATAACACAACTTTAATTATATTAATTATTTGTTGCATTTTATCGCAATCGAAGTGAAAAGTAGTGTATAACTAAAACCCATGTTATCCTCTACTTAATATCCCTCGCCTGCGGTTCGGATCGATAAATATTCTCAGATAAAATGGCTTGTTTTATGAACTTATTGTACATTCTACTATTAGATATTTCGCAATGTAAATGATATGAATGTTATAAATCCAAATATACCTATTTATAAGATCTGTACAAACTATGGTTGCAATAAATGCTGTGACTATGTGAAAGACAGACAGACACACAAAGCGGCACCATACATATTTAAATACATATAATGTGCGATTCGTTAGGGAAATGCCTGTAGGTTTATTAATTACTATGTGGGTAATGGTAATGGCAGATGTATAATTTGCATTTCAATTCAGGTACCACATAATCGTCAGTTTTTCAAATTGGCCGCGGAATGGATTGCAGCTGATACATTTTTTTTGATAAGTATCTAAAAGTATTTACGTGCATTAATCTTCAAAGTATATTTAATCAGCATTTACGACTTTGTAATAGTCGATGCACGCACGGTTATCGGCACGATTGCGATATATACCGGGTGTTCCGTACAGGAACACTATTTTTGTCTATTTTTTTATACCTCTAATTTTGTATGACTGAAGACACAATAAAGATAAAAAAAGAAATGAAATTGGGGGAGGCCTATGTCCAGCAGTGGACGTCCTAGGGCTGATATGGTGGTGGTGGTGGAAGACACAATGTTGCAGGTCGATTTATTACTTTTTCTTTTATGTATGGTATCCCTACGAGCTTCTGGCGATTTGCTGCTTCTTGTCTTGAAGCCGTCATCCCTCC
Organism: Notocelia uddmanniana; assembly: GCA_905163555.1. NCBI lineage: Eukaryota > Metazoa > Arthropoda > Insecta > Lepidoptera > Tortricidae > Notocelia > Notocelia uddmanniana. The sequence continues at coordinate 789,411 of LR991061.1, read as the reverse complement.
GGGATGGCAGCACCAGCGCGCTAACAGCGCCACCGTCGGAAGCGGAAATACGAATGTGCAGTGAAATGCACACCGTCAAAGTCAGTTACTTTATTAGCGGCGCCGCGAGAGCATCATTTTTCACATTATTATACGCGTGTGCGTTGAGGATCTTTCCCCCTTGGAAGAGTGCGCTTATCAGTGACCTAGGAACCTGTGTACGTCATATTCAGCTGGACGACAACCCCTGGACCTTCAGCCTAGCTCTTGAGACCCGAGGCGGTGGATGGATACAGTAGCGGTGAGTCGTTTGATGCTGTGGGAATATCGTACACCGGGAATCGATGGATTACGCACGATCACAGGCTGTGATGGCCACTCACAGACGAATACAATCTACACAATAGTGCATGTCTGTAATGGGCCATTATGTGCCATTCTGTGGTTTCGGCATCACAAACTTTATAATCATAATGCGAAATTAAAGTCTCAATTGACCTCGCGGATTCCTCGTCTTACCTCATTTTATTAAATTCCCATCAAATTTCGACATTCCCCGTTTGTTGTTCCAAGTTTGAAAGCATGTTTTTGAAAGACCCCAAGAATTAGCGATTCAAAGAGAGCAGAATGTTTGACGAGACGAAATTAGAACAGTTCACTGAAATGGGGTAAATACTTTCGGGGAAGTGTTATTTTGCGGATGTCATTAAGATGTAAACAGTTATTCGATTTGCGAATTTCATAACCAGTTAAACTTTTCGATAATTCTAGCTATACATGTGGGATTGGTACTTTTTGATAGCTGTGTAAGGTGCTGGCTGCTAGATGATGTATAAAGAACGTTCGAATGGAGTTTGAACTGCTTTGGAATGGCGAATGATCTGACGTATGATTCAGTATGAAAGACGACTCGAACGGTGAACGGTGTTTTTATAATATTTGTTAATAAAGAAGTTATTATTTTATCATAGTTATTCATTGTTTTCCTGCGCCGGTCCTACATTTGGGGGCTCGTTCGGGATCGCGACGCTAATGGGAAAACATTGAGAACTACGACGGACAAATGACGATTTTTAAGGCGCTACGAAGTTTTATGTGAAGGTGAAAAGACGACGAAGAAGAAACAAGGAAACGACGACAGACGTAACATGATTTTTACGGTGGAACGATGTTAAATGTGAAGAAGAAGCAAGAATACGGAAGACGAAGAAGAAGGTGATCAACGACGATGAATATTCTACGACAAATTCAAACACTACGCATGTTTACTGCGGACGACGACTATATGGTGAAAAGTTTCGTAGACGACGTAGATGCCAAGATAATTTTATACGACTGGACGGCTCAGCAGCAGTTCCTGATACCCAAAAGATTTCTAATACGAGTTACTGCGGCGCTATGGCTACGGTCAGAGAATCCATTTAGTAGCTGGCAAGAGCTAAAATGGGCATTACTCCGAGAATTTGGCAATAATAGTGATGCGGGTGTGTATGAGGAAAATAACGGAAATAAGCCTGAAATTCATGAAATATGCGATGACATTTCGACGTTCGGTGCGCAATCTTTAAATTTAATTCCCACAGAGGTGAAACCGCAAATTGACGACGAAGAAAACGAAGTGTCAGTTGACATGGACACAATTAGTCAGATTACCGAAAAATGCGATTTACGCGAGACGAAATTTAAATATAGCGAAAATTGCAAAATACTGATCAACCATGAGGCAAAAGGCGTGAACGACGGGTGGCGAAAGGATGCCGAGCGAAACTTGCATTTAGAGGTTATCGATGACCGACATAGGCAAGAACAGGAAAAAGATGTCGATAATGTAAAAATTCTTAGTAAGACATTGGACGAGAACGCAGGCGGCGACAGCTACGTCAGCTGTACCAGGATGAAGGAAGATGGATTCGGAGAACCACTAAAGGAGCTTGAAGGTGCTCGCCACGACTGTTTCTACAAGTGGAACGCATGGAACGTCGAGGCGGTATGTGCAGTTTGTTACGAATGGTACGATGTGTTTGTAAATATTTTGAAGTTCCGATTTTATTTATACGGTGTATTGTTATGTAGCTAGTGTGTTTTGATGTGTTTTTTCTTTGACGGTGTATATAAGATGTAAATAGGGTGTGTTAAGAAGATGTAAGTAAGGTGTGACTGCTGGTGACGGGTAAGTGCGGTGTCCGAAGGTGCATGACTGAGGGACCAGATCATGGTTGTAGGATTGGCCGAGTGTGGGATTGGTACTTTTTGATAGCTGTGTAAGGTGCTGGCTGCTAGATGATGTATAAACAACGTTCGAATGGAGTTTGAACTGCTTTGGAATGGCGAATGATCTGACGTATGATTCAGTATGAAAGACGACTCGAACGGTGAACGGTGTTTTTATGATATTTGTTAATAAAGAAGTTATTATTTTATCATAGTTATTCATTGTTTTCCTGCGCCGGTTCTACATACATTACTATAAAATTAACAGAAAAGAGGATTTTAGGTTAAGGCGAAGGGTAGGGCAAGGCCTTCTCCATGCAAAGGTTGTATGTATGTATGTAAATACTTTATTGTACACAAAACACAGGTAGAAATACAGACAAATTCGGTTATATCGGTACAAAGGCGATATATATATATATATATATATATATATATATATTTAAACATATATACATAAATATAAATATATAATCAGTATCAAACCAAATCACAAGTTATTGGACGTTGTGCAAGTTTTATTCGTTAGTTTTGGCACTAAATCATTGATGTTGAAATTTTGCTTTATTTCAAATAAATAAATAAAAAAATACAAAATAATTTTTAATAAACATCAGGTCGTAGCTAACAGAAAAATAAGTATATTGACCAAAACTAATAACTGTAGCACAAACATAAACGAAGAAAAACGTGCACAAAGTTTGTATGGAAAGAGCTTGTCTAGCCCTTCGCCTTAAAGCAAATCCTCTGTGCGGTCTGGCAGCTTATATGCTATAAAATTCAGCAAATATGCCTTCTTTCAAAATGACAGTTTTGGAGACATTCGCAATTTTTGACTACCATTAATATATAATGTCTACGGGTTTTATTAACAACAAGTAGCAGATAACACGAAACTTTGTTTACACAATGGTATAGTAATTAGTTTATGAAGCTAGAAATTGTATTAGAAAAAAAAATTCTGAGAGTTTTAGAGTTTATTACGTATTGTATGAAAACCTTAATAATGGCTGTAGTTTTTCTCCATTATAATTTCAAGCAAAAGAAACTAATTTCCGGCCAAGATATGCTGGATCCCATTGAGTATACAAAGTTTCATGTTATTCCATCATGGCCTTTTAAAATGAGAGCGAAACCACGGATGGAGAACCGAGCTTCCTGCGGACTCTTAACGTTTGCTACGAAAATTATAAATTTCAAATTAAATATTATGAATAGAAAAATGTACTGTTCCAAGCAGGATTCGAATCTGCGACATCCTGCCTACGCGGCCAATCGCTCTAGCCAGCTGAGCTATCGGAACAAGCATGCTCGGTGTTGGCGCTACATAAATGCACACCGAACGGCTAACGGTATTATAGTGACGACACGGATGCGTCACGACCCCGCTCCGAGCACATCAGACTGCACCGTACAGCCACAGCGGCAACACACGTTATTATATATCTATACTTACGTATCTAAAGCATGTACTATAATTACTAGTTTACAACATTAAAGGAAGATTGTGTATTATCCGGAGTTCTCAATTGACGATCCTACGGTTCCTGGTCAGGAAGAGCTTATGAAGAGGAGTACACCCAACACTCGGTCATCAAAACTTTTAAACAATCCCTCTTACGCAGGTTCAAATCCTGCTCGGAGCAGAAAACCGTTAGGTTTTTCCTTTAATTTGAAATTAATAACTAAAAAATAAAATCTCACACAAAGTTAACAGCTCGATCAGCCTATTAGTCCTGGTATTAGTTTTAGCCAAATTCAGATCACAGTTAAGGGCAAATGCACAGTGAAACTCGGTTGCTGCCAGTCGATTATCAATCACACTGATGAGGTTTCCGCAGTGCGAGCGGGACATCCCTATAAACGTGCATAGCGTTGTCTCGCTCGCACACTGGCGGATCGTGTGAGAACGGCATCAGTGTGATAACCGCCTTAGCCGCTTCGAGTTCATAGTGAGTGGTAGCGATTTGCAGGGAGCGAAACTTTGGTGCCGATGACAGATGTATGACGTCAAGCTACATACAGAGTGTTTTTATCTAGATTATTGAAGAAATCGATTTTGATGATGAAAGGTACGACAACATTTTGTTCTAGTTGTGGTATAGGCATTATGATCAGTACATCGACAATTTTTATAACTGGCGGGAGATGCGAGAATGATATCAATTGTTTAGAATGTACAGTGTATGTAAATAGGTATGTATTTAAATAAGAAGGTGCGATGTTATGTTTGAATTGTAAGCTTTGTGCAATTTTTCGACAACTCACGAAACTTAAATTGTTGTTTTTCATTTATCCGTGGTAATATTATACTTTTTACAAGTAATTGTAAAAAGTATATTAGTAAAATATTTTTTTCTTATCATCTTTATAATTATTTTCATATTAACATTATTTTAAATTTATATTACCATTATTGCATTATTAAAAATCATTGGGGTATTGCAATGTTGTTTATAATAAAATCATATATATTCATATATAGGATGAATTTGCGTCATAATGATGTCACCGGCACCAAAGTTTCGCTCCCTGTGATTTGTCGTATCACTTATTAATTAACGCACAGTACCGCTGAATATTCTTATTATTAGTACCGCTTGGAAACATTGCAATGTCATGCGATATACACCCTTAAAGACGTCAGTGATCCGTTTCATTATATTTCAATATCTGAAACTCGTACCGGAAATCGCTAGTAGACGTCCTCTACTAGCGATTTGAATGATTAATTGCATACAAAATGGATGGGCATGCGTATATTGGCGATAGGTGAAGTCATCAGATACGTGGTCAAGCATAAAAAAAAAAAAATATTTAAATCTATACTAATTTCAGAATCTTACGAATTCAGTTAGGTATTTGAAAACAGAGAATTTTAAAAATAAAATTTGAAATATCTTAAAAAAATCTTTGGGCCCAATTTTTTTGTTTGTGCTTGACCACGTAGCAGATGACCTTACCTATCCCCGATTTATCTATATCCCTCCATCTGCCGAACATATTGCTATGAGCTATGTGTCATGTGCCTTAAACTCTAAAAGTTTTACAATCAAGAAAATATTGACGCTACCAGTATATAAATGCAGCGACGCTACAAATTTCAGTTCAAACTAAATATTCAACCTGCGGATATGTGGTAAGCCCGTGTTTTAACCAAATCCATAATTGCCACTATCAATATTTAAGCGAGTTCTATGAACTAAACCGAACTAATTAAGCTCCAACCAGTGATCCAACACAAGGACATTAAACACAAACAGTCAGCGCAGCGGTGTCCACAAATATCATTTGGTCCACAAATTTCATTTACGCAGATATCGATTGGAGATAATAGTTGTTTGACTTGCACATTCATTCGCAAATAAATCTCTAAATAAGGGATAATGATTAATGGCATTTAAGTACAAAAGGATTATTGACTCGAATACAATCTTTAAATCGGTGATGATGATGATCCCAGTTTCTACCAGTGGTTTTTAAATTGTGAAATTTAATATGTTCTATTACTCTGCAACATTAGTTACATGAACTCTTCATATCAGCCAAAAGACGTCCACTGTCAGGCATAGGCCTCCCCCAAAGAGTACCACAATGACCGGTCTTGCGCCATCCACCAGTCCATATTAACCCATTACAACATAAAACTAAGAAAGATAAACCAATATGTAATAGAGATAACCAGAATTGTTCGAGTCGAAGCTTAGTTTAAACTCGTGGCGAAGTCGCAGTTTGCGGATTATAATCACAATTAGCTCGAATGTATTTAGCAAGAATAGCTGTGATAACGAATTTGCACAGACTTGCGAATAGTGAGTTACTACAGAGGACGCGCTGCAAGTCACAAACGGTATTCTATACTCGTATCTTCTTCTGTGTCCTAGCATTTTTCCTGTTTCATTTGGAGCTCTGCTTCCTAACCTCAAGATTTAGCATAGACACTGGTTTTAAGAAAGCAACTACCATCCTTCTGACCTTGTTAACCCAGAGGGAAAACTAAACCAATTACAATACAATACAATACTCTTTATTGCACACCTCAATTAAAGGACACAGTACAGTGCGTAATAACAATAAGTAGAGGCAAACAAAAGGCGGTCTTATCGCAATTAATTAGACCATGTTGGGATTAGACAATCCCAATACGTTCTAATTTTCCAATTAGCTTATCGGTGAAGAATACTTCCAGACGAGTTTCTTGGCTTTTTTTTTTCACCAAGGTGCTACTGTTAAATATCAAATTAAGTATGTACATTTTGTATGCTGTACTTCTATCATCATAATCATCGTCATGTCAGCCGAGAGACGTCTACTACTGGACATTCTTCTCTTCTCAGTCGTGCACTCTTATCAGATTGGTTGTGGTTTTGGGTTGCCTTCTTTCGTTTTAGTTGCAGTCGTAAATACGACTGCAAATCTCTCTCAAATAGTAGCACTGCGATCATACTCTGTTGTAAAATTTTGTCGTGGATTTTACTAGATTTGTCCATCTTGTAGGTGATCGGCCGCAAGAACATTGACCTTCTACTCTTCTCTGCACTACTAACCGCTGCAATGACCTTTCGTAGCGGATAATATGGCCAAACATTTTCAGTATTCGCATTTGCACAATCAACGAAAGTTTTTGTTTGATATTGAGCTCCTACTGGACATAGGTCTTCTTCAAAGAGTGCTGCAATGACCGACCCTGCACCACCCGCATCCACTCCGGACTCCTGTAACCTCCATACCCTGATGGGCCGTCGAGGTTCTCGAGTGACAATCACGTACCAGAAGGTACAGAGTGAGTAGAAACCAGAATTTGGACTGATGACTTGTACTTCTATATCTGCTTATTATAATAGCCGCCGGAGCCGCTTTTGAGTTGAATAGTTGAGTGGCCTGCTCACGCTTTAAACGGCCTGTATAAAATTTAATTCCAAATTCGGTTGATCGTCTCGGATGTCACTAAAATGACGAAGCCCTAAAACGTTACCAACCTCGGAGTACCCAACGGGCGTGAAGTGGCACAGAAAAAAGTGACTTTCTCTTGTATCAGAGGCTAAGATCCTCTTTGGTTCATCGAGCCAGCGAAGTCAATTCGTTTCTGAATCGCTGTGCTCCGCTGGTTTGCTCCACACAGCGCCAGTCGACTGATTAGCCGACAACGGAGAGTTCGTTATTCAATTAAGGCCGGTTAATCAGCGCCAGCACCAAACAGAATGTATTTGGAATGAATAATTCTGCACTCTGTCTCCTGCTTTGCATTTCTTGGTGTGTTTAAGGTTCATGTTCTTGAAGGTCTTAACAGAGTGAGGGTTTGTTTAGTTACTTTATCTGTCAAGTTTTAAAGGAGGGGTGTATGTATTGTGTGACAATAATAAATGAATTTATTTTCGTTTCTTATCTGAATTCAGAGTAAGGACAGTATTTTGAAATGATTCCAAACACTAATCTGCCTACAATGAATCCGTTGGTATGTTTTCTGCATTGGATTGAGCTGTTATCAAACACCTCATCCCAAGTAGACCGATATATTATATTATTCAATCTAACCTCCAATTTAAGTAGTTTGCTCCAGTGGACCGACTCGGCCACCATGGCCTCTCCGCCGCTCTCAACGACATTAGCAGAAGGGCGCTCGTCAGTGCCAACGTTCCCACTGCTCTGGAGCCTCAGATTGTGCGGAGCGATGGCAAGCGCCCTGACGGTATGTCGTTGATACCCTGGAAGACGGGCCGTGCGTTGGTGTGGGACGCCACCTGTACAGACACCCTGGCGGCGTCCTACCTGCCAGCAACTACCAAACGTGCGGGGCGGCGGCAGACGCCCGGGAACGCCTGAATGTCTCAAAATACAGCTGTCTCGGCGCCCAATATCATTTCTTTGCTTTCGGCGTCGAGACACTGGGTCCTTGGGGTAAGGGTGCGCTGGAGCTCCACAGGGAAATCAGCAGAAGGTTGAGGGAGGCGACAGGCGCCCATCGCGCCGGCGGCTTTCTCGCGCAAAGAATCGCGATAGCAGTTCAGCGCGGGAATGCTGCCTGCGTGATGGGCACACTGCCAAGAGGCCCAGGTCTCATCTTTAATTAATTATTTTATTTATATTTTCTAAGTTTAAGGTTTAGTTTTAGTTATTTTAATTTAATAGTAGTTTTATTATAGGTACATGTTTTTGTTTTAGTCATTTAAGTAGTTGTTTTGCTATGAATCTCAAGTTATTCTAGGGACAGTTATGAATTGCATTATAGCTGCTTCTTAATTAGATAACGTATAGGTGATAAATTTTAATTTGCTTCTACTCCCCATTGCGATGGATAAGATAATCGCGGAGAATGACATAAAGACCTACTTCTTCATTTATCTCTAAAGTGACACTTCATTTATAGGTGGCATGATATCGGTCATCAATATTGAATTGAAGGTTCTATTTTATTGCTTTTATTTCAATTTGTCAGGAATACACAAACACATTTAGGGTATTTTGGGACTAGCGTGTTTTGAAACTATTGTATTTTGATAATCGTGTATTACACGAATGGTATATTATGGGGATAGCTCGACTTGATCTCCTGTTTTTATGAAAGTAGGTGATATCGATAGTAGTGCATAATAAAGATTAGTTCATTTTGCATTTATGATTTAAGGGTATTTTGGGATTAAAGTATTTTGACCTAAGGTCATTTTGAATTTATGTATATACGAGAATATGTAATTTTGACATTAGGTTGTACTGTGTATTAGAGTAATTTGAGTTTAGGTTCAAATGAACCGGAATTTGTTATTATTTTTTACTCAGGACAGGTATCCGTTAGTCTGCTCAACTTCAGAATATGCAACACCGAGTATAGCATTAATATTTTTTTTTATATAAACAGTACTCATGATTAGAAAGCTTACCACAAAATTTCAAGTATCGGAATCGTAAAAAAAATTGGGCAGTTTCTATACTAAAATCGGTAATAAACACCACGTCAAGACAGTCAGATGATTTACGTCATTCACGTCACTGGGGCCTAGGTATATCAAAAACCGAATCAGAGCACCCCACTATCCATATGGTCTTGTTTGCCCTACCCTTAGAGTGTATGTAAACGAATTTAAAAGGAAAATTATCACAGCTAATTAGATATTACTAGGTAATGAGTAATAGCCGAACATAAGAAATGTATTTGGAAAAGCGAACTATCGTGCAATTTCCATTAATTACTTTAATAACTTGTTAGATGTGTCAAATACATAGTAAATATAAGTTTATGACATTTTCAGTCCGCATTACATCACCGGTGGCCAGCTACAAGGGTTTCCTACATTGCGCGAGGCCCGAAACACACTTCGCCGCTTTTGTTACTATATAAAATGATATTTAGATTTACCTTACTTGTGTGCCAGGCTTCCATCGCACAGTTGTTGCGAGTTCCTGAGTCAAGATGTAGTCAGGCTTGCTTACTAATGTAGTTGTTTCGTGAATAGGTCTAGATTTATAGCACGGGTCACCTTCTGTGACGCAGCGTGTCTCGGCATGTAATGCGAGGCCCTGACCCGGTTGATTGGTGGCTTCTAGACAGTTTGCTCAACAAAGGCAATCTGAGACGTACATTTCTCATCTTAATTTCATATCAACATCTATTGTGCATCACCAAGTAAAAGTTTTGGCCGAAGGGAGTCAAGTTCCGGCGTTTTCACGGTCGGTTACCAGAACCTGACAAGACGAAGTTCCGTAACACATCGCAGTTGGAGGGTGTTTATTTGATGTGCTAGTTTTAAGTTATAATTTTTGTATGTTTGTTAGTTATTCAGCGGACCCCAGGCATCCTTCAGGATACAACTTTACTGGACTATGATGATGATGATGATGATGTTAGATATAAGGTCGCCTTTAGTACTTTTAATTTTTTTACTTTAATTATAATTCATTATCATATTGTGTATTGGAATGCGAAATGTAAATGTCATATTGACCAGAAGGTGAGTGACCTCCTAAGCCTTTTGTCAGTACGATCACTCATCCTGTTAATGGCTGAGATGTGGGACTTTGAGATGATTTTGGTATTACAAATTGCAGCATAGCAAGAAACTATTTCTGGTAATGGACTAGTCTTAAAAATCTACGTCACACCTTACTTTTATCACCATTTGTAAAATCCATCGGCCATCCGGCCTATCCGTCACGTCATTACGTTGGCGCGATTGTCATGCAAATGACCGCTAGAGCCGTCACTGTGACCGGGTTCCGGCCTTTGGCAAGCGCTGGTATGCATGAAAAAGTTATTAGGGACGACCGAGGAAAAGTAACATGGGATCAGATCTGGGTACGTGTTGGTGTTGGTGCGACCGCAAAGCTTCGTTATAGATATGATTAACTTTATTTACCTTACGATTGCCAGCCGCAGAAGGCAGTTTTGACGAAGTCGCTGTAGCTTTCCATGGCATTTTCGGTTGTGTATGATAGGGATCAGAGATCTTAATAGACATTAAAATAGACAGGAACTTCGACAAAAATGTTACCAGATAAGTGAAAGCGGTGCAAGCACTGTGAGAACTATCCATTTAAAATGATTTGTGAATTGAATAGAATAGAACAGAAGTGTGGTGTGACAAGGATGGACCGGATAGGGAAGTATATAAAGGGAAGCCTAAAAGTAGTACCTATTGCCGAAAAACTAGAGCCATTGGCCTGGCGTGGTACAGGTATGTAATGTGGTGGGATGAAACCGATGTAACAAGAAGAGTCTAAGATATGAATGTGGATGGATGCAAGAAACCGGACCCGGGTATGTCCTTAAACTACCGGGGAATGGGCAGCAGCGTTCCTAGAATGCGGTGGAGATACTGCGATCGCCAACCCGCATGCCAAGCGTGGCGATTATGGCATTTACCCCCAATGAAATTGGGGGAGGTCTATGTCCAGCAGTGGACGTCCTAGGGCTGATATGGTGGTGGTGGGATGCAAGAAACGAGGAGGAACAAAGAAACGGTGGATGGATTGTATGAGATGATATGAATAGGAAGGATGTAAATGAAGAGATGTCGTGTGACAGCGATGTATGGAAGAAAATGGCATGCTGCACCGACACAGAATAAATGGGAAAAGGACAAGCGAAAAATTATAGTCACAAAATGGAAGGCCGCACATATAATATGGTTTATTTATTTATTTATTTATTTCTTACCAATGTTTACATGGCCTTACAGTTAACCCAATGCGCCATGAAACTTAAGCTTATAAAATATCTATTTAGGCGACGAAACGGCGTGGCCCCGTTGCATCGTCGTCTCCGGTATGCGCTTTTCGTTGGTACTCCGTTCTGCCCCGATCTCCTCTGGCTTTATACTTCACATGACTTCCTTCTGATTGGTTTAGCTGCAAGACCGTACTCGTTAGTAAAACCGATTCCAAGTTACAAGTTCAATCCTTCAATTGCGTGAAAGTGATGGTATGAGACCACCGGGGAATGGGCAGCAGCATTCCTAGAGTGCGGTGTGCGGTGGAGATACTGCGGTCGCCAACCCGCATGCCAAGCGTGGCGATTATGGCATTTATCCCCCATAAAACTGGGGGACGCCTATGTCCAGCAGTTGACGTCCTAGGGCTGATATGGTGGATGTTATGTAGTTAGTAAATCGGCATAGGGGCTGATAGGGTTTACCTAAATCGACTAACCAGAGTTTAGCAATTTAAATGGTTATATATAAGTAGCTTTGACGCTCTAGCGTTTACACTGCACTCGAGAGCAATGAATGCTAGCACGGAAATGTGATGCATGATATACCGGTTTTAATTGCTTGATTTTATTCATAAAAATAAGTTAGCAAACTGTTTACGTATGATCATTTAAATATTATTATTTTGGTGTATTATTATTATTTTATTATATATTAGTATGGTTGTGTGTATTTTTCACATAACCATACTAATATTGTAAATGTAAAAGTAACTATCTATCTATACGTTAAGCCTGTAAAATAAAATTGAAGGCAATTATTTTTCTTTAATATCTGCAATGTTTTCCACGGTAAAAAAGGAATCGCACCAAACGTATTTATGCTCGCATCGCACGGCAACTCGGCAGTCGGTGTATATTCGCTGTTCCCACAAAAACTAGGTCTTTGGACAAGGCCCGCATGTGTGTATAGAAATGCTCACTACTTGGTGAACAATATGACGCCGAGTACATTGTCACTAGGCGATTAATTGGCTCTCGGCGAATCCCCACATGTCTGAAGGCACCCTAAGTCGATAAATTTTCTACATCGACCGTGTAGAGTGGCAGGGAAAACCTAGTTTCACATAATTACAAAACAGCATGGTAGTTTCGGCTGTGCTGTAGTCATTAAAGTCCGACCAATAATAGGCATTGAGGCAGATTTCTCTCTAACGAGCTAGCTACTTAGCCGAAGCAAAAGTTCTACCTAAAGGCCAATTTGATACGTATATTTCGCATCCTGTTTGATGTCAATATGACTCGCCCTCCCGTCTTCGCTCGTTAAACTATAGTGTGTCCTCGATAAGAAAAAAAAGTTATCACTGTCCTTTGGCCTAGCCACGCCCGTTTGGCAATTAGGCAGCAGTAGATTACAAAGCCAAGATCACATTGATCACTTCAGAGGTTTCGTAGGCAACAGTCGTGTCAACATCCATATTAAAATAAAGGTAACCACCGCAATGTGTGACACCTTAGTACCCTATAGTTGACACATGTAATACTGCACCTGTATTGTTCAATGACAATTATTGGGTCAATGTCGAGAACTGTAACATTTACCTTATATATGCGAAAGAATTTTTTTACACAGAAACTGCTGAACTAATTGTTGTGATATTAGGCATGCAGGTAGTTTAAGATTCGGGAAAGGACATATGTGGCACTATTTAAATATCCCAAGAGCATGCATGATTATTTAAAATGCATTTAAAAGGGCCTATTTCGAATTAAGCCAAGTGAGCTGTGGGTAAAAATCTGACATAGTATGAGTCGGATTTTTGATAGGTTTATTTCTGCATCAGACAGTTTCAGGATACGAATTATAAAGTGGAAGTAATTTTCTATTGAAGTCGATTTCTTAGTAGATCAGATTTGTATTAAGTCGAATAAGAATTAATAGAAATATACTGTTCATATGTAATGTAGCATTAAACACCACCCTAGGCACATATTTTGAGATATTTTAGCTTGTAATCGTGTAGCTCTTTCATAAGAAGTGGATTTAACAGCGTTTCCTTTCGCTAGCAATCTCGCTAGCAATTAGCTAACAATCAACAATCACTTTAAGTACTTATACATCAACTATGGGGAAATCAAATTGAAATACAAAATGCAAGTGTTCGATTGACTTTCTGAATAGTTTGGTGCAGCACTGTTGATGAACTTTTTAATTGTCACAGTTCCACCTTCCAGTTATCTAACTAAAAGGAGTAAAAGGTTGTTAAACTCCTAGTTCTATCAGTTTTAGAGTTTTAAGAAGATTTTCTCTGTAAAGGATATTTCTGAGATTTTAAGTAAATTTCAATTTGAGGTTCACTATACTACACCAAGCCAGTTATATATATACAGGGTGTGGCCTGTAGTAGGAGCAAAAAATTAAACTGTACACTATTGAGCTCTCCAGCAATTATTTCCAAATAGTTTTAATTGCAAAAAAAAAGTTTTTCTTGTATTTTTGTTCGCAAAAGCAGCTTATATTTACTTTTTTACTCTACTGCAATAATATTAATAACTATTTACTCAAAAAACATTAAAAATTAATAAAAAAAAATTAAAAAATCCCAAAAATGTCCTTTTAAACCAAAAATGCGACAACGATAATGAGTCATAACTTGAAGCAACCTCAAAATCAGCATCAACTGCCGCGCTATAATTTCTGGGTGCCAAGATACATTACTTGGAGGTCATAACTTTAGATCAAAATTTCTCCCAATTGAAAAAAAATATTTATTTTTTGGACACAAGAGGTTACTGCAGATGCTCTAAGGAAGCGTCCTTTAAATTTATTGCTCCTATTACAGGCCACACCCGTATAGTGATTCACTAGGCTAGGCTGTCTGTAGTGGCAGTAAGTTGGCCATATAAGCCGAAACATCGATAACAATTGGGGTAAACGTGTTGAAGAGTAAAGACCGCAAATCGGCCAACATAATGGGACGCCTTAGACTAGGTGGGGTGATAACTGGCAAGAACTGGATCAGGTTGCCTCGGAAGCTCCGGTTGTGGAATGAGCTCCCTGCCGAGGTTTTCCCGAGGGACTACAGCATTCTTCAAGAAAGGAGTGTATACATTTTCAAAAGGTCGGCTACGCGCGTGTGACGCCCCTGGAGTTTCAGGCGACCATAGGCTGTGGTGACCGCTTACCATCAGGCGGGCGTACGTAGGTGGTAAAAAAAACCGGCCAAGTGCGAGTCGGACTCGCGCACCGAGGGTTCCGTAAAAATATTTTTATTATATGATAAATCTAAAAATTTACGGTTTTCGCAATTTTCCCTTTATCTGTGCTATAAGACGTGGCTTCGTACCAAATTTCACGATTCTGAGTTCACGGGAAGTACCTTGTAAGTTTTGATTCCCTCGCGAGTGTCGAAAATTTGCGGAAATTTGCAGCATAAACGGCTTTATCTTTTGATTGCGTTGGCTTAGAAGGGGACAGTAGACCTGAGTATTTGATATAAATTCCAGCTTGATACCTCCACGCATTCCTGAGAAAAAGGGTCTTGACAGACATACAGACGGACGGACAACACAGTGATCCTATAAGGGTTCCGTTTTTTCCTTTCGAGGTACGGAACTCTAAAAAGATTAGGCACTTACCGGAAGGAGCAGCGGATCCCCACGAGGTGGACAGATCATAATTGGCACGTTCAAATCAATGTCAAGGCAATAATGGCGATAACCTGTTACAGTTCAAAAAGCGTATTCATGAACGTCTGACTAATATTTATTGTAGACAAATTCTAGTACATTACTACAGAGGCCGGGACGAAAGGGGTTGCCGCCCGAAGACATATAGACGGCCGAGCGGAGCGAGGTCCGATAGGTCTGAGGCGGGCAACCCCATATTCCCCGCCGAGGTATGTATAGTGCTTTTCTCAAACATGCAATGAAATAAACAACAAAAAAATCAATGTTTTATTTTTAATACGCATAGTGGCAGAATGGCATGATGCCTGTGCCACAAATTTATGTGGAATGGAAATTAATAAAGAGGACTTTGCCGGCCTAGGCCTGCAATATTTGTATGAAATTGCATTAACGACCTCTTGTCCTAGCCGCACCTGAAACGTCATACTTCACAGCCTATTATAAGGAACAAAACATCAACAGTTCATTGCATGTTCGAGAAAAACATATCATGTCCCTAGTTCCTACAAAATCGTCCACACTAAATGCGCAATTGGTATCGTAGCGTTCCTAAATAGTTTCCCACCTCTAGTTCTAATGGCGGTTCGATTACCTTGATTTCAAGTACTCCGAGTGAAGCGGACAGCCGGAGCATTTGGTAGTGAACGATTAGGTTCAAACGATAATAAAGCCATCAACTGAGGACTATCCGTATTTATTCTCTCTCTTCTTTCAAAGACATAGGAAGCCTCCATGCCTTCTTATATTAGTGTGTTGTGTGTTAGCATTGCTTTTATCATTTACCTACACCGCTTTTGCCGTTTAAAGGATGATTCACAGTAGACCGTTCCGTGTTCGGGCCGGCCCGTTTTCCATAACAGCAAACGCACCGGCCGGCGTATTTCTCTAGAGGAAAACGGGCCGGCCCGGACACGGAACGGCGGAACGGCGTACTGTGAATCATCCTTAAATGGAGACTTCTTAATTATTACAACAAAAATCGGCCGTAAATGTCCAATGAACTCACTCTAAAAAAACATTAAGACAATAACAAGCAAAAGGGAATACTTTCGCAGCGTTTCATAGATCTTTTACTAATTGTAAGAAGAGAAGACTTTTTACGAAAATTTAAAAACGCCTTAACTGATCATATCCGCTACAGTTTTCGTAGAAAGTCTTTATTAAGATTTACTTCCATTATTTTTTCATATTTTTGGACCCGTCGTTCAAAAGTTAGAGGTAAGTTACACATTTTTTTTTTCTTTTGCAGAGAATATTTCCGAAAATATTCACTTTTTTTTTATGAATACCTCTATTTATTTTGAAAGATATCCAACAGCACCACACATCATAGGGTTGAAACAAAAAAAAAACATCCCCAATTTATGTGTAGGGGAGGAATCATCCCCCCTTTATGTGTAGAGGACCCTTAAAACATTTTTTTAGATTTTATTTTACGACTTTGTCATTATTATTGATTTATATATCCATACAAAATTGCAGCTTTCTAACACTAACAGTCACAGAGCAAATCCTCGGACAGACAGACATACGGATAGACAGACAGACGGACATGGCGAAACTATAAGGGTTCCTAGTTGACTACGGATCCCTAAAACGATGATGTTTACAGGAACGTAAATTTATATCAAGTAGCCCAGCTAGAATAAGTTTTGTATTCGTATTTTGAAAGACCCGGGTTGACGAAGAAAGACGTTTTCGGTGATTTGGCAAGAACATGACCTAAAATAAACAAAATACCTATCCTGCCAGCTGAGAAGAAGATTGATCTTGAAATATGTATGAGTAACATAAACAACTAATGAGGCCTTGGGTGTTGAAGGATACATCATCAAATTATTAGAGTAAATAGAACCTAGAATATGCCAAAAGTTGAGAAAGAAACATCTTTGCCAGATTTTTACTTATACTCGTGCCGCTCAATATGCAACAAAATGTATACTCGTATGGTCTAGCTATACCAGGGCAAGTATGTAATAAAAAATATTAATTATAATTATAACCCGACTAGAACGTTACTGAACTTAGCAATTCTAAATTCAAATCTGTAGTAAAACAAACACTTATTTCAAAAGCATATTATAAGGTAAACGATTACATCATGGACAGGGATGTTTGGCAGTGATAGTGTCCTGCACGGCTAATCTAATCTATCGCGAAAATAGGTTTTCTACTGTAGCTTGTTATTTTTGTAGTAACTGAGACTGTAATTTTATATTTAACTATACAATGTATATTGTTTTGAAATGACACCTCGCCGAGTTTCTTACGCCGGTTCTTCTCATGGCAGAGGTTTATTTTTCCGAACCGGTGGTAGTTTATTGACGTTCATAGGTGCATGTAATATGCCTAATTTGAAGAATAAACTACTTTTACTTTTTTTTACTTTTTAGCGTAAACCCACACCCTAGTCTTTCAAGAAACTATACATAGCTCAGCTAGAATACAAAGAATCCTAGTGCCTAGTCTCTTAGAAATTACTTTATTTCACTTACCATCAAAAGCACATTGTAAGCCGCAGCCCGGCGGGAGCTTGAACTACAAAGTGGCTGTGCTATCAATGGCTCACGGCATTACCAGACGACCACACACTTAGTTGGACGCTTGGACTGCCTCAATCAGGGCTGTGCCCAGCCTAGATTGGCGCAAGTGATAAGCGCGATAAGGGTAAGTATACCATTGCGCAGGCTGTAGACTATTGTCAGGGCTGGCTAAGTGAGGGCTCTCTTGGTTCGCATTGTTCGCATTCGTATCGCAATCGTTAGCCATTGTAGTGAATCTGCATAGGTTTCGCCGAGGGTGCACCGGGCGTTCCTGTGTGAGGTTGAACTCATACTCCACACGGCGAGGCTCCTTTCTTGCATCCCTTTGGTGTCAAAACCAAAATTGCCATGATTGCAAACAGTGGCGGCTGCTGACTAGGAGAACCGGTGGTGCGCTAATTTATGGATATATGGAATATTATATTATATAACTCAAAAATTGCAATACAACCACGTTTTCCTACTAACAAATATATTTTTTATGTATTACCTCAATCCGTCGATTTTGGTCCCTGGCAAATAAGACATGACCTTGGCGGTCCAGCTATTTTATTTCTAATTTATCAATCACTAAAAGTTTTATTATTGTTTTTAATAGTCTCGATTTTATTGTTCACACTTATTCTTTCAATTAAACACACAGTTCCTCACTTCACAAAAGACAGGCACACTTACTTTACATACATAAACAAACAATAAACACGAAACGAATAATAGCGCGCTGCATGGACAAGGTCGAAGAAAAGTGTAATATACGTATGTATATTACAGATAATTGAGATTGTGTTATTGATGACCATGGTATTGATGGTGCAAAATTTTTGGTAGTGCAACGCACGAGCGCACTCAAGGTACAGCCGCCACTGATTGCAAATATTTCTTATCAGAAGACCAGAAGGTCTCTTTTGACTCGGCCCGCAGAGTAACATATCCATGCGGCGGCGTCATACCGCTCACTAATTACCGAGATTGGTGCCCGCTCGCTTACTTTGTGAGCTCGCCTCGTCAAGTAGCTGTCTAACTTGCAGCCACAACTAAATATACAATACGATTACTAGCCCCTGTCTGTAACTGTACGCGGAAATAATAATAATAATAATATTGGGGGACAATCTTACACAAATCGACCTAGTGCCAAACTAAGCAAACCTTGTACTATGGGGTACTAGACGACGATATACATACTTATATAGATAAATACATACTTAAATATATAGAAAACATCCAAGACCCAAGAACAAATATCCGTGAAAAATGCACAAATGAATGCCCTGGCCGGGATTCGAACCCGGGACCTCTAGCTTCGGAGGCAGAGTCACTACCAACTAGGCTAAACAGGTCGTCGAATATAGCCAATGACTCCTGATGTCTTAGCTAGTTTTGAGATTTATTTATCTATCGTTTGGCATTTCATTTCCGAACCGTGAGATCTTCGAGGAGACAGTGCGTTGGCTATTTTTGCACTTTTAGCACCACCCAGGGGTCACGCGTAGGGTAACGGTGGGTACTCCCTACGGACGTAGTGCAACTTCGACCCCCCTTTGTCAAGTGAGTGGGCAACTTGACTGTTCGAAGTTCTCAAGCTGCCCGAAGGCCTCTAACTTGGCTTACGACTGCTGTCATAGACAGCAGCCGGGATCAAAGGCTTAACGTGCCTTCCAAAGCACGGGAGCGCTCAGTTAGTAACCAATCAAAGTGGTCAGCTATCCAAAAGCTGAATCGGGCCCGCGTTGCTTAACCTCACCTACTTTAACCACGAGCGTTCCAAGTTTTTGAGATGAAGACCATATAAACTTTCACTTTCATGGATCCTACTCACGAGTACCCGCCTATTACACATATCTTATTATTAGTTACTTTTAATGTCACCTCCTGTCCTCCTACGCCGCAGAAACTTCTTCAAACCAGGAGAATTTCTTTCAATTTGACTATATTATACAATATTAACAGAGCTTTTCAGTGGTCAGTGATTTTTTTCATCAGGTGAGTTTTTTCTTCTTCTTCACGTGCCATCTCCGTCCTGAAGGTCGGCGACCATATGTCTATATGTCTCTCTATATTTTTTTGCTAATTAGTTCATCGATGCTCTTCACTTTCAACCAGTCTCTTATATTTTCAGTCCATGATGTGCACCTTCTACCGAAACCACGCTTCCCTTAAATTTTTCCTTCAATTATTAATTTCAGTAGGTTGTATTTATTGTTTCTATATATATGTCCAAAATATGCTGCTTTCCTTTTCTTTATTGTTGATACTACTTCTAAGCCTTTTTTCATGATTTCCAAAACTCTGACATTAGTTATTCTATCTGTCCACTTAATTTTGAGCATCCTTCGATAAATCCACATTTCAAAAGCCCTTAGTTTGTTAACCAGATTCTTTTTCAAGGTCCAGCTTTCGGAACCATACATAAGAATTGGGATGATGTAACATTTAACCAATCGCCACCTCAGTTCCAGGTTGAGTTTTTTTGTAAAGCTATATTAATTAAAAGTGGTTTCCATTTAAACAAATTGAGAATGAACTTTGCGTAACAAATAACAGATAAATAGAAATTCACGGCAGTGGTTGAATGTAAATAACAACGAACGCAGTGGAAACTAGAAAAGCGATTTGTCCTCCTAGCTGTCTTTGTTAAGCAAGTTCTATTTTCACGATTAATTTTTGTAATGCTTGATTTCTGATGATGGGATCCATGAGGAATTGAGGGAACTCCTCAAATCTTTAAGGCAAACATATAGTGATTTTTGTGTTTTTATCAACAAGTCAAGCATTTGCATCCAAAAATGTGACATTGGATGAAGTGGAACTGCTGATGATGATCAGAACAGAACTCTTCAACGACGAAAAGTTCACGTTTGGTGATTTGTCCTCCTAGCTGTGTTTGTTAAGCAAGTTCTATTTTCACGATTGATTTTTGTCATGCTCGAGTTCTGATGATGGGATCCATTAGGAATCGAGGGAAGTCCTCAGATGTGAAAGGCACACAAATAGTGATTTTAGTATTTTCATGAACTAACCAAGCATTTTCATTCATAAAAGTGACATTTGATGAAGTGGAACTGCTGATGATGATCAGAACGGAACTCTTCAACGACGCGTAGGTAGTTCAGGTTTGGCGATTTGTTCTCTTCGTTTTGTTTGTCAAGCAAGCAAGGTTTTTCCATGATTCCATAAGGAATTGAGGGTACTTAGTCTTCTACCATTATAAACATACTTATAGCCATTTTTATTTTATTGTATGGAACCTAAGAGTGCACCATCTAAGTATAATAATCTTTCACCGGCCTCCCTCAATGAAGTCGGTTTTTTTTTTCTTAAAAATTATGAGCCGTATATTCTATCCATAGTATCCATAGAATCCAGTATATTACTATCCAGTCCTCAACCGTGCGTTTCTCCAGAAATTTCCTGCCGTGCACAACTAAACTGTGGAATGAACTGTCGCCTGCGGTATTACGGAACCGATACGACCTTCAAACCTTCAAGAAAAGAGCGTACTGTCATCTTAAAGGCAGGCAACGCACTTACAATACAACCCTTCCAGTGTTGCGAGTGTCCATGGGCGGCGATAATCGCTTACCATCAGGAGATTCGTCTGCTCGTTTGCCTCCTGTCAAAAAAAAAGTGACACCATGTTATAAATTTTAACATGTGGCAAAATAGCCAATTATAAAAGCCAACTATTAGATTTAAATATGAAATACTGCCATATGTATCACAGAATATTATATTATCTCTAGCTACTACTGAATCGAGAGAATACGAGCGCCGTTGACACTAGAGTTTTAACGGCCAGTTTCGCCACACGTTTCTTCGTTTCCCTGGGATATCAGAGGATAATATTGTAGTAATTTCACTTATTTCAGTAACTCATTACGTTTCAAAGATAAAACACCGCATATGTTTCCGTTTCAAGAATGTTTTTCTTGAAATCGCAAGACGGAGAACGCTCGATTTTTCTAATCTAAAACAAGGTATAGATTTGTTCTCGAACGAGACCTTTTCGGTAGAAAGTTCCTGTTCATTAGTCCTTAAGGTGTATTGTTTAAATAAAATAAATATGAAATTAAAGGGAAAAAAAGGAAAAATTTAAATGCTCCGAGCAGGATTCGAACCTGTGACATCTGGCATACGCGGCCTTGGCATAGCTCGTGCACGAAATCCTTCACTAGTTCCCTCTTACAACGCCTAAGGGAGGCGTACAGCGACATCTACCGTAGAATACTTAGACTTCTATTAACGGCACCAACGTCTCAAATTACATTGAGAAATCGTCAGTAACGATGCGCCATCCCATACATAGTGAAGGATTTCGTGCACGAGCTTGGTTGTTCCGACAGCTCAGAGGCTAGAGCGATTGGCCGCGTATGCCAGATGTCGCAGGTTCGAATCCTGCTTAGAGCATAAAAATTTTCAATTTTTCCTTTAATTTCAAATTTGGAATTTTTGTTAGCAGCATTACTGCTTAATACAAAATTAATTTAAATAAATATGAATCTATTAAATTTAACAAACCAGTACTCCTTAGGTATGTGGTGTTGTGTTCCTGGTGGTGAGTAAGGTCGCCAGAGCTCCCGAGGATACGCTGTGTTGAGTGATAGACCTACTTATGCCTCTGGCTGTCAACAAACCGAATCCTCAAGCTAATAAAGGCCGGCAATGCGCTTATGAGTCTTCCGTGACTCCGGAAGACGGCCGAGCCGACGGCGAGCAGTGCGATGGTAGAAAGCGGCCGTGGGCATCCATTCTTCGGAGCACAACCCATTATACATTTTTGATAAAAATTTACCGCGAAATTGTACCTTAATGAATCACAAACTTGATTTAACCATGTACTATCTCCACAACGTTTGACACAATAATTCATCATCCCAG
The DNA here is from genome assembly GCA_905163555.1 of Notocelia uddmanniana. NCBI lineage: Eukaryota > Metazoa > Arthropoda > Insecta > Lepidoptera > Tortricidae > Notocelia > Notocelia uddmanniana. The sequence goes on along the minus strand of LR991061.1, from coordinate 766,968 downwards.
CCCATTGTTAGTGGGTATCAAATATGCAGAGCGTAATATCGCGCAGATACACCGCAATTGCCTATTAGTTACCATCGGAATTCGGTTGGCGTTATTGTTATTGTATAATTATCGTTTGAACGTTAATGCCGGCTCATTGCTCAAGTATTGTAGCACCTAATTTCGTGGAGACATAAAATTTAAATGCCTCTTCAGCGGGATTTAGAAAAGAGGTAGGTCTCAATTAGACTATAATTTGGGTACGATTACACAAAATCTTACATATTTTATACCCGTTTTACAGTGTTTTATGGATATTCCCATTGGCTTCATCGGTATATATTATTTTATTGGATAGATTCGATTGCAATACCAAAACATTTTTATGTTTTAAAAGGGGCATAAATAAGAATGCACGGCAATGCTCCGTACTTCTTCAGTCTTATAATTTATAATTGTGTATCAAAAATCTGGCATAGCTTTACCTTGAAAAGTGTTTGGTTTGAAAAAAAAAATAGATTTCCCAAACACAAAGTAAAATTAGCTGCTTGGCTGGCTGAGTCGTACAGCGAAACAATATTACAAGTGTTCCATTGCTATTGTCATGTCGTGAAATTACCGAAAAACAACTTAAAGAAAAACAACTGGTTATAGCTAATGTTAGCAAATATGTTGATAAGAGACAAAAACTTAGCACGTTCAGTTAAGGGTAAAAGTGAAACACCACCGTGATATTATATGTACTAAATTGAATGTGCTTGTATATTTTTTGTATATCTCAAATTAATGATTAACCAGTAAATAACTTTAAAACGACAATATGAAATGTAAAATTAATATAAAGAACTTTAATATGAGTAATGTTATCTTGTTGGCAACATTGGTTGCGTGTAGTCGAAGTTTAAAAAAAAAAGGGTAGATTTATTCCTTACCGAGCACTAAAAACACTCACAACTTACATTTAAGTGATAATTAATAAATTCATATCTAACTACTAGTGAAAGTGTTATTATTCACGGCTCCTGTAGTTCCCGAAATACGCGTTCGCCAACAATTCAGAAGTGCAGATCCTGGATGAGCAGCCCACGTCGCCGGGAACCGAGGTATTTGACCCCGGAAAAAGGTCAGTGGATTGAATTTCCATACACTTGGTGGTTTCGTGTTTTTGTTTGTTAATGATTTTATGCCCTGAAAAGTAAAGTGATAGACGGGGAGATATTTGCGTGATCGTGGATTAACTAATCTATTTTAAAAGTGTTCAACGGAGTAATTACATGTAAAAAAAAATTGTTACACATATAAATACCTTTGTAAATACAACACAAGCCGTGAAAAGTGAAGTGATAGACAGGAGATATTTCTGTGATCGTGGATTACCTGATCTGTTTCAAAGGTGTGCAACGAAGTAATTACCTACATATATATATATATATATATATATATATATAAAAATATTGTTACACAAAGAAATCCCTTTGTGTCGGCTTACAAAACGTTTGGAGTACAAGAATGATTTCAGGACAGTAATAATTACGATTGGAAATGATTGGTGTGTGACATGAATATTAATGTGGTCAATTCTTTAGGTTAAATTCAAAGATTTGCAAGATATTGTAACGTGGATAAACGTGACAAGTACTTACAAACAAGTATTGTGTTTGACGATTATTTAGGTTAAAATAGTGTGTTTGGTTAACGTCACGTAGATAAACGTGTTATTTAAGCTTGGTTGTTTGTTATGTTATGTACTAAATTTATTGCAAGGTGATTAGTTCATTACGTATTGGTATTAAATCAATAACAGAATCGCTAACCATGGGATCCAATAATAGAGCGGCCAGATCACGTAAACGTCGATCGTCTAGACGACGTCGTCGTCGTTATTCTTATTCCTCGGACAGAAGTATGTCAACGAGTAGTATGAGTAGATTATCGTCATCGCGTAGTTCAAGTCGCTCGCCACCGCGTCGGCGACATAAGAGACAAAAGACACGTCACGTTCATAATAGTAGACGGAGTAATTTTACGAGGAATGAACCCGAAAAGGATCAGGTTAGCGTAGGGTCGAAAAGTTTCACTCCACCGCTGCCCGCAAGCAGTCATAATAGTAAAGATCGTGTAGCTAATAATGTTGTCAACAATTCTGAGGCGGGCCAATCAAGTAAGAGTAGTATCGCAGTAGGTAATGTTTTGCCAGCTCATGCTTACACCGCACATCTTAACGTGGTTCCCGAATTCGATCCTAACGATGGTGCCCAAAATATCGAATGCTGGATTCACAAGGTTAACGAGTGCGCTCAAATATATTCATGGACAGATACTCAGACGTGTCATTACGCTTTACCTAAACTATCTGGCTTGGCGAAGCGTTGGTATCAAGGACTGCCGTCCCTTTTGTATACTTGGCCTGAGTGGGTGGAAAAGTTGAAATTAGCGTTTCCCTCAACAGAAAATTATGGCGATCTCCTTCAGCGAATGCTTAACGTACGCTGTAAAGTGGGGCAATCATTGGACGTGTACTATTATGAAAAAATGATTTTGATAAATAAATGTGAAATAACTGGTCGCAAGGCCGTAGGTTGTTTAGTACATGGAATAGACGACAAGTTTGTTAGGATGAGTGCAAATTCTTGCCGTTTTGAGGAACCGGAACAATTATTCTCATATTTGAGAACCTTGTCCCAGAACGATAATTATGTAATGTCGCAAAAGCGCAGTAAACCATGGAACAAAGATCCCAGACCGAATCAAAACGCCACGAATACAAGTTTAGATACAGTTAAACCTGAAATAGTTTGGTATAACTGTGGAGAAGTCGGGCACATTAGGTCTAGATGCACTAAACCTATGAAGAGGTGTAATATTTGCCGCAGGGTGGGCCACATAGCTAATGAATGTCGTAATAGGATGACTATAGGCTCGTCGAATAATTCCAATAATGGCGGCCATTTGCAAATCCCTGCTCCATCATTAGATAATAAAGATGTTAGGCGTATCGAGACGAGTGATACTGAAATACCCCATGTTCAGTCATCCGAACTTGAAAGCGAAAAGTACTACAAGGACGTCAGGTTGGAGGGCGTACTTACTCGTGCATATGTTGATTTGGGTAGTTCATGCACCCTAATCAGGGAATGTTCCGCCAAACAAATATTTGGTACTTGGAAATGTCCTGACAAAATGCCAAATTTAAGAGGATTTGGCAATTCAACCGTTCGACCCTTAGGCTTGGTAAACGGTATCATAAGTGTTGATGATGTTGAAAGTCCAGTCGACCTTGTCGTAGTATCCGATCATCTCTTGCCAAGTGAAATCATGATAGGCCAAACGTTTACAGAATTACCGGATGTTGTTATTATAAAAACTGCAAAGGACTTGAAATTTTATAGAGCACCAGGGGAGGGATGTAATCAACCAAATGTAAAGTATGCGCTAAATCACCTATAGAAGTCAGCACGACGACAAGTTTTACCGGATCTCTGTATATACCTGCTACATTTTGCAATGCACCGCAGAGAGATTATATTGTTTTGCCTGGGTTGTATAGTTTTAGCAACAGTCAAGGTTTTGTCATGATTTCAAATGTAGCAGAAGCAGAATTGAAATTTGATAAGAACCAGGTACTAGCTAGGGGAAGTAGTTATGAGGAAATTAATGAGCCTACAGTACGATTGACTACAGTCACTGCGGAGAATACGCAATTATTGCCAATAGAAGATGTCGTTACGGGTACAAAACTGAATGAAAAAGAACGTGAAGAATTTCATACGCTCTTATCAAAGTACCGTGACTGTTTCGCACTAGACTTGTCTGAACTAGGTAAAACTGATTTGGTCGAGATGATTATTAAGCTTAAAGATGATAATCCCGTAGTTTACAATCCGTACCGTATGTCCATTAAAGAAAAAGAACAATTGTCCGTGATTATAGATGATCTCCTTCGGAATGGTATTATCAGGGAAAGTTCATCATCTTACGCAAGTCCTGTGCTGTTGGTCAGCAAGAAAGATGGAAAGAAACGCTTATGTGTCGATTATCGTGCGTTGAACCGGAAGACCCTCAAAGATAAGTACCCATTACCTCGCATTGAGGATAAATTAGATTGTCTTGGTGGTAATAATTTCTTCACCAGCCTCGATTTAGCTAGCGGTTATTACCAAGTACCAGTATCTGAGTGCAATAAGCGCCTAACGGCGTTTGTCACCCCAGATGGGCTCTACGAGTTTAATCGGATGCCATTCGGGCTGGCGAACGCTCCAAGCGTCTTTCAGCGCGCTATAAACTCGATGATCAATGGCGTTGGTTCTTGCATATATGGACGATCTTTTAGTCCCGTCAAGATCTATTGAAGAGGGCCTTGAAAAACTTGAGAAGGTCTTCAAAATGCTCCGCAACGCTAAACTCACGCTAAATTAAAAAAAATGTGTGTTCTTTCAAGAGAAAATTGAATATCTCGGATATGAAATATCTAGAGAAGGTATAAGACCGGGATCCTTTAAAATTGACGCCGTCAAGAAATTTCCCATTCCCAAAAACGTACATGAGGTCCGTCAGTTTGTAGGATTGACGAGTTACTTCCGAAAGTTTGTTCGCAATTTTTCTTTGATAGCTAGACCCCTGACTGTGCTTACAAAAAAGAACGAGCCCTGGAGGTTTGAAGCTGAACAGGTAGCTGCATTTAATAAACTGAAGGAAATATTGATCAGCAGGCCCGTTTTAGCTTTGTACGAGCCTCATGCGCAATTGGAGGTTCACACAGATGCGAGCAAAATGGGATTAGGAGCGATTTTGTTGCAAGATGCTGGTCGGGGTCTCCAACCCATCGCGTTTTATAGTCGGCAAACCTCACCTGAGGAACAAAAATTCTCCGCTTATGAGTTGGAAACTCTGGCCGTGGTAACTGCCCTAAATCGATTTAGAGTTTATTTGCTTGGTTGTCCATTTAAAATAGTAACGGACTGTCATGCAATTCGTAGCACTATGACGAAGAGAGACTTAGTTCCAAGAGTGGCGAGATGGTGGATGGCAATGCAAGAATTTGTTGATTTCGATGTAGAGTATCGACCAGGCACGAAGATGACTCATGTAGATCGAAACGCTATAGTAGCGACAAATCCACCATGTCGCGACGACGACTGTCACGTCTTCCATATAGATACTGCGGATTCGAATGTCGTAACTGATGATAAATGGTTACAAACCATTCAACAATCTGACCCTGAACTACAAAGAATAGTGCAAATTTTGAAAGACCCTGAAACCAAGGAAATGATAGATATAAAAAACAATTTTGTATATAAGAATGATAGGCTGTATCGTTTGGTTAAAAAGAACGAGGATGTGACTTTGTTATGGGTTGTTCCAAAATCCATAAGATGGCAGATATTTAAAAGCCATCATGATGATGTTGGGCACTTTGGGTATGAAAAGACATACGAAAGAATACGCAAAGTATATTGGTTCAAAAAGATGCGGCGGTTTATTAAAAAATATTGTAATGCTTGCTTGCATTGTGCATATAATAAAGTGCCCGGCGGTCCTAAGGAAGGTATGCTACATCCAATTCCAAAACCTGACAGACCGTTTCACACCTTACATGCGGATCATTGTGGTCCATTTCCTATAAGCAAAAAACGAAATTCATACATACTGGCAATAATTGACTCCTTTACTAAATTTATATACATAAAACCTGTTAAAAACTGTAAGACCAGCACTACAATAAACGTCTTTGAAGAATATCTCAGCTTATTTGTCGTATCTAGACGATTAATTACGGATAGAGGGACTAGCTTTACTAGTCATTCTTTCGAAAAATATATTAAGGATAAGGGATCTATTCATATATTGAACGCGGTTGCTAGCCCTCGCGCCAACGGTCAGATTGAGCGTTATAATCGCTCCATTTTAGACGCACTTACGTCAATGAACTATGGCAAACCTGATAATGAGTGGGACGTTTGTGTGCCAAAGGTCCAATGGGGTCTTAACAATACCGTCAACAAGGCCACTAATAAAACACCAGCTCAGCTTTTATTTAGCCTAAACCCCACAGGTAGTTCTGACGGTGTAATGAACGCGATAGTTTCCGAAGCTCAGGAGTATGAAAATCCCATCATTATGAGAGCTGAGGCCAGTGAAAGGATGCGTACAGAACAAGAAAAACAAAAGGAACGTTTTGACAGTAAGAGAAAGTATCCACGTATGTATAATATTGGAGATCTTTTGCGTATTGAAAGGGATATAGGTAAGCCCACCGGTCAAAGTAGGAAGTTGCAGCCTAAATGTAGCGGACCGTACAAAATTACGAAGGTTTTAGGTAACGACAGGTACGAGGTTGAAGACACGCCTATTACAAAAAAGAATGGTAAACCTATGTACGGATCGGTATTTGCAGTAGATAAGATTCACCCTTGGTTGGTGTTTGGTAATGATCCCATGGAGAGCGACTCTGACACCTAGTGCGCTTTAGCATAAACATAGTGATAGCGCGTATTTACATTGAATGTATTAAGATAAAATTTATGTTTTTACATTTAAGATTGTAGTTTTGATTTGTGCAAATATGTGTTTATTTGAAACTAGCCCTGCGTGGCGTCATTCTAGCCCTTGTGGCGTTACCAGTGCCTTGTGGCGTTACCAGCCCCTTCTGGCGTTACCAGCCCTTTGTGGCGTTACTACTACTAGCCCCTTGTGGCGTTACCAGCCCCTTGTGGCGTTATTAGCCCTTGTGGCGTTACCAGCCCCTTGTGGCGTTACTAGCCCCTTGTGGCGTTACCAGCCCCTTGTGGCGTTATTAGCCCTTGTGGCGTTACCAGCCCCTTGTGGCGTTACTAGCCCCTTGTGGCGTTGCTAACAATTTCGGCGTTTCTATCCCTTTGTAGCGTAATCAGGTAAGTATTAGCTCTTTGTGGCGTAACCAGGTAAGTACTAGCCCTTGTGGCGTAACCAGGTAGGTACTAGCCCTTTGTGGCGTTGCTAGCCCTAGTGGCGTTACTAGCCCTTTGTGGCGTTACTAGTAAAGTATCAGAGATATCTTGTGTTAGTTGCAAAGGCACGTAAATTATATTAACTATTGATTAAGACTATGTTCGATTTCAAATAATGTGATAATTATTTACGTATGTATTGCTGTTGAAATAATCTTATGACATGTAAACTGTTGTAATGTGTGGATTGTTAGGTAATGGTATTTTCCTTCATATAATACCTTAGCGCGAGGACGCTTGAGTTGTCAGAAAAGGCCGAATGTTACCAAATATGTTGATAAGAGACAAAAACTTAGCACGTTCAGTTAAGGGTAAAAGTGAAACACCACCGTGATATTATATGTACTAAATTGAATGTGCTTGTATAATTTTTGTATATCTCAAATTAATATCAAAGATCTGTATTTTAAATATCAAAGAAGTACACAAAATAAGGACCTGAATAAACAACGTCTGCATAACTATACACGAATACTTAAAAAATGCATTTCTTACACGCAGAAGACAACCAACACCAAATTTATATCAAATTCAGCAAATAAATGCAAAGCTGCGTGGAAAGTCATAAAGGGTAGTCACAACCAGCAATCAAAAAAAGAAATACTTAGTATTACAGATAGACAAAAAGTCCTACTACATGCCCCTCAAGAAATTTCTGAAGAATTTAACGACTATTTCATTAACATTCATACTAACCAAAAACCCCCAACGCCTAAAAAAAAAAAAAACGATTTAAAATTTAATACTCAACAACATAGTATATTTCTATCACCAACCGACCCGTGTGAAATACATAAAATAATATGCTCGCTTCGGAATACCCCCTCAACCGGATTTGACGAAATACCGACTAAAATAATAAAAAGTGTCTCACCGATGCTGATAGTCCCCCTATCGTACCTGATAAACATATCTTTCGAACAAGGCACATTCCCCACGAATCTAAAAAAATCTGTGGTCAAACCAATCTTCAAAAAAGGTAGCAAATTGGAATTAGGGAATTATCGTCCAATCACATTAATTCCGGTCATAGCCAAAATTTACGAACGAGCAATGTACAACAGAATAGAAAGCTTTCTAGACAAATTTAATATCTTAAGGGATGAGCAAAATGGTTTTCGAAGGAAAAAATCCACAACATTAGCATGCTTTAAGTTAAATAATTTAGTTACAGATTGCATAGACAGAAGCATCCCGGTTGGAGTGCTACTATTAGATATGACTAAAGCTTTTGACACCGTTTGTCACCACCGGCTACTGAATAAACTTGAACGTTATGGAATCCGAGGGCCCGCGTACTCTTGGATCAGAAGCTACTTGTCTGAAAGAGAGCAATGCACTCAAATCGATAGAATACAAAAAAATAAACTAAAATCATACAAGTCTAAGTACAAAATAAATACATTCGGGGTACCACAAGGCAGTATCTTAGGGCCGTTATTATTTGTCATGTACATCAATGACCTACCAGAATCAACGCAACATGACTGCATTCTATTTGCGGACGACACCACAATAATAGTCAAGGGTACCGATTTAAATTCGTACGAGCGTAATGTAAATATGGCATTAAACGATGTTATCTCTTGGCTTAATGAAAACAACCTGTCAATTAATCTCCACAAAACGAAATTTATTCAGTTTAGGTCATACAAGGCACCGCCACATCAAATCAAAATTTTACATGAGAATGTTGAAATAGAAGAAGTAGGAGATTCTGTTTTCTTAGGCATGACATTAGACACGTACTGTAACTGGAAAAAACATCTTGACAGTGTATGTAAAAGAATTCATAAATTTATTTATGTATTGTGGCGACTTAAACAAACTGTTTCACATAAAACGGCTATCATAACATACCACGCTTATATTGAGTCCATATTGAGATACGGTATCATCTTATGGGGGAACTCGACTGAAGTAGATCGTGCATTTGTAGCACAGAAAAAATGTATAAGAACAATTTGTGGCAAAAGTCGCAGAGTATCCTGCCGACCAATTTTTGTTGAGCTTAACATACTAACACTCCCAAGTCTATACATTTATGAAGCAGCTGTATTTGTTAAACAAAATTTAGAACTTTTTCCACCATTTAATAATTTATCAAATAGACCACTTAGACAATATAAAATGACACTACCTCAATGCAAGTTAAAAATGAGAAGGAAAAGTGCATACCATATGTGTATACGAATATTTAATAAAATTCCCGCTAGTATTAAGACACTGCCAATTGCCGAGTTTAAAATAACATTCAAAAATATATTATGTAACGCATGTTTTTACACGATTGACGAATATTTTAGTTATAAATTTTAATTTTTACATCCTCTGACATTCGCCAATTATATAATAATGATATTACATCGCCTTATATCAATCTGTAACGCATGTTCTTATTCAATCGATCGTTATTTTGACAAATTATTAAGGAATATTTTAGTAAGTAAGTATTTGGACATGTATAACTAATACTTAAGAATATAATATGCAAGCAATGTTTTTTTTTTTTGTCATGCGTGACATGACATAGTCAAAATTATTTTCACATGCCGATAAGATAAGGCCGAATGTATTAAGGGTCAAAAATGTATATTTTATAACATCTACTGTACCATATGTTCTCGTGAATAAACTTTCATTCATTCATTCATTCAATGATTAACCAGTAAATAACTTTAAAACGACAATATGAAATGTAAAATTAATATAAAGAACTTTAATATGAGTAATGTTATCTTGTTGGCAACATTGGTTGCGTGTAGTCGAAGTTGAAAAAAAAAGGGTAGATTCATTCCTTACCGAGCACTAAAAACACTCACAACTTTCATTTAAGTGATAATTAATAAATTCATATCTAACTACTAGTGAAAGTGTTATTATTCACGGCTCCTGTAGTTCCCGAAATACGCGTTCGCCAACACTAATAACAGTGTAAAAGCAAAGTTAGAGATACCTACAGGATGAAATGTGACCTACAATCGATCATAATGTGAATGCTATTTTTTCCTTGAATGATGATGGTCTCGTACCCGAAGGGTCCAAAAGAAGCCCTATTGCTGTCACTCGCGTGTCCGTCTGTCGTCTGTCACACATCTATTTCCGAAGATTTTTGTAACTTCCCGCTGATCTATAAACTTGAAATTTTGTGATAATATTTATTATTAAGTATTTTTTACGAACAAATACTAATTTCATGATATATCACATTTGTTTCTTAGTTTTACGGCAACACCGCTGCACGAGTCTCACTCGTACCTGGCTGTTTTATTTATCAGTAATACCTTATTCAATCAATTAACAGGAATATAATTCTATAACTCATAGCTATAGCGGGAAAGGAGTGGATGAAACTAGCACAGGACAGAGAAAACTGGATCAAACTGGAGGAGGCCTACATCCAAATAGGGGTTCCTATACAAGAAAACGTCAAAAAAAAAAAAAAAAAAAAAACGTCAATGAAACCAACAATGCCCAATAAAAACATTATACTTACATAATAAATATTCTAAGTGTTATTAGTACAAAATCATGAATGCAACTAAATATATAAAAATACATAAATGTAATACTTTAGGTGATGGGAAATAAAAGGCTTTATTATTATCTCTGTATTCATCTTTTGTCTTAGATTAGGTTTTTACAATAATAAAAAGTAAAATATAAAACAATATTTACAAAACATAAAATCATTATAAAAACCTAACCTAGGGTGCCGCCGGCAGCGAGGCAGGGCCTAAGCTACCGGTGGTTAGGGCGACAGAGAGAGGAATCTCCTGACTATTCGCGCCGTGTCCAGGAGTACCGCCTTCTGTATCTGACCCTTGACCCAGCCATCTAACGAGAGTCTCTTAAGATGTTGGTCGAGACTCTTCGCAATTAGACCGTTCGCAGAGACGACTATCGGGACAATGATATATGATACATTATTATAATTATACGTATTTTCCATATCTCGGAACCATGGGGTCCCGGACCTTTGGAATGCGTGCGTGGGGCCGAAGCCAACAGCGCAGAGGCTCTTTAAGACAAAAATAATCTAAAAGTAAGGGATACACATGGCGGATATCATCTCCGAGCGCACAATATGAAGCATCCGGAGATAGTCCCCGCCAGGTGCAAAGACTATTGGAGTGCAGCATTTTGGCTGCGACGGAGCTAAGGTCATAGGGCTATTGAGTTGAATATTGGATGGGCTGGATAATGGGTTATGGGAGGAGACTAGCGGACACCTGCCGTGACAATTAGTCTCAGATTGTAAAAAGGCAGGCGGTGACTCGCCAGCTCGCTGAGTGGGCCCCACATAACAGTCGCACGCACAGTGCAACAATGGGGCAACATCCCTTTGAGCAGCTGTAAGGTTGTCGAGAGGTGAGTCTGCGGTAGCCAGATCTCGGTAATCCGATCAGCAGGCAGCCGGCGTCATGACATTTTACACTTCCAGCCTGGAGCATAGGTCTCGCTCTTGCGACTCCACTCTGGCCGGTCAATTAAGGCAAGCACAGAGGCGAGGGCCAGATGGAAAGGGCCCTCTGGAGATTAGCGGTCCGCGGTGTCGCCACTCACCGTCAGCTCGCCACAAGCTGCCCCCGCGGGTTTATTATTATTATTATTATTCTATAACTGCAAGTACACTAGTGTTGAGACGGTTCATGGTGCTTAGAGCCGTTGAAGTGCTGTCTAGAGGGAAGTTCTTATCTCCGACATTTGATACGGACGGAGCTCGGAGTTGGGAGATAAGATATCTAATACTGAGATAAAGGGTGGGGACTCACTGTCAGCGGATTTTAAAGATTCATTAAAGCCAGCTCATACTGAAAATCTTTATTAAGCTTAATACTGATTAAGCTTTTGCCGCTTCTTTTTTGAGGCAGACCTCACGATGCGCAGGCTCAGCAGCTGAATCTGCTGTCAAGTTGAAGCACGCTAAATACTCCGCCCTGGAGCCGGCGTACGAATTCATAACTGAGGCTATAGAAACCGCGGGATATGTAATGTCTATTCGAACACGGCACAACTACAAAAAAAATGGGCTTGCTTCCGCTGGCAGTGGAACATGGCGGTGTAATGCTGGGCTTTGAACAGCGGATCATAATAGGAAATCTTATATGCCTTATTAAGTTAAAGCACAGACTAGTGAGTTATAATATAATATAATTATAGAATGGCAGTGTTTAGACTTTGTGGGGTACCTTTAAAATAATGAGCCTATTGCAGTTTACTTCACTATAAAAATCTTACCATAGTAAAATTAGCTGCAATAGGCTCGTTCAGGGAGATCTCTGAACTATTCAATTCCTATGACACAAGAGCTCTGCTAAGCAGAATCGTGATTTCTATAAACACAACAAGTTTGTGCTATTATGCTGTCATTTCTTTTACTTTGATGCTCTCTTCCTCTAATTGTACATTCATAAACAATTGTTATTGTAAGACTTTCAATGAAAACTATAGCGGATATGATAAGTTAAGCCGTTTTTGGGTTATCGTAAAAAGTCTTCCCTTCTTAGTAAAAGACGTAATAAAACGCTGGGAAAGTAATATCTTTTACTTGTTATTGATTTTTTTGAGTAAGTTCATTGGTTAACTATTGAACTCTGCACTGCGCATGGCCCGACATGCTCTTGGCCGATTTTATTTCATATGGATTCTACTGGTAACTTTTATTTGACTTTTGGACGGTGAATAAAAGTAAACATAACTATCCGATATTTGCAGTCACAATAGAGTCAAAGTCACAATATTTTTTATTCAAATAAGCCTAGCAACAAGTACTTTCGAATCGTCATCGTCAGTTAAAATATTATATTAAGTTAATTTTTAGAGCAATTTATTGATGTCTTTTCCGCTCACGGGACAATGGTGTCCCGGACCTTTGGAAGGCGTGCGCGGAGCCGAAGTAACGAGGTACCGAAGTACCACATAGCCAACACGTAGAGGCCCTTTTGACAATTTAATGAAATGCAAGGGTACACCAAGCGGATACTGTCCCTGCCCGTGTCATGGGACGCACACAGAGACAGCAACCGCCAAGGTGCACAGGGACTATTGTTGGTTGATGGAATCTAAATGAACCGGGCTATTGGGTGAGACATCAGACGCCTGCCTAATAAAACAGTCTCACATTTATTATTGATGCTAGAGTGAGAGCATGTTGTAAATATTCGCATGCGGCAAATACCCAATTGTTTCAAGTGGATGAACGACTTGAATAAATTCAGTCGTTCATTCATTTGCTGATATAACGCTACAAGCTTCCAAAGGTTCCCTTTGTCTGATATTTACACGGTTGGTTATTCTTGTAATCAAATGAATACATTTGAGACATGTATGTTAATTGTAATGGAAGCGCTGGTTACAAATAATAACCTCTCTTGACAAGTCTTGTGAAACTCATTTACATGCCGATTAAAGATTACTAGGAACTAGCTATGTGTAAACGAGTAGGTACTTAAACATTTCTTGGATCTTGGAAACTTTATAGTTTCACAGATAGTCGGGTCATACGGAATTTCACTGATAGTCAAAAAACGCTCGTTCAGTATAAAGTTTGTAGGGAAATGTGCCTAATGACTTCATAACTTTCTACCGTCACGTCAAAGCGTCCTTTTTTCATGACTATGTATTTAAAAAAGACGAAGTTTGATTTTTTCCGAATATTTTCGTATGATTTGTGTATTAGCGTAAAAAAAATATTTACAGTACATATGGTGTTACTTTACCGCACGAGTGCGGTAATCAGCAGATTACGTGCATATGTCGAAACTTTAGAGAGCCATATGTACTGTAAAACGTTGTACGATACACGTGTGAATAGGCAATTCGCAGCTCGTGTCGGTTTAAAACACTCCCTTCGGTCGTGTTTTAATTTATCACCACTCGTTGCGAATTTCCTGTTCTCTGCACTTGTATCGTAATGTACTATTACAGTACATATGGTGCTAGATTACCGCACGAATGCGGTAATCAGCAGATTACGTCCATGTGGCAAAACTTTAAAGAGCCATATGTACTGTAAAACGTTGTACGATGCACGTGCGAGCAGGTAATTCGCAACTCGTGTCGATTTAAAACACTCCCTTCGGTCGTGTTTCAATTTATCATCACTCGTTGCGAATTTCCTGTTCCCTGCACTTGTATCGTAATGTACTATTTTAGTGTTGGGAAATACGCTATTCTTGTCTGAAGATAATAATTAGCGATGTGACAGAAGGAATGATAGGTATTGTTGCATTATACGGACGGGTTACACCGACTTACGATTGCAGTCCGATCAACGTTAAATATGGCGCCGGCAGCTGTCATCCCATAGAAACTTGTCAAACGTTCCACACGCTCAGATTTTAACAAACACCGCTAATCATTAAAGATGGTTTGATGCTATTCAATGCACCCTAAAGGTTTCTGTATAACCAGTAGCTGTACAGACACCGTGGGCCCTATTAACCCGAAAGATTTAAAGCAACGATTCTAGAGCCTAATTAGAGTATATAATAATGTGGTATAACATATAGTCCAAAAACCCATAATTTAAGATATATTATGTAAACTTTTGTTTCGTGAGACCAAAAGACCACTCGGGACTGACCAGAGAGTTGTCATTTATTCAGTTTCTTTTTTTAGGCAAGGAACCCTTAAATTGATGTATAATATTGCCAAAACAAAAAAAAACGGTGACTGCAAATAAAAAGTGCGAATAAAAAAATCTAATTCCTTACATACTCTTGAAAATAGGTTAAATTTAACACATACATTATTTGCCTCGGGGGAAAAATATTACAAGGATAGTTTTTATTTTGATGGACAGAAAAGTCGACTTTTTTGACAGGTATATACATCAACGGTGGCAAACAAGCTAACGGCCTGATTGATGGTAACCAGACCCACCACCACCACCATATCAGCCCATAGAGGTCCACTGCAGGACATAGGCCTCCCCCACTTTCATGGGGGGTAAATGCCCTAATCGCCACGCTTGGCATGCAGGTTGGCGATCGCAGTATCTCCACCGCATTCCAGGGATGCTGCTGCCCAACCCCCGGTGGCCTTGGTCGTAGCTTTAGGACATACCCGGGTCCAACCAGACACCTTGACCTAATGACGCAACTCCAGAAGATTCACAAGCACATTGCCGAACTTTTATTGAATTGAGCATTGGTTGTGTTGTCAGCTAGAGGCATAACATATGCTGGTCCCGCACTCCCAACACAGCACATCTTCAGGAGCTCTGCCGACCTTACTCACCACTACGAACACAACACTACGTTGTGTACACTACTATTACTACACTCATCATCATCATCATCATGTCAGCCGAAAGACGTCCACTGCTGGACATAGGCCTCCCCCAAAGACTTCCACAATGACCGGTCCTGCGCCACCCGCATCCAGCGGACACCCGCGACCTTCACCAGGTCATCAGTCCACCGAGTGGGGGGCCTGCCCACGCTACGCCTTCCGGTACGTGGTCGCCACTCGAGAACCTTTCCGCCCCAACGGCCATCGGTTCTACGTGCTATGTGCCCCGCCCACTGCCACTTAAGTTTAGCGATTCGGAGGGCTATATCGCACGGCTACTACACTACCACAGGTAAATTACTTACGAGACGTTTTTTCATCTGTAGTAGTATTTGTATATTTACATGGACACACGTACACGTTGACGTATAACAGACACACGTATGTGTGTGTGTGAGGCTGGCTACAAGCTGGCTACAGAGGTTAATGCTACAAATGCAAAAACGTCTAAGTAAAAACGTCGTAAAGTAAGTTACCTGTACCAAACTGTCGAGTAATTTAAACAAACCAATTCATTAACAAACTTTTCGACCCATTTTTCCAGCATAAACACTCGAGCAGATGGACGCTGGATTAAACTGCGGTCCCGTAAGTCCCGGGATCTCGGAAAGCCCGTATTCCCGGCCTGCATTAGTGTTGACAATGTCACGGCTTAGCCACCTTTATAATGCTAATATACTTGTTAAAATACGGCGCTCGTATAATGCAGGAACTATATTTTGGCTTAAATTTTCATGTTGGTGATTTTTTGGACGCCTTTGTCGAGTTGGAATAATTTTAAAAGAAATTTTAATTGCAACGATAATGGAATTTAGGACTTTTGCTTTTTGTTCGTTTTATGATTGAATTTTGTGCTAGCCTAAGGCGATTTCCTGACTTGGCGAGGCGGAATCGATATGTGGTATTTTGTTCTTCAACGTGAGTTTATTCATATTCATTTATTGCGATCATGTTCAGTAGATCTTAAAATAGATTACACAGTAGGTACATGATACCCTGCTATGGCATTGCAAGGTCTTACATTCTAATTCTAAGATGCCGAAAACATAATTTAGTTTTACATAAAGAAAGACAGAATACAGTTTTTAGTGATGTCAAAGAGAATTGCTAACTTGGGTAAGCAATACGTTTTGGCAGTAGTAAATATCACGTGCAGAAGCGGGGAAGTACTGCATTCATATCGCCCCTCTTTCGGGCATCCCACGCCAGTCAGGCATCACTCATTTAAATCTAGGGGCGCAATAAAAAGCGGTACAGACTTGACTGAGAGTTGACACTGACAGTTGACAGATTTCTCATATCGTACAACATCCGCGCCGGTTAATAAGGAGGCCTTTTTCATGTTCATAGATGATTTTTTGGACGCTTTTGTCAAGTTGGAATTCTATAAAGGGAAAATTCCCTTGTCACGAAAATGGGATTAAAGACTATTTCTTTTTGCTCGTTTTATGATTGCACTGCATTCTATGCAACTAAGCTTACTCGCTCAACACGCCACAGAGATACTCGCTCAATCGAAGAGACCCCTTTCAGAATGGAAATTACCTCCAGTTCTGATAACCACAGTGCGTCAATACCGTGAAATGAGATGTCAACTACAGCTATACAAACCGCAAGGTATTTGCTTAATCCATTAAAGGCCACCAGTGTGTGTTGCTAGTGATGACATATGGTACTGCAACGTGGTCGCTTACTATGGGCCTCATAAGAAGGCTCAAAGTCACCCAAAGAGCAATGGAGAGGGCTATGCTGGGAGTTTCTCTGCGTGATCGCATCAGAAATGAGGCCATCCGCAGCAGAACCAAAGTGACCGATATAGCCCTTCGAATCGCTAAACTTAAGTGGCAGTGGGCGGGGCACATAGCACGCAGAACCGAAGGCCGTTGGGGTGGGTAGGTTCTCGAATGGCGACCACGTACCGGAAGGCGTAGCGTGGGCAGGCCCCCCACACGGTGGACTGATGACCTGGTAAGGGTCGCGGGTATCCTCTGGATGCGGGTGGCGCAGGACCGGTCATTGTGGAAGTCTTTGGGGGAGGCCTATGCCTAGCAGTCGACGTCATTCGGCTGAAATGATGATGATGATGATGATGATTAAAGGCCAAAGACTCACATATGAGTCATGTTTTTTTTTTATACAACAACGTTGGCATAAAAGCCTACGGTCTGCCTGATGGTGTATTATTGCAGGCTATGGACACTTGCGACTCGAGAAATATCAGAAGCGCATTGCCGACCATTTAATGACTTGAGAATTCGTTGTGACTCTACGAGCGATTTCCACTGCTAAGATGAAAAATTCTGCTAAGCGGTATGACGTAGCGCGCGTAAAAAAAGTAAAAAGTAAAAGTAATTTATTCTTCAAATTAGGCATAATTACATGTACCTATGAACTTCAATAAACTACCACCGGTTCGGGAAACTAAACCTCTGCCACGAGAAGAACCGGAGTAAGAAACTCGGCGCGATGTCATTAAAAAAAATACATTGTATAGTTAAATATAAAATATAAAATAACAGTGTCAGCTACCACAAAACTACAATGCTACAGTAGAAAACCCATTTTCGTGAAAGATTATCTGTGCAGGACGCTATCACTGCCAAACATCCCTATCCATGATGTAATCGTTAACCTTATAATATGCTTTTGAAATAAGTGTTCGTTTTACTAAAAAAAAATCCGGGGCGTAGCGTTGCCTTGCCCCGGATGGGTTAAATATAGTAGCGGTCAGAAGTATTTTGACAACAGCAAAATCTTTAATTTCCCACATTAGTTTTTAAATTTTATTATCTGAAATCTATATATCTATATATATATTACGCGAATCTATCTATCTATCTATCTATCTATATATATATTACGCGAAGCCGATCCTTACAACGCCCATCAGATCTACAGTTATGGACCGATTTTGATAAATTATATACCATAAAATTCGTCCCATGCTGCAGATTTGCAATAAGGTCTTAGTTTTTTTATTTTTATCCTGGATTTTTTTTTAAATTGATATTTACGAAAAATCCTGGATGCCCCGACAAATATAAGCCTCAAAATCGTGTTCGATGACGCCGCATACAAGCGACGGGTCAGCTTACCTTGGTAGAATTGTACGAGGTGTCAAAATTTAGCTTGGTTAACACGTGACTTGGGAACTGGCTATTGTATGATTCCGGATGACATAAAATCAAATATGAATTAAAATGTTCCTGTAAGAAATATCTGGTACAGCATTACAAAATAAAATCTTTTGACTCGAGAAATACTCAATATTATTAACTATAAACGAAAGTAAAACTACTAATTTGTTTACAAGACAATACATAATATTCGGTGTATTCGGTCTAAGTATTTACAGTTTACATGAATGCCAGACCAGGGGCCTTTCAGCTCGAAGTACGATTTTTTCTATGGAAATTTTAGTTTAACTTGTTTGCACCAGATGTCACTGGGTGCTATCCTTATCGCACTTGCATATTGAAGTGACAGAGATGCAGCGTTCGTGCGGTTAGTTCTTACTAAATACACAACGGCGCTACGATCTATGTAGAGTATTTCACTGGTATCTCTATCTCAGTATATATATTGTACTTTGTGTGCCAGACGTTTTGTGTCAACATTTAACTTATTTTTTATTGTGGCCCTTTACACGATTTTTATTTTCACAATACTGAGGTGTCAATATTATTGCGGTCTATAAAGACGATACAAATTTTAGTGATCCGTTAATTGGGGCCTTTTACACGGTGATTATTATCCCGTGACACACTCATATCACCATACGATTTACGTGAATATTGATGCATATTGAACCAAAACACGAACTATTTGGAAAAACGCGATAATATTGACATCTCAGTTTTGTCATTATATTAATCGTGTAAAGGGCACCATTCATTTCCCAACTTAAGACCCTGTTCACATTATCCGATTTAATGAAGGTTTCGGCTCCGACAAATGTATGGAAATGTGACCAATATCGTGTCGTGCAATGTGAACAGTGACCAGTTTTCGTAATTAATAATACTAACAGATCCGCAGTGTTAAGCAAGACGATTTTTCTTATAGTTGTCTCTTTGGATCCTTATGGTTAAGCAAGATGAATTAGACCGGGACAGATAGAACGATCATTTTCGGCTGCTAACGAATTGTCTCCACTTGAAAGCACACCAAAATTTCAAATCCCATATAATGCAAAACGTCACAAACGTCAGTTCAGTACAATTTGCATATAAACAAATATATTTGAAAGCAGATGCACTGACAGGTGAACACCTGTCAGATATCACTTATCTGTCTTTCTCAAACTTACTGATTTGTGCATTAGAGAGAAGAGATCAGATGTTCAGAAATTGTTCAACTTAAATGAGCGGATTTGATATATGTGGCAGTTTTCTATACATATAGGGATAAGCTAGCCTTTTTACTTCCACTTTTTGTCTGTTTGTCATTTTGCCGTGTTTTATCTACAATAAAGCCATACATACATACATACATAACCGTGTCGGCTCCAACGCCGATATCGGATCGGATAATGTGAACAGGGCCTGTTCAGTTCTGTCGAATAAAGCAGAAAATAAATGTAATGTTTACATAAATGACATACGTATTGTGTCACTTTTTTTTATTGTGCTCTATTATGTCAATATTATATTGTCATGGTTTAAACAAAGAAGTTGGTATACAAACCAATGACGCTTCAAATATACGTTCCGTATATCTTGACTGATATTGATACCTGCCAAAACAATGACAAACCAAATTAAACTTTACGTTGTGAGTTACAGAACTGTTTCTGAGTTAATCATAGATAAGCTGCAAAACATTTTGAAAGAGAAGAGATTCGCTGTGTCTAAGTGTGTCTCTCTTCCACCTATTGCCATACCAGTAGGGTGATCAAGAGATCATAAGCAAAGAAGTTCTCATTGGAGTAGACGTTACTTATTGGTGGATTTAGATCAAACGAACGAGAAAACAATGGTGCACTAATTAACCTTTACGACGCCAACAACGCATTTGAAGTATTTGCGCACCATCGATTCAATACAACGACAAATATATCCGTCGTGGTGACGGCATCCAATGCGATATTAACCTACATGCATTTCTATAGATAATGCGCTTAAAAGGTTAAAAATATAATTACAACCTTTAATTGCCGAGAACATAGGTGTTATGATATATGAAAATTACCTTCGTACTTTATACTATGTACTATTACTTATTCTGTGATACTATGGTTTATATTCTATCTCTTATGAAAAATGAGTTGGCGTGTAAGTGTCACTGTGGTTCATAAAGTATGCCGTTCAAAAGGTTAATTTGCTATTTTTTTTTCAATGTTTGTCTGAGGATGTTAAACCCTACAAAGTTGAACCCTACAGAAATGCATGTAGGTTGATATCTCATTAGCCCATCATGGCCCACGTACAAGGCCCAGTTATGCGGTGGATCGGGGTGCAAATATGTTTTTTTATGATTGACTGTGACACAAATGTTTTTAAATCAACTTTGTAATCGAGAGCGAAGCCACGGGATAGAATATAGATAGGCTATATTCTATCCCGCGGCTCCTCTTGCATTCTTCGTAGTACGTCGACGCGGCGGAGCCGCGCGGGCAACTAGTTTATATTTATTGTGTATCTTATCCTTAAATTGATATAGACAAAACCATTTCACTTGATGTTCTCACAAAAATGGTATACTTGTGCAAAAGTAGGATTGACCGAGTGAAACGAAGTTCCGTGTCAGCTTTAGCATAAATGTCTTTGAATGTCCGGCAAAATTTCGGATTTCCGCGTGTTCTCCTCTACAGTTCGTATTTCTCAACCGATTTTCGTGTAATTTGGTGAGGCGGTGTGACTATTATACACACTTTTTCTATCGAATAAATTTTTGGAAATTTTACACGAGGTCAGATCAGAGAGCAACTAGTTAATATCCCGATATTCCCGAGATTACGTATTCGTAATGTTGATCTTAATATAATTTTCCATATTAAAAGTGAAATAACACGTAACGAAACTTTGACGCATTACATATAACATAATCAACTAGCTTATATTCGGCTATCTATATTAATAATTTCGTGCAGGGGTACGGTAGACCCGAACGAGACCTGTCTCAAATTGAAGAACGTATAAAAATAACGATTTCGAGTTGAACATATGTATCCGCAAAAATCGGATTGTCGCGTATTTTGCATTAAAAAAGGGTTAATTTTATGACAAAAGGTCGGCCATATTAAATTTGTTGGTTGACAGCGTCGGGTTGGGTACGTTCGGAAATTGTAAACTATGTTTGCGTCCGGTGTGTTTGCCAGGTTGCTGGGCTGCGTTCTGGGTGATGGGCCATCATCGCCCATTGTGTGAATTCGGCTAGCCGCGTCTGCAGCGTTTTGTTTTTGTAGTTTTCAAACATTCTATACACCTATCAGCCTAGCTAGCACGATAACTTATACCGTCACGTTATATGGGCGAAATGTATTAAAACGTCACATAAAACGTAACGGTATAATCTATCGTGCTAGCTTAGCTGATTGTCACAACAACCGCCTTCAAAGCGAATGTATGGGGCCTATTACATGGTTATTATTATCACGTGATACATTCATATCACGATAAGTATCACGTGAATATTGAAGCAGAATCCATACAAATTTGAAAACTGCAATAATATTGACACCCCAGTATTGTGATAATATTAATCGTGTAAAGGACACCACTTGAATGTTTGCTGAGTCTGTCCGCCATCTTAAAGCTGCGTCTCTATTTGGTTGTGACAAACTACTAGGTGACTTATGGCTTTTAAACG
This sequence comes from Notocelia uddmanniana, assembly GCA_905163555.1. Taxonomy (NCBI): domain Eukaryota; kingdom Metazoa; phylum Arthropoda; class Insecta; order Lepidoptera; family Tortricidae; genus Notocelia; species Notocelia uddmanniana. The sequence goes on along the minus strand of LR991061.1, from coordinate 744,892 downwards.
TCTAGCAAAATTCTATCCTATCTCGCTCTATCTTATAACTTAGTGGTACTGGGGGTCTACTTCGAAATTCGAAATCCGAACTTCGTATGGTGCCGTCCCTTTCACTCATATAGTCTATGACAGGAGAGTGAAAGGGACGGCACCATACGAAGTTAGGATTTTGAATTTCGGAGTAGACCCCCAGCTCATGCCGTTCGCCGCGCTCGGACGTTAGAGGCGCTACCGCGATCCAAAAATGAAGTATCTGCCTCTCTCTCGCACATGTATATTATTCGAACGACAGAGAGGAAGATAGTTCGTTTTTGGTTTGCGGTAGGCCCTCAGGCGTCAACTTTAAAACGAATAGGGTATTTTACTATTAGAGAAATAAAATTCAAAATGTAATAAAAACCAGCCTAGTGCGTCGGAGTCGCACACTGAGGGTTCCGTACAACTAAAAAACAAATGTGATTTATCAATATATTGATATTTTTGCTAAAATATACTTCATAATAAACATTATCACCTAATTTCAAGTTCATAGGTCGATGGGAAGTTAAAAAATTATATGTGTGACAGACAACACACGGAATGTTCTTTGACTTTCTTCGATCGTCCGCCGCGCTCGGACTAAGGTGCTACCAACCGAAAACTAAATATATATGCCTCTCTGTCGCACTTGCCTATTCGAGCGCGGAGAGGGAAATACTTCGTTTTCAGATCGCGGTAGGCCCTCTGTTCCGACGACTTCTATTCCTGGATGGTGCGCGTATCGGAATGTGAAATACCTTTGGCAAAACGGAACAAGTTGTTAAATAGCTTCCATTATTTGGTGAAAATATTACCAACTGTTATTATTATAACGCGAAACACTGAATATTGAAGCAACATCCATAGGGGCCTGTTACATGGTTATTATAGTATCTTCTTAGTAGTTTGTGGTTATTATTATCACGCGATATACTCATATCACGATCCGTATCACGTGCAATGAATATTGAAGAACAATCCATTCGATTTTGGAAACCACGATAACATTGACACACCAGTATTGTGATAATATTAAGCGTGTAACAGACCCCATACAATTTTAAAAATCGCGATAATATTGACACATAATATTGTGTGTAAAGGGCCCCACTTAATAGAATTTGGCGGAGAATAGAGAACTGCTACCGCGAAACGAAAACGAACGAACATCGTGTATTTCCCTCTGTGTCGCTCGATTTTGCAAGTTCGACAGAGAGGGAGATACACGAACTTCATTTGTTTTCGTTCGCGTTAGCAGCTCTGTCTTCGCACCAAAAATACTGACTGGCACATCAATATTTAACAATTGCACATGAACTGAATTTTAATGAACGATTAGTATTTTAGCTATACAAATCAGTACTGATTACGGTGTCAAAATTTTTATGTGATTTTAAATACTACCCTTATAGAAATGCTTAGGATTAACTTTCAAAGATACTAGCCTTTGCCCGTGACGTCGTCAGCGTAATCTTTTACTCCCTATTCCATATGTTAATCCAGACTACAGACTATATTTCTATACGAAGTTTCATCATAATTTATTTTATACATTTTTTTACACTATTTCTTTCGTCGTTTGCATAACTGTCACGAATAAATGTTTACTTTATTTCTTTCTTATTTATTTCACTTCACCCGAGCAAAGCCGGCCTTTCATCTAGTTATATCTTATTTCGCTGCGGTAACGCGATACGGACGACGCTAGCCGTCACCAGTGCTGCCATTTTAATGGTTCTGGCAAACATGTCAGTGCGGAGTAAATTTACTTGAGGGATGGGAACTGGTACCAAAACCAAAACAGTAGAGTGAAACCACTTTAAAATGAAAGCTATCCAGAGGGATTCCGATTCATCTGACGTAACATATAATGTGCAATAAACAGACACACGCATTAAAGCAATAAATTTATTTAATTATTCAGAGATAAAATATAAACAAACAAATGATTAACAACATAGGAACATACGGAAGTACAACACAATATTAGATTAGGATCTTTCTTTAATCAAATCTCACTGAGAACTTGAAAATGCCTACTAGAAGAAGGGGTTTCATTTCAAAAATGGTTTTGCTCTGTAAACCTATTCTTAAGTAAGGTAAGTGTACTCGTAAGTAGGTATCTATTTATCGTCTTAAACTATATTTTAGAGTTTCCATAACCCTATACCCTGATTGGACCGTTGCACTCATTTTTTTTATACCACGTCAGTGGCATATAATATAGGCATATAATAGCGTCGGCCTGTTTAGCCTAGTTGGTAGTGACACTGCCTCCGAAGCTAGAGGTCTCGGGTTCGAATCCCGGTCAGGGCATTATTTGTGCATTTAGCACGGATTTTGTTCTTGGGTCTTGGATGTTCTCTATGTATTTAAGTATGTATTTATCTATATAAGTATATATATCGTCGTCTAGTACCCATAGTACAAGCTTTGCATAGTTTGGGACTAGGTCGATTTGTGTAAGATTGTCCCTCAATATTTATTTATTTATTTATAAGACAACCCACCTGATGATAAGTGGTTACTGTCGCTTGCAACACATATGTAAATTAATTGTCTTAATCACAGTCATGATAAATAGCGATTTATCACGTGGTTTTACCTTATACTCGACGCAAATAAGTACGATACATTGTAAATTATACAAAAAAGAGTAATACCAAACCGATGTCAACGTGGAGATTGGCATGGACTCGCGCACTGAGGGTTCCGTAAAAATATTTTTATTATATGATGTAACTAAAAATTTAAGGTTTTCGCATTTTTTTCTTTATCTGAGCTATAAGGCGTTGCTTCGTACCAAATTTCAAGATTCTGAGTTCACGGGAGGTACCCTGTAGGTTTTGATTTCCTTGAGAGTGTCGAAAATTTGCGGCATAAACGGCTGTATCTTTTGATTGCGTTGGCTTAGAAGTTTGTTTTTTTCACAGCATCAAGGCACAGTAGACTTTAGTATTTGATACTAATTTCAGCTTGATACCTCTACGCGTTCCTGAGAAAAAGGGTCTTGGCACACAGACAGACGGATGGACGAACGGACAACAAAGTGATCCTATAAGGGTTCAGATTTTTCCTTTCGAGGTAAGAAACCTTAAAAAGAAAATATTGATAAAATGATTAATATATAAGTGATGTACTCGTATAATGAATACGTAAATGAAACAAGCCATGAGAACGTAAAAAAATAAAGTAAATTTTGAACTGAAACCAATGTTCAAGGTGCAGCACATCCCTAGGGCGCCATTACGCATCAAAGCTGATATTAATAGTTCAGCGACAGAGTATAAGAAGTAATCAATCTAAGTTGACATAGTGGTTGTGTGCACTGTGCACCCCCTGTTCAGGAACCGCAAAGAGGGTAGGTAGCGGAATATTATCTCGCTCGTATTTATTTACTTCTATTTGAATCAGGCGACAACGCACAACATGTATGTGCAGTTGCATCTTGGAGGATGTGCCTGGGGTCCGCCACCTAATCCCGAGAATTGGCGTTGACACTAGTTTTCACGGAAACGATTGTCATCTGACCTTCCAACCTAAGGGGGAAATTAAACCTTTTTGGGATTAGGCTTGTCAAGTGAGTGGACAACTTGATTGTTAAAAGTTCTAAAGCCGCGCGAAGACTTCTAACTTGGCTTAACGACTTGTCATAGACAGCAGCCGGGATCAACGGCTTAACGTGCCTCCTAAAGCAAAGAGAGCGCTCAGTTACTAACCACTCAAAGCGGTCACTCATCTAAAAGTTGAACTCTGCTGACGTTGCCTAACCTCGCATAACGCCCGCGGTATGCGGGCGCCCCTGGTCCACGAGCACTCCTTACAGCCTAAAATACATAAATAATAACAAAATATATATATAATTATATTCTTTAAATTATATCTGGAGCAGCATACGTAATTGGTGAAATACCTCTAAGCCACAAAAGTGACATAAAACAACAGCTTCCGTATGTAAGTGGCGTTGTGCTACAAACGATGCGCTGTGTTAAGAGTGCAGAACTTAGATTTGTCGTTAGCAATAGCAACTTCTTATGGACGCTTGTGACGCACGTGCTTGCGAATTCGCTAAGCTCTAAGCCTCGGTCTCGTGATCGCCACGCACACCGATGCGGTATCGGTAAGCGTTGCCATACTATCCGCGTCAATTGAAACGCAGACTTAGTATGAATCATAAAAAAGGAATAAATACTCTCAAGAAATGGGTTACAAAAATGTTATCATAGCCTTTCAAAATCTTGGAGATTGGAGGTACGCCTTATTTTGTTATTTTTATTACACGTAACAAAAATTGTACAAATAACGTACTTAATATCTAAAAGTATTCTACCCGTCAACCAGGGCCTTATAATATCGAGTTGGACTTGTATTATAAAATCTCAGAGATACACTACTTTATTTCACTATGGCAGGCATGACGCGACGCAAATCCAGAGATATGACGACATGGCGTGTACCATCTATAACATGTCAATATGCAATACACTAGGTATCATAGAATTCAGAAAGTTAAGGAATATTAGTACCAGCGAGATGTTTTTAGACAGGTTTGTGTTTGAACTTTTAAAATAGTTAAGGATGATTCACAGTAGACCGTTCCGTCCGTGTCCGGGCCGGCCCGTTTTCTATGACGGCAAACGCAACGGCCGGCGTATTTCTCTAGAAGAAAACGGGCCGGCCCGGACACGGAACGGCCTACTGTGAATCATCCTTAAATCGTACAACTACGGTTTAAAATAAGCTATATTACCACAAGAAAGATCAGCTGATTAGACAGGTGTACCAATGAAGATTGGAAAGTGTTGGAAAAGGCGAAGAAAAATTGAATTGTCTGTAAATAAATTATAAATTATATTATTCAGTGTTGTCACGAAAAAACGTTTGAGATTTAAAAAAAGAAAGATAATATTCGCAATAGAAAAACGAAGAGCTTAATGCATTGGCCACATACTAGGACCTGAAGGTTTAAACGTTGCCAACTTAGAAGGCAAAATTGAGGAAACGAGAGGGAGAGGCAGGCCCAGGATACCATACATGGCTCAGATGAAAGAATGGTGCTGTAGCCACACATACCAAGAAGTGAAGACGAAGGCCCACAACAGAGGACCAGACCCTCTTAATATTGTTGATGACCACGACACGGTTATATTTTCCCGAACGACGCGAAAAGACATTTTTTTTATGACATAGGAGGCAAACGAGCAGACTAATCGCCTGATGGTAAGCGATTAGCGCCGCCCATGGACACTCGCAACACCAGAGGGGTTGTAAGTGCGTTGCCGGCCTTTAAGATGGGAGTACGCTCTTTTCTTGAAGGTTTGTCACAGTTGGAGGGGTAATGTGGGTTTTAAACCAGAGTTATACACTCTACTTTTAAATTCCATTGCGGATTTGAGAGAAAATAAATAAACAAAGATTATCCACTCCACCATGAATAATAAATTTAACGACAAACACATTGTATAATTTGGCGGCATTTTTACCAACTTCAATAGAAAGAAGGAGGTATTCAGTTCGTCTGCTTGTCCTTTTTTATGTATGTTCCCCGATAACTCTTGACCACGTCGGCCGATTTTGATAATTCTTTATTTGTTTTAAAGCAGATACCTCGACATTGGTCCCATATAAAGTTGGTGAAGGTCTGATGATGGGATCTAGGAGGAATCGAGGGAACTCCTCGAATTTGATAGGCACGCATATGCCGATTTCGGTATTTTCTGTAGGTAACCAAGCATTGGCTCACGGAAACCACAAATTGTGGCATAGCGAGTACAAAATTGAAGTCAGTTTTTTTTGGTATAAATAATTTAAAACTATTTTGGTAAATTCTTAAAATATTCGTACACGGGTCTACCACGAAATTTAGTTATGTACGAATATTTCAAGAATGTGTACAAAGCGCGAGAGTTTGAAGTGTTATGTTTTGGCTAATACAAAACATCGATACCGGGAATAAACACCACTGACAGTCTATTTAGCGCTTTCAAGCGTTGCACCAACAAATTTATCATTTTTCAAATAATTGTGAAATAGGGACTAAAAATCATCAAATGTTTTTAAACTTTAAAGAAGTTTTTTTTTAATTTATTTTTAACAATCATTACACGGTGTGTACAAAAACACATTTTTTCGCCAAACTGCATGACAGTTTGTTGGCGAATTGAAACATTCAAAACACTTCCATATATAAATACTGTGTAAAAATTATATGACTAACCTAAGTATTACAAAAGTATTTTAACTTACAATTGTATTTATTGTAGGAGTTATATAACAAAGTATGCACTTCTCAAGCAGAGACGCCTGAGATGGCTGGGCCATGTGCACAGGATGGAATCCTCTCGTATACCTCGCCGCATCATGCTTGGTGCTATAGCAAACGCTAGGAGAAACGTTGGGAGACCGATCCTGCGCTTTAAGGACTGCGCTAAGCGTGACATGGCGTGCTTTCGAATAAACAATCAGGCCTGGGAATCACTTGCCGTTGATAGAGACGGATGGCGCAAACGCGTTGTGGACGGCAGAAAGTTGTGTGATGAAGCCTGGTTTGACGAATTAGCAAAAAAAAAGGTTGCGCAGACATCAAATCCGAGCTACAGCTTCTGACGTCATCCTTTACTGCAACAACTGTGGAAGATCGTGCCGTTCCCGCATTGGTCTATACAGTCACCAAAAACGGTGTACAGAAAATGCACACCAATGCTTTAATCGTCTGCAATAGACGTAAAGGCCTATGATGATGATGATAACAAAGTAGGTGGATACTTATTCAATTTGATACTAGGTGACAGTGGGTACATCTATGGATTATATCTATAATTACTTTTTACCTTATATTACGGACTAAGGTAAGTGTTTTATTAATAGGATTACTTAGCAAAAACAACTTTACTTTATTTTTATAGCATCGTAAACTAGTGCAGCCTTCCTCTGAAGTTGAACAGGTATCCGTAACAAAATAGATTTAATATGGTGAATTATATTAATTTTTCGTTTTTTTTTTATGTTCTACTTTAGGTTTCGCTTGATAAGCCTAATATGATATACTTTTAAAGCATGTAAGTGAAAAACTTTTTTACGTGACTATGGCATACAAGTGGGCTTGTTATCGTCGTGGATAAGATATTTTGTGACGCCGCGGTGAAAGACCGTGGGCCGTGCGATGGTCAACTGTCGCCTACGGATGCATATACTGCATCTGAAAGATTTAACTATTTTCTCATTATCAATTTTGACAAAGTACGTTGCACTTTATATCGATAGTTATCAATTGAACTAACCTTTTTTACGGTACTCAGCATTTCCACATTTCTTTCGACATAATAATTTACCTTTATTTAATTTTTTTACATTGTTGCTAAGCAACTTGTCTAGTTGCTTCAAATTAAATTCCATCTGAAATAATCCCGACCCAACCTAATCCGGGTCTGGCTCGCAAACGTATTCCATTACCCACACGTTAACGACCCTTTCAAACAAGAGCTCATTTTCAACTTACATTTCACATACCAAAATGTTAGGAGTGCTCGCCCAACGGCGACCGCGAACCGCGTGCGGTATGCGAGGTTAAGCAAAATAGCCACGGCTCAGTTCTTGGATGGGTGACCGCTTTAAGATGGTTATAGACTGAGCGCTCCCCGAGCTTTAGAAGGCACGCTAAGCCGTTGATCCTGGCTGCTGTCTATGACACCAGTCGTTAAGCCAAGTTAGAGACCTTCGGGTGACTTGAGAACTTCTAACAGTCAAGTTGCCCACTCACATGACAAGGGAGTCAAAGTTGGACCACATACGTAGGGAGTACCCACCGATACCCTACATGAAACCTCCCAGGGTGGTGCCAAAAGTGCAACAAACCGGCACTGTCTTTTTTTTTTTACTCCGGATAGGTTTGCTCTTGACCACAAATCACCTGATGGTAAGCGATATTGTGGTCTAGGATGGAGCGCGCTTACCTAGTAAAAACCGGTTCACTCTCGTCTTGAAGACCGTAAGGTTGTAGTTTTCAGGGAACAAGGATTCCGGCAAAGAGTTCCACAGCTTGGCTGTTCTCACAATAAAAGAGGAAGCGAAACGCTTCGTGCGAGTTTTTGGAACTGCCACCGTAAAACGATGTCGCCTTGCCGTATCCCTGGTCGTCCGATGGTAGAAGGGAGCGGGGGGTATTATACTGTGCAGTTCATCAGCACACTCCCCGAAATGCAACCGATAGAAATCCTTCTCGAAGATCTCACGGTTCGACAATTCATGTCATACGATTATATATTACGCGCTGTAAAAAATAATGCGACCCCACTTTACAAATAGGGGAGGTATTGACGTGATTGATACGTATACCCATTTACCTATACCAAAGTACAGCTTTCTAGTAGTAACGGTAACTGAACTATGCCGCGAATGCACAGACGGACACGGCGAAACTATTACAACGGAACCCTAAAAAGGGGTTAAAATATAATATAAATGCTGGACTACCCGTGCAAGTTATTCTCGAGTGCGTGAAACGCGTTGATATCAATTTGGAATGCGAACCGCGAGTGATTGACTCGTAGATATTAATATCTCACCGACCTGTTGACTGGAATCGCATATTATGCTGGCGTTTTCGCCTCACTTGGATCTGTATGGCGTATAAACGGATATGAGGTATTATATGATGAAGATTATTGAAATGACTTGTGAGCTATCTACGCTGCGAGGTGTACTTAGCCAGTGATATTTTTCACGTATCATGCTCGAAAAGCGATTAGACTTATCAAGAAGGGCTAAAATAGTACATTTAATCCCTAGGGAAAATATGTATACATACTTATGATTTATAAAACATTTTAATTTTATCAATCAAAACACTTCACCTTATTTAATCTACCAATCACAATACGCACTCGTATATACTTCATAACTCTTTGTATTTGACATCAACCAACCACAGAATACAGCTACACTAAAATCAACCAATCAGGTACCTAAAATAGAATTCAATTCCCAAAACCACAGATTAACTAATAGTACAAGTCAAAGCGTTAAGTTTTCTTAGTCATTATTTCGTACTTAATAATTAAAAAAGTGATGCAATCGTTTGAGCAACGCTTTGAAGCGCTCGATGGCAGGTCAGTGGCGTTTATTCGCGGTTTTTTTATCTACTCATAGCGGTGTCTATATTTTGTACGTGTCAAAGCTGGTTATATATAAAAAATATGCCTCCATTGCCGCCAAATTATACGTATTTTCGCTATGGAATTTATTGTTATTTTTGGGAGAATAATCTTTGTTTATTGATATTCTAGCAAATGAAGTGAAAAGAAGAATGTATAACACTGGTATAAAAGTCATATTACCACTAAAACTATTTTCCTTTACTTGGTTCGGGCAATTAACCGTCTCCATTGTTATTTTAAAACTAAACTTATACCAGTAAATATATGAATATACCATCTCGTGGTAATATGACTCATTTTAGAGCCTTATATGTTTTAAACCCGCATGGCTCTGCCATTTTGATCAGTTTCCAAAAACTAATATTGAAAGCTGGAAATTTTCGGAAAGTACCAGGAGATCATATCAAACAACAGTTAGCTTTGTCCCGGCTACCATCGTGTATCTGGAACATTCTCAACGCTTTTCAATTTAGGGTTGACAGTGACGCTCAAAGGACCCTGTGCTACGTGGGCAAATTACATTCTGATTCGCCGCAAAACCAAACCCCTTCTGCCAATTACGAAATAAATGTCTACTGTGTGTACGAGTTGTTACATCACTACTCATACTCGTGATAACTTTAAGCGCTCATGGCCCAGTGGTGCCCGCGTACCGCTTGCGATATGTTAGGTGAGTAACGTCGGCCGAGGTCAACTCTTGAAAGGTCACCATTTTGAGTGGTTACTAACTGATCTCCCGTGCTTTGGAAGGCACGTTATCTCGGACGCTGTCTATGACAGCACATGTCAAGTCTATGACAGCAGACCTAACCTTAGGTGCTTGAGAATTTCTAACAGTCAAGTCGCCCACTGACTTGACATGCCTTATCTCGATAAAGTCTAGTTTCCCTCTTGAGTTGGAAGGTCAGATGGCAATCGTTTTCGTAAAAACTTATGCCTACGCCATTTTTTAGGATCAGGTAGCGCACAAAGCACTCTGAAATTCAAAATGTGTGTTTAAGATAGGCATTGACATTTGTGTATAGTACGGCTCTTCCCAGGTGAATTTTTCGCTTCGAGCAAAAACAAATAAAGATCTTCCAAACAAAGATCGATCTTTCAAACAAAGGCCATTGTCTCTATTATCGCAAAGCCGCTAGCTACCTAGTTAGCACGTGCCAGTACAACATTCATATTGAAAAACAACCGGTATCGTCATAGTATTAAGGTTCAAATTTAATGTCACTGTTTTGGTAGTGCGATCTATCGTCCTGCACTACCAAAACGTAATATCTAGAATATCAGTGACATTAAATTTGAACCTTAATACTATGACGATACCGGTTGTTTTTCAATATGAATGTTGTACTGGCACGTGCTAACTAGATAGCTAGCGGCTTTGCGATAGTAGAGACAATGGCCTTTGTTTGAAAGATTAAGGCTCGAAGCGAAAAGTTCACCTCGGAAGAGCCGTACTATAACTAGAGAGGCACTGACTACCGGGACCTGGATACTTTAAAATCAGATACCTAGAAAGTTTCATTTAGCGCATGGAAAAACATCTTACTCGTAATAAACGTTTGTTTTCATAGAAAACTAATTTTCTTTTAAACTTAAATAAAACTGCTGATGATGAAACATTTTACAAAACGCAATTCTGTGTCAATATTAAGGGTAAGCATTGAACTATATTTCATTTCTAAAATTTGGTTTCACTTTAGAGGTAATAGCAATCCAAACTGCAAACTTAATAGGTACCAGTGCATCGCGCTTACGCACCTGGCTACGGACTTACGAAAAGGGGATCGCCTGAAAAAAGTACATCATTTTTCATTCGTAGGTATAACAGACAGGACAGGAGCTGAAGATGCGAACCTGCCTTTTACCTAAATAATCTTTGAATCAACATACACATAATTTTACTTACTTATTAAATGTTTCTTCTAAAAATATGGACTTCCGCTCGGTTTTTACAATTTATATCTTGCTTGCATAAGTCTAAGTATAATATTATGAGAAATCCTGCAGAAGTGAATCCAAATGCTCATTTTAAATCAATATTATGTAAAGTATGGACACACTAACTTTGGATCAAGAATTCCGATTCTTATTATTGGAATAGCTTTCTCAAGTGGTGTGGTTTTGCTACGGAAGAAAGATAGCGCTCTTTAATGTGAGAATTGTTTGTACCCATAGGTGTGAGTCTATTTAATTTTAATAGGCTTTAATGAGTGAAGTACTTTCTATGATTTTTTAGGGTTCCGTTGTAAACAAGGAATAACCCTTATAGTTTCGTCATGTCCGTCCGGGCTTAGCTCAGTAACCATTACTACTAGAAGGTTTTGTTTTATAGGGCCTTATGCTAAAAATCAAACTCAAAGACAAACACAAAAACATTGATATTAGGAAGAAAACGAAAGTTTTGGACGCTCTTCACCATGCAAAACGCCTAAAGTGGAAATGGGCAGGACATGTTGCCCGGTACAGAGACAAAAGATGGACAAAGATGGCTACCATTTGGAAAGGTCCAATTGGCAAAAGGAAAAGAGGTAGACCGAGAGAAAGATGGTCAGACGAGATAGTTGAAGTGGCTGGCAGCACCTGGACAGGAACTGCTCAAGATAGAAGTTTATGGGAAAAATTGGAGGAGACCTTTACCCGGAAGGGGCCTTAGTTAATAATTAAATATAAGTTAAAAATGTCATATCATAACAATATGTAAACAATTTCTTTTTAATTAAGGAAAATAAAGGTTTATTATTATTATTATTATTATGCGTAAAATGGGGGTGCATTTTTTTTTCTTGCAAAACCCATCGTGTTGTGTATTGTTAGATAGATCGTTAAAAAGAATATGAAATTTTTTCGCTTTTCATTTGCGCGATATTAATTTTTAATGTGCCAATTTTTATTGGAGTAAAGTGCCTCCCCCCCTCTACCACCTAAATGGTTGCTTCAGGGTATGTGAAAAAAATCATAGTAGTATTATTAATAATGAATTTAAGAGGAAAACTAGCACAGCTAAGTAGAGATTACTAGTTAACGAGTAATATCCGAACTTAAGAAACGCCTCCGCATCGACAAGTCAGGAAGTCGCCTTATCCAACCCAACAGCTTCGACCGCGTATCATGGTTATGTCTCATCTATTCTCCGCTGTGGGATCATTATTTGGGGAAATTCGACAGATATCCACAAGGTATTTTTGATGCAAAAGAGATATATTCCTGCATTGGGAGGAGTTGGTCCCCTAGACTCATGTAAGCCAATCTTTAAAAGGCTAAAAATACAGACACATCTATTTTCATATTTGAACATGCAAAATTCGTAAGAAAAAATCCAGAGATGTTTGACAAACCTGTTCAAAATCCAAACTTACGCGGTAGAGATTTATTTCGCATTAAGCCATCCGTTACGAAAACAGCCTTGTATAGAAAGAATTGTTATATGTTATCAATTAAAATCTTTAATCATATTCCGCTTGAATTTAGGACTTAACCATATAAAATATTGATAGTTAAACTTCGCTCATGGCTTCTAGAAAAATGTTTTTATTGTGTGAACGAATATTTTGACACGATAACAATTTAAAGTAACCATAAATAATATAATATTAGTCTTGACATAATAATTGTATAACAATTTAATTTTGTTTATTTTGCATGCCGTTGTAATGGTGAATTGTGCTATTGTGACTTATCATTTTTTGTCATCCTTATGTACCATAATTCTCGCAAATAAAAACTTTTGACTTTGACTTTGACGTTTTGTTACTCAATTACTCAACAGATGGGTAATTGAGTAACAAAACATACGTTATTTTCCTTTGCAAAAATTACGTAGTACCAATCGCTACGCAATCGATCTGAAAGACAACCAAAAACAGATGGCTAAAGTTAAACCATTCATCACAAGCTCAACAATGCGCACAAACAGCAACCCGTAACATTGTAACGCAACAAAAAGCATCTTTTAAAAAATGGCCCAACGCTATTAAGGGTAACATACCACTGGCCGCGGTCCAAGCGTCGTCAAACGTCGGCCATGATTTGTGGGCGGGCCATAAAACGGTTTGATTGAGCGGGCCTTTCAAGAGCCCCACATGCCGATAGGGCGTTATGATGTGGGGTAACAAGGAACGGTGAAGGCGGTAAGTGGGCTGAGCAATTCGATAATTTTAATGCATTGAAAACATTTTGATATGGGTGATACCATGATAATTTACCGTACTTTAACTTTATGGAGAGGGGCGCCACAACGAAATAATAATAATAATATTGGGGGACAATCTTACACAAATCGACCTAGTCCCAAACTAAGCAAAGCTTGTACTATGGGTACTAGACGACGATATACATACTTACATAGATAAATACATACTTAAATACATAGAAAACATCCAAGACCCAAGAACAAATATCGGTGAAAAATGCACAAATAAATACCCTGGCCGGGATTCGAACCCGGGCCTCTAGCTTCGAAGGCAGAGTCACTACCAACAAGGCTAAGCAGGTCGTCGAAATCTCATCATAGGGTAGCATACTCGTAGTAGCTCAACCTAACCAGAAGATGACGTGCTTGTTAGCGAGATACAAATTTAATAATCCTTTCAAGGGCCTTTTAAGAGGGCGCAGTACGATCGGTGTGGATCGGTTCTCCATACAAACGTATTTAGGCTCTCATTTTAAAACGCCATGCTAGAATAACATGAAACTTTGTATACACATTGGGATCCGGCACACCTAGGTCGGAAATTAGTTTCTGTTGCTATAAATTGAAAAAGAAAAAAAATACAGTGGTTTTTTGAGTTTTTTACGACTTGTATGAAAACCTTAATAATCGCTGTATTTTTTCGCCATTACAATTTCAAGCAACAGAAACTAATTTCCGCCCTAGACAAGCTGGATCCCATTGTGTATACAAAGTTTCATCTTATTCTAGCATGGCGTTTTAAAATGAGAGCATAAATAAGTTTGTATGGAGAACTAAACGTACTGCGCCCTCTTAATGCCGGTTGGGCGTTATTATGTGGGGTAGTAAGGATCGGTGGAGGCGGTAAGTGGGCTAAACAATTCGATAATTTTCAGTGCTTTGAGACATTGAAAATGTGATACTATCGTATTTTTTCCATCATTATTCTTTCAGAGATGTCGATGCTACTATAGCCGAGTGGTAAGGCACGTTGCTTTCGTTCAGGATTTCGTGGATTCGAATCCTGGCTTGTAAGGGGTTTTTCAAAGAAATTTATGAAAATAATTGTCAATTAATTAATTTATTTATTTAACAGTGAATTTTTAGTGAACGAAAAGTTCGTGAGCAGACTTGTTTAATCCCAACAAGGTCTAGTATACTGTCTGGGTTGGAAGGTCATAGCAGACGCTTTCGTTAAATTAGTGACCACGCCAGATATTGGGGTTTGGTGCCAGTGGTGCCAAACTGGATCCTGCATGGGCTCGCTTAGAGCACAACTGGGTAAACGCTAGCAAGGTAATGATGATGAACTATTTAAAGGTGTGGGTCACAGGGTTACCTTCACCTTGCAAAAGACAAACTTATTTGTTGACGGAACAATGTAACGAATTAGTAGTAGAACGTGGCATTTGTCTCGATAGGGCGTTATTTTTTTTACAACGACGGTGGAAAATAAGCTAACGTCCTGCCGCCTAGCAGGCACCGCAGCCTCTGGACGCTTAAGACTCTAGGAGAATCACAAGCAGGCTTCTACCTTTTATTGTATGTATTTATACAAAATTCTTCAACAGTAATTAAAATATTGTTTTAGGATTGGTTGTGTTGTTATGGGCTGTCTTGGGTGTAAAAATAATGGCACTTCTTTCACAGTTTATGGTGTTTATTACTATCTACTTAATTACTAATCTTAGCTTATAGTGGACGCCAGGAGAATTTTCGTCAGATGTTCGACTGGATATTCTGCCTAACCAATGTAGTAGCTATTCCAATTAGCTCAGCCTTGTGGATACGGCCGGGTACAAAAAGGGCGTGTCGTTAGTCTACAAAAAAAAATGTAATTGTGTCAGTATATTTTCTTAAGGACGATGAATGTATATATGTATCAAGTAGGTTTTCAACTTTGCTTAACACTAACACTTACCCCTTTTTGTAATATGAACTGCACACAAAAATTTGATAACACAATAAAGTCACAGCCACTAGTTAAATGTCCAAATTCCAACGACAATTTCGATATTTAGTTCGTTAGACTATTTCGGTATCTACATTATAAAATCTGTATCACAAAACCAGTGGTGGATGTCTGCACTATTTGCCGATACAAGCTCCAATGATTTTTATTTTTCTGACACCTGACCGCAAACTAAATTATTCTTAACTATCAACTCTTAAGCGTACCATACCGCTGTAATAAAATACAAAAAGATTGTCCATCGCAGGACTTGAACCCCCGTTCCTTAAGTTCCTCATTCCATCGGCTTACAACTGAGCTATGAGTGCATTTAGAATAAGCATCTAAATTTGTAATCTGTAGCAGTGGTTGTACAGTAAACCCGTCTGCAACCTTATCTCAAAGTTATAAGGTTTATATTTGCCGAAACCTTCATAAACAACATTGAGTACATAACAGTGTTAACCTTACTCACAAATAAAATAATAAATCTTACTCACCACCAAGAACGCAACACCACATACCTAAGGAGTGAATGGTGGTGTTAATTATGGCTGTGGTCTTCTCGAAGGTGGTACTTCCACAATTGGACTGCTCAAAATATGACTGAGATGACGTTGGAATGGTAGACTTCTTCTTCTTTGGTCCCTCATTACTGAGGATCCCGACCACGTATGCTCTGTCTCCATAGAGTGTAGCTATAGGCCATGTGGGTCGCACTCTGCATACTGCCGCCAACCACCTTCTTTACAGCATCAGACCATCTCTTGGGTGCTTTACCTTGAGCACGCCTGGTGTCCATTTGACCTAGGATCATCAGCTTCTCTAGGTCATGCTTTTTAGACTGCATGATATGTCCAAAAAAGCTGAGCGTTCGCTCCCGGCATATAGTGGAGAGGCGTGTGGTGATTTTGAATTGTTGCTGGAATGATAGACTAAAATAGTTACCTACTTATACCTTCTCATGAAGCTTCTTTATATTGATATAGTGAAATACACTAACTTATCCAACAAATCTGAAGCCAAGAACTAGTAGAAGAATCCTAACAACTTACATCAAAACGAAACAGAACTCGGTTTGAAGTGACAACAAAACATAATTTAAGTTGAAAATTGCACCGGAGTGTGGACAAAACTTTGGAACAATTGCAGCTGGACTAGTGCTCACCAACACTGACAATTTATCTGGTGTGAACCAGTGAAGGTTTGGCCGCAGAGAGGGCACAGTTGTACGCACCTCGGGGTCAACATACGCTAGCAGTTAGTAAGTAACTGAGTCAAAGAGATTGCGAATAGCATAGCAGGGACGGTCCCAAACGAAAAGTCGTAAGTTAAAAAAGCAGCTTATGTGCTCGTGGCCTTTTAGAGGCAAACTAGTTGAAACTTATCAATGTACGCTATAATATACGCTAGACATAACACAATAAAAAGACGGCCAAGTTAGTACTGCAAAAGACCGACATAGGACACGGGGTTGGTTCAGAAAAGCTCGTTACTCTCAACCTACTATAATTTTAGAGCTATATTGTACCCTCGCTATTGACATAGTATGCTAAGTGGCTCTCTTGATAATAATAGTACATTACTACAGAGGCCGGGACAAAAGGGGTTGCCGGCCGAAGACATATAGACGGCTGAGCGAAGCGAGGCCGGATAGGTCTAAGGCCGGCAACCCCATATTTCCCGCCGAGGTATGTATTTATAGTGCTTTTCTCAAACATGCAATGAAATAAACAAAAAATATATCAAAGTTTTATTTTTAATACGCATAGTGGCAGAATGTCATGATGCCTGTGCCACAAATTTATGTGGAATGGAAATTAAAAAAGAAGACTTTGCATACAAATCTTGCAGGCCTAGGCCTGCCTAGGCCTGCAAGATTTGTATGAAATTCCATTAACTACCTCTTGTCCTAGCCGCACCTTAAATGACATACTTCGCAGCCTATTATAAGGAACATAACATCAATATTTCATTGCATGTTTGAGAAAAATGTTATATTTTAGTGATATCTTACGATATAAACACTTTTGTAAAAAAAAAACTCGACAAACATTAATTTTTAAACCAATTTTTATTATGGCCTCTATATTGTACTTCTACCTACTTATACACCGTGTTTTATTTGTTTCCATTAAGTTTAAGGGATTCTTCAAGTCAAAATTAATAGAGTTAATTTCTTTAAGAAACTACTGTCTTAACCTATACCATTTTAATTCTAATATATTGAATGGTGGAAACAGTGTAAAAGGTAATTTATTTTCTATATTACATTATTTTCTTTAAATTTCGTCAGTAAGGTTTCTATTAATAGAGAGGGTTATTTAGGTAAGTTCGTTCGACATTACTTACATTTTATTTTTTTATGTGTCACTTCAATTTCATATTAATTGACACTAAATTTTGTGTAACTCAATAGGTCCTATTTACAGTCTAATATTCATTTCATCATGTCAGCCGATTGATGTCCACTGCTGGACATAGGCATCCCGCAGCCCCCAAAGAGTCCCACAATACATTCACAATATATTCATTTATTATGTATAAAACAAAACAATTTTGTAAAAAGCGATATACCACGTAACTTCTGTTAATGTACCAAGCAACCTGTCCAATTCAATGGTAATAAAAAAAGGGTGCATATGTGACAATAATTATATTCCCAATTAGGTGATGAATAATTGAATGAGGCAAATGTCTTGGCGTTATTAACAGTATCTATTTTACATGTACAAAACAGCATTACACTCCCATAAACAATTTGAACCATCCCGGCGCTCGTTTATCAAGCCCGGATGAAGCCGGGAGATAGATGCGCGATCGTCCCGGATAACCGGCTTGTCGATCCGAGTGCATTCGATTACTGCAACTTTAGAAGCTGCAATCCCTTACATCCTAGCTTTAGTCTGTGAGAACTCGCATACTTCCACTTTCAAATTTCTCCAAATTACTTCAAGTTTAATGTGTTAATTTATGTTTTACAATAAGGAACAGTCGAGTAATTCCCATATAACTCATATTAATTGCATATAATCTTCAGTGTGTGAGAATCAGACTTACAAAATATATTTTTGTCATTAAATTACATAATAAAAAGTGCATAAAATAAGCGTGATATTCAAATCATCAAAACGCAATGCCAAAGTTCAATAAATTCCGAAAAGAAAATAGTATAACAACATTAAAAGGCTGTAAAAGACCGTTGTATCCATGTGAGATGTATGACGAAGCACACTTAGGCGGACATTTGTCACCATTTTTAACAACGATGAATAATAAATATTAATAATAATAAATAATAAATATTAGTGGACAATTTTTTACACAAATTGAACTAGTACCATAGTAAGCTCAATAAGGCTTGTGTTATGGATACTAGACGACGATATATTTAATATATAAATACTTAAATACATAGAAAATATCCAAGTCTCAGGAACAAATGTCTCTGCTCACCACATAAACAAATGCCCTTACCAGGATTCGAACCCGGGACCTCTGGCTTCGAAGGCAGTGTCACTACCAACTAGGCTAAACGGCCGACAAGCCAAATGAAACGAAAGCCGACAATGAATAGGTTTGGCGACCTTACTTAGCATCAGGAATACAACATCACAAAGCTATCGACTAAGAATATTTGTATTAAACACATTATCCACCATTAAACTAACGTTCACATTATTAATGTTATATTTATTACTTTTCGGCTGTATTTTATAAGGATCAGTGCCGTCAAAAATTAACTCTATTAAAGAAACGAAAATTTCTAAGTCCCTCAGCACTGACAAGTGGCATCAAATAAAAAAGGTCAAATGTTAACGAGGTAATAACTGCATTTATCCTTGAACTTGGTCGTTAAAGTCGCCCCGCAGACAAGGCGCTCGAGCTACCAAGTAAGTTGGTTTCGCAATAAACTGCGCTTTGACTCAAAGAACACCAGTTACCGAGTTCACAATACTTTTAATAGCCACTTTACATTCCAACAGCAATTTGAAAAAAATAATTTTTCTTAACAAAAAAGAATCCCCTTCCAAACTCATGCCGTAAAAACACACCAAAATCGCCAAAATGTGCCCCTAATATTTGAGGAATTCTTTCGTCATGGACCTCTTCATTAGGTCTTCACCAAAAATATATGAGACCAGCTTGGGGGTCGTCTCAAACAAAAAAAAAATCTCCTAATCGGTTTATAAAAGACGGAGCTAGGGCGGCCGACCGGGCGTTTCCCACTCGGTTTGCCCAGGTAGGCTCTTGACCCTGGTCGTCACCCATTCGCTCTAGATGACCAAGCCAACGAAGTCTACACGCTTTCGTTACCATGATGACATTCGGTTCCGCGACAAGATCTTCAATTTGTTATTTATTAATTTTATTCTCTTTCAGTTTCTACAACACAAAATACTTGACCAATCACATAAGAAGGAAGCACGGCAGAAAAAAGAAGAAGTACATTTGTGACACGTGCGATTTCGTCACGACCAACAAGCCAAGCATAGTCATGCATATCAAATACGGACATGCCGTTGCCAACGTTAGTATAGTTCGCAGGTTTTGGTTGTGTCCAATTCATTGTCCTATTGTGCGGTTTTACTATTGCCATATTGCGCTCACTATGAAACTAGTAGTTTGATTTGTGTTAAAAATTATCCCCCAAATATTTATTAATTATTTATAATGCATAGAAACTTACACATTCAAACAATGCCTTCAGGATTTTAAGATTCCCAACTTGAAGTTCACTTTTATATTTTTTTTTATTAAACTTCAATTTTTTTTATAGATATGTATATATATATATATTGGGGCTAAAATTTGGCATACTTATACAAATACACTTTATTGCACACCTCGAAAAAGAACATAATACAGATCATATAGCTTAAGGGAGAGGTAAACAACACTAACTTTGTTTTTGTTGACTTATGTAAGTTCGGTGACAATACAATATTAAGATACCACCGAGTGGATCTGATGATGGAGACAGGCCAATAAAAGGTGAAGGTGGCTATAGCAACTCCTAAACTACACACACAACAGAAACATATCGTGTTTGGGCTCATTGGAATCGACTGAACGGGTAGTTGATGACTGTGAAAAAAAAATCAGCAATAAAAACATTGTTTTTTTTTTTTTATGATAGACTGACCAGCGATTGGCCTTAGTCTCACCTGATGGAAAGCGATGACAAGGCCCAAGATGTTGCTCGCTGGTTCAGTAGTAACCTATTCACTCTCTTGTCTGATTGTCTTGTCTATTCAGTCTTGAAAAGACCCAGAATGTATGTGTCAGGAAATACAGAGGGTGGCAGCAAATTCCAGTCCTAAAAATGTTCTTTTTTTTTACAGAAATATTTTATACCTGATCGTCCCTTATTGCCATGAAAATAAAAGTGAAGTTCAAGTTGACTTAGTTTAGGTTACACAGGGCGGTTCAACAACACTTCGTGAGCTCATATACCGCGAGCCATCTGACTGCCTCTTGGAAACTGCAACTAGGCGTCATTTCTTTAACAATTACTTTATATCTAACTTTTCCAGCCACTAATATGCACCGTTTGCGAGAAGCCCTTCAAGCGAGATTTCAATTTGAAGCTACACTACTGAACGGCGCATGAAATGGAATACGGCGTACCGACCATAACTAAGAAGTAAGTTTTATCATTCATCCTCACAGTCACTGCCTCCGAAGCTAGAGGTCCCGGGTTTGAATCCCGGTAAGGGCATTTGTTTCTGTAGTGAGCAGAGTCATTTGTTCCTGAGACTTGGATGTTTTCTAGGGTGATTCGGGCGACGTGAGCAAGATCAACACTACAGATTCAGTAGAGCATAAGCTACTGCTTCGTGCCACTATTAGTGAAATTAACGTTCATTTATCTTTGGTGTTTGAAAACAAAATGTTTTAAATTATTTACGAAATTCATGGTCACTCTACAATCAGAATACTTCAGTCAAGTGATACGTGTCAAATTGAATGTCATCTGAGTCCGATAACTTTTGAAATATCGTATCTCACTCAATGTGACAATTTACTTTCTTCGTAATCAAAGTGCTGTCATAACAGTTAGAGGTTTAATCTTTATAAACCAGGTGTTGTAGGGTGACCATGATTGTAGATAATTAAACTTTAACTTAACAAAAATTTAAATACAGGAAAAAGGTATGAATGTTTCACTTAAATACAATGGTGAACGATTCATTGCCATTTACTATGTATGTAGTGTTGGTCCTGCTCACGTCTCCTGTATCCCCCTGTATATATATTGAATATATCGTCGTCCAGTACCTATAACACAAGCCTTATTTAGCTTACTATGGGACTAGTTCGATATGTGTAAAAAATTAGTCCCCTAATATTTATTGAAATGTTATTTAAATCCTCATCATTCCCACGACCGCCACTTTAGCTTAGTTGGTAGTGATACTGTCTACGAAGCAGGAGGTCCCGGTTGGAATCCCGGTGAAGGCATTATT
The DNA here is from genome assembly GCA_905163555.1 of Notocelia uddmanniana. NCBI lineage: Eukaryota > Metazoa > Arthropoda > Insecta > Lepidoptera > Tortricidae > Notocelia > Notocelia uddmanniana. The sequence continues at coordinate 723,139 of LR991061.1, read as the reverse complement.
TGTGCATTTATCACGAATATTGTTCCTGAGACTTCGATGTTTTCTATGTACTTAAGTATATTATCTATTGATTATATCGTCGTCTAGTAATAACACTAGCCTTATTGAGCTTACTATGGGACTAGTACGATTTGTGTAAAAACATGTCCCTTAATATTTATTTATTTATTTTATTTTAATCCTCATAATTACCACGACCGCCACTTGACGACCACTTTGGCTTAGTTGGTAGTAAGACTGCCTGCGGGTTCGAATATTTGTGCATTTATCATGAATATTGTTCCTGAGTCTTGGATGTTTCCTTCCTTCTGAGGTAACAAGCATTGAAAAAAGCAGCGAGTTGTATCGCGACTAAAACCGTAGATAATATTCAGTGGAAAGTGGAGCGTTCGTGGCCCAGCGGCTCCCGCGTACCGCGTGCGGTATGCGAGGTTATGCAATTTTGGGCAGGGTCAGTCCTTGGATGGGTGACCGCTTTAAGCGGTTACTAACTGAGCGCTCCCATGCTTTAGAAGGCACTGTAAGCTGTTGATCCCAGCTGCTGTATATGATAGCAGTCGTTAAGCCAAGTTAGAGGCCTTCGGGCGGCTGCCCACTCACTTGACAAGCCTAATCCCAATAAGGTCTAGTTTCCCCCTTGGGTTGGAAGGTCAGATGGCAGTCGCTTCCGTAAAAACTAGTGCCTACGCCAATTCTTGGGATTAGGTAGCGGACCCCAAGCATCCTTCAGGGTGCAACTGTACTGGGAATAACGCTAGGATGATGATGATGATGATGATGATGATGATGATGATATACTCGTATTAAGCGGAAACTTCTTACATTGCCCACTTATTTATTATCGTCACTAAAGAGAATAACATTGTAAAATAAAGCTATACAATATAGTATTATGCTTTATTACTTAGATTATAATCACTGATACCATCAATTTTCTTTTAGCGCCATCTAGCATTAGTAACGGCAGACTGATTTGTGGTATTTGCGGTTACATTATAGTTAACTCTGCAATCTTGTAACCACCGTGACCACCACCATATTAGCCAAAGGACGTCCTGCTGGACATAGGCCTCCCCAAATTTCATGGGGGGTAAATGCCATAATAGCCACGCTTGGCATGCGGGTTGGCGATCGCAGTATCTCCACCGCACTCCAAGGATGCTGCTGCCCATCCCCCGATATTCTTGGTCGTACTTTTAGGACACACCCGGGTCTTGTAACGATTCAGTCGTTTTGATAGCTCGACTCAACTAGCAAAAGAAACTGCTAAAGGGTTTGATACAAAATGTAATTAATACTTGTAAATAAATAAATTAATATTCCGCAGTGTCTCAAGATGAAAGTCTTTGACCAGTGTGTGTTGCCAGTGATGACATATAGCACTGAAACGTGGTCGCTTACTATGGGCCTCATAAGAAGGCTCAAAGTCACCCAAAGAGCAATGGAGAGAGCTATGCTAAGACTTTCTCTGCGTGATCGCATCAGGAATGAGGCCATCCGCAGCAGAACCAAATTGACCGATATAGCCCTCCGAATCGCTAAACTTAAGTGGCAGTGGGCGGGGCACATTGCACTTAGAACCGATGGCCGTTTGGGCGGAAAGATTCTCGAGTGGCGACCACGTACCGGAAGGCGTAGCGTGGGCAATTGGGCATGCCCCCCACACGGTGGACCGATGACCTGGTAAAGGTCACCGTTGTCCGCTGGATGCGGGTGGCGCAGGACCGGTCATTGTGGAAGTGTTTGGGGGAGGCCTATGTCCAGCAGTGGACGTCATTCGGCTGACATGATGATGATGATGATATAAATAAATATTCTTGGGACAATCTTACATAAATAGACCTAATCGCAAACTAAGCAAAGCTTGAACTATGGGTACTAGGCGTCGATATACATAATTACATGTATAGATAGATGAATACTTAAATACATAGAAAACAACCAACGTTCGTGCTCATCACACAAATAAATACCATTACCGGGAATCAAACCTGGCACCACCAGCTTCGTAGGCAAGGTCACTACCAAGTAGGCTAAAGCGGTTGGTGGTCAGAATCACAAATAGTACTCACCACCACCATATCAGCCGAAGCACGTCCACTGGTGGACATAGGCCCTAATTTCATGGGGGGTAATAACGTACTCCATAACACCTATAGAAGATATCGCCGCCGCACCGTAGACACGACAATACGCCACACTTCTAGGTGTACTTGGCGTCCAAATAACAAAATCAAAACAAAATGCGAAATGTACGTCTAGAATTGACCCCTTTATAGGGCGTTATTAATGGCCTAAGGCTTCCGGGCGGCTTGAGAACTTCTAACAGTCAAGTTGCCCACTCACTTGACAAGCCTAATCCTAATAAGGTCTAGTTTCCCCCTCGGGTTGGAAGGTCAGATGCCAGTCGCTTCCGTAAAAAATTGTGCCTACGCCAACTCTTGGGATTAGGTAGCGGACCCCAGGCATCCTTCAGGATGCAACTGTACTGGGAATAACGCTAGGAGGATGATGATAGGGCGTTATAAATATCACCTTTCGAGCGCTGTTTTGAAATTATGCATAGCGTATTAATTAGTGACTAAATAATAGCTATTCTATTGTTTAATGCAAATACCTATGACGTTGAAACTAATATTTTAGCTTTCGGGTGCATAAATAATACCTACAATTTATTTTTGTACATCGCTTCAGATGATTACAGTAAAATTGTATGTACGTATGTTGGAATTTAAACCGTGAACAAAGGCTATTAATTATCGTATTTGATTTGCTTCGTTGCCGTTGCATAATTTCGAATATCAAAATTACTGTACACTAATTTTATAAAACATTAATTTTAAATTTAAGGAAAAATTTGCTGCTCTAAGCAGGATTCGAACCAGCAAAATCCCGGCATATTCATCAAATTGCTCAAGCCAACTGAGTTATCGGAACATTAATGCTCAGTCACCAAATCCCTTAACCAATACCCTCTTACAACGCCTTAGGGAGGCGTACAGCGACATCTACCTAGAACACTCTACCTAGAATTTTCATTAACTCCACCAACGTCTAAAAATAACACTTAAAACCAAGATCAATTAACAAATAAAGTGCATGTTTTGTTGAACGCGTCTAAAACACGCGTTCAACAAAATCAATTCCTACACAGCTAGCTAGCCAGTTAGCTTTTTGCTATCAGTTCGCCTTTGTACCGATATAACTGAATTTGTCTGTATTTTTACCGGTGTTTTGTTTACAATAAAGTATTTACATACATACATACACACATAGTTTCAATAATTTAGCAAATAGCATTATTTGATCCATCATTCTTCTAGCGCTATTCTGGTTGTACATTATAGCTCAGGAGCCCGGGGTACGCTTTGGAACCAAATCCCTAGATTTCTATATTTAAGAAAGTGACTGCCATCTAATCTTTAAACCCAGAGGCCAAACAGCACCTTGTCTTGACAAGACGGTGTAACGCCCCCCCCCCCCCCGCTCCCCCTTGTATATTTTTAATTAAATGTATATTTTTGACGATGTGATTTTATTAAACTAACTACAACTTAAACTAGAAATGGCCAACGTGAATCGTCTAGGGTAGAACCCAATAATGTTATGAACCGTAAAACCCAAATTCTTTTATGTGAATACTTGTCAGGTTCTGGACTTGTCTTTCTAATAATTGAATACCAATTATATATGATCCTTAAGAGATTTGCCATTCCTACAAGCTCTATGTACCTAGCTTCCGAATAGCTCATATCCTGTTATGTATTACTTATTTACAGATTCGTATAAAAATAATCAATTTTATTGATTGGTGTAAGGTAGGGCTCCTCCAGCCGCCCTAGGGATTGCTATCCCCCTCCGGTACTAACCAGAGACCCGTGGCTCTCGACCTTAGACATGGACAAGCCCCCGCCAATCTTTTATTTCACTATGCGGAGTGTAAGACAATTTCGTCCAAATGACCTAAGTTACTTTAACAGGAGTTCTCTGCTAGGCTTATCCGATCAATTCGTTCAGATGGCCTTTAGGAGCGCTCGGGATAAAATCAGTTTGTAAAAGAGACTAAACCATAAGAATATGGTTCTACCTAGCAAATGCATCTACTAGCGCTTCGGAAGACGCGCCGTATGATGAGGAGAATCGCCGCAAGGCCTCATCATCGGAAGCGGGCGAAATCCTGGTGATTCCTCGCCAGAATCTGGCCCTGACCCTGAACAACCTACTCTCCCTACTCCTCGTTCCCTAATACCTATGAACTACTCTGCCAGACCTTTAAATAAACTAAAAGAAGTGAACAGCTCGTCTCATTGGAAAGCTAAATTCAATGATCTGCTCAGCTTGTCACTAAATTAGCTTATCCCAGTGAACTGCTCTGCTCTTCACTTGGAGAGCTTAATTCAACGAACGGCTCAGCTCGTCAGCTCGTCATTAAATTAGCTTATGCTGAGTAAATGTTAATTTTGCTAGAAATCGCAACTCAAGAAACCACCATTATCTATATCAAAAATAATAACTTTATCACAGCTAACTATTCCCAAAACCCCAAAATTAACGGCAAACCTAAAATAATTATTAAACCCTACTTCCCAAATAAATGTGTGTGAAGCTACCCTACTGTTCCCCAGTAAACTCGTTAAACTGAAAGAGCATAAATCCCTTACCAAATTCAGCTCTTTTGACTGCGAATCCCTAACCTATGTAACGAAAGTTCAGTGGGCTAAACTGAGAATGGCAAAGCTATGGGCCCGTGTTGGATGTCTCCCCCCACTGCGCCCGCAGGCTAGGATACAGTGAGTAAGACGCCCTATTGTGTTTATAAGATTTATATATAAATATATTTAACAAGACCGTTCCTCAAATACTGAACAATTTCGACAAGCGAGGTATACACCTCTATGCTGAGACCCCATATTGGCAGCTATGTCTACGTTGTCAGCTGGGCATTGAAGGAACGTAAGGGATTTGATTCGTCTCCATGTAGGTAAAAGGTAGACGCCAGACCACCCTTAGATCTGGTAACTAAAGACTCTGAACCCTGCTCGTTGGCACCGTTAGGCGAGCAAGACTCCTCAGGCAAACTGAAGCCTGGACAAGATTCTGGTCTTTTGAAATACTTGAAATAGCACAAATCCCCATAAAATATTAGTTACATTTGTCTAAGAATGATTCCTCATCATGAAGAGTAACTCCTCATAACGACGAACCACCCCTAGGACAGCAATTTCACCCACCAAATATTTACTGTTACGTAGACCAGAGATCTTGACAGTCTGAGTGACGAATTCTAAATGATTTTAATATTTTTTTTTTTTTTTTTTTTTTTTGACCTGACTGTGGCTTTATAGGCCGAGCCCATTAAAGCGATAGGAATACGCGGTGGGAGAGTTGCCTGGGGAAAATCCAGGGGAAAACCTCCGACACGACCGCGTGGGCGGTTTAAACACTGGAATACTCTAAGAGTTTGCGCTCCAGTGAGATTGGTTGAACGGTTTCAACCAAATCTGGGGTGTGAGTGGAATCGAGCTACTGGGAGTTTTGTCGCTGGTTCACTAAACCTAGCCTAGCTGAGAAGAGTCCAGCAAGAAACTCAGCTAGGCCCGACCTGCGTCGGACTGACTCTACCCGGTATGCGGCGGTACCGGGACGAATAGGGACTATATGTGTCTGTGTTGTCGCGATCGCGCGGTGGACGTCCCCGCCGGCGGGAAAGCCTAAGTGTACGCGTCGTGTCTGAGTTGGACGCCGTAAGCGCAGCGTTCCACCTTTCAATGGACGCTGTGATTACGTCGTCCGGGTCCGTGAGTGTGTGCCTAGGACGCCGGACCGTGCGGCCCCTAATCAGTGATCGCCGAGTTACGACAGAGGGGGGAGGGATGGGAACGTAGTCGACAGCCTTCCTAACTAACGGATTCCTATGATGGGGAGCGTTGTCAAAATAACGCCTGGCAGTCTGCTTAAAGAAACCATACATGGTGCTAATCCCCATGTCGTGGTGCAGGCTGAGGTTCGACTGGTACCACGGGGCACCAGTCGCCCTACGGAGAAAACGATTTTGAATGACCTGAAGCGGCTTGAGCGATGTCATAGGCACGTGAGCAAAAGCTACACTTGCATAAGACATGATTGGACGAACACAAGTTTTGTAAAGTGTCAGCTTATTTCTAAGTGACATTTTACTAAACTTGTTGATCATCGGCCCAAGCCTTCCTAGCACGAACAACGCACGGTTGCGTACCCTACGGATGTGGCTGCGGAAAGTCAGTTTCCTGTCGAGGGTCACTCCAAGATATTTGACCTCGTTGGCCCAGGGGATAGGCCGGTCAAACATTTGGATCGGAGCCACCCGCCTTTCTGTGCTAACGCAGTCAGAAGGGTGGAAGACTATTGCAGTGCTTTTCTCCGGATTGACTTCGATACGCCAAAGATTAAACCAACGACCGAGGTCGGTGATTGCCTCCTGGAGATATCGCCGGATAAAAGCGTACTTACAATGAGTCGTAAAAGCGCGGTGTCGTCCGCGAACAACCCCAGATGCACTTTAGGGTGCCTGGGAATGTCATTCGTGAATAACGAGTACAGAGTGGGAGAGAGCACGGAGCCTTGCGGGACTCCGGCTCGGATGGGGTGTGGGTCCGAGTACGTTCCCTCTAGTCTGTAACGAAAGCTTCGATCCCTGAGAAAATCTCGTATTGTGAGTACGAGTCTGTCCGGGATGCCGAGCAGATATAACTTGTATATCAACCCGTTATGCCAGACTTTGTCGAAGGCTTTCGCCACGTCGAGAAAGATCGCACCGGTCTTGAGCCCCTGGAAACGAGAGAAACCGTCCAGCACGTGCTCCGTGACGCGGTGCACTTGTTGGACACACGAGTGCCCGGATCTAAAGCCGAACTGCTCGTCGATGATGACGTTATTCTCAGCCGTAAATCTGAGAATTCTAGTGAGTAGGATCCGCTCATATAGCTTTCCAAGGGAGCTAAGCAAGCTGATCGGCCTGTAAGAGGCAGGCGAAGTCCGGGGTTTGCCGGGCTTCGCTATCCCTATGACCGATGCACCTTTCCACGCGGCTGGGAAGTGAGCATTGGTCAGCGCGGCATTGAAGATGCCAACCAAAATGAGGAGGAGGGTTTCGGGGAGAAGTTTCAGGATACGATTGGATACACCATCCGCACCCGGAGCCTTCCTAACACGAAGACGCCTGACGAGGTCACTGACTTCCTTAACCGACACCGGTAAAACGGGTGAAGTTACGGGGAGACGCGATCTCCTGTCCACCTCGGAATCGACCCATCTAATATGGGCTTCGTCGGTGTGCAGGAGACTAGGCGAACATTGGGACTCTAAGCTACTCGCAAGGCATTCGGCTTTCTCACTATCCTCGAACGCAGGGGTAGGGTGATCCGGACGATCCAAGGGGGGTATAGTCCAACAGGTGTCTGATTTGAGAGATCTCGCTAGTTTCCAGTAAGCCAGATGACTAGGCGCGATCTCACCCATCAGATCCCTGAACGAGTTCTCCCGAAACTCGGCAATTCTCTGTTTGGACTCGTTGCACAAGTCCCTCAGGATTTGACGGTTTTCGGCAGAAGGGTGATTAGAGTAGGTCCTGATGGCACGATTTTTCCTAGTCACTAACTCTCTCAATTCCCTAGGTAGGGGTCGGTTTTGGATATCCTCCGCCGATACCTCCCTTGAGGCCTCACTTCGAACAGTGTTGAGGTAGTTAGTGAAAGAATCGATCGCTTGGTCGGTCTGTTCAGTAGTGGTTATATTGTCGGGGATGTCTCTAAGCAGGGGAGGGTCTGTCTGTAGGAGACCTGATTGTACCTTGTTCCAGTCCACGAGTGTTCTGGTACGAGGTGTACTATTAGGGTGAGGTCCTAGTCTCAAAAGGACTGGCCTATGGTCCGAGTCGAGTTCGTGTATCACTTCTATAGAACGCAGAGTTAACGCTACGTTCTTTAGAAGTGCTATGTCGAGTATGTCAGGTCGGTGCTCTACGTTATGAGGGAAATGGGTCGGTTCTAGGGGAGCGAGGAGATCGAAAGGGAGGCTGTCGATCAAAAGGTGATGAAGCCGATTGCCGTTGGGATTGGTTGCAGTGCAACCCCAGTTAATGTGCTTACTGTTTAGGTCCCCGGCCACGATGACCGAAGGACCTAGGGAGGCTAGCGAGTCGAGGTCGGTCTTAAGTAAGTCACGTTGAGGTGAAAGGTACGTTGACGCAATCGATATCGGGGGGTGGCCCTCCATCGATATGCGGCAAACTGACACTTCCATATTTGTCAGGGGTGGGGGTGATTTTAATACAAATTCGAGCCCCTTTTATACCCAAAATTTACAGAGACTCTTACGTCCTTTCGTCTACTCCAGCTATGGTAGAATTTCGAAATTTGAATTGGAATAATTGGAGTTCTAAATTTAAACTACAGCAGGTAGAATCGTCATTATGACCTCTTTTTGATTACGTTAAAGGCTTTTCCAACCATTGAAGTACTAGGGTCCCATAGCTCTCAGCTAGTGGAGTTCAAAATTTAAACTAGAACGGTTCTGTCTTGACCTATTTTGATCTTATTGAAGACTTTCCAACCATTGCAGTAATAGGGTTCCATAACTCTCAGCTAGTATGATTCGAAATTTAAACCTAAAATATTCCTGTCTCGACCTATTTGGTTATATCGAAGACATTTCCAACCATAGAAGTACTAGGATTACATAAGTCTCAACTAGTGTAATTCGAAATTTAAACTAGGTTATTTTAACAAGTAGTTTGAACCATCGACAAGATCTCCAGGGACTTTTCTAACCGTTAAAGTACTAGGATTACATAACTCTTCTACTGGTAGAGTTCAAGTTTTGATATTAATCCAAAGTTTGTTAAACCTTTCGTGAATTCTGTGTTCCATGGAAGAATGTCTATGATTTTATTTAATTCTTACGTTTGACATTCGCTAGTACTTTCAAAACTACTTTATTTTCACGAAGTTTAAAATAACTAATAACTTATTTTACGTTCCGTTATGCGTATAGTCTAATTGCGTTCCGTTACAACGGGTTTCCTCTATGTAGATGTGGTCCTTTATCCATGCCGCCACAGCCGCTTGGAGTGTTATCAAAGGCCATTTCAATCAAGGATACAAAAAAGAAATATCAAGTATTAGAGACAGACAGAATAATAAGACACATGATTCCCTTAAAATTGCTGAAGAATTTAACGATTTTTTTATTAACATAAATAATTCACATTAGATAGCACCCCAACGTTACTGCACTAGTACCATAACTAATAATAGACACAGTATTTTTCTGACGCCAACTGATCCGTTTGATATTAACAAAATAATTCATTCCTTAAGAAACACATGCTCGACTGGATATGACAATATACCGACAAAAATCTTAAAAGAAATTTCAATCATACTTTCATTCCATTTATCAAACCTAATAAACATGTCATTCGAGCAAGGCAAGTTCCCAATAGCATTGAAAAAGTCCGTAGTAAAACCAATTTATAAAAAGGTGGTAAACTAAGTACAGCTAATTATAGACCCATAACATTAATACCAGTCATTTCTAAAATATATGAACGAGCCATGTTGGAATCATTTTTAAACAAAAAAATATTTTGAAAGAAGAGCAGTATGGTTTCAGGAAAAGAAAATCAACATCACTAGCCAACTTCTATCTCAATAACAAAATTGCCGATTGCATTGACAAAGGTATTCCGGTAGGCGTGTTATTTCTCGATTTATTTTCGATTGGAATGTATGGACTGAGCTCGTGTTCAGCTCTTTTCCTTCAGTCCCTGCCTTACGAATGTCATCGCCCCACCTAGTCACAGGGTGCCCTACACTTAATTTGCCAAATGCCGATACGCGCTCTCCACTTGAGAACCAGTCTGTCACAACGACCATCGGTTCTGCGAAATATGTGACCTGCCCACTGCCACTTATGTGATTTGCTAATTGATTTTTTTTTAGCCATGTCGGTAACTTTGGGTAAGTTATTATGACAGTTTAAACATGAGTGACATGACAAAGCTACACCGTACAAACGTCCCTTTGCGAGACCGACGCTATATTTCCAATGAGTGCCTAGTGCAACGGCAAATTGATTGCAGAATTTATAAGTACTCTGAAATTGCTATTCGAATTTGTAAACTCTATTGTTTAGAATTAATGCAGGTCGTTGCGCGTAAACCATTGAATAGAGGCAGCAAAGCAAAACAGGCACAGATAATGATACTTTTGTATACAGGGTGTAACAAACATAGTGACGATCCGTTATTGCTTTCGCCAAATAAGGCTTAAAACCGATCGCCTCCAGTTTTGTTAAAAACTGTATGTGTGTTACAAGCTGTATATTACTAAATATTTGTAGCAGTGTAAGAAATCCCTCGTAGGGATAAGATCGCCTTTGTACTTTAATCTTATATGTGTTTAACTTGTTATTGTGTACAAAAAAGTGTACCATTCAATTCGTGTGACATTCACACGTATGGCCTACGCTATCTGGCGTGGCGTGGGTGCACGGAGCGGGCGCACGCCTGCGGGTACTCGCTCTATGTAACCCACCGCGGGTCAGTCAGCCCCGCTCATACATTTTTTTCGATAGACGTGCGCCCGCGCCGTGTAATCCGCGCCAGCTAGCGTAGGCCCTTAGACATCTGCTTTACACAAGAGCGTCATTATATGAACACAAGATAACAACGAAGAAGCTTCTAATAGATGGCGCTGATGTATTGTGAGAAACTAATTACACCAGGGTAATTATTTTAGGACTGTTTCATGGCACGATCCCTTTAGTATTCAGAAATAAATTTCAGTCTAAATGTTTTTGTTAAGTACCAGCATTAATCCCTTGTTCGTAATCATCAACTACTTCTTGATAGGGTTCCATCGAGCTTAAACTATGAACAATAAAAATCATGAATAGTAATCAACTCTCCTTCCATACCTACTATAACTTAAACTAAGGATTGTGAAAAATAATGTAGTTAGTTAGTTGATGTTGTTAAGAATAGCATTACTTTACACCATTGCCAAAAATAAGTTATTTTTCTTTTAAAACTCTCAGATCATACAGCCCAAATTTTAAAATGCCCGGTCAAAAAAACATGTGTTCTTGCGCACTGGTATAAGAAATAGAGAGACTTGAGTCAGGAAAACATTATCAAATTTAGAGACCGCTTACAGGAACTAAAATTTAATGGAGTCTATATGGCGAACAATGCAAGTGAAGCCTATGATAATTTTGCGGATCAGTTTGAACTATTGTATAATTTATGCTTTCCTATCAAAAAGGTAAAAATTTCGCCTGTGCTCAAACCAAAATGGATTTCCAACGGAATAAAAAAATGTTGTAAACGAAAACGTGATTTGCTTTGGAAATATAGATTTTCTACAGAAGATAAACTAAAAAATAAAGCAAATTTTCTCGATTATTCCAAAAAACTAAAAAAAGTCATAAAACTGACACAAAAAGCTCAAAACGACTACTATATTAAACATTCGAGAAATAAGACAAAAGCATCGTGGAATGTCATCAATAAACACAAATATAAAAAACAGATTGATAACATCACGCGGATACTATCCAATGGCAAATATGTTTCATCCCCTTCAAAAATTGCCCAAGAATTTAATCGCTATTTTATTGACCTAACGCGTTTGAGCGCAGACAAAATTACAAGTAATAATCAAGTTAGACATAGTATAAGTAAATCTGTGATATGTAATATACCTAATTCTATATTTATGAGGCCCACAACTCCCAATGACATTCTAAAAATTGTGAACTCGTTAAAAAATAGCCACAGTACTGGTTATGATGGTATTACCACCAAAGTTGTTAAAGCAGTATCTCATATTATATCACCGTTGATCAGCCATATTGTCAACTTATGCATCGAAAGGGGCGAATTTCCTGACCGGTTAAAAATAGGCATAGTGAAGCCGCTTTACAAAAAAGGTGACAGAGAAGACATGGCCAGCTATAGACCTGTGGCACTTCTTCCTATTTTCTCAAAGGTTATTGAAAAAGTTATTCATAGTTGTATCTACGACTATTTTGACAAAAATAACCTTTTTGCTCAAGAGCAGATGGGATTTCGTAAAGGCAAATCTATCAACATGGCTATTTTTAAATTAATGAATGTAGTTTTAAGGAATGTAGATAATAGAGTCCCAGTTTCAGCCCTATATATGGATATGTCTAAAGCGTTCGATTTTGTTGATCATCGCATACTTCTTGATAAATTATATACGTACGGTGTTAGAGGTAACATACATAACTTGATCAAATCGTATTTAAGTAACCGTAAGCAATTGACTGAAATAAATAAAATATGTTTTCAAACGAAGACTGCAATTACCTATCCATCGAAAATCAGACGAATTAATTATGGCGTACCACAAGGGAGTGTTTTAGGTCCTCTATTATTTATCATTTACATAAATGACCTACCACAAGCCATAGAGTACCCAATAGTCCTTTTTGCAGATGATAGCACCATACTTTTTGCTTCTAAAGATACAGAATCTTATGAGGATGATATCAACGAGACATTAGAAATTGTAATTAACTGGCTTACTAATAATAATTTAAAAATCAATTTAGAGAAGACGAAAATCATGACATTCAAGCAAAGATTAAACAACGCGCACAATTTAAACATATCGTACAAGGGACAGAATATTGACGAAACTGATGTGACAAAATTTTTAGGATTAAGTGTAGATAATAAGTTAACATGGAGAAAGCAAATTGAGATTATATGTAAGAAACTGTATCAATTTTCGTATGTATTATATAATTTAAGGAAAATTGTCAATGAGTCAGTAGTTTTAACAGCCTACCAAGCTTATGTAGCCTCGACACTACGATACGGCATAATCTTTTGGGCCAATTCTGTTGATAGGGAAATAGCTTTTAGAGCACAAAAGAGGTGTATTCGCTCATTATGTGGCATCCAACAATTAGACAGCTGTAAACCCTATTTTCAGAAATTGCGGATACTAACTCTTCCCTGCCTTTATGTGTTTGAGGTTGCAATGTTTGCTAGATCTAATCTTAATTTATTTCAAAGTTTTAGAAGTACGCGCCTTAAATATAAAATAAATGGAACTTTATCAAATACTGCTTTATACCGGAAAAGCATTCTCGGAATGGCCCCAAAAATTTACAATAAGATACCGAAAGATATTGTAGAAGTAGAAACTATGGAAGGCTATAAGCGAAAATTATTTGAGCACCTTGTAAAAAAAGCTTACTACACCATAAATGAATATTTGTTAGACTGTAATTAATGAGCCAGAACACTGATCCTCCATTAATTACTCCTAAAATTTGTATGCCTAACGGCCCACCATAGTGATACTTAAAACTATTGTAAGATCTTTGTGTACTTACCTATGTTGTACAAATAAAGCATTTCATTTCATTTCAAAAGAATGGTTTCCTTTAAGTTAAATTACCCATCTTTGGACCCGGGTATGTCCTAAAACTACGACCAAGACCACCGGAGGATGGGCAGCAGCATCCCTGGAGTGCGGTGGAGATACTGCGATCGCCAACCCGCATGCCAAGCGTGGCGATTATGGCAATTACCCCTCATGACATACACAAACAGGCCACGGCCCCGAGGTTCCGGCGACCCCCGGTACCCTGGTTCTGGTAGCGGCCAGGGTACTAGCGGGGTCAGGGGTGCGAAGAATCTCCGGTTAAGATCCGGCTTCCACCACCGACGACTTCTGGCTCTGGCAACATACAACACACGAACACTGCGGACCGACGAAAAGATAGCGGAACTGGAGGAAGGATTGAGCAAGTTGCGTTGGGATATCGTAGGGTTATCTGAAGTCCGAAGAGAGGGGGAGGACACGATAACCCTGAAGTCCGGCAACTTGCTCTATTTCCGGGAGGGCGACCAACAGTCCCAGGGAGGTGTCGGGTTTATCGTCCACAAATCCCTCGTGAACAACGTGGTGAAGATCGAGAGTGTGTCGGCTAGGGTGGCGTATCTTATACTCAGAGTATCCGAGAGGTACTCGTTGACGGTCATACAGGTGTACGCGCCGACCTCGGCACACTCCGACGACGAGGTGGAGGCTATGTATGACGATATATCAAAGGTCATGCATAGTTCCAAAACCTACTTCACCGTTGTTATGGGGGATTTCAACGCAAAACTGGGCAAGAGAGACGGCGAAGAGCCGAGAGTGGGGCAATTTGGAGTTGGAAGTCGGAACCACCGGGGCCAACTACTGGCTGGTTTCTTGGAGAAGGAGGGACTCTACATGATGAACTCCTTCTTCAAGAAACGCGAGCACAGGAAGTGGACCTGGATGAGTCCCGACGGTGCAACAAAAAACGAGATTGACTTCATCATGTCGACGAAGAGGCATATATTCAATGATGTCTCTGTGATCAATGCGGTTAAAACCGGAAGTGATCATCGTTTAGTAAGAGGCACATTGAATATATGCGTCAAGCTAGAGCGCTCTCGACTGATGAAGTCCACGCTCCGTCCAGCAGCAGTCCAAATCCAAAACCCCGAGAGCTTTCAGCTGGAACTCCAAAACCGTTTCGATTGTCTAGGCGGCGATGTGGACGAATTCAACGACGGGTTTGTGGAAGCTGTCCATAGCATTGGGTCTAAGTTCTTTAAGGCCCAACGAACTCAAAGGATCTCTATCTCCACTCAGAGGCTCATCGAGGAAAGGAATGAGATGATTCTGCAGTCTTCAGCCGATGCGAAATTATACAGGCAGCTCAATAAACAGATCTCTAAGTCCCTTACCCGCGATCTGCGCCAATTCAATACAAATCGGATTGAAGAGGCCATCGAGCAGAATAAGGGCTCTAAAGTTTTCTCAAGAGATCTGTCTATTGGGCAGAGCCAGCTCGCCAGATTAAAAACTGAGGATGGTAGAATCGTTTCGTCCAAACCTGAGCTTCTGAGTGAGATAGAGTGCTTTTATGGACAGCTATACACGTCAACTAGCAGACCCGAAGTTGGTCTGGCGGAAGACCCTAGAGCTAGATTAACCCGGCACTATACCGAAGATATCCCGGACATCAGCCTGTACGAGATTAGAATGGCTCTTAAGCAGCTGAAGAACAACAGGGCACCCGGTGAAGACGGAATTACAGCTGAACTCCTGAAGGCGGGTGGAAAACCGGTCCTTAGGGCCCTTCAGAAGTTGTTCGACTCCGTCTTACTGGAAGGGAAAACTCCAAAGGCATGGAACAGAGGTGTGGTGGTGCTGTTCTTCAAAAAGGGTGACAACTCCTTACTGAAGAACTACCGACCCATCTCACTTCTGAGCCATGTCTATAAGCTGTTTTCAAGAGTCATTACAAACCGTCTCGCACGCAGGCTAGATGACTTCCAGCCTCCCGAACAAGCCGGTTTCCGAAGAGGCTTTAGCACCGTAGACCACATCCATACGCTCCGTCAGGTTATACAGAAGACTGAGGAGTATAACCTGCCCCTCTGTTTAGCGTTCGTGGACTACGAGAAAGCCTTCGATTCGATCGAAACCTGGGCTGTACTACAATCTCTCCAGCGGTGCCAAGTGGACTACCGGTATATCGAAGTGCTGAAAAGTTTGTACAAGAACGCCACTATGTCAGTCCGACTCCAGGACCAGAACTCAAAGCCTATTCCGTTGCAGCGGGGAGTCAGGCAAGGAGATATTATTTCTCCTAAACTGTTCTCCGCTGCACTGGAGGATGTTTTCAAGACTCTGGACTGGAGAAGGCTAGGCATCAACATAAACGGCGACTACCTCACTCACCTTCGGTTTGCTGACGATATAGTAGTCTTGGCTGAGACCATGGAGGATTTAAGTACAATGCTCAATGACCTCAGTAAAGCCTCCGAGCGAGTTGGTCTAAGGATGAACATGGACAAGACGAAGATCATGTCAAATGTCCATGTCGCACCAACTCCCTTAACAATCGGACACTTTACGCTCGAAGTTGTAGACGATTACGTATACCTAGGACAGACTGTCCAGTTAGGTAGGTCCAACTTCGAGAAAGAGGTTAATCGTCGAATCTGACTCGGCTGGGCAGCGTTCGGGAAACTACGGCACATCTTTTCGTCCAATATTCCGCAGTGTCTCAAGACAAAAGTCTTTGACCAGTGTGTGTTGCCAGTGATGACATATGGCACTGAAACGTGGTCGCTTACTATGGGCCTCATAAGAAGGCTCAAAGTCACCCAAAGGGCAATGGAGAGAGCTATGTTGGGAGTTTCTCTGCGTGATCGCATCAGGAATGAGGCCATCCGCAGCAGAACCAAAGTGACCGATATAGCCCTCCGAATCGCTAAACTTAAGTGGCAGTGGGCGGGGCACATAGCACGTAGAACCGATGGCCGTTGGGGCGGAAAGGTTCTCGAGTGGGGACCACGTACCGGAAGGCGTAAAGTGGGCAGGCCCCCCACACGGTGGACTGATGACCTGGTGAAGGTCGCGGGTGTCCGCTGGATGCGGGTGGCGCAGGACCGGTCATTGTGGAAGTCTTTGGGGGAGGCCTATGTCCAGCAGTGGACGTCTTTCGGCTGACATGATGATGATGATGATGACCCATCTTTAAGATTCAAGGTACCTAGTCCCACCCATTGTTGCCATCCTGTATATCACAGCCCTATTCCGGTTGGAATAATTTCTATAGGGGCATAAACACTGAATGTTATTGTTTAGGATGTTCAATGCAGCATTACAGCGCTAGAGCGAAAACAAGGTTATAAATGACCTCAACAAATGCAAATGGGCACAGAAAGCGAATGTTCCCGATACTTTACGGCCGGCCAATGATAATCGTACTGATAGCCGAATAATGAGGAGAATGATACTAAATATATACTGTCTTTTTATTAGGTCTAATCCCCCACCAAATTAATCCAAATTTTAAATAGGCATGGTGGCATATCTTGATTAGGTATACACGTAAAATTTATCCAAGATTCTTAACAATTTTTACAATGCGATCAACTTTACCCATATCAAAAAAACTGCGGTTGCATGCGTCATCAAGAGACAGACCAAACTGAATGAGATACGAGTAGGTAGTTATATATATTTTATTTGACACGAATAATTATCGTCCCATATACATTGGTAAATTCACTTTATTTTATTATTATTATCACGAATTAGATTTCACCCTGTAAACAACATGTGGAATTGGTATTTTTTGATAACTTTGTAATATGCTGGCTGCTAGTTATGTGTGTTGAATAAGGAACGTTCGAATACATAATGAAAGTGCTTTGGAATTGCATACAAGTTGATGGATGGCACAGTGTGAACGACGAGCTGGAAGCGTAAAGGTTAATTTAATAAAAGAAATATATAAACAAGATTCATTTATTTATTTATATTAATTAATTCCCTACCCGTGATCTACATACTTTTTCTACCTACTATGCTGTCCAGGAAGGCTTCAAGGATAGGGAGGCAATGACGGGGGCAAATCTGTGCCCGCTGGTAAAAACATATTTAATAGCGGGCTTGATGGACCTTGGAACAATGTAAGTTTTAGCTACGTATAGGTAACTAATTGCTGATGTCAGAAAGATTCTAAAGGCATAAAATTCATAATAGTCTTGGCGCTGAATACAATTTTATACCTTTTGGCGTCGAGACCCTAGGTCCGTGGGGCCCTCAGAGCATAGAATACTCATACACCTGTGGTGGGGCCCCAGCGCACTAAGCCTCTTCAAAGACATCTCGAAGAGGCTTACTGATGTTACTGGCGACCGTAGAGCTGGCGGTTTCCTCGCTCAAAGAATCAGTTTGGCGATTCAGCGAGGAAACGTCGCCAGCATCTTCGGCAGAATGCCACAGGGCCCATTTTCAGATTTAGTTTAGTTTTAGTTTAACTATAAAATTATTTAAAATTGTAGTTAAATAAGTAAATTACTATAATTTTAAATAATAAAAAAAACAGACAAAATTAATAATAACTGAGACTTGGATCCACAATCTGCGTTCCCCATACCTGTTCCTCCGGCAAGAGTGTGGACCAGCTGGGTCGACATGGTCTCTCTTGCCCTAGAAGCGCCGGCCGTTTATACCGCCACGGCACCATTAATGACTTGGTCCGCCGCTCGCTTGCCACCGTCCGTGTGCCCGCAACTCTGGAGCCAGCGGGTATGGCAAGAGACGATGGTAAGCGTCCCGACGGTGTCACGTTGGTGCCGTGGAAGTTAGGGAGGGCCCTGGTGTGGGACGCCACATGTGTGGACACTTTTGCGCAGTCCTACATTCAGGCGCTCTCAAGCCGGCGCTGCAGCTGACCAGGACCAAGTTCTTAAGCGCCGCAAATACTCATCCTTATTGAGTAATTACGAGTTTGCAACGCTTCGTTAGAGACACTGGGTCCTTGGTCGGCTGACTTGAACCCCTTTATGAGAGCCTTGTCGTCGCGGCTGGTTGACGCTTCGGGTGACCCCAGGTCAGGCGAAAACCTCTCGCAGAGGATTTCCTTCGCCTTTCAAAGAGATAACGCGGCCAGCGTTCTGGGCACCATGCCGCAGGCTGACCTTCTGGACGGGGTGTTCTTTTTATAAATTGGGGTTCCTTTTTTGTTATTGTTAGCGTTTAATTAGGTATATTTTAAGTTATTATTTATTTCGTTTAACTTTACTTTGTTATAGTTTTTTTTTATTGTATTTGCATGTACTTTGTGGACCCGGGTATGTCCTAAAACTACGACCAAGACCACCGGAGGATGGGCAGCAGCATCCCTGGAGTGCGGTGGAGACACTGCGATCGCCAACCCGCATGCCAAGCGTGGCGATTATGGCATTTACCCCCTATGAAAATGACACAAAGGCCACGGCCCCGAGGTTCCGGCGGCCCCCGGTGCCCTGGTTTTGGTAGCGGCCAGGGTACTAGCGGGGCCAGGGGTGCTAAGAATCTCCGGTTAAGATCCGGCTACCACCACCGACGACTTCTGGCCCTGGCAACATACAACACACGAACACTGCGGACCGACGAAAAGATAGCGGAACTGGAGGAAGGATTGAGCAGGTTGCGTTGGGATATCGTAGGGTTATCTGAAGTCCGAAGAGAGGGGGAGGACACGATAACCCTGAAGTCCGGCAACTTGCTCTATTTCCGGGAGGGCGACCAACAGTCCCAGGGAGGTGTCGGGTTTATCGTCCACAAATCCCTCGTGAACAACGTGGTGAAGATCGAGAGTGTGTCGGCTAGGGTGGCGTATCTTATACTCAGAGTATCCGAGAGGTACTCGTTGACGGTCATACAGGTGTACGCGCCGACCTCGGCACACTCCGACGACGAGGTGGAGGCTATGTATGACGATATATCAAAGGTCATGCATAGTTCCAAAACCTACTTCACCGTTGTTATGGGGGATTTCAACGCGAAACTGGGCAAGAGAGACGGTGAAGAGCCGAGAGTGGGGCAATTTGGAGTTGGAAGTCGGAACCACCGGGGCCAACTACTGGCTGGTTTCTTGGAGAAGGAGGGACTCTACATGATGAACTCCTTCTTCAAGAAACGCGAGCACAGGAAGTGGACCTGGATGAGTCCCAACGGTGCAACAAAAAACGAGATTGACTTCATCATGTCAACGAAGAGGCATATATTCAATGATGTATCTGTGATCAATACGGTTAAAACCGGAAGTGATCATCGTCTGGTAAGAGGCACATTGAATATATGCGTCAAGCTAGAGCGCTCTCGACTGATGAAGTCCACGCTCCGTCCAGCAGCAGTCCAAATCCAAAACCCCGAGAGCTTTCAGCTGGAACTCCAAAACCGTTTCGATTGTCTAGGCGGCGATGTGGACGACTTCAACGACGGGTTTGTGGAAGCTGTCCATAGCATTGGGTCTAAGTTCTTTAAGGCCCAACGAACTCAAAGAGCCAAAAGGCTCTCTATCTCCACTCAAAAGCTCATCGAGGAAAGGAATGAGATGATTCTGCAGTCTACAGCCGATGCGAAATTATACAGGCAGCTCAATAAACAGATCTCTAAGTCCCTTACCCGCGATCTGCGCCAATTCAATACAAATCGTATTGAAGAGGCCATCGAGCAGAATAGGGGCTCTAAAGTTTTCTCAAGAGATCTGTCTATTGGGCAGAGCCAGCTCGCCAGATTAAAAACTGAAGATGGTAGAATCGTTTCGTCCAAACCTGAGCTTCTGAGTGAGATAGAGTGCTTTTATGGACAGCTATACACGTCAACTAGCAGACCCGAAGTTGGTCTGGCGGAAGACCCTAGAGCTAGATTAACCCGGCACTATACCGAAGATATCCCGGACATCAGCCTGTACGAGATTAGAATGGCTCTTAAGCAGCTGAGGAACAACAGGGCACCCGGTGAAGACGGAATTACAGCTGAACTCCTGAAGGCGGGTGGAAAACCGGTCCTTAGGGCCCTTCAGAAGTTGTTCGACTCCGTCTTACTGGAAGGGAAAACTCCAAAGGCATGGAACAGAGGTGTGGTGGTGCTGTTCTTCAAAAAGGGTGACAACTCCTTACTGAAGAACTACCGACCCATCTCACTTCTGAGCCATGTCTATAAGCTGTTTTCAAGAGTCATTACGAACCGTCTCGCACGCAGGCTAGATGACTTCCAGCCTCCCGAACAAGCCGGTTTCCGAAGAGGCTTTAGCACCGTAGACCACATCCATACGCTCCGTCAGGTTATACAGAAGACTGAGGAGTATAACCTGCCCCTCTGTTTAGCGTTCGTGGACTACGAGAAAGCCTTCGATTCGATTGAAACGTGGGCTGTACTACAATCTCTCCAACGGTGCCAAGTGGACTACCGGTATATCGAAGTGCTGAAGTGTTTGTACGAGAACGCCACTATGTCAGTCCGACTCCAGGACCAGAACTCAAAGCCTATTCCGTTGCAGCGGGGAGTCAGGCAAGGAGATGTTATTTCTCCTAAACTGTTCTCCGCTGCACTGGAGGATGTTTTCAAGACTCTGGACTGGAGAAGGCTAGGCATCAACATAAACGGCGACTACCTCACTCACCTTCGGTTTGCTGATGATATAGTAGTCTTGGCTGAGACCATGGAGGATTTAAGTACAATGCTCAATGACCTCAGTAAAGCCTCCGAGCGAGTTGGTCTAAGGATGAACATGGACAAGACGAAGATCATGTCAAATGTCCATGTCGCACCAACTCCCTTAACAATCGGACACTTTACGCTCGAAGTTGTAGACGATTACATATACCTAGGACAGACTGTCCAGTTAGGAAGGTCCAACTTCGAGAAAGAGGTTAATCGTCGAATCCGACTCGGCTGGGCAGCGTTCGGGAAGCTACGGCACATCTTTTCGTCCAATATTCCGCAGTGTCTCAAGACAAAAGTTTTTGACCAGTGTGTGTTGCCAGTGATGACATATGGCACTGAAACGTGGTCGCTTACTATGGGCCTCATAAGAAGGCTCAAAGTCACCCAAAGGGCAATGGAGAGAGCTATGTTGGGAGTTTCTCTGCGTGATCGCATCAGGAATGAGGCCATCCGCAGGAGAACCAAAGTGACCGATATAGCCCTCCGAATCGCTAAACTTAAGTGGCAGTGGGCGGGGCACATAGCACGTAGAACCGATGGCCGTTGGGGCGGAAAGGTTCTCGAGTGGCGGCCACGTACCGGAAGGCGTAGCGTGGGCAGGCCCCCCACACGGTGGACTGATGACCTGGTGAAGGTCGCGGGTGTCCGCTGGATGCGGGTGGCGCAGGATCGGTCATTGTGGAAGTCTTTAGGGGAGGCCTATGTCCAGCAGTGGACGTCTTTCGGCTGACATGATGATGATGATGATGATGTACTTTGTACCATAGTCACTGATTATCTAATATAGTTTCAACTGTTGTTGCCATTTGAAAGATTCTTACTTCAGCATAATGTAGTAAGTAGTTATTCATACACAATGAAATTAATTTAAAGTTCAGTTGAACTTCTGCGAGTAATTCCAATATGCTCCTTTATAACTGCATTTCATAATAGCTATATTTGAATTCGGCTGCTATTTGGGACATCACCTTTTGTGTTCAATGGTTGTGAATCCGACTTATTCATTTATACATGAAGCATAGTCAGATTAATCAATGAATATCCGTTAGATTGTGGTTTTCCAATTATCTTTTCAGTGTAGGCAGTGAATTTAGTGTCGTGTTTTTACAAATCCCATTAAAATACCGGTTTTTAAATTGGAAAATATTTTATTTACACCTACTAGCGGTGGCGTAA
Source organism: Notocelia uddmanniana (assembly GCA_905163555.1). Taxonomy (NCBI): domain Eukaryota; kingdom Metazoa; phylum Arthropoda; class Insecta; order Lepidoptera; family Tortricidae; genus Notocelia; species Notocelia uddmanniana. The sequence goes on along the minus strand of LR991061.1, from coordinate 700,892 downwards.
AAAATGCATGGAAATTTGAATTTTTCACGCTTGGTTTTTAGTTGTAAGCTTTTCATACAGTTGTTATTACAGAGATGATATCTTACAGCTCGGTAGTCATGATTCTACGTCGACATGTCGTTAGCGCGTTCTATCTCGACGCCAGCGCCATCTCTTGACGAATTGATTTCCTACAGAATTTTATTGTATATGTTTTACTTTACAAATAATCTATGAAATTAATGTAATGTTTGAAATCAAAACGTGCAAATGCCACTATTTTAGGTTTACCTTGCAACTTAGACTGTAGGGTAAATTTTGGGTTTGTTTTGTCATAAATTATCATGCCAAATCATTGAAACGGTAATAGTACATTACTACAGAGGCCGGGACGAAAGGGGTTGCCGGCCGAAGAATATAGACAGGATTGTTCTGACCCCATATTTCCCGCCGAGGTATGTATAGTACTTTTCTCAAACATGCAATGAAATAAACAACAAAAAAATCAAAGTTTTATTTTTATTACGCATAGTGGCAGAATGTAATGATGCCTGTGTCACAAATTTATGTGGAATGGAAATTAAAAAAGAGGACTTTGCCGGCCTAGGCCTGCAAGATTTGTATGAAATTCCATTAACGACCTCTTGCTTTCTTTGCTTTCTTTTTTAGCTTAAGTTAATTTATAATGTAAATTTATATTATGAAATAAATAAATCTAAATCTAAATCTAAATCTTGTCCTAGCCGCACATGAAACGTCATACTTCGCAGCTTATTATAAAGGAACATAACATCTATATTTCATTGCATGTTTGAGAAAAAGTATATGATTAGCTAAGGACCGGGACGAATGGCGTATAATAGTCAATAGCGAAAGTAGTTTAGTAACTTTCACTACTTTGAAACATATTAAGTAAAAAGTACTAAAATTATCATCTACATTTGCTGTTTACTGTACTCGAAAAGAGGCCTATGCCCAGTAGTGGAAGATTATGGTGATGATAATAATAATAATAATATTTATTTCGTAAAACTGTAACAAGGTATACATGAAACATGTTGAACGATAATAACAGCATTAGTCATGATTGACTGTGTCGCAGTTATTAACGCCCACTCCGGCGAGTGACAGAGCGTTACAGGTATAGGTATAATACAATTATAGATACAATTATACAGAATTATCCTTAATCTTAGATTGAGTTGTAGAATCAACAAACAAGATTAATAAAATCAGTGTGCGCGCGCGTGTGTGTGTGTGTGTGTGTGTGTGTGTGTGTGTGTGTGTGTGTGTGGGTGTGTGTGTGTGTGTGTTTATTATATTTGATGTATTTTATATGAGTTTCAGTTTATAGTTATATTTAGTGTAATCTTATCTTAATCAGATTTTCGACTTCATCGTAATTCAATGTGTCTAGCCACTCCACAAGCTTCAGTTTGCATTCGCGCAGCGTTAGTAGGTTGATATTAAGTTCGTCATTTACTTTATTGTATAGGCTTGAACTAAGATGTATAAAATGACGACTGGTAAGGGCCATTTTGGATTTTACTGTTGGACAAACCCTGTTTCTTCTTCTTCTGTTCTCAGCTTCGAGTGGTACATAGGGAAGAAGAGAGTGTTTACGAGTTATAACACTAATAATAAACAGTTTCCGTACTGAGTTTACCTTCCAGTAGTTATATAGATCCTGTGTTGGGTATCTTATTGGCAAGAATGCCATAACTTTAAGGACACCTCTTTGCGCCCTTTCTAGCTGAAGCATTTTAGTTTTACCCGCGCCACCCCAGACTGTGATACAGTAGCCTATTATCGACTGTGCCAGTGCCAAATACACGGTTTTCAAAATTGTGTAGTCAGCAACCGACCTAAGCTTACGGAACACATAGATAAGTTTCCGGATTCGGACTTTCACAGACTCAATTTGCTCATTCCAAGACAAGACACTATCTAGAATGACCCCTAAATATTTTATGTTATTGACTCGGTAAATTGGTAGACAATTACATGAACTAGTAGTGGAATCTTCACATGTATGAGGTCTGAGTGTGAAAGACGCATCCGGTTGCGAAGAAAGTTTGGGTGAGAATGTTATAAATTTTGTTTTTTCAAGGTTTAAAGTTAGGAGGTTTTTTGAAAGCCACTTCATTACTAGACTAAGTGCGGTTTCTGCAAGGACCAGAGTGTCTTCCCAAGTGCGACCATGAACAAGTAAGGCAGTATCGTCAGCGTAAGTAATAATTCGACAGCTAGTCAAAGGCAGCAGGCAAAGGTCGTTGATATAGATCAAGAACAGGGTAGGTCCAAGAACACTACCCTGAGGAACTCCGTATGTAATTTCCTTTTCCCGGCTCACAGTGTCACCGATTGTTACAAACTGAGATCGGTTTGTTAAGTAGCTTTCAAACACATTATACACTGTACCACGTATACCAATATTTTCTAGTTTTTTGAGGAGGATGGGAACAGAGACAGTGTCAAATGCTTTAGATAGGTCAAGGAACACGCAGAGAGATTTCAAATTATTATTTAAATTTTGATTTATTGACCCGGTTAGTTCAAGAACGGCATCCTCTGTGGATTTACCCGACCGAAACCCAAATTGGTTTTTAGCGATAAAATCAATGGAATTCAAATATGATACTAAGCGGCTATTCAGAATTTTTTCAAATATTTTTGAGAGAGAGGTCAAGACCGAGATTGGCCTGTAATTATTGACACTATCTCTGTTTCCACTCTTATAAATTGGGTGCACTAAAGCCTTTTTAAAAACCTCTGGGAAAACACCTGAGGATATGCATGTATTGAAAACATAGTTTAAAACCGGTATCAAGACCTGCCGGGCAGATTTTATTAGAGATGTTGAGACATTATCCCAGCCTGTCGCACAATTAATCTTGAGGTTCAGGATAATAGCTTCAATCTCTTTACAGTCCGTGTTTAGTAGGATCATAGAGCCTGAAGGCGCAAAGCATTCTGGAAGGTGAACATTGTGGTGGTCAGTGTGGGCGACGTTAGTTAAAGCTTTAGATGCTAAGTTTTCTCCTATGCTGGCAAAAAAATCATTGATTTGGTTGACTGCAGTAATCGGGTCTGAATACGATGTTAATAATTCGCTATTTGACTGCTTCTTATTATTTAAATTGGATATTTTTTTAATAGTTTTCCAAGTTTCCTTAGGGTTATTTTTATATTTATTAAATTCAGCTTGCTCAAACGCACGTTTAACTTTCTTTAATAGATTGTCACAAAAACGCTTGTACCTTTTGTATGTGATAGAAAAAACTTCGTTGTTGGGGTGTCGTTTAGCTTTTCCAAATAGCTTATCTCTATTGCGGATACATCGAAGCAGACCCGGAGTGATCCAGGGTTTAAGTATTCTTTTCCTACTAGGAATGTTAACGACTTTGGTATGTTTTAGAACAACTTTAGACATAGTGCTTACCAATTCACTAGCTGCCATAAGGGCGTTTGTATTGTTCAGAATGGAGGAAAAGTCGGTTGCCTCCAGCTCAGAGACACAGCCATGCATGTCAAGTCGCTTACATATATGATTTGCAAGGGAGTCTTTTTCTTGTTTACTGTCACAGCAGAGGATTACAGGTGCGTGGTCAGTAAATAGTGAGTCGAGTACTAGTGTTACTGATGGTTTATCAGTTTTCAGTATGACATGATCCAAGCAATTTGAGAGCCTGGTAGGGAAAACATGAGCCGGAAGCAAACCGTGAGACGCTAAAAAGTTTAAATAAACATCAGAATTGGGATCTGGGCTTTCTGCTATGATGTTGATATTGATGTCACCAATTATTGCAAGTGTTTTATATGTACGTAGGGCGTAAAGGATTTGCTCCAGCGAGTTTAGGAACTTATCAATATTTTTACAGGAGGGAGATCGGTATATAGCTAAGACAGCAACACTAGAAGATACTTTAATAATTAGACAGTTAGCGTCGTCGATAGGGGGTTCTTCTATTTTTACTGCACTGCTATCTTTTGAGAAAACTACGACGCCATCGTTTTGACTAGAATGCTTGCTCGAGTACGAATTATATCCATGCAGCGTAGGTATAAATGGGCCTTTACTAAGCCAACATTCACTTAGTATTATTAGATCCATAGATAAATTAAGTCTTTCCAGTATCAATTCAAGGTTATTAAAGTTTGTGCCGTTACCGATGCTTCTTATATTTACATGAAATATTTTGAAGGAGTATGCTCCCTTTATGTGAGTTTGACAATATTCAGGAGAGCATATAAAAGAGTTAGATACAGATATATCCTGTAGCTCATTATCAATCTGGCGGATATTATCCATGATTAAGAAAAGGAGCAAACATAGTATTGTAGAGACGAATGCGCGAAAAGTTACAATGAGCTTTGGCCAATTTTGATGTAGACGTACTATTAATCAGTATTAGGATAAGATGTAAATGACGTAGTGTGTGTGTGATGTTAGAATCAGGGGTAGACGATTTGTGTGTGTGATAAGTAGTTATTGTTATGTATATATGTGTGTGTGTATATATACTTAAAGAGTGTAATAAGTATGAGTATGTAACAATGCACTCGTAGGAGGAATAGATAACAGTTAGGTTAGCACAGTAAAATCCACTATATAGTCAATCTTCTTTAGCCAGCTTGTCCAAATCCGACTGCTCATAAATGGGGGTCAGGGCTGCTCCATCTTTTTCGCGAATATATATCTTGCCATTTATTACCCAGCAGTATTTGTAACCATTACTACTTGCGAAGACGCGAGCAAGATAGAATAGCCTTTTCTTCTTCGGATGATATGATGACGATAATATATTTTTTTTTCACAGCAACTATCCTTACAGATAGTATTAGCATTGCTATACAACGTGGCAACGCGGCCAGCCTCCTGGGCATCTTACCGCCTGGCGCCGATTTGGCTCAAGTTTTTTATTTATAGTATTACTGTTTTTTTTTTTATTTATCTAGCCTTAGTTTTGTTTTTTTAAATATTTCTTTCGTTATTACTATTCTTGTAAATACTGTAAATAAAAGTCATTTGGAAGTCCTTACAGATTTATCCAATTCGATAGTTCCATAACCGTAATAAAAATAACCACCACCACCACCATATCAGCCCTAGGACGTCCACTGCTGGACATAGGCCTCCCCAAATTTCATGGGGGGTAAATGCCATAATCGCCACGCATGGCATGCGGGTTGGCGATCGCAGTATCTCCACCGCACTCTAGGAATGCTGCTGCCCATTCCCCGGTGGTCTTGGTCGTAGTTTTAGGACATACCCGGGTCCAGGAATGATGCTGCCCATTCCCCGGTGCAATAAAAATAACCGTATGACATTTATTTTCGAACCGTGAGATCTTCGAGAAAATAAGTACAGTTTTGCCAGTTTTAGTTACACTTTTAGCACCACCCAGGGATCACGTGTAGGGTAACGGTGGGTACTCCCTACGGACGTGGTGCAACTTTGACCCCCCCTTTGTCAAGTGAGTGGGCAACTTGACTTTTAGATGTTCTTAAGCCACCCCAAGGCCTCTAACTTGACTTAACGAATGCTGTCACCATAATAATAATAACTAGCCTAATTAATCCAAAGAACACGCATAGTTACTATAATATATAGTATGACAGCTGAAAGTTAATCTTCTACCACGCATTTATCCTCTGCACCTAAAACAGGCAGCGTGTCCCATAGGATCTCTCCACTTGTATGCGGACTCCAATATATCAATGAGCTGCTCGCATCAGCACCTGACTGTGATATTTTTGCAAGTAGTTGGACGGTTATATGTGCAGAGTGCACGAAGTTCTGTGAGGCGATGGATAAGCGACCGTCTTCTGTAATATTTTAACTTAATGGTTTTTATATTTTTAAACTGTAGCTTGGATTCATTGTATAAAGAAAGTGTTTCTTTTATGAATTTCGCAGTGTCTTAAGCTTAATCTGACATTTTACATTTTTTTCTATTTTTACTTGTTTTTTTTTCTTCTTTATTATCTGTTAACGATTTCATAGCTGGTCATTGTCATTTTTTTCTATTTGGTTATTTAATTCTTATATTGACATTCATGTGTAATTTTAGTGACCATAAAATTCAATGACATGCTATAGAATCATATTATTGTACGCCATTTATGGAATATTGTGACGAACCACTGAACTTTCGTTATCTTTACGACCACTCACTTTCAGACAATAAACTATTTGTATTTGTATTAAATACCGTAAAACTGTGTATTTTTTTAAATAAATAAATGACTAAGGATGTTGTTACTTGCAGTAGTGATAGAATCACAGCATTGGCTACAATGGGTAAAGTGTCAACATTGCCTAAAGTGCCTTCTCCACGCAAGTCAAAACCAAAAATGAGCTGAAGATTACCACGCTATACTATATTTGGCACCCAACATGGGACACATAATCGTTACTTTTAATGTTGTTGTTACGTGTCTAGTCGTAATAACATTATGTGATAATCATTATAAGCTTATAAGCACATCACAAGTAAATAAAGAAGGAAAAGTAATTCATACCTTTGATTATCTTCGCAAATGTATCTCGGTTTTCTCATGATGTTTCTTAGGCAAAAATGGGAGACAAATACAGAATCATATTCTGTACTTAATCCGAGAAACTCATTAGTACGATTCAAATGTTCCATATCCGGAACGTACTACTGTATATTTAGATTATATTGGAAATGTGTTGTTTGTGCACTGTCACTTCTAATATGGTGAGAGAGGTAGAGGGGTGTGTACCATTTTTAAGGTTGATTTAATATCATTTTCTACACTAAAAAGCAGGTGACCTAGCAAGAATGGGATCTACAGGCTATTTTATCGGTCAAGCACCGTTTGTGGGACTCTCGCAGAGAACCATAACATCGGCCTTGAAAGATTACACCAAAGCCAAACACGAACAGGAGTGGAGGAATGAGACGGGTTTAAGGCACTCAAAGCTCTTCATGGACGGAGTGGTCCCCGAGCTGCACCAAGAAGCTTAAGAAATTCAGCAAAAAGCAGCTCAATTAAAACTGGGTTGTTAATAGGTCACTTCAGGGTCAAGGGACTCTTGGCCAAGATGGGACTATCAGACAAGATGGGTTATAGGATGTGTGGCGAGGATGACGAGACATTGGAACACTTGCTGTGTGAATGTTACGCCCTTGTCAGACAAAGAACGAATGCCTTTGGCAATGGTTACCCAGGACCAAAGCAATTCAGAGTACTCCCACTGAGTTTATGTGTATTGATTTTTTTTCCATCATCCGGTTACATGTATGGGGTGCCCCCCCTTAATTAATATTTCTTCGTGATTTCACATCACTTTACTATAGCGGCTCATAGAATACACCTTCGTACCAAATTTCATAATTGTAGTACTTACACTTTCCGAGTAAATGCTGATTGACTTTGCTGATTGCCTTGTGAGTTACGGACGGACAGATATGACGAATCTTTAAGGATTCCGTTTTTGCCATTTTGGCTATGGAACCCTAATAGAAAATGGCACGGAGGTAGTCGTGGTTGTTGTAGGCACGAAGATAGGCATCGTGGCGACGTTGTGAGTTTCCACTGTATGCATTGCTTGATTCCTTGTTTCTTTATTACTAGTATTATAAAATCTGTGTTACTACGCACTGCAGTTTCTATATTTAACATATTTAGATTGATTGAATATAAAGGAGTAAATGTGAAGGTTTTTTTTATTTTTTATTGTTAATGGGATTACGTTTGACCTTAGTCTAACCTGATGGAAAGTTAAGACAAAGTCTAAGATGGAACACGCTCCCCCAGAAGATGCCTATTCACTCTTACCTTGAACACATCGAGGTCATATGCTTCTCGAAATACAGACGCCGGAAGAGAATTCCAGACTGAAGCAGTGCGAATCAGAAATGATTTGTTAAACCGCGAGGTGCGGCATGGAGGGAATTCGACTACATGTGGGTGAAATCCCATACTGTGGGTAAGTAAAAGCGAATGGCAATCCGTGGTTTCCGAAGAAGTTGGGATGCAGTGAAAGATTTTTCATAAATTATCATACTCGAGACTTGACTAATATTCAGCTGATGTGTTCAGTGATTCCAATCAATTTACTTTTTACGACCCCATTGTAATTATAATCAGTTGGTGGCGTTCGAATAATCCTTGGATCGCCAAAAACTTTGGCAGATAATTGGGTTTACAAAGGGACAGGTTCAACATATGGTATTTCTGTGCAAACGAGATATTTTTAATTAAACTATGTAAATAAAGCAATTTTGTTTCGTAAGTGTCGATACTATAAGGCTTGGGCTTCGAAAGTCATCAATTTAAAAATAAATTAGTTCTGTCATCATTCAATAGACTTTCGTCAGACCTAAAGGAGGATTTACTGGTTCAGTTTATTCGCATATTTTTCGTATATAACTTTGGCTTGCAGTTGTAGTTTATTGGTTTATAGGTAGATATAATAATATATTACTTTATATTTATACATATATCCTTTTTATAAAGGTTGAACTTACTGTAAAACGTGGTATACAGATATCGTTATGAATATTACTTAACTTATATTTTCTTGGTTGATTTAAACTTGCCTTTATTTCAGTTGTCGCCTGTTACAACTTTTGCTTCCGTCCTTGTCCGCGAATTCCTAATTTATTTTGGTTTGGAAACTGTAAGCGGAACACTTTTAATGTAGTGTATCTTTAAATGATTTAAGGTTCCTGATACGTTTCAAAACAAACCCCGAACACTATTACGTACCTAAACATTTTTGAATCTACCTCACCTACATTATTGAGGAGGCCGAGAAAAGATACCAAGCACCGCTAAAGGTTCCGTTCATTACTAATTCATCGACTTTAAATAGAATCGAAAACGTGCCAAGTTGGCCGTAACCGCTCCGATGCGAGTCTCGCGAAACGTCATGCAATATTAATATTGGAGGAGTATTCTGTTCTTCAAGGATCAAGGCAGAGTCAGAAGTTAAATACCTAGTTATTGAATTGGACACCTTTTCATTAAGGAAAGAGATATAAGAATTACTGGTAAAAACGCTTAAAACGCGTTAAAATGCAGGTTTGGAGGTAATATCAAGTCGTGAGTCATAATATTTAGTTTTTGTTATTTTTTTATATATTTTGGGTATTTCTTAATTTTATTCACTTTTTTGTGTTTTAAAGTTAAATAGTTTCTAATATCACCCCAGAAGATTAATAAAATACACGTTAGCTATTTTTGAAGCAAAAAAAAGTACTTTAAGGACTATTTTGGAAATTATTTCTGGCTCGCTCAATAGTGGACCGTTAAATTTTTGCTCCTGTTACAGGGCCCATACTGTATATGGTGAATACTCCGTTTTTAACAGTAATTCTAATGTTAATGACCATGTTAGCTTGAAAAATGATGTGATAGCACATTTTTTGATGGCAAAATAAGAAATATACGGAGACAATAAAAAAAACATACTTTCAGAGTGAGACCTACAGTGAAGTTCTCATGGTTGTTATATGACGGCTGACAATGATGAATGCAGATCTACTGGAGCTTTTAAAGTGACGCAAATGACATGACATGTATTATATCAAGCACCCACACATTCGTACGTCATAAGGCACTACATAGCTGTATCACATCAACTCGTACAACCTTTGGACATAGAGCGCTCGTGGCCCAGCGGCACCCGCCTACCGCGTGCGGTATGCGAGGTTAAGCAATGTGGGCGCAGGTCAGTTCTTGGATGGGGCGCGAGATAGGTAACCTCCTCGAGTGTCCGGGCTCTACCAATACCTGTTGATCCGGTTGATCCGCAGGTAAGGGTAGAGTCTTGGCCGGTGCGTCCTGGAGGCACGGCAAGTGATCATTTAGTGGACCCTAAGTGATCACTTGTCGGGCTACCAATAACCTGTCAGGGGGGGAGGAGGGTATCGGACCAAGGACTTCTCCACGGAGAAATCCCCAGGTCCGACGAAGGTGGGCCGCTTCGGCAGCGTAGTGCGGTTCGAGGCACCGACCGTTTGCCTCGTCAAATATAATGGCCCCGTAATCCCGATTAGGCAGAGGGCCGATGATGTCCGGACCGGGGACTGTGAAGACCCCGCTTGCGGTAGGCTTGCAGTCGCGAGGAAGAAAACCTCTATAAAAAATTACACGGCCCACTGGGGGGCCGGCGGCTTCGGCTGCGGAGGGCTGCGGGGTAGGGGCGTTTGTCCTCCCGCTGGGCGCCGGGGTAGGGGCGTTTGTCCTCCCGGTGCCGTGGCGCGGGTGGGACCAGATCACCGTGTGTCGGTGCTGGTCCCTAACCTTCCCGGGGTGTAGGGAGGTCGGTGCGGGAAGGCACACTGGTCATGCTACAGTGTGCCTTTTTTTGGTGAGGGTTCGCCTTAGGGCGATGGTGCCGGTGATGTCGTGGTGAAATGTTCGCGATCCCATGGCATCACCACTCGGGCACGGTGGAGGCAGCATCCCAGAGTTTTAGTGGGTAGGCTGGTCCTCGTTTGGACTGGAGAGTCCCACATAACTAATGCGTAATATCTGACTTGTCCCCGCAGGCCTCATATTACGTATTGGTATGCGTAACGCATTTCTCTGGGTCAAAAAAAAAAAAAAAAAAAAAAAAAAAAAAAAAAAAAAAAAAAAAAAAAAAAAAAAAAAAAGGTCAGTTCTTGGATGGGTGACCGCTTTGAGTGGTTACTAACTGAGCGCTCTCGTGCTTTGGAAGGCACGTTAAGCCGTTGATCCCGGCTGCTGTCTACGACAGCAGTCGTTAAGCCAAGTTAGAGGCCTTCGGGCGGCTTGAGAACTTCTAACAGTCAAGTTGTCCACTCACTTGACAAAGGGGGGTCGAAGTTGCACCACGTCCGTAGGGAGTACCCACCGTTACCCTACACGTGACCCCTGGGTGGTGCTAAAAGTGCAATAAAAACTGGAAACCGTACTTGTCTTCTCGAAGATCTCACGGTTCGTAAATAAATGCCATACGATTAAATAAATAAACCTTTGGACATCTCCAATACCTATGACAATTATTCATCATTAGCATCCTAGCGTTAATTACAGCTAAAGAATGCGCGGATTCAACTACCAAATGTCAACCACGCTCTACTACCATGTTAGAGATCCGGGATCTTGAGACAAACTACCTTACCAGTACGAGTAATTTATTGTGAAAGAAATATAACGCCGAGGTTGAGGAGTTGGTGGCTGAACCCAACATCATTAATAATAATGTTCCTACTCGTAATAAATCGCAACCGAAACCCTCGCGCTACGTTTATCCTTCCTGGTTTACAGCTGATATAATTAGAAATATAAAAAATAAATTCTTTCACTTAAAGAGGTATAAAGAAAAAGGCCTGGAATTCAATAGAGAACTTTTCAAGTTCTACAGGTCACATGTCAAAAAATTAATTGATGATGCGTATAAACAGTATCTCAATCGGATAGAAGGTGACATAGCCAAGGATCCAACCAAGTTCTGGACCTACGTGAAGTCGAAGAGTGAAAGCAGGTGCAGCAGTAAAGAGTACACATATGAAAATAGGACAGTGGTGGGACAAGAGGCGACGGATGCCTTCGCTTCTTATTTCGCCTCTGTGTTTCTGAAAGAAATGCCGAGGTTAGATGCTGAGGAGGGCATGCGCGTTGCAGCCAGCATTAAACCTAGTGACTCGGCGCGGGTCGTGGTTGACAGGGTATCTGAGGCGGAGCTCCGTCGGGCGGTCAAACGGCTGAAAGCCCAGTCCTCGGCCGGCCCTGACGCAATTCCCCCATACCTTGTAAAAGATTGTGTATCTGTGTTAAGGGTTCCTCTGTTGTACATTTTTAATTTGGTTTTACAGGCTGGTCAATATCCGTCACGATGGAAAATATCCAGAGTGACTCCAGTACCCAAAGGGGGAAATACATCTGATGTTACTGAATACAGACCAATTGCAGTCCTCTCTGCATTTGGGAAATTGTTTGAGACCATAATTGAAAGCCGCATAAGCCAACAGATATCAGTGTACCTGAATGACAGTCAGCACGGTTTTAGGCAGGGCCGATCTACTACTACTAACCATATAGTGTATGTTGATTACATCTTATCTCAATTGGACTTAAGGCGCCAAGTCGATTCCGCTTACTTTGATTTCAGGAAAGCATTCGACTTGGTCCACAATGATATTCTTTTGCAAAAGTGTTCGGCCATTGGGTTCACCCCAAAACTATTACAGCTCTTGTGTAGCTATTTGCGCAATCGTAGTCAGTACGTTCAATTAAATGGCTATCAATCTGAGCCATACTACACACGGTCAGGTGTAAGCCAGGGAAGCACATTAGGCCCAACATTATTTCTTATAATGATCAATGATTTACCTGATGCAGTTAGTACAGCTAAATGTCTGCTGTTCGCAGATGACCTTAAGCTCTTTTTGGGTGTAGGTGGCGTGGCAGACTGCGACGCTCTACAACGGGATATTGATAACGTGGCCGAGTGGAGTATTTCAAATCGTCTTTCATTTAATATCAGTAAATGCAAGCAAATCACGTTCTCCAGGGTTCGAGCACCCACTACCGTAGAGTACAAGCTTCTCGGCAGTTTGCTGGAAAGAGTTGAAGAGGTACAAGATCTCGGATTGACCCTGGATACTGGGCTTGACTTCCGGGCGCACATGACGGGAATTTGTAAGCGAGCCAACCGCATGCTTGGGTTTGTCATGCGCATGTCATCCCAGTTCTCGGATACAAGAATTTCGACCATTTTGTATAACGCATATGTCCGGAGTAGGCTGGAGTTCGGTGCCTGCCTCTGGGACCCCCGCGAGGCAAAGTATTCGCTAATGGTTGAGAGGATACAAAGAAAATTCGCAAGGTATCTCTATAAAAAGAAATACGGGTACTATCCATTCCTATATCCCTCTATGTTTGTTTCGGGCATGGTAGGGTTAGAAACGTTGGAGTTGCGGCGTAAGGTGCTTTTATTGGTACATTATTATGACCTATTCCGAAACAAAGTCAATAATACGGCGGTTCTAGACCAGATAGGGTTGTTTGCGCCGACACCTCGGACGCGTGTGTGGGGTGCGAACGGCGAGAGCCAGGGCGGCGCCGGGCCACCGCGGCGCCCGCGCCCACTGTTCAGTAGCGGTGGTGAGGGAGCGCGTACGAGGAGGGCTAACAACGCTCCCACCAATCGAGCACTCTCACTCTTAAATCAGTTGGCTATGAAGACACCTGCCGACGTCTTTCATGACTCGCCAGGTACATTTTACAGGCAGATATGTACATTTATAAATAATAGTCTAAGTATTTAATTGTATTATTGTGTGTTGTTAATGTTGTAATATTTGTGTTAGTATAGTTTCCTTTATTGATATTTGTGTTAGCATAGTTTCCTTTTCATGTAAATGTTTTGTGTATGTAACATGTGAGTGTCTTGGTTTTAATACTGTAAGCTTATATGTACTATATATATATGAATAAATAAATAAATGAATAAATAAAAATCATAGGCGAAATAAAGTCCCACAGACTTTGTGGTTCGGCCACCTACAGAGAATCGGAGAGGATCGCGCCGTTAAAAGAGCATACCTGAGTCAATCGACTGGTCGCCGCCCAGTCGGGCGACCCAGGTATCGCTGGGAAGACACAGTGGAGGCGGATCTGCGTCATCTGCAGGTCAAAGATTGGCAAGCAGTGCAGGATCGGGATAAATGGCGTGCTATCGGTTCAGAGGCCAATACCCGTTATGGGTCACTGAGCCAAGTTAGTCAGTTTAGTTAGTTAGTTACTTAGTCGCGGTGCGGGTCAAAGGCGATTTTGCATTTCTGATCTTTCCGAAACTGTCAACTGTTGATAGTGTCTATTACTGCTTCATATGTCACACACGCAGCCTCCGCTCCGGTATCTCGGCGGTTTTTTGGTTCAATGTCCCCCGGTCCGCGTTCGCTTTACACAAAACCTCCACCACCCCGCAATAATTATATACTAACTATATTATATAGGTTACTCATAATATTATATTGTACGTCCGTGATGGATAAACTGGTGATTCTGAATTGTATTATCAACATCTCTGTACACAGTTATTCAATAAATAAATCTTGTCTTATCTTATCTACAACTGTGCGCCGTATGTGCGTTTCGTACTCGTATTTAAATCTGGCCAGTTTTAAATCATGACTGAAAGTATGATTTATCAAGTACACTTTCTAATAGCTATATTGAATTCAGTACGAGATAGGTACTATAATCTCTGCTACAATTTGTTACTATGTATTTCTAATATCGAATGATGATGACACTAAATTTTTGTGATGTACTACGAAGTATTATTAATATGAAACAAAATTTATTGTAAAACGCTCAGTTGCGTGAGATATTCAGAATACACCTGCAACTTCACACATGCAGGCTCCTGCTGGCCATAAATTTAAAAACACATGTATTATACACCGGTATATCTTATTCTAGCCAAATTCAAGAGCGACATTACGATTCCTGAACCCGCGAAACGTATATATAAAAGTTTACCGCGATATTTCGGAGCAAGGCCAAGTGATGCAAAGATATAGTGACCGTTTTGAGTATTTATGGACAGCTTTGAAAGTTACGGCGAAGCGTTAACGCCAAACAGATATAGTGTTCGTGGGTAGTTGCCTCAAGGTGACATTATATCAACCTTCGTTAAGGCCTTAGTATATATATTTTTTTTTCTTAGGTTTTTAATTATTAAATTAAGTTACAAGATTTAGTTCGCCTGGTCAATCCAATGACAATAATTTTTAAGTTTAACTCATCTGGTCGTGACTCGGGTTCTGGCAGAATATCAGTGCTTCACTCGAAAGAGCGCAGCGTATCACTGAGTCAGAACCCTTTTGTTTTGCTGCAATGCACTCAGTAATTGTATTTTTATTTTTAAGTTTTTGTTATATTTTTATTATGATGCTATGTTTGTTCTATTTTTCTGTTTGTGTTTATTTTTTGTTTACTGTGTTTGTGGCAATCAAATATTTTTTTTATCTATCTATCATATAAGTGCATGTAGTATTGTAGTCACCTTTGGGATGGTTCGGCTAAGTACTGTAAAGGTTGTATAACCACCTGATTTTTCTTTCGAGTATATACATATGGGTGTGTTTCCGGAGGAGAGTAAGGTCGCCAGAGCTCCCACGTATGCGACAAAACATGATGCATTGTGGCCTGTAAGTATGACTTCGGAAGGGAACAAATTATTCACATTCACAAAATTTTGAAATTCCAAATTAAAGGGAAAAAAATTAAAAATTTAATGCTCCGAGCAGGGTTCAATCAGGATTTTTCAATTTTTCCCTTTAATTTGAAATTTTCGTTAGCAGCGTTACTGCTTTAGTACAAAATTAATTCACAAAATTTTGAACAAATCTACTTATTATTAAATGTTATCTTACATATTATGGCAATTGATTATAGTTTTAGGTGCACATATTGATTTGATGGAATTCTGAATTTGACATATGGTGAGATGAATGGGAGCGATCGACTGTTCACCCTGGCCTTACTTCCTCCTGCTGAAAAGGAAATGGTGGCTCAGAATCGAATCCACCAAGTTTGGACTGTAGTATGTCTTGATTCTGGCTGCTCGCTGTGTTGAGTGAGGGGCTATATAACATATGCAATGGTGTAAACAACAGGTGAATGTAATATGCCTAATTTGAAGAATAAATTACTTTTATTTATTTATTTTACTTTATAACGTCTTCAGCTGTTAACACAACTAACCCTCAAGTCAATAAAGGGTCGGCAACGCGCCCGTGATTCTTCTGAAGTTGGAAGCGTTGAAAGGCTACGGCGTCTGGTTACGATCAGACAGGCCGTAAGCTTGTAATAATGTGTTTTAGTTTTTAAGAATATTTAGTATCGATAAGTATTTTAGTCTGTAAGGTATATGTTAATATGGGCCTTTTGTTGCCTGAAGCAAATAAATAAATAAATAGTGCAAGTTAAGCATTGCATTTGGTGCCAGCGACTGGCTTGATTATTCGAACCCATTACCACTAGCTTTTTACGCTGATGATGCCAACTAAACTGTATAACAAAACCAAACATTTTAAAACATAAATCCTTTCACACCATGATCTGTAATTTTTTCATGGAAATATGTATCCTAAAGCGAGTATTGGACGGCGTCATTCATCATGTCTTTGTGACGTCACCACAATTAATGACACATATCCGTCACCCGATAGGTACGCTTAACCTATCGAAAAAACCGTTTTTAAAATGACAGTGTCATGTTTTGTGTTTTTTTGCATACATACTTACGTGATTTAGGTAGTAAATATATAATTTTTGGTATTGCAAGTATTGCTGGACAATTATTTATAATCATTTTTAATATAATAATATTAAGAAAGTTGTAAATTACACTCAGAAACAAAACTTTTTTTTGCAACCAATAAAAAAACATATAATTATTTGTTCTGTGGTAAAATCACTTCTAGAATTCATAAATTATAAGTGTCAAACTACAATTAAAATAACTAAACCTAAAAAGTAAAAAAACCCTATCAACATTTAGTGCCATTAGTGGCCTGTAATAGGAGCAAAAAATTAAACGGTACACTATTGAATTTCCCGCAATTATTTTCAAATGGTTTAAATTGGAAAAGAAAAGTTTTTATTTACTTTTTTTTCGCAAATATAGCTTTTTTGTACTCTTTTACTCTACTGGAGCTGTTTTAATAACTATTTATTAAAACATAAAACACTAAAAATGATTTAAAAAATTTAAAATCCCATAAATATTCTTTTAAACAAAAAAGGCAACAACGATTATGAGTCATAACTAGATGCTACCTTAATATCAGCAGTGACTGCCGCGCTATAATCTCGTGGTTCCAAGATCCATTACTTGGAGGTCATAACTTTAGATCAAAATTTCTCCCAATTGAAAAAGATATATATTTTTTTGGACAGAAGGGCTTACTGCAGATACTCTAAGGAATCAGCTTTTAAATTTTTTGCTCCTACTGCAGGCCACACCTTGTATGTATAGGGTGCTCATCACGCAGGCAGCGTTCCCGCTGTAAATTAATGACAAGTAAATTCTCATCAGCTTAGAAAACGGCCCCCTAATAAAAGCGGCTAGTAAGGCATATGAAAATGTTACCATGACCTTTTTTTTATTAAAAATGGGATTGCTCCTGGCCAGCATCTAGCCGGGGGCAAAGATGAGGCCGACGATGAAACGAGCTCACCCAGAAGATGCCTACTCACTCGTGCCTTAAAAAGGGCCAGGTTATATGAACTCGGAAATACAGACGCCGGCAGAGAATTCCAAACCTTAGAAGTGCGCATTATGAAGGATGATGCAAAGCGCTTAGTTCGAATTAGAGGAATTTCGACCAGGTAAGGATGGTGGTAAGGGCGGTACCAAGTTGAGTTGCTCAATTTCAAATCTATTTTTATTCTTTATACGTTTATACGTTTCTTGTTAACTCTTGCAAGAAAACCAAAAACATCGAAATCTAATCAGAATGCGAAACTTAACTCACAGATTGCCCTGTGATGTGTTGCTCGTACACATTCCACTCGCACAACTGTCACACCCAGTTACCCTCATAAAAAAACCTTTTGACACCCCCTTTTACGAAACGAAGTACCAGGAGCCCATAAGCTGAAAAGAATGATAAAGACTTACATGAAATGAATACCGTCGTGGTAAGTAAGAGATACAAACTAATTTGATCTGTCGGGCTCGAGCCTGAAATATGAATGTGACAAGTCTATTACAGTGCTTTATGGAGCCTGATTTACCTCGTGCGACGTTATGTTAGCCGTGTGATTTGTTTTTTATGTTTACGAAAATATTTTTAAATAGTCGAGGTATGTATTATACTTGTTTTTTTATCAATAAAATATTGTCCATCGTAAAATGTACGGCACGGCCATTTGTTTCTTACATAGAACTTGTGTATGGCCTAGTACTTAAAGATTAAAAGATAATTTATACCAAAACAAATCGACTCCAATTTTATACTTGCTATGCCAGAATTTGTGGTTTCCGTGAGCCAATGCTTGGTTACCTACAGAATATACCGAAATAGAACAAGCAAACATGCAGACGAACTGAGTACCTCCTTCCTTCTATTGAAGTCGGTAAATAAACAGACATAATTTATATTACTCGTAATTAAGTAATACCTAACTGTCGAAACACCTTTAATCATTTATCTATTCATAACAAAGACGACGATGAACGTTAATAACTTTACGGAGACTAATTTCAATCCATCGCTTTGGTTTGCGTCCTCGTAGTTCAAAGCAAAACAACTAAATGTAATTCGATTTGGTAGGTACAAGTCGCTTAGCGATTACTTGAATGACTTTCATTACTATTGCGTATCATTCTGCTGGGATGATATTCAACTTGATACAATTGGAATCAGATTAGTATTTCTCCGAGTCGCGCAGTTTAGCTTAGTTGATAGTGACTCTACTCGTGAAGCTGACGTTGAAATCCCGCTAGGGGCAATTAATTATGTGTGTGATGATTGCGAGGATTATGTTCCTGAGACATGGATATTTTCCTTTTAAGGGCTCCGTACCCAAAGGGTAAAAACGGGACCCTATTACTAAGACTTCGCCGTCCGTCCGTCCGTCTGTCACCAGGCTGTATCGCAAGAACCGTAATAGCTAGACAGTTGACATTTTCACAGATTGTGTATTTCTGTTGCTGATATAACAAAAAATACTAAAAACAAAATAATAATAATAATTAAGGGGGGCTCCCATACAAAAAACGTGATATGTTAGCCCTTTTTCATGGCTACCACTCGCCGTGCAAGATCTCAAGAACCGTAATAGCTAGAACGTTGAAATTTGCACAGATTATGTATTTTTATTGTGGCTACAACAACAAATACTAAAATCTAAATAATAATAATAATTAAGGGGGCTTCCATACAACAGAGTAGTTGCCGCTAAAACAAAAAATACAAAAAAAAAACTCAATAAAACAAGTGTTTAATGGTACCAGCTTTTAGCCTTTTTTCTGGTACGGAACCCTTCGTGCGCGAATCCGACTCGCACTTGGCCGGTTTTTTTAAGCCACTACGGTTAAAAATAAGCATAGGGTCAGCATGTGGTAAGCAGCCACCGTAGCCTATGAACACTTGTGGGGATCGATGTGTTAAATTATTATTTTCAAATTTAACTGATCCGATAACGGTTAACCGATTTTTCCCTTTTTTTTCAGCTATATATTTGAAATACCACAGATTCATTTTACCACAATGTAATTTGTCCACATTTGAACAGCCCGCTATACAATTACATATTTTCACATTGACACTGTACAACACGATACAACACGCTAGCAGGTCAGAATTGCACAACATTACGGTCCAGGTAAGTTCGTTTGTTACCTCGTGTCTCCCAGAGTGAAAAGGAGCCCCGCGCAGCGAGGCTCCGTCAACTCGCTGGAGGGTCAGAATTGCTCATTATTACATTTTTTTCCTGAAGTAGGTTCGTTCGTTACCTTGTGTCCCTCAGAATGGAAAATAAAAGCTTCCGTTGACTCAATGCCCTAGCGGAAGAGAATTGCTCAACATTACAGATTACTTCCTCAAGAAATCAGACATTGTTATCTTTAGAAATATCAGGATCATTATGTTTTAATGTTTATTTGGGCAAACAACGGTACAAATAATACTTAAAATTATAAATAACTATAGCTAATACATCGACCAGCAAAGCTGCCACCACCAAGTGATACATCTAAATATTGACATGAGTTATGAAGGTAACCAAAAACTAAATTCAGAGCTGCCTGAAGACCTAGTGAATATGCAGGAAATGAATAAACTTAAACTACAGGTAAACTTTTAGAAAACATTACATTATCTTATACATCTTAACTATTATATTTTACTTTGCAGAGCAATCTACGTTTATATTGGCTTTCCGACATATGAAACATATCTGCTTCACTAAATTTATCATTATATGTTTTACAAGCTCTGCTGAGGAAAGAATTAGCCTTATATTTCTTATGTGTTAGGGGGACATTGAACAAACAGTTAATACGTCTAGCGTTATTGCGTGGAACCTTGAAACGTATAGCATTTATAAAATAAGGGGAGTCTATTGCATTATTTAAAATTTTATACAAATACATTTGATATCTCAACGTGCGCCGGTCTTCGAGCGAAACGATTTTAGCAAAGTCAAATTGGGAATCAGACTTACTAGCTTTGTAAGTTAAGTATTTTACAAGCTTTTTTGTATCCTCTCTATGGCGTTCATGTATATTTTGTATCGCGGGTTCCATATGATTGATGCGTACTCTAGTACAGGTCTAACTATTGAGTTGAAGAGCATCAATAATGTGTCAGCCTCTTTAAATTCTTTACCTGTCCTTAGGACAAATCCCAGTAAACGGAAGGCACGCTGTGTTATATTGTCAATAGGATTGTTAAACATCAATTTACTGTCCAGATATACACCCAGGTCTTTAACAGTGAAAACTCGTTGCAGACGTTCGTTTCCAAGATGATAATTGTAATTTATTATTTGCTTTTTTCTCGTAAAGGTTATAACATTACATTTCTTGATATTTCGATATAAGTGATTTGTTTGGCAGTAATTATAAAATCGGTTAAGATCGTCTTGCAACTCTTGGCAATTGTTGATGCCTTTTATAACTTTGAAATTTTTTTTGTCATCTGCGTACATTAGACATGATGCATACTGAAATCGCGACACAACATCATTGACGTAAATATTAAATAATAAAGGTCCCAAATGAGATCTTTGGGGCACGCCAGATGAGACAGGAACAAAGCTAGAACAATATCCTTTCAACGCTACAGCCTGGGACCGATCCCTTAAGTAAGAAGTAACCCAGCGCAAAAGGTTTCCGTGGATACCAGCGACCTGTAACTTGTTCAAAAGCAGGTTATGAGATATCTTGTCGAATGCTTTTGAGTAATCGGTGTAGACTACATCCACCTGATAGTCATCATCTATAGCATAGAATATTTTTTCAACGAACTCACAGAGATTAGATTCTATTGACCTTTTGCTTATAAATCCGTGTTGTTCTGTGGCGATGTAGGGTCTCAATATAGGAAATATTTGGCCGTAGATTATTTTTTCAATTAACTTGGGGATAGTATTTAGTTTCGATATAGGCCTGTAATTTTGTATATCATCTTTATCTCCTGATTTAAAAATCGGCATTAAATAAGACTGTTTCCATACTTTCGGCACTACACCGGTCTTTAATGAAGTCATAAATATAGTAGCTATAGGTTTAGATAATTGGCTTCGACAGTTACGCCAGAAAATGGGAGGTATGCCATCAGGGCCAGCTCCTTTCTTTATATCTAGATATTTTAAATATCTACAAACTACATCCGCATCAATATATACACTATCGATACTAATAGAAGTCTCCAAATTAAGAAGAGCTGAAGAGTGGTTGTTTATAAAAGGATCAGCGGTCTCAAAGGCTGATTGACAGTATTTATTAAAAGCACTACATATTTGATCACCATTTGACACATTTTTACCGTCCATGTGCATTGATGCAGGAATACCCGTATTGTCTCTCCTGCTTTTGACAAAACGCCAAAAATACCTACTGTTAGATCTAATTTTTAACTCTGACATAACTAAATAATCTCTGTAGAACTTTTGCTGTGTTATAGTCTGCTAAGCGCCCGTAAGTTTTCCATTATCCTGATATTACAGAATTATAACCCTACACAAAAAATATTTGGTGAATTGTAATCATTAACAGCCTTATTCATAAAAAAACCTTAACAGAGGCTTGATCAGCCTGTTAGTTAGCAAACTGATTAAGCCTGTTTGACGGTTGTTAAGAAGTATGATTTATAAGCGCTTGCTAGCCGTCTGTTAGTTAATCGGTTGCTGATAGGTGGATTAGACACGTTATGTTGGCCATCCTGACAAATCATAGACAAAAACATGGCCACATCGTGAATTAAAAAAAAAGATTGACTGCAGTGACAGCTAATTAGCGGGAAGCTAGGTAACCTCGAAATAGTAGAAATTTTCCTGATCGTTAAGTTTTCAATTATTGAATTTATAAATGAATTCCACCAAAAAAAGGAGTGATAATTGGATATCGGAGGATAAAGTAAGAAAAACAATTCATTTACTTTTGTTTGGTGTCATATGTGAAATGGATCTTTGCTAACCTACCTTTAGTGTTCCTATTGAATCTAAACACTGGACGTCCTTTTCAGATGTTGCTTCAAGAGCTAGTAAGTGAGAGTAAACATAATAGAAGATAAAAATACGGACACAAACACGTACAGCCGCAACGTCGCTGCGTGAGCAGACCTTCTTAAAAGGCAATCAAATTGTTGGAAGTATTATATGGTACAGCTTTTTCCTAATGAGTGTTTATTATAGTTATGAAAGTATTGTTCTTGCAAATGAAACAATACGTATAACAAATTATTTTGCTTTTCGCTTTTAGTTCAATATTATGTGAAACGGCGCGGAACGAAAATAAAATCCGCCGAGAAACGCAAAGTTAGCACGGAATAACGTCAGGTTTTGGGAGCCTCTGCGAGAGGGCCCCACAGATTCCAACCCCTTAAGAGCCTGGTTGCTGCAGAATTCCAGACAGATAGCAACAAGTTTGATTCGGACTCAATAAATCAGGTTGGTATGGTTATACACTCGTACCTATTTTTTACATTTACTTATGTTTCAATGATGTATATGTCCACAAGTTTCAGTTTGAAATACATGGATATAAATATCATGATATACTTCGCTTCAGGGTCGGGGTCAAATTATAATTTATGGTTTGATTGTGTGATGTGTTTGATTGACATAAAAATATTTGATTGACATAGTATCTGAACCTAGTGAACCCGTTGAAGTAAGTTCAAATTGACACCCATGAGCCCTATAGTATGAAGCTCTGTTGCATAAGTATATGATAAATTATTATTAACTAACAACAATCATTTAATATCATGTAAATAAAAATAATCAATAAATCAATATGGTTAGATAATGTGCATGTAATCAAGCCTGAGGTAGGTTGGATGTAAGAGGTAACTTGTATTTGAAAGAGGTTTAGATAAGGTTACTTATCTACAGAGGATGGATGGAAAATATTGAACAAAAAGTAGCAAGTTAGCAGGATCAAATTAAATGTACCCAACCCAAAATGTATGGTTACCATAATAGACATGACATTTAGTTAGTAACTATAACTAATACAGATGACTAATGTGAATGTAACTTAAAAATAAAAGCATGTCACCTCATAAAATATTTTATTTAAACATATTTTATTTTTTCAGATACTGCTTGTACGAACTTCAGCTACTGCCCCTGCAACTGGTGAGGAGTACTGTTCGTCACTATTGAAGCACAGGAAGCTCTACCAGTTGTGCAAGAAGCCACACCACCTCCCATGAAGAGAGAAAAAAGACAATGAAGAGAGGAGAAAGAATCCTGAAATTAAAAGAACAATTACTTTTAGCTTTTAATCAAAATGGAATATTTTAAAAGTAAAAGGAAAGGTAGTTCAATGTGGTTAAAAGTAATTGTTCTGACCCCAGATTATTTTTCTTATTTTTCTTTTTGGATTTTGTATGTCTTCATTTTCTTTTTGGATTTTGTAAACTTTACAAAATAAATGTATTTATATGTCATTAAGTTTTTTTAAATTAAATGTATGTTATTTTTTCTTATAACTTGAGCAACTCCTTGGTAATTAACATTATTAAATCATCAACTTAATGAGGTACTTTGTATAAGTACATCATTAAACATATATAAGAAATACTCATTCGAGTAGTTCACTAGTACATGCCATGAAAAGGGGGTTTACACAAGTTATTTATCATTTTTCTTATTAATGAAATAAAGGTCTTCAGGCGACTTGAGGATTTCTGACGGTAAAGTTGTTCACGCATTTGACAATCCTAATCTCAATAAGGTCTAATTTCCCCCTTGGGTTAGAAGGTCAGACGGCAGTCACTTCCGTAAAAACTAGTGCCTACGTCAATTCTTGGGATTAAGTAACCCTGGGCATCTTTCCGGGTGCAACTGTACTGGGTTATCGCTAGGATTCATGATGATTAATGAAATGTAAACACGTACCTTTTTATCCCTTCTTCACATTGCAACAAGAACGAAAACGGTACGTGTTTCTTTTTCCTTGGCTGTACAGTACAGCCACCAGCATAATTTTGTATACATTATTTCTTGTGTTTTATATACTTTGGTAACAAGCTTCTTACTAAATTATATTATATCTATAAAGTAGTTAGGGTCGATAGGCCGGTTAGCGACCAGCTAATTTGGTGTGCCGGTTTGCGATCACTTGGATAAGTTGATGAACTGATAGGATATTGATTCGTTTTATAAATAGATTCCCATTCAATAACTTAAAAAAATTTATAGAACTCACTGTTTCTGTATGTAGGGTGTGTAAAAATATTCATATCTTTAATAGATAAAAATCTCGTCCTTCAGGTGGTCGCACACTGACGATGGTCGCGTAACCGGCCTAGCGACCCTTGAGGTGTGCAATAAAGAGTATTTGTATGGTACCTATTTATGCCGCTGTATCTACTTACTGTTACATACATGATTGCAATTGACGGCCCTTATTAAGGGTTTCCACCATACCCGACGGGCCATAGTTTTCTTTTGACTCAAGTAATTAAGGCAAGCTCTTGTTGAAACCACCAAGTTCGTGGAAATCGTAATTATTGATAACCTTGTTTATTGGAAGTGGCGATGAATAAAAGCACGAAGATGTGCATTGTTTGCCGTCTTGTTGACTGCTCCTGTCGGAAACGCCCGCAGCGCGTAACAGGTCTCTTCCCTCTCGGCTGCATTAGAAGGGATTTTTATATAATGGGCAGAGTCACGCATCAAAGTGATTCGCCATCAGTGCTCGCACCGAGAGTCCGAGAAGCTCTCAATTCGTCAATAATTTGGGCCGTCCCCTTGTCAAACCAGTACCGGAGCCGAAATTCTACATCGGGCAGATCCCCTATATAGGTACTCTCTATAGGATCTGCCAATTTGTAATACACATTGCGACGCCGCGGTTGTGGTAGTCCATTAACAGCTTCCACATTCCGTATAACCCGGATAACTTACATTGTCACGAAAGTAAAGATAATGATAGACGATCACTTAAGAGTCCGCAGTAAGCTCGGTTCTCCATACAAACGTAGTTTCGCTCTCATTTTCAAACGCCATGCTAGAATAACATGAAACTTTGTATACACAATGGGATCCGGCATAATATAGGTTATAACGGAGAAAAGTTACAGCGATTATTAAGGTTTTCATACAAGACGTAAAAAACTCAAAAACTCGCTGTATTTTTTACCAATACATTTTCTAACAACAGAAACTAATTTCCGACCTAGATATGGCGGCTCCCATTGGATATACAAAGTTTCATGTTATTTCAGCAAGGCGTTTTTAAATGAGATCTAAACTACGTCTGTATGGAGAATCGAGTTCAGCCGAGCGTACTGGGGACTCTTTATAGGTATTTCAATCATAAGATCTACTTTTTATAAAGCGAGAGTATTTTTCCCATAAAGCCGTAACTATGTTAATCATCCTAATTTTATTTAATATACGACTATACGTATCTTCTTAAGTACCCAATTAACAGAATTTATAAAACAACATCCGTACAGAATCCCTTCGACCTTCGTAGAAATTTTCTCATGTGTATGGTTTTTCTCTTGTCGCAATCAGCTGTTCAAATTTGTGGCGGCCATTTTGTGACTTAACAGAGAGATAAAGAAGGGTCTACGGGCCTCTAACTTTCGAACCATTTAGCAGAGCCTTGTTGGACCGATTAGCGTTGACAGAGGATTATGAATCATGTTTTTTAGCATCGGGCCTTCAAGGAGCCTTCAAGGAGCCTCTAACTTTTTATGAATAAGGCTGTAAGATTTTAAGTCAACTGGATATTTAAATTGTGAATATAGGAAATACGTTGCCGAACAAAGGCTGGGTTGATGTATAGTTAATGAAGTCCTGTCATAAAAAAACTGATGTCAAAGGCTTACCTGACAGAAATTGTACAGAGCACATCACAGAGCGGTTTACCCAAGTACACGGTAGATGGCGCTGTTACGTGCGGACCGATTTCTACAACGCGCAAGCGTTTGTTTGCCGTAGTTTTCATAAGGTGTTAGGCTAGTTTTGAAATTGTTGAGATTTTGTGTGGAGATTTTGCGAGAGTAAATTAAATATACGACTGTTTATTATCAAACGCGGTATTTATTTCTTGCATCCTTTGATCTAAATAGCATTAATATTCATATAATATTATGAAGGAGTATGTTTTCATTGTATCACGTCTAGGGAATTGGTAAATACATGTTGTCTTGTTGAACTACGCAGTGTAAATATTTTTTCCTCTTTTGTGTCCATAATTAACATAAGTTAATCTGAGACTTACTTACATTAATTAGGTTAAATATAATCATTGTAATAAGCATATGTTTGGGAGAAAATGACTGACTGTCGAGTTTGTTTCGGCGTTTCGTCTCGGCAGTGGTCTTCTTTTTCAGACACGCTAGTAGATTTTGACTTCTGAAATTGCCATTGCAGCCTACATGCAGAGTAAAGTTAATTTATTTCAGAAGATTAAATTAAAGAGGAATTGTGAAATAAAAGAACTTTATTGTGCAAGTAGGCTGTAATTGCACTTTTACTAAAAGAGAAGACCACTGCCGAGGAGAAACGCCGAAACAAACTGTATTGACAACTAGAGAAGAAAATAATGCAGGGTACTCACTCATCACAGCGCGTCAGTACTCACTCATCACTCTGGAATTCTGGCGACCTTACTCACCATCAGGAACACAAAACCACATACCTAAAGAGCAGCTATGTTATTCACAAAACAAGCCAGAGGTGGGGTGCACGTCCAAGACCGATGACGGCACAGCCCACCCCTAATATATATTGACGCCGGGGCTCATAATAACAATACGTAATCGGGGGTTTAACGCATTGGTCCGCTCGAGTCATCACCAGACGTCCGTCTATTTGACATTGCACCTAATTCACATGCTTCTGACATTGACAGTCTGCGACGGGTGCAAGAAGAGACGAACGACCGAGACATTGGCGTGGTAGGGATTGACTCATCCGCATTGGTATTATTTTATCGATAATATTGTCTAGGTATATCATATCATGTTTTAGGTAGTACATACGTAAGGTCTGCGGCATACTTTAGCTTCACGGTTTGTCGGAGTCAATTTTTACCCGACTTTGACGATAAAGCGTGACCATAAAATCTGCCACTGTGCTATCATGCTAGCTGGATAGGCGGTCTCACATAGTTCTGCAGTCATCCTATAAGATAGACTAAGATCTATAGCAGTAAAGTAAAAAGTATTGTCTCGGTCTATTTTAAAGCTTGAAGAATGTTGCGCATATTGCTATGTAATTCGGGGTTAACAGCATGAGATTTTTCAAATTAGTCGCATTTTGCAGCTGGATACTTCTTTGATTGTAAACATGTATGAAAAAGCAGTTCAAAAATATGTGCGCTTCATGGTTCTTTTATGGCTTCATAGTTTAATATGTATTCCAATCGTTCTGAAGATATGACTTATTCATGGTCGTTTATGATCGTCATTATAAGGCCATTACATATTACACATCTTGCAGTTTGTCACAAAAACCGATAGAGTTGTAGGTTTAGTTAAAATGAGACAGCAATTCATTTCAGCCATTTCAGGCTGTCATGACAAATTGCATCGTTTGTATTGTGCTATGAGTAAGTATACTCAAATGACGCCCATGATTTCCTATGTAATTTATTTATAAACAATTCCCCAAACTTAAAGGATTGAAAATGACCACAGTCAATTCCGACTATACGAAGAAAAAACCGGACAAGTGCGTGTCGGATCACGCACAAAGAAGGGTTCCGTACCGACACCTAATCTACATTTAAAAGCACAATATATAATATATATTGAATCAAAAAAGGTTGTATTTTCATAGGAAATTCTCGGCACTTAAGCCCTTTTGTTTGAGTAAGACATTTTTTCAGCAAAAACTCAAAACAGTTAGATCTATCTTGTTCAAACCAAAAATTGTTGAAAGTAGTTATTAATGTACATCATCTTGATTTTTTTCTGAATTTTAAACTTCATTGCTTGGAAATTATCCAGCCAGCTAATATCTCACCAACAACGGTAGAAATGGATTTTTTTAGCATCCTCTGGAATTTTTGAAGACCTGTCTATACGTAATGCTTGACAAGCACATAATAATAATAATATAATAATATAAGCCTTTTATTCAATCAATTGTTTACAAAAAAAATTTTCTTATGATTTATATTCTATTGACAGCATCGGCTCTGTCTGTTTGCCGTTTGGCAAAGGCCTCCTCCATCCCTTTCCATCTATCTTTGTGTCTCGCTAGCCTTGTCTATTGTCTACCCGCCACTTTTATTATTTCGTCGTCCCATCTTATTTTTTGTCTACCTCTTTTCCTTGTTTTGTCTCTGGGGTACTACCATATTATTCTTTTGCTCCACTTCTCTTTATTCCTTATTATGTGTCCTGTCCATCGCCATTTGAGTGTTTTCACCTTAACAGCTACATCTTCCACTCCAGTTTTACGTCTTATTGTTTCGATTCGGATTTAGTCTTTCCGTTTCACACCTATCATACTTCTTTCCATTGACCTTTGGCATACTTGTAATTTGTTCAGGTTGCTATTTGTTAATGCCCAAGTTTGGCTGCCATAGGTTAACACGGGCAACACACATGCATTAAATAGCTTTTTCTTTGTGGAAAGCCTTGTTTCCTTGTTTTTCATGACTTCCTTCAGTGACCAGTACCTTTTCCAAGCATTGGTTGTTCGCCTGTCGATCTCTTTTCCATTTGATTGTTCATGGATATTGTTTGTCCTAAGTATATGTACCCATCTACATACTCAACAATTCCCTGATTAACTTCTATTGGTATCTTCTTGGAATTAGTCATTGTTTTCGTTTTTTCCATATTTATTCGCAAACCCATTACTTCACTCTCGTTAACTAGTTTGTAGAGCATCGGCTGTGTTTGAGATTAAGACCAGTACCGCTACCATGAGATGCTATCGAAAACATACATTACGTTACTACAGTCGATATCGAATAAACGCGTTACGAGTAGATTTAGATTGTGCTCGTACCATGAGTCAACCGCGCGTTCACTGCGCCCGCCAGACGCTAACGTAATATTCGCTAGCGACTAACGTTTTGTAGCGGTTGCCGTAGATGGGTACCATGAGTCACCAATTTGACAGTCGCTATCGAAAAATACCGTATCGACTGTAGTAAACTATTTCACTAGCAAATTGGAGCGTGAAAGCGTATCAGAGATATCGTTTCATAAATTATTGTAATATTTTTTATCTAAATAATGTCGGCAAGGCGTTATTTAGTGTGAAATATGCTAGCGACGGCTGCGTAAGAAGATGAACGACAAATAACAGGGATAAATTCAGGCTGATATGAGAAATAAATGAAAAAAATCCACTTCAACATATTATAAAATGAGATTAGGTTTATTAATTATATATAATCTATGTACATCTAATCACATGAAAAAAAAAATTTTTCACCATAAAAACTGGAAAGACTGCATCACTCAGTTTATAGGTATGGCAATAATATCCAAAAATAACCAAAGCAAATACAAGATTCACTAACATTTGGCCTTGTGCTACTGTTCTATGACACATTAAATTAGCAGGTTTAATTCTATACTTTTGAAAGGAAGCCTTGAGTACTTAACCTTCTGTCCAATATCGTCCTTACTCTGTCTTTTCAGTATAGTTAGAAAGAGAACTTTGTATGCTGTGAAGTTAGGCACGTCACTCCGTATCGTAAAGTAAACTACTCGATGAATCGAGTTAACGTTAGCGAGTATAGTAATCGTGTAATTGACTCATGGTACGAGTACCGATCTGTAATTCTATAAGTGACCATCAGAGGCGCTGTACTTATTCTCCATACTTATTGTTTACGCAGTCGCTAGCGAGTACGGTCACTGCAAACTCATGGTAATGCTACAGGTCATCTGCGAAACGTAGATGAGTAAGTATGGTGCCATCTATTTTAAATCCGTAATTAGGGTTCCTTTCCCAGTTAATGTTTCTAAATATTGCCTTAAGTACTGCAGAGAAGATCTTTGGGGAAAGTAGGTCTCCTTGTCTTACTCCTTTGTTTATTTTGATTGTTTCTCCCTTACTTTCTAGCATGCACAAGTGCATTGAAAAAAAAATTATGACCCTACTGTTAAATACATGGCGTGCCCCCCAGTTTAAATATTTTTTTCGTAATTTCACATCACATTCCTACCAAATTTCGTAATTGTAGTGCTCATATAATAATGATAAATTGTGTTGCTGTCTCTGCGTGCGTCCCATGATACGGGCAGGGACAGCATCCGCTCGGTGTACCCCTTGCATTTCATTAAATTGTCAAAAGGGCCTCTTCGTGTTGGCTATGTGGTACTCGGTTGTTACTTGGTACCTCGGTACTTCGGCTCCGCGCACGCCTTCCAAAGGTCCAGGACACCATTTTTTATTTCAGGCATTGCCCATAAAGTGTTAATAATTATTACAAAAGTCTTACAAAACTACTGTTAGTTAGTACAGAACACAAACACAATAATCTAAAAACCGGATGAGCATTCAAGTTAAATCAAAATATATAACATATGTATAGTCCCTGACTAAATCGGCTGTGACATATTCGGACGGACGGACAGACATGACGAATCTATAAGGGTTCCGATTTTGCCATTTTGGCTACGGAACCCTAAAAATCAGACGTGTATTACCGCTCTTTGTAAATTGAGTATAGATTTGTTATTACATTTTTTCTAATTCATACGGAATGATTAGAAGTGAAAATTAAGACTTAAGTAATATTTACTCATACATAATTCATGGTTGGATCTCCGTTACAACCCGCTGCCTTTTCTGACTCGACTTGCTACTTACTAAACCTCTTTACAAGAAAATCAACTCATCGATTGTCAATTTTGACAGCAAATGCCTAAACCGGTATCATAGATGTACAAAATACTAAATAAAAGGAGAGACTACTGTAGTAGCGGGCCGAAGGAAATTTATTTACTATTTTGATCAAAATTTACGTATATAACTTGAGAGATATATTACAAATAAAATTGGACTATGTATTAAATAAACCACAAGATTGTTGATAGTACCTACTCATTGGAATAAAACTTATGTTATGGAGGTCTTCAATCAACAGAGTGAAAGAACAATTTTTTAACATGATGCCGACGGCCGCTTTCTATCATCGCACTGCTCGCCGTCGGCAGGGCATTCATCCTCACACCTTAGAACCTAAACGGTCGCGTATGGTACGGTCTCAGAGGAACTCCCTCCCTCGGACGCTCTGGTTGTGGAATGAGCTCCCTGCCGAGGTTCTCCCGAGTAACCACAGTATGGGATTCTTCAAGAAAGGAGTTTATACATTTTTAAAGGGTCGGCAATGCGCATGTGACACCCCTGGAGTTGCAGGTGTCCATAGGCTGCGGTGACTGCTTACCATCAGGCCGTACGCTTGTTTGCCACCGACGTGGTATAAAAAGAAATAAAACAATCTTTAACTTAAAAGTTGTTAATCACAAGTTAAGGAATTATATAGGTCGATTCACAAGAGCTGGCGCGAAAAATGTATGTAACTGTCATTAATTTCATAGACATTCCGCGCCAGCTCTTGTGAATCGACCTATATATACATCTTGAATGAAACCAAATTTTTAAATACTCAGAATTATAAATAGGTAAAGGTCCAATTTGTTAGAGAAAAAATATACGAGCGCTGGAAAGGGCCCTGAAATCCTGTCGGTCGGGGCGTATAAGATTATACTGTATTTTACTGATAGTCAAATCAGCAACTTTTTACGAAGCGTCAAAAACGCTCGCTTAGTATTGTTTGTAAGCAAATTTACCTAATGACGTCATAATTTTCTATGGTCAAACTGCGCCCCAATTTGAAATATTATTAAAATTGTATACAGAAAGCTCCCGTGAGTTTCAAACATATTAAAATATGATGAAACGGGTCATTCACGTTGTTAAGGTCAACTATCGCTCGACATGTTTCAGACCGGTTCGCAGACCTTAATCGTGAGATTCATGAGTACTTATCGCAGCGGCAGTCATTTTACCCCCTCCTTTACCCTTTTAATGCTAAAAGAAACGCCGGCGCTATAAGTAGTCATGATTAGGGACCGTTGACCTCGATGACAGAATTAGTGATCAAAAATGTAAACACGCAACTTTCAAAACAGAAATAGCTTTCAAGATCTATGCAGGTTTCCTCTCGATGTTTTCCTTCACCCGATGGTAAATATCAAATTAAACTCCGTATTACTTAAGTTCCAAAAAACTCATTAATACGAGGCAGGTTTCGAACCCACGACCGCCACTTGAGAGCAGCATTGATAACTTCAAGCACTAGCACTACATCTGTGAATAATTTAAAAACAGTCTTGTGACTTTAGACATAAAGTTTAATTTTAACTGTCAAGGTTTTAAAAGATAGCGGTCTCGTATAGTTCTATACAATGTCTTTGATGAGAATATTTTCCCGGCTTACACAGCGCTCGGTCGCATCGCATAGCAACGATAGGCAAATTATAATGAATAAATGATTTTTATTTTTATTTTATTTGATTTTATATAATTTTAATTCTATGCTCTTAATTTTCTGTAATTTTGTACATGATATAATGGTAATCATATACGGCCACAAGCGCGCAGCATATGCACTAACAAACACGACCTGCAAAGGAAGATACGAAGCAGGCAGCAAGCCGGGTCTAATGCTGCAGCTGTCATGATGGAGTAACGGCTTCCGATCACCGAGAAACCGAGAACTGAATGAAAAATTAAAACAACTGGCAGCAGTGATAAGATGTCGTATATGACTGATCGAGAACATACAACGCAAAAGAACAAACATAAAAATTATCGATATCCTGCATTGTCATACTTGTTGATTATATTTTAGAGAAATGGGCGACCTGTACTATAATTAAAGAGTACCTGTACTATACATAATTACTTATAATAACTTTCATTTTATTTATTTATTTATTTATTGATTAAAGGAGTTTCAACAGCTTTTTAAACATGTTGACATTTTAAATAGAAATATGGAGCCAATAACAGAAACTCACCAATAGAAACAAGATATGAACTAAGGTTACACACTATGTTACAGTATCTTAAAATTAAAAATCAAAGGCTATAAGAGAACACAACAAGAGATGTCCATCGCTCACCGGACGCTCAGAAGATACACAGATACCACTTGTATTACATACATACATTCTCTTACTTACTCATAAGCTACAGGAGATCTAGTACCCAGGGCCCACATAAGGGCCACAGGTGATGTTGGAGCCATCACGGTCAGGGAATGATATAATAATATGTGTATATAAGTGCGTATGTCTAAAATTGATTATATAACAATTATACATATAACGGGAACAATAGTTACTAACATACAAGCCTGTTTTTATTCAAAAATTTAAAAGCGAGACAAATATATAGGGTGCTGGGAGCCTGACGCTTTAGCCTTCATAAATGAAGGAAGGCGACGAAACTAGGAGAGGGTTTGATGCTCTGATTCTTGTCTGGTGCAAAGGTTGTCCATCGCCATCCAACTGATCCAAAGTGGTAACGCAGCAAGTGTGATGGGTACCTTTTCGCCCAGTACAACACAGGGGTTTTCTTGTTTGACTAGGCTCTCTTTTTGTGTTGGTGTTTTTATAATGTATTAATAAAAAATAAAATAAAATATTCTTAATTTTATTCTAAAATATAATATCTACAACAAATGCTTATCCTATGAAGAAAGAGTAAATAATGAATAAGCATTGAAAGGGACCTTATACTGTCATTAACTTCTGGTTCTTCATTTTACTAATTTACTAAGCCGGAATATATTTATCATTATGAATGGTTGAAATATTTTTCCTTGTACTGCTTACAGCTGTATTTGTTTCATTTTGCAGCTTACATTGCATGATCACCAAGTAGAATTTCTCCATAATCCTGCAATAAAAAACACTTAACATGCTTTCGGCAACTAGTACTTGGTACTTAAATCATCGGCAAACCTCTCCCAGCTAACATGAAATAAATATTTAGGTAGGTGGACATTAGATTCATCAAAGTGTTAGGCACATTTTCTTTCCAATTTACATGTTAATTTTCATAAACACTCGGCAAAACAAATTTACATAATAGGTTACCTGTCCGTCACATCACTGGAATTTACAATAGAAGACATCTATTCTATGTGGAGAACCAAAGGCATGGTTAAATAATGATCCCCAACAAAAGGAAATTAATTTTTCAGACTGAAATACTGATTTCTTGTTACATTATAGATGTCTATTTTAAACATCTTAGCACATGAAATATATTACTGACACCAAATGTCAATTGCCTTAGCAACGACCATAGCAACTACGCCCGCGACGGCCACCCACCATAGCAACTACACCTACATTGCTAGAGGTGTAAGGTGGGGACAACGTTTTTGACATTAACGTGTCGAGGCGTGCGTCCCCACCTTTTCAAAAATACTTTGCGAATACGTGTAACTGTCAAACCATCTCACCTCTAGTGATGTTCTAGTTATCGACGTTCTAATTGATGGATTTATGCATTAAAACTATCCTGATTCAAGTAATATAAACCGCTTATTGTTTAAAAAAACACTACGAATGAAAGAGAAAATTATTTTTACAAAATTTGTGTATGAAATATCAAGTGCAAAGCCTACATTTTATCAAATTAAAACCATGTTACGTATATAGGAGTTAGACTGTACTGGCTGACATATGACAGATGGAGCGAGCGTTTAAGGTGGGGCGAGCGTTGAGGTGATAACTAGAGGTGGAGACGTACGTCTTTACGCCACAAGCCAATACTTTTACAAGAATACCACTTCAGGGCATGTCCGAGTAAGTATATTTATTTCGTCAATCAGACTTGGCGCGCATAAAAATAAAAAGTAGTTAAAATAAATGAATTTGATTTAGTTTAGTGTTAATTTAATTTTAGTGATAACGTTTAGTTTTAGATTTCTGTTATTTTTTGTTAGATGTGTATTTTATGTTTCAATTTTTTTTTTTTTTGTTAAAATAACAAACTCAATTCCATCGTAATACCTCAATTTGAATAAACCCTGATTGTGCTGAACGTATATGTTGTCTCAGCGTTTAGATAATAGGACATTTGTATTGCCGTCTTTGAATCTTCGCAGAATGAGATGGATATAACGTGGAAAGTAAGATTATTTGGTCTCGTTTAGGAAACGTTAAATTTTAAGTAATTTTATGTGTTGTATTATTAAATAGGCTGGTTACGTAATCGTTAAGCTCGAGGCGGTCCTCGTTTGCAACTGTTATACTACTTTAAATATACAACATTTTTGTGTTTTAATGCGGTGAGAAATATTGGGTTATGCCGTAGTCCAAAAATTACATTCAATAACTTAAAGTCTGAACAAATTAAAATATTTAGCATAAAGGCATTTGTTTAGAATCGTTTAACAACTTGGACAGAATTGTATACTTACTTGAATTTGTAATTAAAACCTTGCTCTTTGGTAATGTTTACCATTCAAAATTGACTTACGTTAAAAACTTATCGTTGTCCTGCGATTCCCAACGACGGTCATACTTACTGTATATCTTTCTATTTTGGATTTTACCATAGTCCACTATTTTATTACCACCTACGGTCCTGCTAGATTTTGAAATGAAATGAAATGAAATGCTTTATTTGTACAACATAGGTAAGTACACATAGATTTTACAATAGTTTTAAGTATCACTATGCTGGGCCGTTAGGCATACAAATTTTAGTAGTAATTAATGGAGGATCAGGTGTTCTGGCCTATTAATTACAGTCTAACAAATATTCATTTATGGTGTAGTAAGCTTTTTTTACAAGGTGCTCAAATAATTTTCGCTTAAAGCCTTCCATATACTTCTACAATATCTAATTTTACAGCGTACACATACATATGAAAGTGACAAGATACTAAAATGATCGTCAACTTTCGCTGTTGACTATACAAATATAATTACGTTCCTGAATCTGTGTGCAAAGTTGATCTTCAGTTTCAAAGAAGTCATGTGATGGTTGTGCTTATCAGGTGGAAACCAAACACAACAGATAAGTTACAATCGATCAGCGATGCCGCAGTGTGCCAATTCACGTTGAAAATTCGACCCGCAACGCTGGTTTAAAAAAAATGAAAAATGCTAAAAGAACTGGCATGTAATAGCATAACTATAAGTATATTTATGCAAACAAATGGTTGAACCTGGCAATTACTAAATGAAAAAATCTTTTTCGTGTTAACTGTATACAAACGTGTTTATTTATGACTTGAAATTATTACTTTTTAGCAATAAATTATT
The DNA here is from genome assembly GCA_905163555.1 of Notocelia uddmanniana. Classification (NCBI taxonomy): domain Eukaryota; kingdom Metazoa; phylum Arthropoda; class Insecta; order Lepidoptera; family Tortricidae; genus Notocelia; species Notocelia uddmanniana. The sequence continues at coordinate 664,434 of LR991061.1, read as the reverse complement.
TGAATCTGAATAAAACGATAACGTACTTCCCTCTCTTCACTACCGCCAAGTTCCAACCAATCAACAGAGCACACAGTGTAATCTTAAACTGTATAGTGTTTTGGTCGCAAACTAGAAACAATACGAACTGGAGCTAAGCAAACGCTCCGAATGCAAATTGTCTCAGACCGACAAACAACGGCCTTGGTAACAATGTTACAGTCCCTTTTGATTTACTATGCTAAGCGTACTGCTGGTTTTTAGCGGTTCATTGGACGTTTTACGAATCAAATTAGAAAAGAAGCATACCATTTGTGTTGTGGTTGATTTTTTGACGAACGGACTAGTCGAAGCTGACGTCCAGGTTCGAATACCGGTAAAGGTAAAAAATCGTGTGATGATATACAAATAGTAACTAGTAAATATTAGGGGGAGAATGTTACACAAATCGCAAGTAAGCTCAATAAGGCTTGCCGTCCGTTTTATTCGAATATCCGCTCAATGTCGTATCCAGATTTGGAGACACTGCTTATCCGGATAAAAAAAAATATTACGAATGCTTAAATATATAGTAATAAATTAACGTTACACACATTTCCTAAAAAAAATATACGAGTAGACTGATTGTGGAGTGGTAAAATCTCTTTATAAAAAACGCACTGTAAAAATTTTAATGGTACGAAATTTTCCAAGTTTGAGATACAGTACCAATACTCGTACAATTCAAGGATTTTGGACGATTTCAAAGCTGTTATAGAATCTTCTGCTTAGACTAAATATTAGCTTTTTGATACTATTTCATTTAAATTAATTATAACTCGACTGGTGGACCGATGACCTGGTAAGGGTCGCGGGTGTCCGCTGGATGCGGGTGGCGCAGGACTGGTCATTGTGAAACTCTTTGGAGAATGCCTATGTCCAGCAGTGGACGTCCTTCGGCTGACATGATGATGATGATGATTGGGTAAGTAATACTATACCACTGTATCCAAACCATTTAGTCTGTAATCACACGGTGTATGAGTATAAATCCTCCTCCTCCTATTATATATCATTACTCTTTAAACCAACAATGTAGTCCCCACCACCACCATATCAGCAGAAGGATTTCCACTGCTGTACATAGGCTTCTCCCAATTTCATGTGGGGTGCCATAATAGCCACAGGTGCATGTAATATGCCTAATTTGAAGAATAAACTACTTTTAAATGTAAATGTTTTACAAGTGGAAACGTCCACTTAACGGAATTATAATTTCCAATTGAAAATGAAAAATTGAAAAATTGATCACCCTGGGCGGGATTTGAACCCGCGACCTCTGGAATCCGTCCATCGCTCTTACCAACTCAGCTACCGCGGGTTATCCCGAGGCGACGAATCTTTCAATCAGTTCACTCTTTAATTAAGCCTTAGCGTTTCAAAAAGTTGTAGTAACTTTGACGGTAGATGTCGCTACAAGTCTCCCTAAGGCTTAATTAAAGAGTGAACTGATTGAAAGATTCGTCGCCTCGGGATAACCCGCGGTAGCTCAGTTGTTAAGAGCGATGGACGGATTCCAGAGGTCGCGGGTTCAAATCCCGCCCGGGGTGACCAATTTTTCAATTTTTCATTTTCAATTGGAAACTACTTTTACTTTTTTTTTACTTTACTTTTTAAACTTTTCACGAGTTGAGTTTGATGCTTCGGAATGATGGTAGAACCGTTTAATCATAATCGCCCCTTAGAGGGACGAAAAAGGGGTGGAGGCCTCAAAAACAAAATACCAATTTCTAAGGTGATAAATGAGTTCTACGAGAACGAAGTCGCGGGCAAAAGCTAGTAACCAATAAACGGACACTTGCACACTACACTAGCACAAAGTTAAAGATAACCCAAAGTAACAAATGAAATTCACATGCTGTCCCAAGTTAGTTTAATTGTGCAAAACAGCCGACAGGGGGCACCCTCGTCACGAAGTTTTAATTGAAAACGATAAGTATGCATGGGTAAATTACCCATTGCTTTTACAGATTAGCCTTCTCGTATACGGGGTGAGAATACGTGAGGTCAATGAATATCGTAATGCGGGCCATTGCGTGAGGGAATGAACAGGAAGGGATGTTCACTTGTGACAGTGTGCTTCTCGAATCTATAGGGAGAGATCTTAAGAAACTTACTTCTAAAACAAACCATATTTTTGAGACATAATTTCTAAAAAAAACTGGTTACATAAAGTTGTCGCATCCTTGGGAGCTCTGAGCTGTTACCGCGAAACAAAAACGAACTAAGTTCGAAGATCTCCCTCTCTGTCGCATTTGAATATCCGAGCGAACGAGATGGAGATATTTGGGCTTCGTTCGTTTTCGTTTCGCGGCAGCAGCTTTGGTTCTAAATAAAGTGACACATCACAACTGTGAAGTCTCCGTCATTCGCGCTATTGCATCCGCGACATTTGATAGAAGAGGACGCATTTCAATGTTTATATCCATATCATAAAAAAAAATTATAATTAATATTCGGGGACAATCTTACAAAATATATTGATTTAAACTTGCACGATTTTTACACATTATTATTGGTAAACGGGACTTAATCGCGTACAAAAATTAATCACCTGAGGTGTGCCCGACGTTTCGAATGTATCGCAACCTCCGTGGTCACGAGCTGACTGGCTTCAGCGGGTATCAACATCTTCTAGCCGCACGGGTTTTCCGTACTACCCGCACTTGGTCTTTATAATTCAGAGCTCAAGACCTTTGTGACCCTGAATTTTTAGAGAGTGAGAAGGCACATATTGAAGATGTTCTTAGGAGAAATGGGTACAAAGTAGACAGACGCCAACCCAGACGGAAGCCTAGAGGAAAATATCCTGATGTTCCGAGGCAACCGGCATACATGCCCTATGTTAAAGGGGTAACTGACAAAATCGGTACAGTACTAGAGAAGTACTCGATTAAAACCGTATACGTACCGTTATCGAAGGTTGCGGGGCATTTAAGGTCGCCAAAGGATGTTATCCCCTATCAATCACCTGGCGTTTACAAGATCGACTGCAGTTGTGGGAGTTCCTACATTGGTGAGACTAAGCGAACCATTGCAGAAAGGGTCAAGGAGCACATCACAGCTGTCAGAAATCGTCAGGTTAATAAGTCTGCCATAGCCGAGCATTTACTGGAGTCAGGACCAAACCACTGGATTGAGCTTCATAAACCGGAAGTCCTTTCTACAGAACGTCATTTTTACAGTAGAAAGGTACGTGAAGCCGTTGAAATCAAAAAACATCGTAATTTCAACCGGGATGAGGGTTTTAAGATTTCATCTTCGTGGAATCCAGTTATTAGTAAGTGCAAGCGTCAAAATACTTCTTCCATTACATTAACGGATGTTGTTAGTGTTGTGTGTCGGGCGAGTGACAACCCTTGTGTAAGTGTGAATAATAAAGACCAAGTGCGGGTAGTACGGAAAACCCGTGCGGCTAGAAGATGTTGATACCCGCTGAAGCCAGTCAGCTCGTGACCACGGATGTTGCGATACATTCGAAACGTCGGGCACACCTCAGGTGATTAATTTTTGTACGCGATTAAGTCCCGTTTACCAATAATAATCTTACAAAAATCAACCTAGTCCCAAACCAAGCAAAGTTTGTACTATGGATACTAGACGACGATATACATCATTAGATACATACATTAAATAAAATAAATAAATAAATATTGGAGACAATCTTACACAAATCGACCTAGTCCCAAACTATGCAAAGCTTGTACTATGGGTACTAGACGACGATATACATACTTATATAGATAAATACATAGAAAACATCCAAAACCCAAGAACAAATATCCGTGATAAATGCACAAATAAATGCCCTGGCCGGGATTCGAACCCGGGACCTCTAGCTTCGGAGGCAGAGTCACTACCAACTAGGCTAAACAGGCCGTCAAACATTCTACGCATACGTTGCGATTATGAAAGACAGAGACATTATAATAAGTTTCTGTAACAAAAATGTCAAGCTGTAGTATGGTCCTTAAGACCACACACGAAGCCGCAGCTGATAGTTAATAAATAAATCATTTTCTATTTTCTATTTCCAATAACATGTAAAAAGTAAAAAAGTAAAAAGTAAAAGTAGTTTATTCTTCAAATTAGGCATATTACATGCACCTATGAACGTCAATAAACTACCACCGGTTCGGAAAAATATACCTCTGCCACGAGAAGAACCGGCGTAAGAAACTCGGCGAGGTGTCATTTTTTCAAAACAATATACATTATATAGTTAAATATAAAATTACATTACTACAAAATAACTTAAATAACAGTGCTACAGTAGAAAATATATTTTCGCGATAGATTACCCGTGCAGGACGCTATCACTGCCACACATCCCTATCCATGATGTAATCGTTTATCTTATAATATGCTCTTGAAATAAGTGTTTGTTTTACTACAGATTTGAATTTAGAATTGCTAAGTTCAGTAATGTGTTTAGGAATTTTATTGTAGAATTTGATACAATTTCCCAAGAACGACTTTTTCGCCTTTACTAGTCTATAGAAGATTATTTTGAGTTTCCCAGTATTTCTCGTGGCTATTGGTTTATCAGCGTTCGTTGGAAAATTGCCCAAATTCTTCCTAACATACATTATTATTTCAAATATGTATAGGGACGGCAGGGTTAGAATATCTATTTCTTTGAAAAATTCTCGTAATGAATCACGCGACCCCATGTTATAAATTGCTCGGATAGCCCTTTTTTGCAAAATAAAAACAGTTTCAATATCTGCAGCTGATCCCCATAAGATAAGACCATAAGTAATTATACTATTAAAATAAGCAAAGTAAACTAACCGTGCCGTTGCCACATTGGTAAGCTGCCTTATTCTCCTGTAATATGATACCTGACCCTGAGTAAATGCAACAATGATTTATTATTCCATATATGGGAGAAGTATCAACTATCAATTGTGCCGACACATTCTAATGATGCATATGGAAATTATTAACACTCCAATGAATCCGCTGTTTACACAGTATATAAGACGTGCGTTTTACGGAATAAAGAACATTATTGGCTCGACGCTTGAAGTATCATTACACCCTCGAACCCCGTACACTTCAAAGCTTTATTACTCATTAAGACAGTTCCAATGAGCCCAAACACGCCGGGTTTATCTTGTGTAGTTTAAAAGTTGCTATGGCTACCTTCTGTCCCCATCATCAGATCAGCTCGGTGTTACAGTAATATTGCATCGTCACCGAGCTTACATAAGTACCTGCGCCAAATTTCAGCTCAACCGAATGCTGGTAAGTGGTTGAAAAGCGGATTGCAAATTTTGAAGGCATCTTACATTCTTCTCTTCTCTTCTTCCTCGTTTCCTCATGACTGAGGGTCGCGACAGCAATCGCCGGTAGCTTTATTCACCAAAGCTCTCCATGTAGTCCTATCCTCAGCTTTTCGGATAGATGCCTGAAGGTTAGTTTGGCAGGCTTCCTTCACCGCGTCGGTTCATCGGGTGGGTGATCTTCCACGGCTCCTTTTTCCTTCCACATGTCCGACAACAATAAGTTTCTCCAGATTATCTGGCTCACGTCGGGCCACGTGTCCGAAGTACTGGAGGAGCCGCTGCATGCAGTTAGTTGACAGACATTCTTACTGCAAGTTAAATACTCGTACTTAAAAGGTTGCATAATTAGGGATATATCTAAATTCACCATTCTGCCTCTATGACCTCACGCCGAATTCTATCAGTATAGCCTAGTAGCCTCAGATGATGTTTTATTAAATAAATAAATATTGACCATCTTACACAAATCGACCTAATCCCAAACTAAGCAAAGCTTGTACTGTGGGAGACGACGATATACATACTTATATAAATAAATACATAGGAAACATCCAAGACAATTATTATATACAAGAATTAGTACTTAATTTTATTGTTTTCATTTGTATTGTTACTATTTATTAATTATGGGTATTTTTCATGACATAGACATGTATTATTTGTTTTGTGTAATGATTAGTTTTTTTTTGTTGTTGTGTGTGTATTGTTTTCTCAATTATTTTATGTGTGTATTGACTTTTCAAAAGTGCTGTTTTATAAGGCCTACTTGAAAAAAAATGAATAAATTGAAATTGAAAATTGACACAGGAATAATATTCGCGATAACTAATGCACAAATAATGCCCTGACCGGGATTCGAACCCGGGACCTCCGGCTTCGTAGGCAGGGCCACTACTAAGCCAAAGTGGTCGTTGAATATTTAAAATACGCTGTGGAAACATTAATTGAATTACTTATCAAATTGTAGGGACATTGAGATAAGTCCTAAGTCAATTACGAGTGGAACTAGAAAAAAGGAAAGTAAATTGCTTTTTTAGAAAGCAATTTGGAAATGAACCGAGAAAACTGTCCTTGTATTGTTAGGCAGTCTAGACAAACTTAAATGTCAAGCTTCTTATTCTGACGTACAGTCAACCAATTTGATTTCTGGGCCTGTTCGTACCTTGTCACAGTGACAATAATTGACCAAGCGAGCAAAGCGTCTCTGTTTCAGCTTTCGATAAAAATTCTTTCGTATCTCTGTCCGGATGTTCTCCTCTACAGGTCGCATTTCTCAACCGATTCTCGTGAAATTTTGTAAACAGGTTCGATAATTATATAGTTTTTTTTTATGTCGAGTCAGTTTTTGGAAAATTTTAAATATAAAAAAAAAATTGAGGCCTACAGCTTACGGAGCCACTAGTATAAGATTAGGAGCGTCGTTCATATTGATTTTCACTGCGACAACTTAGGAAGTGGCACAGAAATCAAGTTGGTTGACCGTATATACATTTTTAAAGCTCTAGTTAGCTATAACGTTCAGGAGGTTCATGTTTTAGAGTGCTTTTTCACCAGAGATGTACTATCCTACGTTTCTATGGATGCGTTTGGACCACCAGTCATAATTCATTGGTCCACATAGCATAGCGCTGGTGGAAACGAGTACACACCCTCGCAGCATAGCTGCATCGAGAGGGAACGCAGGGCACTGGCAGTTCGAGGCAATATGCTGGCCCGCAGGTTTGCGCAAGTTCAAATCCTTCTGTCAATCCTTTTATACAGGTGGCCTGTGGGTCAGTTATACCCAACGTGCAATCAACGCCTTGCGTGTCCTCTACAATAACATGTTTAGGGTGCTTTTGGGTCTTCCTAGATTCTGCAGCGCATTAGGCATGTTTGCCGACGCTCGCGTAGATGGATTTCCCGCCATAATGCGCAAAAAAATGGCCTCAATCAGAAGCAGAATCCAGAACAGTCCCAATGGCATACTTATTAACTGTGTTAGCTGACCGGCCGGATGGTGATCTGCAAAGGCGCTGGATAAAGGGATTAATAAACTCCGAGTCCGAGCGGATTTATTATATAAATTAATTATAAATTGATTTATTATATAAATTAACAAAACTAACTTAAGATAAGTACCTGATTAGGTACTAACGATTCGATGGACCTCCGTTTTCCGAGTCTGGCCAAGACCGTGTCGAGTTCCGCAAAATGTAGGGTTCCGTAGTTGTCCACCCACATAAGTGGGACGTATTATGCGGACTTAAAAATTCAAAAATCATGTTTAAGTTCGGCTAGTACTACTTGTTAAAAGTATTATTGTTATTAATTTCCCTTTTAACTTCATTATGTTATGCGCTGATTATTTTGAAGTGAATACTTCTATGTTGGCAGCTTGTGTGAGTTAGCGGTCCTTGCAAAATTTAGGTAATGAATATTTTTAAGTTCCATAGAGTTGTTACTTGTCGGTGGGGATTGCTACACCGACAAGAGCCTAGCTCTTAAATAAATGATGATGATGATGATGATGAGAGTTGTTACATAATGTTTACCTTTGAAAACAACTTTAAGTAGAATATCTTCTGCGGCCTAAAAACTGTCTACCTCGGCGGTCCTAAACCAACAACACCCAAATTACTCCACATTCAACCTAATTCCCTAAGTAATATGGTCGCGTATTAACATGCAGCCTAGTTTCCAAAATTTCGGCCCGCGCTTCGTTAACTCACAGGATGTCCTGAAATGTATTTTTTATTATTTTTCTTTTCGCAAAAAATATATTCACATATTTCCATCACCATTTTCCCCCGCTATCATGTAACCACCGTAATTCGATTTTCTTAAAACCAGTATCTGAAACTGAAGTATACAAATTGATTATGTCATTAAATAATAGTAAAACATGTGGTTATGATAATATATCGACAGATATCTTGAAGCTAAATGCCTTGAACTTAAGTCGACCCTTGAGTCATTTGATTAACCTGTCACTTAGTCAAGGTATTTTTCCGGAGCAACTGAAACTTTCAATCGTAAAGCCCTTGCACAAGAAAGGCGACCGTGATGATCCTAATTGCTATAGACCAATAACGATTGTACCTACTCTGTCAAAAGTTATCGAAAAGGCAATGTGTGTCCGATTAACCGACTACTTAACAAAAAATGATTTGTTAAATTCTGAACAGTACGGGTTCCGAAAGGGTCTTTCGACGGAACTGGCTTGCTTTAACTTCATCAAATTCATCACAGATGCAATTAACCACAAGCTGCCTGTTATGTCCATCTTCCTAGATATGAGTAAAGCTTTCGATTTTGTTGATCACACTATACTCCTTTCGAAACTTGAATCATATGGAATCCGCGGAAAAGCTTTGGAATGGTTTACAAGTTATTTAGGAAATAGGAAGCAATGCACTGAAATAACCAGAGTGGTCCCCGAAAAAAATCGTTTTGTTAAAAAATCATATAGATCTGAGTTCCGTTCAAATAACTCTGGAGTACCTCAGGGGAGCAATTTGGGGCCATTGCTGTTCCTACTCTATATAAACGATTTACCACAAGCAACAACTGAAAAGTGCATTCTGTTTGCTGATGATACGACGCTAATGGTCAAAGGAGATATCATCAATGAATATGAGACCAATATAAACAGAGCATTAGATGATATTTATACATGGACATGCAATAATAATCTTAACATCAATTTATCTAAAACTAAATACATGCAATTTCGTTCTTACAAATCTAACCCGAAACAGCTGAACATAAGGTATAGTAATAATTTAATAGAGGAAACCAGTAGCATAAAATTTTTAGGTTTAACGGTTGACAGTCACCTAAATTGGAAAGATCATATTGATTTCGTTTGCTCCAAATTGGATAGATTTGTTTTTGCACTAAGAAAACTCAGTAGAACAGTATCTACTGAAGCTGCAATAACAGCATATTATGGATACGTTTCGTCTACTTTAGATTATGGTCTCTTATTGTGGGGCAATTCGGTTCAGGTTGAGAGGGCATTTAAAGTACAAAAAAAGTGCATACGTGCTATCACAAACTCATGGTTAATGGATAGTTGCAAACCTTTATTTAAAAAATACAATATACTGACTTTGGCATGTATGTATATTAGAAAGGCCTGTCTGTTTGTCAAAGATCATAGGGACTATTTTCAATTACGTTCCGATGTGTCTACCGGAACACAAAGGGCACAGTACAGAAATCTCTTGTATCAACCTCGATGTCGTGCTGATATATATAGACGCAATGCCTACTATTCTTGCATATTAGTGTACAATAAATTAGCAGACGAAATTAAGCTTTTGTGCAATATAGAATTTAGGACAAAATTGACGAAATGGCTCTATGAACATTGTTTTTACTCCGTAAAGGAATTTTTGGACATTGCACGCAACTAAATTAATTTATAACCTTAAATTGTTTTCCTAATATCATTAGTTAGTTCATCAATATTTTTATTTGTAATTATTAATAGAGTATTATGCTAATATTTGCATGCCGTTTAAGGCTGAATACTGCGACTCACAATATAATGTTAACATCTTATGTACATATTCTTGCAAATAAACTTTACTTTACTTTACTTTACTTTACTTTATCATTATCGTTATAACTGATACTACAGAATTTACGAAAATAATATGTTTTGGAATACATCTCAAAATGTGGGCTTTTTACACTGAAATATCAAGCTCAAATTGCCGTTTTCGTACGGAGATTTACAGGATAATGTTAATGTTATCAGCGACCTTGTCAAACGGGATTTTCTACCGTTTGCTGAATTTTTAAGTCACGGCTAAACTATTCGTTTTGTTACGGAGTATGCATGTGGCTTTGACGGTAAACTTTGTTTCCATCCGTAATCCATTTCCAACCATTAAAGATACATATTTAAATGAAATGGCCCTTAAAATGCTTCATGAATGGCTTAAGGTTTGGTTTCAAAGATTCCAACGCACGGTAGCGTCTATTTGATAACAATCAAGCCTGTTATTATGGCTACGGTCTTCTGGAAGGAGGTAATTCCCTAGTTGGGTTGCTTCCAACATTAAAAAGAGCTACTAGGTCTTGAGTGAGTCTTCGGTGAGTGTGCTCAGGAGCTCTATGAGCTCATACCGCCTTCCCCCTTCTTCAATCGGCCATCCAGACGTACGGCTGGCTACCATCCTTACCTGGTCGAAATTTCTCTAATTCGAACCAAGAGCTTTGTATCATCTTTTATAGTGCGTAATTCCGAGTTGATTATAGACCTTTTTAAGGCACGAGTGAATAGGCATCTTCTGGGTGAGTTCGCTTCATCGTCGGCCTCATCTTCTGGCTAGATGCTGGTCGAGAGCAATCCCATTTTTAATAATAAAAAAAGAGTTTGTGGTGTTGTAGGATAACGCTAGGCTACAAGCTCTCCACAAAGCTTTCTTATAAATATTTACGACTGCAATAAATTAATCAAACCTGAAAGAAACCATTCATAAATGAGCTTCCGATGCCCATTTAATACACCGTAATCAGTTGAGGAATTGCTTGAGCAAAATATCCACGATTAATTACTCCCAGATCATCCCTTTAATGAAAAAGGTGGAGGCATTAAAAGATTAATTCTAGAAAGAATCCCCCGGGACGTTTTGTATAGAGAATCTTATTTACTTCAACCGAGTCTCTAGGCGAGCGCAAGTTATATGAGACAAGCGTTCTATGCAAGATGACGGTTTATGGTCACATTTAAAAGAGGCTCACTTGCAGAATATTATTTATTATTATTGTTGGGAGCCTGTAGTATCCCACTGCTGGGCGAAGGCCTACCCCGACTGTTCCCAATATTGTCGGTCTAAAGCATCCTCTGACCACTTCTTTGAAAACGAATCTAGCTCGTCCCGCCATCGCCGACGAACTGTGAGGCTGACAGTCAGTGGCAATCTTGGCCCACAGCTCACTCGGCATGCGACAGACGTGACCAGCCGACTCCCATTTCAACTTAGCTTAGATTGACCTTTTTTTATACCTGGGGAAATGAATTTACGCATCCCGCCTAGCCGGGGAACTAGGACAGGTATGACAGACTCCCGGGAACCGCCCGGACTACCGTCTAAAATCACCAGGGTATGCTCGTCACGCAGCATTAGTGGCGGTGACACGGGATCGCCAAGGCACACAACCGCGAACACCGCCTGCTGCGACAGCCCAAGCTATCCCCTCTCCTCGGAAGAGGCTTACGCCCCCCATCCGACGGCAAGCGTGCAGGGAAAAATCCCGGATTCGCTTCCTCAGGTTCCCGTGTAACTTTTTATAGAGGTGTTCACCCTCGCAGCCACCACCCGGCCCCGGCCTGACGGTGACAGCCCCCGTTCCTGACTATAGTGGTCCTCTGCCGAAGTCAGAGTTACGGCTCCGTAATTCTTTAAACAGGCATACGGCATGGCCTGTCCCTCTCGCCGCAGCTGGGGTGTCATGCGGCTCCCTGATGCGGAACCCCCCATCTCCCCTCTGCATCTCATCTGGTGTGTCCTCCGCTAAACAGAGGAACACCCAGAGCGACCCCGTCTCCGGATTATTGGCAGCGCCGCTAAGCGATCCCTCCGAAGATGAATCACTTACCGTTGCCTCCAGGGCGCACCGGCCAGAACCGTTCCCCTTGTCCCAGACCCGCGAGGGTCCAGAGGAACTGTAAGAGCCCTAATGAATAAAAAGAAAGGCAGAATATTATAGCAAAAAATTAATAAGCGTATTAACAACTTTTCGGTAATTCCTGATGCATTGGTATATACCCTCTGGGTTTAAAGGCCAGATGGTAGTCGTTTTCGTTAAGCGCGTACGCCAGGTCTTGGGATTTTATTTATTCGTATGGCATTTATTTACGAACCTTGAGATCTTCGAGAAGACAAGTACGGTTGCCAGTTTTTGTTGCACTTGTAGCACCACCCAGGGGTCACGTGTAGGGTAACGGTGGGTACTCCCTACGGATGTGGTGCAACTTCGACCCGCCTTTGTCAAGTGACTGACCTTCCCACCGTATTGGGATTGGGCTTGTCAAGTGAGCGGGCAACTTGACTGTTAGAAGTTCGCAAGCCGCCCGAAGGCCTCTAACTTGGCTTAACGACCTTTAGCCGGCATCAACGGCTTAACGTGCCTTCCAAAGCACGAGAGCGTTCAGTTAGTAACCGCATACCGCACGCGGTACACGGGCGCCGCTGGGCCACGAGCGCTCTAAGATCTAAGGTCTTGGGATGATATTAGGAGTCAAATCAGATCCTGAGCTCCTTTAGAATACAATCCGGAAAACGGCTAGAAGGGCCATGAAAAAAAATCTTAAGAGCAACTAGTACAACAGACAGACACGACTATAGACAGATACAGACAGATTCGCCGACAGAACGCCACTACATACCGAGGAAGGTCAAGGAAACCATTGAAATCAAAAAGCACAATAATTTCAACCGGGAAGATGTGTTTCAACTGTCGAGCGTCTGGCGTCCAGTGATCCAAACGTTCACGAATCTGAAAAATATTGTAACCAGAATGAACGCGTGAGTTGATACTGTTAGTGTTGGGTGTCGTGATCGTGTTCGAGTTTCGAGTGACAGTGCGGACGGTGGTAGTAGCTGTGACACTGTGGGAAAAAAGCGAACCAAAAAGAGGGTAGATCGCTATGGAGTGTGGGTAGACCACAAATAAAACTCGCAGCACGTCAGTTTATCCTTGAAAATGGTGCTTGCAACAGCGCCGAAACATAGGAAACTCATTAATCATAATATACAAGGCAATTATCCCGTTTCTAACATTAATTCTAATGTCAGTAACCATGTTAGCTTGAAATATTATATAATGCTACTATGGTTAGGTAGACATTGACAGGGACAATTAAAAAAATAATTAAAAGATATTGAAACCAATGAAACGCTGCCCTCCCTTGACTCGCGCCACTCAATTTGAACGCGCCGCCCAGTCGGACGTTATGGAGTTGATTTTTATTGAAGGCGGAATTGAGACTCCATGTTTTTCCCCGGCCAACGAATCTAACTGAAAAATTAAATAAAATTGAGGAAAACATAATTGAACACGGTATCCAATTGGTTTTCATTAGATATTTTACTTTCGGAGATCTTTGGATTGCGTTCTTGACGGCATTTTTATTCATTCATCGGGAAATCTTGCTTTATTTTAAAGGGCTGTTTGAGTTGATTTGCTTATGCCGTTGTGGATTATCGTGAATTGGAACCTTACGGAACTTTTTCCTTCAAATTTCAAACGTTTTAGCTATGTAACAGCATTTCACCGATTACTTATTAGAGACAGGAATTATTGGAGCCACCTACCTGGACTTGGTATGCCAACTTACCAATATTAAATATACGCATACGTCCTCCCTGATGGAAAGCAGAAACTGTAGCCTAAAGACTTGTGGCTTTAGAAGAACCACTTCGCTGCCGATTTTAAAGATCCAATGTTTCGACAACTAAGACCAAATCTTAAAAAATCCTTATTTTATTGCATATAGATTTTTTACAAATAACTTAACAAAATGTTACTATAAAAAAATCACGTGACTCGATTATTTTACGGAAAAATTAATAAGAAAACATTAGTTTTAGTAACGGTCTTGTTTTGTAATAGTGCAATCATAAATATAATATATAGGACATAGGACATTTTTTTACACAAATCGAACTAGACCCCATAGTAAGCTCAATAAGGCTTGTGTCGTGGGTACTAGGCGACGATATATTTAATAGATATATACTTACTTATAAATACATAGAAAACATCCAAGTCTCAGGAACAGATGTTTCTGCACACCACAGAAACAAATGCACTTAACGGGATTCGAACCCAGGACCTTTAGCTTCGCAGGCAGTGTCACTACCAACTAGGCTAAACAGGCCGATAATTTAGCGCCCAGATATATCTAAAAGTAGGCACAAGATGATAATAGTACATTACGATACAAGTGCAGAGAACAGGAAATTCGCAACGAGTGGTAATAAATTGAAACACGACCGAAGGGAGTGTTTTAAATCGACACGAGTTGTGAATTACCTGTTCGCCCGTGTATCGTACAACGTTTTACAGTACATAGGGCTCTTTAAAGTTTCAACATATGCATGTAATCTGCTGATTACCGCACTCGTGCGGTAAAGTAGCACCATATGTACTGTAAAATATACTAATTTACGAGTATGAAGCGTAAAAGAACAGAAGTTCTTTCCTGTTCAACAAAATCCCACGTGTATACGGGAAATAGACACTTATCCGACGGGTATATTATTTAAAGATCAAAGACCACTATTAATACGGAGCGTAGAGCCTCTTACCACGTACGGCTTTGAGCGTTCGGCGGGAAGTGGCCGTGGAGAGATCCTTGCGAGGGGATGTCTTTCACGGCGCACGAAATAAGACTTACTGCACTTGAATCCTATTTTAGCCCGTCACTTACGATTCAATTTTTTTTTGCCTTCACGTGAACGTCGCAGAGCAAGCGCGCAAAAAAAGGTACATATAAATGGAATTTAATTACAAACGTGATCAACTGAACTTTCCCTGTCAGTATCAGTTTTCTTTCAGAATCCTGAAAATTATTTTGAATAATAAATACTTATGTAATTTTTAAGATAGGTAGTTTCACTTATTTAATAATTTTAGGTGTCCAAAGAACTCAGCCACTTTATATGACGCCACCTTGCTGTAAAGCATATAAATACACCTATTTTTTGTTTGCAATGTGCATTTAAAATTAACTCAACTAATAAAAAACAACAGCAATATTAACTTTTGACGACCACTCCAGCCTTTACATGTAAAAAAACTTTAACACATTCGCGTAAATCTGACAAAAAAGTACCAGGGGCTCATAAGCCCGGAGGGTATTAAACGGAACAGCCCGCTAATAATCAAGCACGTTAAACAAACGAAGGTAATTCGAGCGAGAGGTGAACTCGACAAGTCGACACCACAACATTAAAAACAAGTAAGTTAATTTTTTAAATATTCTCGTTTGACTAAACAGGGATGACGTTCACGTCTGACAGTCAAATCAGCAACTTAGAACATTAATAAAACGTCAAAAAGGCTGAATCATATGTGCAACTTAGAAAAGTTGAGAAACCCCCGACATTTTCATGAACCGACTTCAACAAACGAGGAGGTTCTCAATTCGACTTTTTTTATGTTTAAATAAATAAATAAATAAATAAATAAATAAATATTAGGGGACATTTTCTTACACAAATCGAACTAGTCCCACAGTAAGCTCAATAAGGCTTGTGTTATGGGTACTAGACGACGATATATTTAATAGATACATACTTAAATACATAGGAAACATCCAAGTCTCAGGAATAAATGTCTCTGCTCACCACAGAAACAAATGCCCTTACCGGGAATCGAACCCGGGACCTCTAGCTTCGGAGGCAATGACACTACCAACTAGGCTAAACAGGCCGACAAATTATTACTCACAACTTTCGCTTGGGTGAATCGATTTTTTTGATTTTGATTTCTTTTTTTATTTGAAAACTGGTGCTTTCCGTGTGGTTCTATTTTAATTTGGTCCAGTTGTGACAATAATGGCATTCATGAGAAAATCATATAAGTCTTTAATTTGCAGTAAGTATGTGCATGACAAATAAAATGGAAGAATAATTCGGTTGATCTTTTTCTTGTAATTTTTTTCTTAAGTTCAATATCTCTATCTCAAAATCTCAAAGACAGCTGAAACAATTTTGATAAAACATGTCTATCTTAAACACGATTGATTTATGTTGTGTAGTTTAGTTGCTATGGTCTTCATCAGATCAGCTCAGTGATACTTTAATATTGCACTGTCACCGAATTTACATAAGGCGCCTTCCTGACTTGTCGATGCGGGGGCGGTACGATATGAGAAAACTGTCAGCTGTCAGTGTCAACCGATACTAATGCAGTACTGCCCCACTTCTGCGCATGGTATTACTACTGCACAAACGTATTACTGACAGTATTTCGTCAAGTGAGGAAATCTCAAATCGGTAAATTTACGTCAAAGAGCAAAATACCTATGACATATCGCTCCGCCCCGCCAAATCAGGAAGTCGCCTAAGCATGCCAAATTTCAGCTCAATTAATTGAAGATAAATGCTTTAAAATTCAGTTTCAAGATTTGACCCGAACATACATACTTGCATACAAATATTGCATTTTAATATTTTATTTTATACGTTAAATGAAAGCTTGTAAAAAAGGTTTTTTTGCTCACTTGTAGAATTTGCCAAAATCTAGTTACTTGTTTTTAACTGGGAGCTGCCGAACTCGCAAGAAACGTGAAATGCGTCCCTTGACTAACGTAAACATTCGTCCCAGTTCCACTATACCCGTCTTTGTTGTTCTAATGAGGGTAGAGCAGGTAGGGTGAGTGTTAGTTAGCCTTTCGCGTTATCATTGCGCGACGCAAATCTCTCTCCGCGGACGCTTTTACAGTTTTTACGAATGCGGGCGATACACACGGCTGTGGCGTTTGGAGAGCAGATTCTTATTGAATTATGTCGGTATGCGGAAGGCGTAGCGTGGGCAGGACCCGCACACGGTGGACTTATTTAATCGTATGGCATTTATTTACGAACCGTGAGATCTTCGAGAAGACAAGTACGGTTGCCAGTTTATGTTGCACTTTTAGCACCACCCAGGGGTCACGTGTAGGGTTACGGTGGGTACTCCCTACGGACGTCGTGCAACTTCGACCCCCCTTTGTCAAGTGAGTGGGCAACTTGACTGTTAGAAGTTCTCAAGCCGCCCGAAGGCCTCTAACTTGGCTTGACGACTGCTGTCGTAGACAGCAGCCGGGATCAATGGCTTAAAGTGCCTTCCAAAGCACGAGAGCGCTCAGTTAGTAACCAGTCAAAGCGCTCAACCAATGGCGTGTGCTCTTTCTTCCAGTTAAGGCCGTGCAGTGAAAAGTTCTTTGATAAATAATAAGAAAATCCACGTAACAATAATGACTAATTTTCAAATATATGATTCTTGACTATATTATTGGTTCCCTGATTAGAGCCGAAACATTATTGGTTCAAATGTTCTCGATAGAAAGAAACCCAAGTTAGTCTTTTTTCCCTTTTATTGCAGCCTACTCCAGTAATACACTATTAACCTACACGATAGAAAGCTTTACTTAAAAATAATATATTTTTGTTGCCTCTTACGCTCATTTTTTTTTGGTTTTCATTCCTATCCTATTTATTTCATCTTTAAACCTACACATGTACACACAATGCTCGAAGTAGCGCTGAAATTGAATTTCATGTGTTCTGCCTACATTTTTTGGGAATACCTTTTGTGTGTATGAAACAATAACTTTATGACCCGATTAATGACAGCAATACGTTTGAAGGACTAAAAGATATGATAGATCTAATGGTACGATACTACAGGACCGACGAGTCACTGAGTAATATTTTTTAATAAAATAAAAAATGGCAGCCTCGTAACGTGCTGTTAATGGTTAACTCCGGTGGTTATTATCCAGAAGGCATTTGTTTTGAAAAAGGATTTACAGGCGAAATCACTCCGCCTGATTACGGTGATTAGAACGAAACGGTAATTATAATGGAACGTTAATTAGAGCAGTAATGGTGATTGTAAATTATAGGCATAATTATTTTATGTCTTAAACTGTAGCAGAGCTTCTTGGCTTTATAACGCTGTAAGAGAACCCCTTATTTTAAAATTTTACGCTACTTTGTGTAGCATTTTCATTCTTTTCTTTGTTATCTACTCACGCTGAACAAAGCTTTTACTTATCTATTACAGACAATTATGATTTTGATTCATCATCATCATCATAATTTGTATGAAATCTGTAACGACTTAGGACTGTCGTGTAATATTGCACTTTCTAGTTCAATTCAATAAATAAATCATCCGAAGGACGTCCACTGCTGGACATAGGCAGATCATCAGTCCACCGTGTGGGGGGCCTGCCCACGCTACGCCTTCGTGGTTACCACTCGAGAACCTTTCCGCCCCAACGGCCATATCGGTTCTACGTGCTATGTGCCATGTGTATAATTTTGATTAGTCCTATAATTTATTATTTGATTTGATGTTAATTCTTATTTCATTGCTTCACTCAGTCATAAATGAGATACCAAGATAGTTAAATTTTGTTGTAAATAATATATATGATTATTTTTGTTAATATCCAAGAAATAGGTACCTGTACTCTAATTTTTATTCATTTGTAATGTTGTAATTTTTAATGCATGTAGCGTGTAAAATGGTGGTAGGTGATGTGTGTGTGTCCACCCAAAAAGTAATGACAAGCTACAATAATATTTACTAATACTTACTAAGCAGAACAGCTGTTTGCCGGATAAAACCCTCGTAGAAGACTGGGCTTCTGTTTCAAAGGCTTAATTGGCTGGCGAAATCAAACCACAGAAATACTGTTTAAAGAGCCTATATTGGCTATTGACAAAATATGCCGCGTAACATGGCGCGGGGCCGACACATTGTTAAATTACAACCCCGAAAAAGGGTAATTAAATTAAGTGCAGAGAGGATCCATCTCGCCGTTAATACTAAACGTTAAAACTAAACGCGCGCGCGAGACAGCTACGACGCTGTGAACGGTACTCTACAGACAGGCCATTCCGTTAAAAGAAAGGTTCGAAGGTCACTCACTTATACTCGGCCCATGACGACGATGTTACCGCCTCGGAGAAACCCCAGACCCCGCTGCTGTCGGACGGCGCTTGGTAGCAGCAGCGACTGGGCGGCCGCGAGCGCGCACCCTCTTGGCATGGGTGGAGCCGCGGATCATCACGTGGCCTCCACCTCACTTACTGCGCGTGCAGTATCCTACGAGGGGGAGCCGCGGGCGCACCAGAACGCCGCCGTCCAAGTATTCGCCGCAATGCTCGGCACGGAACGCTCGCCGTGGAGAAGAAAATATCACGGATCGGTTACCGGCGCAGGTTCGATCGGTATCGCACCGCCAGCACTCCCGCGCCGGACATCATCTTGTCCGAGCGCGCAATACCGCCGCCACTCGCGGGCACTGCCGCGCGTAGCACACACTGCCTTTCCACCTTATTACTATGGGTATTTACAAGTTATCGCAATAATTAAATGAAAAACCTGGAGAGCGCGTCGAGTCGCCGCTGCGATCCAGGGCCAAAAAAAAAACCATCGATCTCCCACGCCTCTACTATTTTCTTCTCCTTCACATTCCACACTTTTGTCTCTGGTCCACCGGACATTGGAGTTAACAAAAGCTGTAATAATTCGATGATGCGGTTTCAGTAGTCTTCAAATCGCGAAGCCACTTGAATTAAATAGAATGTACAATTTACCGAAATTAATCGCCATCTCAAGTCGCCATACTTAAACGCTACACTCTCAACGAGCGACAAATCCAATGAACTGATCGCACATTTCGGACCGCTGTCAACGTCACTTGTCAGTGACTTGACAGATGTCAGAAAGTGTAAACCTACAGTGTACAAATATCAATGCATTTACGCGATTATTCTTTAGTTTAAAAGGTTTGTTTTAGTTATTCGGCCTCCCCAGGCTGCGGTGCGCGAGTCCCACATCCGCAGTGATTATCTCCGGCAGTTGGAGTTGCATGAACGCGAGTAAAGCGGCCGAAATACTGTAATTCTTGCAAGACAACAAAAACAGATCTAGTACGTTCCCTGCGAGTTAATGGGATTTGGAAGTTTTGTGCGATTACTCAGAGTAAGCGCTACATGCATTACGTGAATTATTAATTTGCACTAATATTGTATGCCCGCTTCGGGTGCCTGTGATGACTTAGTACTAACTTTACACCTATGTACGCAGAAATATGTTCACAGTCATGCAATAAAATTTCTATTTCTATTATACTCTTTATATACTTTTTACTAGAAACGCATGAATCTTAATAAATGAAATACCAACATGTTATATTTATATTAATGCTTGTTTTCATTTCAGTTTTAAAATTTAAAACATAAATAATATACGGATATTTTCTCTACATAATCAAGTAAATACTCACACTCCATACATCGGCATATCGGGCCACCTATTAAACTCCATTGTTAACGGCGAGTTCCATAAAATCTTAGTCAAAACATCAGCGAAATATTGGTACACAATTTTGTTGTATTTTTTCGTGATATTTACTTCCCTCACTGTCTCACTTACATTACTATTTATTTCTGCTGTAGTTAACGTATTATTCATAATGGCTTACAGGCTATTTCAATATTTTATGTCTAACCGTACCCCAATGAAAAACGTTATGTATAGATTTAGATATTTCATCTGCAACGCTTACCACGATTGCCTTTTGAGCCATTTGCTTAGGATTCAGAAACACGCTGTAGTTAAAGCTAACTTTTAAAGTAAATAAGTAAGCCCCGACTTGATTGACAACACAACAATTGATTTTTCCCACCTGCCGTTTAAAAATATCAGTATTGTCATCAAATGAGAGATCAAAGTAGTACTTTTCAACCCTCATTTGAGGGCAACAATGACTCATTTCTGATTAGCAAGTATGTGCCACTCAGAGGAAAATTATTTCCATCTTGAGCGTAAACACTTGAATTTATCGTTACGCTGAAGATTCTACTTTACGAATATAATCCATTGCTAGGTATACTCATAATACAAAAATACAAAATATATATGATTAATATATATCGTTTTTGTTGCACCGTCGGGACTCATCCAGGTCCACTTCCTGTGCTCGCGTTTCTTGAAGAAGGTGTTCATCATGTAGAGTCCCTCCTTCTACCGGAAGGCGTAGCGTGGGCAGGCCCCCCACACGGTGGACTGATGACCTGGTAAGAGTCGCGGGTGTCCGCTGGATGCGGGTGGCGCAGGACCGGTCATTGTGGAAGTTTTTGGGGGAGGCCTATGTCCAGCAGTGGACGTCATTCGGCTGAAATGATGATGATATATATCGGATGATTATTCTAAGTTGTTCAACAGAACTTCATAAATAGGAGTAGTAAGCCTTTGTGGTCAAATATTCTTTCACATAGACCTTCAATTTCCTAATTACATCTCCACACCCGCATACGCTTCTATCGGATTCGTACTCGGGATTCTATTTTAAGTAGCGGACCCAGGAATCTTCCCGGATGCAACTGTACATACTGGGATAACGCTAAAATGATGATGATGGTACTCGGGATTATACAGTATAATCGTTCGTTTATATATAAGTACATACCTATATTCTAATGCTGAGTTAATTCTATATACCTCTCTCGCCGTAAATATACAATTTTGTTCCCTCGAGAAACAATCTAGTTTATCATCCTTAAGCACCCGATCGCGTAACAAATCACTTCCAAATCCCTAAAATAATTATCGCACGAGAGTAATTAAATAAAAAACCACGGAATCCAAGGAACAAAAAAAGATGAGAGAAAAATGTGCAGATTTCCTCGTTTCCTTTGAAGTGACAACCCTCGGCGCGCTCTCGCCGTAACGAAGCGTGAGCGAGCCCTCTCCGCGGATGCAAAGTGTAAGTGTGCAGGGCTAGGGCTGTGCTATACTGCGAGCGATGGACATTTGTGTACAGCATCAAGATTTTACGCCTTTTAAGGGTATGCCTCGATTCTGTAAGCCACAGACTGTGAAGGCTTTTGAGATCAAAAATGTAAACAGTTGGGTTGCCGCCGTAACAAAATAACCAAAAGGTGGATAAAAGAAAACCATTGGAATACTTCAAAAGGAAATTATCGCATTCAATATTTACATACATACATATACTCACACCCGTATCCCATTGGGTTAGGAAGAGACCATGCAGAGAATGCCAACACCTAAGGTGAAATAAAATAGTAACAGTCTGAATTAAAAGTTTGAATTAAAAAGCAAATATAGTCGTTTTTAATCAATTGCTAATACGAGTGAGTTTATACATTTATGAATTGGTGTTGTTTAAATAAAATCTGTGTAAATGAGATTTATGCTACTAGAAATAGTAAAAGGATTTAAAAAGGACATTCGACATTGACAGTTGTTTGATTACATATTTGATCTGTGATATTCGACCTCAAATGTGTTTTGGATATTCGACCTCAAATGTGGAAAAACTATCATTGCCAGGAACCCGCTAGGTAGGTGCTCGTCTCGTAGGCACTTTCCTCTACAGTCTACGAGTACATACGGTTTTTCGCATCCTATCTACTACGAGCGCAGTGAGCTACGTAATCGTTGGCAGTGAATGTGTTAACGTGGAAGAAGTTGCTAAGAGAGGCTTATCTAGGAGAAATCTCTTTTTAGCGATAAGATCAGCTGTTGTCTACCTATGTTTTTATTTATTTTGATTTTGATTATAATAATAATGACAGTAATAAGAGTAAGGAGCTACACGGACGGTTCTACAAGGCCCTTCCGGGTCCCGAGGTAGACCTGCTCGCATCGGTAAACTGGCTACGTTTTGGGGATCTTTTTGGGGAAACTGAAGGTTTTGTCTGTGCAATTGCGGACGAGGTTATCATGACGAACAACTACCGGAAAGATATCCTGAAGGATGGTGCGGTCGATATTTGTCGCGCATGTCGCCGTCCCGGAGAGTCACTCAGGCATATTATTTTCGGTTGTAGTCATCTTGCTAACGGCGAGTACTTGCACAGACATAACTTGGTGGCCAGGATTATTCACCAGCAGCTTGCTCTTCTATACATCATCATCATCATGTCAGCCGAAAGACGTCCACTGCTGGACATAGGCCTCACCCAAAGACTTCCACAATGACCGGTCCTGCGCCACCCGCATCCAGCGGACACCCGCGACCTTCACCAGGTCATCAGTCCACCGAGTGGGGGGCCTGCCCACGCTACGCCTTCCGGTACGTGGTCGCCACTCGAGAACCTTTCCGCCCCAACGGCCATCGGTTCTACGTGCTATGTGCCCCGCCCACTGCCACTTAAGTTTAGCGATTCGGAGGGCTATATCGGTCACTTTGGTTCTGCTGCGGATGGCCTCATTCCTGATGCGATCACGCAGAGAAACTCCCAACATAGCTCTCTCCATTGCCCTTTGGGTGACTTTGAGCCTTCTTATGAGGCCCATAGTAAGCGACCACGTTTCAGTGCCATATGTCATCACTGGCAACACACACTGGTCAAAGACTTTTGTCTTGAGACACTGCGGAATATTGGACGAAAAGATGTGCCGTAGCTTCCCGAACGCTGCCCAACCGAGTGGGATTCGACGATTAACCTCTTTCTCGAAGTTGGACCTACCTAACTGGACAGTCTGTCCTAGGTATACGTAATCGTCTACAACTTCGAGCGTAAAGTGTCCGATTGTTAAGGGAGTTGGTGCGACATGGGCATTTGACATGATCTTCGTCTTGTCCATGTTCATCCTTAGACCAACTTGCTCGGAGGCTTTACTGAGGTCATTGAGCATTGTACTTAAATCTTCCATGGTCTCAGCCAAGACTACTATATCGTCAGCAAACCGAAGGTGAGTGAGGTAGTCGCCGTTTATGTTGATGCCTAGCCTTCTCCAGTCCAGAGTCTTGAAAACATCCTCCAGTGCAGCGGAGAACAGTTTAGGAGAAATAACATCTCCTTGCCTGACTCCCCGCTGCAACGGAATAGGCTTTGAGTTCCGGTCCTGGAGTCGGACTGACATAGTGGCGTTCTTGTACAAACTTTTCAGCACTTCGATATACCGGTAGTCCACTTGGCACCGCTGGAGAGATTGTAGTACAGCCCAGGTTTCGATCGAATCGAAGGCTTTCTCGTAGTCCACGAACGCTAAACAGAGGGGCAGGTTATACTCCTCAGTCTTCTGTATAACCTGACGTATGGATGTGGTCTACGGTGCTAAAGCCTCTTCGGAAACCGGCTTGTTCGGGAGGCTGGAAGTCATCTAGCCTGCGTGCGAGACGGTTCGTAATGACTCTTGAAAACAGCTTATAGACATGGCTCAGAAGTGAGATGGGTCGGTAGTTCTTCAGTAAGGAGTTGTCACCCTTTTTGAAGAACAGCACCACCACACCTCTGTTCCATGCCTTTGGAGTTTTCCCTTCCAGTAAGACGGAGTCGAACAACTTCTGAAGGGCCCTAAGGACCGGTTTTCTACCCGCCTTCAGGAGTTCAGCTGTAATTCCGTCTTCACCGGGTGCCCTGTTGTTCTTCAGCTGCTTAAGAGCCATTCTTATCTCGTACAGGCTGATGTCCGGGATATCTTCGGTATAGTGCCGGGTTAATCTAGCTCTAGGGTCTTCCGCCAGACCAACTTCGGGTCTGCTAGTTGACGTGTATAGCTGTCCATAAAAGCACTCTATCTCACTCAGAAGCTCAGGTTTGGACGAAACGATTCTACCATCCTCAGTTTTTAATCTGGCGAGCTGGCTCTGCCCAATAGACAGATCTCTTGAGAAAACTTTAGAGCCCTTATTCTGCTCGATGGCCTCTTCAATCCGATTTGTATTGAATTGGCGCAGATCGCGGACTTAGAGATCTGTTTATTGAGCTGCCTGTATAATGTCGCATCGGCTGAAGGCTGCAGAATCATTTCATTCCTTTCCTCGATGAGCCTCTGAGTGGAGCCTTTTGGCTCTGTGAGTCCGTTGGGCCTTAAAGAACTTAGACCCAATGCTATGGACAGCTTCCACAAACCCGTCATTGAAATCGTCCACGTCGCCGCCTAGACAATCAAAACGGTTTTGGAGTTCCAGCTGAAAGCTCTCGGGGTTTTGGATTTGGACTGCTGCTGGACGGAGCGTAGACTTCATCAGGCGAGAGCGCTCTAGCTTGACGCATATATTCAATGTGCCTCTTACCAGACGATGATCACTTCCGGTTTTAACCGTATTGATCACAGAGACATCATTGAATATATGCCTCTTCGTCGACATAATGAAGTCAATCTCGTTTTTTGTTGCACCGTCGGGACTCATCCAGGTCCACTTCCTGTGCTCGCGTTTCTTGAAGAAGGAGTTCATCATGTAGAGTCCCTCCTTCTCCAAGAAACCAGCCAGTAGTTGGCCCCGGTGGTTCCGACTTCCAACTCCAAATTGCCCCACTCTCGGCTCTTCGCCGTCTCTCTTGCCCAGTTTTGCGTTGAAATCCCCCATAACAACGGTGAAGTAGGTTTTGGAACTATGCATGACCTTTGATATATCCTCATACATAGCCTCCACCTCGTCGTCGGAGTGTGCCGAGGTCGGCGCGTACACCTGTATGACCGTCAACGAGTACCTCTCGGATACTCTGAGTATAAGGTACGCCACCCTAGCCGACACACTCTCGATCTTCACCACGTTGTTCACGAGGGATTTGTGGACGATAAACCCGACACCTCCCTGGGACTGTTGGTCGCCCTCCCGGAAATAGAGCAAGTTGCCGGACTTCAGGGTTATCGTGTCCTCCCCCTCTCTTCGGACTTCAGATAACCCTACGATATCCCAACGCAACTTGCTCAATCCTTCCTCCAGTTCCGCTATCTTTTCGTCGGTCCGCAGTGTTCGTGTGTTATATGTTGCCAGGGCCAGAAGTCGTCGGTGGTGGTAGCCGGATCTTAACCGGAGATTCTTCGCACCCCTGACCCCGCTAGTACCCTGGCCGCTACCAGAACCAGGGTACCGGGGGTCGCCGGAACCTCGGGGCCGTGGCCTGTTTGTGTATGTCATGAGGGGTAATTGCCATAATCGCCACGCTTGGCATGCGGGTTGGTGATCGCAGTATCTCCACCGCACTCCAGGGATGCTGCTGCCCATCCTCCGGTGGTCTTGGTCGTAGTTTTAGGACATACCCGGGTCCCGTAGTTTTAGGACATACCCGAGTCCTCTTCTATACGGTCTTGTGGATTTCGAAGTTCCGTACTATAAGTACACACCGGCGCCAGTTCTCGAGAATGTTCGTGCAATGCTCTATTGGGATCGATCTGTCATCACGGACAGGACTATTGTAGCCAACAAGCCTGATATCGTGCTGACAGATCGATTGAAGCGCCAGGCAATACTCGTTGACATCACGATCCCCCATGACGAGAACCTCGTGAAGACTGAGAAGGACAAATCTAGCAAGTACCTAGACCTGGCACACGAGGTAACTGCATGTGGGATGTTGATTCAACGATCATTGTCCCGATAGTCGTCTCCGAGAATGGTCTAATAGCGAAGAGTCTCGACCAACATCTCAAGAGACTCTCGTTAGATGGCTGGATCAAGGGTCAGATACAGAGGGCAGTACTCCTGGACACGGCGCGGGTAGTCCGGAGGTTTCTTTCTCTGTCGCCCTAACCACCGGTAGCTTAGGCCCTGCCTCGCTGCCGGCGGCACCCTAGGTTAGTTTTTTTTATATTTTGTATGTATGTTTATATATTTTTCTTTTATAAAGTTATTGTAAAAAACCTAGCTTAAGTACGAAAATAAATACAGAGATAATGATAATAAAACATTTATTCATGACATAAAACAAACATAAAAGAAAATAAATATAAAATTACAACAAAAATATGTCACAAGATGGTCCCAACTCAGCATGAAGCTGGCATTGCAACCAGCGCTGATCTTCCGTTGGGACCATCAGTGAGATTATATATTTGTATACTTATTTTTGGTGTATATTTTGAATTTTACTGTGAGAGTAAAGCGTAGTTGTAGATGTAGACCATAATGATAATGACTAACTACTGCCTGCGACATTGTACTTTGTATTGTAAGGATTGTAGTATACTTCATATGTATGTATATAAGTTATGGTATCACAAGCTACGGGCGGACTTTCAAAACCTACTTGGAACAAATCTATAACCTACAATCAGCACTTTTAAAAACAATTGTACCGAAAAAAATTAAAGCAAAATATAAAAATAATAAAAAGGGTTTATTTAATCATTGCAAAGTGATTAACGTCTTTGATAGGTTTTGCTTGTCCGTAGTAACAGAGGAGTGTGAAATCCTACCAACTTAGATAAAAATACTAGCTCCAGTAAATTACGTACCTTAGATTATCTACCTTCATATACAACTCCCAAAAGTAACAATGTATACGGTAAGAGAGTAATTGAGTTTCTACTCCCATATATATTAAATACCTTGCCTAAAAACTTACTGTGTGATCTAATCAAAATTGTTGAAAACCACGGCAAACGTATGCCAATACTAAAAAAATACTACTTAAGTCTAGATTAATGTATAAAACTGATACATAGATGTGATGTTTATAGATTAATTTAAGTGTACTGAAAATCCCAACCAAGCATGTAATAATAGTATTTACACCACACCTTGCCATAAAGCGCGTTATTCCGGCCCCCATATAAACCCACTTTTCGGCCAAGTGGTGACGTGAAATTGTGTACAAAACACGGGTCGTAAAATAGAAAGCCCTCTCTCGCATATTTATGACCCTCGCCTGCGGCTCAGGCCTCAAACATCTGCGATATCGGCCTTTCTTTGTATTACAACCCTTATATCGTAAATAGCTATAAGTTAACGCGGATCGGACAGCGCGATCTCGCCAACTATTACATAAACCCTAGAGGTTTTCAATAGTGGCATGCTTGTAAAAAAAAATGTGTTTATATCTAAAGTGAATAAATAAAAAAAAATGTATACCAGTCGGCAGTTTACAAAAGTAAATAAAGGCATAGAGCGATGTTTTTGATTGTCAAACAGAGCAATTTATATTTTGTATTACTTGAGACTGTTCATAGGAAATGAAAAACGTTAATTTTCAATATAATAATCGTACTTAAAGTGAATAGAGGTCCACTTTTATGTTACTTAAGTTACCATTTTGAGTTATTTTAAAGTTACGTAATGTAAAATAACGCTTAGTTTACTAAATCTAAACTTTATTTTTAGTTTTTATATATCTGACTTCGTTGTTACAGATATTTAAACAAGCTTTTGTTCGCGACTTTGCACGCTTTGTAAGCTTTTAGGTTAGGTACTCGGTACGTAACATAAAGTCATAGGCATAGGTTGCTTTTATGTTACATAAGGCCAATTTTACGGCCTTACCCATGTAAAATCTTGTCTTTATAAATGTACATGTGTACATTTTATTTATCTAATATCGTCGGCCTCATCTTTGCTCCCTGGCTATATGACGGCCTAGAGCAATCCCAAACAATAGAGCAATACAAAAGGGTTTAGTTGGTCAGTGTCGACTTTTAAACGCTAGGACGTTCTCTTCATATTTTTACCCTGCAATCGCTTAGCTTTAGCAGTGGCCGCCGGCCTTACTATTTTATCTTTTGCCGTGTAGCGACTGTGGAGGTAATTAGTTCTCGTGCACGCAAACATTCACTGAAAGACATCCAGCTATTTAGATGTTTATCTTCGTTTATAAGCTATTTGAGGCGGAGGTAGTTACATTTTAGTAGCAAGTTTTATCAGAATTTTGAATAATTTCATCATCATACAGCGTGTTTATTCAATATGAGCAAAAATTAAGCTGGATAAAGGGCTTAGTAGTTTAATCATTAATTAAGATAATTTTTAAGGATACACCTTATGTTGGCCCTGTAATTAGTTATTGATAATCAACGAACAGCAATATATTCAATGGCATTATGTGACACGAGCTTTTTCAATGTAATGTCAGTTAAAATGTCAATGAGCGTTAGGAATATTTTGCGGTGCATTGCGGGCTGAATTATTTTGTATGGTTATTTTTTTTTTCGTCATTTTTTGCATCCGTTGGTTCGAGGAGCGAACCAAGTGGAATATTAAAAATTCTCGTGGTTCAAGGATCGAAACAAGTTGAATTTTAAATATCCTCTTGGTCCGATGGTTGAAATGAGTGGAATAAAAGAATCCTGATAGTCCGACATGTCGGACAGCAAAGAATCAAAATTCGTCGTCGTCTGAAATGTTGGAATACTTTGTCGAACCACGTGGCCGTAGGGTCTAAATCTACTTATTAGGACTGATGCTAGTTACACACTGTATATAATTTACGAACCTAGTTCTGGTCGATGGAGTAGTCACCATTTTGTTCGGTTCTCAAACAATGCTTTGAGCTCCTGGTACGATATTACATTTCCGTTTCATTTAATTTGTAGTTAATGTTTTTCCTGTAATTTATGTACGTCTGTATGTTTATTATTGTTCATGTGCCTTACGTATATGTTGCTGCATTTGTCTGTACTACCTTTATTCATTTTTAATCTCTTCTCAAAGGTTAACTGGAAGACATTTCTTAATCGGATATTTTTGCCTTTATACTTAATATTTCCTTTTGTAAATTTTATCTGTTGTGTGTATTTTTGTACAATAAAGAGTTTTACTATTACTACTACATTTATATTTTCTTTAGCCTGATCTATTAACTCTCCGCATAGGTCTTCTTCTGATTTTCTCTATGGTCTCTGTCCCAATAACGGTTTTATATAAGTGTCGCATATTTCCTTTCCTGTTCTCCATCACCCTCAAAACCAGTGTCTTTTCTCCTACCAAATCCTTCTTCTAAGTAGTGTAAGCATTCATTTACAAGACAAATATATTCCGCGTACAATATTACTCGCCAGTTTACCGGAGCATTTTATTGGCACAACTTGTCTCCAACAAAAGTAGAACATATGTTACGCAAAATCGGTTCCCCAGGCACAATACGGTCGCCCGCACTAGAACCTGCATATTCGCAAAATACCGATTCCGGCGGTTGTACCATTACAAATGCAGCACAAAACGAACGCAATCTCCATACAATCAGAGTCCACATTTGAATAACATGCGTTCTAGGTTCCTTAAGGTGCACGCTTCATTTATATTCTGTGCGAACCTCAGGGGATGCTCATCGACCATTCCTTTTAGTTGTAGCGTTGCATAAAACTTTCATGGGCGCAGTACGTCCAGAGAAATGCACTCTAGAAAGGACCTCGTCGATTTCGAACGAATTCAATTTTCGAACGTTTGTGAAACGTTGCGTTCGATTTTCGAAATTCTAACGTCTGGGAATAAGAACAAGTCGCCTGGAAATTGGTACTTGAGGCAATGAAATAATCCAGTAGAATAACGATCTCATTATCCAAGCTGTAAGACTAATATTGCAGTAGTTCGTTATGTTGTCGTAAGCCTTAGAGAAATTCAAAAGTAGAATAAATAACACCGAACATGGCTAATTAAAACAAACTAATATCGAGGCACGAACACTTTAGAAAAATAAAACAATCTTAAATTGAAAGCCGCAATACACCGAAACTTGTACAATGTACTTAGAGAGTGGCGTCACTTTAATATGGTAATTAATCAACTAATAAGTCTGACCCTTTAAGAGTCCGCAGTAAGCTCGGATCTCCATACAAACGTAGTTCCGCTCTCATTTTAAAATGGCAAGCTGGGATCATTTGAAACTTTGTATACACAAGGGGATCCGGTATATCTAATTCGGAAATTAGTTTCTGTTGCGTGAAATTACAATGGAGAAAAAATACAGCGATTATTAAGGTTTAAAACAAAAGACCTAAAAAAATTAAAAAAAACTCGGTGTGTTTTGTTTCTATTTCAATTTCTAGCAACAGAAACTAATTTCCGACCTAGATATGGCGGCATCCCATTGTGTATACAAAGTTTCATGTTATTTCAGCATGGCGTTTTAAAATGAGAACGAAACTATGTTTGTATGGAGAATCGAATTCAGTCAAGCGTACGGGGGACTCTTAACACAAGTAATCATTGGCGCATACGCGGCGGCCGGGACCCCGCCGGCTGACATACAATCGCTATTTCGCTGCTCACGTATGCACCCGCAGACGTGCATTTTTATCATCATCATCATATCAGCCGACGGACGTCCACTGCTGGACATAGGGCCCCCATAAAGCGTGCCACAATGACCGGTCCTGCTCGGATCCCCGCGAGCTTTACAATGTCATCAGTCCACCATGTCTACCCACGCTGCGCCTTCCGGTGCGTGGTCACCACTCGAGTACCTTCCCGCCCCAACGGCCATCGGTTCTACGCGCAATGTATCCCGCCCACTGCCACTTAAGTTTAGCGATTCGGAGGGCTATATCGATTACTTTGGTTCCACTGCGGATGGCCTCATTTCCGATTTTTATATCTGCCACTTATACTTACGTATTTATCAATTTTATTTTGCTTATTCCATCATAATTTTTTTTAATCGTTATTATTTGTGAGGGGGTTTTATCATGTTATGATGATGTCACCCCTATTGTTACAAATCACTTACGGAACTAATGGTTCATCTTCGCTTAATACCCACATTTTCAATTTTGTACAATTCTTTAGCTACATTGGATAGTGGATGTGCCAAAATAGTATTACATTGACCGATCTCAAAGATGTTCACACCATACTTAGTTGTTAATGTACTCCTCTCAGCTTCGTTCCGGACGCATTCCACCATAATGTGAAACACATCCTCTCTCGTTCCACACTCAGAGCAGTTCGATAAATCTGTTTTGCCCATAAAAAAAGCAAAACTGTTCAGTGGGATGTGTCCAGATTGAAGTCTGAGAGCTGTCACAATATCTTTTCTAGCCATACCAGACCCTCTAAACCATGGCACTTGACAGAGACTAGGTTGAATAGTTTTGTACCATATTCCCTTATTTAACGACCGCTCATCGAAATGTTCTTTTCATAGGTCCTTACATTTATGTCTATCATAACTATTTCATTTGAAGTCTGCATATGTGTTGTTCGCTTCTATGTTAAAGCCCTGTTTTACAAAACAACGCAACTTATAGTATCACTTTCCACGCTATAATATCACTACGGTCGAAAAGACAGGGCTTACCGTATTACCTTGTCGCTTCAACGTCATGCTAAGGCTCTCATACTAAATTCTCATCAGGTGAAGGCGATAAAGTTCCAAAGTTTCCAGCTAATTTTAATGCCAGTTCGACTGTACATCAAACTATATACACCAAGTAATCCCATATCATGGTATGGGAATAAATAGCTTAATAAATAATCCTTTGCAATATTTCCCGAAATACCATAACCCTCAACAGAACAATAAGCCCACCGTCCATCAATGGAATAAATAACGGATAATATAAGCAAGCGGAATTAAGCGGTCAACTCGTCCTATTATTTCGGTATAAATTGATGGTGGTTTTACGAGCAGTTATGCGAGACTCGGACTTGGCGTTATGTGGACTATCTGCGGTCACAGAGTAGGACAGCGAAGGCTTTTATTAGGGAAAAACGCAGATAGAATAGTTAATTGCATAAGTGGTTAGGATGCGAACAGGGTTTCTTCTCGAGTTGTCTCGAACTCGAGACAACTCCAGAATTTTGGCTTCATTCGAGACGAGAAAAAAATGACTAGAACTCGGGAATTCTCGAGTTCGGAACGGAAAGTCCGGACTGAAGTCAATCGCGCCTTCTCACCTATGGCCCGGCCACGATATCGCGCGGCGGCGGCGGCGACGAGCAGCGGCTATAGAAACGGCATAGATTGGAACGAGACAAAGCGATCTGTCTGAACTTTTGAAAAGTCTTGGTTTTGATTTTGATACTTTTTAATGAGTTAAATTCGATCATAAAAAATATCTCAATCGATATTGATATATATTACATTAAACATGATTAAAAGACTGTAAAATTAGATTATGAATCTATAACTTGAATATTTAATTACTTTTTTTATGTCATTAATGCTTTAATATTCATAGATGCCTATTTGTCAAGACATAAAAAGTCTTGCTTCTGTTTCTGATTCGTTTAGATCAAAAAAAATATCTCAATCAGTATTAATAAATGTTACATTGTGTTTTTGATGATTATCGTTACTGTATCTTAGATCATAGTCTCATAATTTAAATTTAACTAATTTAATTTGTTTCTTGACTTAAGTCATGCATGGCTAGGGAGTACTATGGCTATCTGTAACTGATTAGGAATTTGTAACGAATAATCTCAATAAAAAACACCCATTTAGGACTGATTAAAAGACTGGAAATATGATTTCAGTATTAATAAGTTTTAATGTTTTGATTTGTTTTTTATGTAAGATTTTAACTAGTTTGTTTTTTTTAATTGTTTTTTGCTTCTAAAATTTGATTTAATGTTTGTTTAAAAGAAGATTTTCATTTATTTTACGTATTTCTAATCATAGTGGTGCAATAAAATATACTTTTTACCAAAACTTTACAGTTTAAAAAAAGACTCGAGACTCGAAACAACTCGAGACTTTGGGCTCGAGATTTCTCGAAACTCGAGAATCTAAATGGCTCGAGAAATGAAAAACACGTTCGGAAATTTGATTTAAAAACAAAAGTACCTAATTTTCTAATTTTAGTTCGCCTCTTAAAAAGTTAAAACTCTGTCTAGAAGTATATTATCCTGCTGCGTCAACCTTTAAAAAACCCAAGTGCCGTTTTGAATCGTGATAACTAAGTGAAAATTACATTTAGCCAAAGTAATTTGCCCGCAAACCGCGCGTATTGATCGATCGATCTATGAGTATCGTCTGCAGTTACTCGTAATTTCGTTGACCATTATTATGATTAAAATAAATTAAATTATATAAGTTAAAATAAGTTGTAATTTCATTTATGTCCACCGAAGACCACCGTGGGATGGGCAGCAGCATCCCTGGCGTGCGTTGGATACGTATACTGCGATCGCGAACCCGAATGCCAACGTGGCGATTATGGCATTTACCCCCCGTAAACTTGGGGGAGGCCTATGTCCAGCAGTGGACCTCCTTGGGCTGATATGGTGGTTATGCTAAGGTGCTGCAATAAATCGAATAATTACATTGGTATCTCGATTACTATTTTGTTATTATTTTTTGGAACATTAAATCCCTTAACAATAACATTATAAAATACTAGCCTACTATCAACACAAAATAATGTAACGACCCATATAAATAAAAAATCTACGAGTATGTTGTATCATGCGTAATTTTTTTTTCAAATAAATGAAAAAAACTTGTAATTAAATTTATCTAAATCATTCATCCCCATCATCAGACCAGCGATTTTTCATAAATCCATAAATGCAGAGTTTATTGTTTTTAAAAATAAACCAAAGTCTCCTTTACAGATAATGTGCTATTTCCAATATTTAAAGTAGATTCCGTCTATGTTGCATTCGATCTTCTTCAAAAATGCTCATTTCATGCCGATTTCCACAAGTTTTCGCGCACGGGCAACGAGTGTGTAGTGAGCCAGAAATACAACTTCGGACGGATATATATTCGCCGGAATCCAGCGGCTCTTCCAAAACGTCCCTTCTGTTGTAAGCTATGGCCGTTGTGTCCGCCACCAATTCCGGAGGATTACCGCCGGGATATTTCTTCAGATAAAATAAAAGTAAACGTAACTTGGATATTTGGGATTTGTCCCGCACCCCGTTTCATCTAAGCGCGGATTGTATCGAGTTGCGACGAGATTTGCTATTTACCTATGAAATTAGTTTTTGTAAGAATATAAATGGTATTTATTTACACAGTCCTTTGTTTGATCGGGAATTTCGTTTTGGGCTTGACCCCACACCCCAGGGATGAGATTTTGATTTAACGTAATAAGATTTTTCCCGGAAAGACTCAAAACTATCTTATGAACATGAGGGCTCTTTCGGATAGCTTCGATCCAACGGGGTCTTTTGTGAAAAAACCCAGATGCTTGCCAGAACCCGCTACTGGCCTGATGTCAAGAACTGCTACGAGTACTGGCCTTGATAATCATGTTATTTTTCTGTTCCTCTAATAACAATGACAAGTGTTTCTTGTATGAACCAGTACAGATCAGTTATTCCACAAAGAGGTGCTCCACCATCATCATCATATCAGCAAACAAAGACCTCCTCCAAGGATCTTCACAATGACGGGCCGCCCTCATCCATCGGCTACCGGTCTTGAGCGTCGGTTGACCTTTTTTGACGGCTTCCCGCGAATGATGTTTATCGCAGTCGGTGTTCCCAAGGAAGCGTTTTGGGACCCCTGCTATTCTTAGCCTACATAAATTAGCTGCCTGCCTGTATCAATCATCCATGCATTCTTTTTGCAGATGACAGCGCATATTTTTGTTTAATCTACCAGTTGAGCAACGGTTCAAACCCACAACCTCCATATTGAAAGTCGCGTTTAGCGCTCGACGAATACATATACAGGGTGTGGCCTGTAATAGGAGCAAAAAATTAAACGGTAGAATATTGAACTCTCCAGAAATTATTTCCAAATGAATTTTAATTAAAAAAAAAGTTTTTTTTTCGCAAATATAGTTTATATGTACTTTTTTACTCTACTGGAGTGATAATAAGAACAATTTATTCAAAAAACACTAAAAATTTATAAAAATAAAATAAAAAATCCCAATAATATTCTTTTAAACCAAAAATGCGACGACGAGTCATAACTCATAACTTGAAGCAACCTCAAAATCAGCATTGACTGCCGCGGCCGCGCTATATTCTCTGGGTGCCAAGATCCATTACTTGGAGGTCATAACTTTAGACCAAAATTTCTCCCAATTGAAAAAAGATTATTTTTTTTTTTGGACACTATAGGTTACTGCATATACTCTAAGGAAGCATCCTTTAAATTTATTGCTCCTATTACAGGCTGTTAAGGGAAAACGGGGGGTTTGTCAGTCTGTGTGGTGAAGTTGAGGCACAATACCTTAGGCTGAAGGTGATGTCCAAAATGCCGCGATTTTGAAGGTTACGTGTGCCTTCCACACGGGCACACGGGAGCAGTCCAGGGTTCACACCAGGAGTCTATGTCCAGGTCACTCTTGTATACACTTGCTGTACAGCGTTTAGGTTTGAACACGTAAAAATCAGTTTTATTGTAATTTGGCAACGGCGTTTGTTGCAGTCATGTGCATCGCACCACACATAGGTCAGTACTGAGTTAGAGATGGGAAAAATAATAAAGCGGCCGTTTGCAAAGCGGTAGGGATGGAATTAGATACATGAACATCGCCCCCGCCCTAAACATAGATCAAATGTTTAGGAAATCAATGAGCTATAATAAATTAATTGATAGGTAGCCTTACAAGCTTGTTTAAAGGTCGTTTGAGAACTGTGGTAGGAGTTTGAATATCGACTACTCGGATTACCCCGTCCTGTCCAGGATAAAGTTGGATGATACGGCCCCGTCGCCATTCTAGAGGAGAAGCGTTATCTTCCTTCAACAAAACTAGTTCCCCTACTGACGGTGGTTCCATAGGGGTAGTCCACTTGTTACGGGCTTGTAACGTGACAAGGTATTCTGAATGCCATCGAGACCAGAAATGTTGAGTTATCTGTTGCAGTAACTGGAAACGGGTTAACCGATTCATTTTCGTGTCTTTAAATGGATACTCAGGAACAGCTGTTAATGGTTGACCTATTAAGAGATGGCCTGGTGTCAACGTTTCAAAATTATTAGGGTCTTTGGAGATAGGGCAAAGAGGTCGGGAGTTCAGAACCGCTTCGATTTTAGTGAACACAGTAGTAAGCTCTTCAAATGTAAGGGGAGTATCCCCTATCACACGTTTTAAGTGCGCTTTAGCCGATTTCACTGCCGCTTCAAACAAACCGCCCCAGTGGGGGCAGGACGGAGGGCTAAATAACCAATTGATATTTCGTTTGGAAAGCTCATGACCAATTTCAACCTGATGTTCAGATAGAAAGTTTTGCAATTCTTTAAGGTAGTTATTTGCGCCAATATAATTTCTTCCGTTATCTGAACGTACTAAGCTTGGGTAACCACGACGAGAAACGAATCGGGTAAATGTAGCAATGAAGGCCTCCGTGGTTAAGTCGGACACTATCTCAAGGTGTACGGCCTTTGTGGACAAACAGACAAATACACAAAGATAAGATTTGGTTAGGGTGCGGTTTCGATGACGTTGAATTTTGGTAAGGAAAGGTCCGGCAAAATCCGTCCCTACGCCACTAAAGGGTCGGGAAGCAGTCACTCTGTCTTTAGGTAGATCACCCATAGGTGGTTGGGCAATAACAGCTTTAAGGCGGAAACAGGGAAGACAATGAAAAATTATGTTTTTAATGGCACGAGATGCGGATATAATCCAGAATTGACGATTTAGTATGCCTAGTAACGTGTCAGCGGTTGCGTGTGAATTTTCACGATGGTAGTGAGATATGATCAAATTAACCAATGGGCCATTTTTAGGTAATAATAGTGGATGCTTCGATTCAAATGGTAAATCTGAATTGCATAACCGCCCTCCAACTCGTATAAGTCCTGCTTCGTCCAGGAACAGATTAAGGCGCCTGAGAGAACCTTGAATTACCTTTTTTTGTTGGAGCCTTACTAATTCTTCGGGAAAGGATAAGGACTGCGTTATTTTGACTAGGTAATTAAGAGATTCGACTCGCTCTGAAGCTGTTAGAAAGGGAGAACATACTCGTGATTTAGGGTTTCGAACATTATTCATAAAACGTCGAATATAACCCGTTACTCCAATCAACTTATTAAAAGAGCTGTAACGCTCTAATAGGAACCATGGTTCTAACGGGGGGTCGGAACTACCGGTTACCAACAAGCAGCTAAGTCCGGGCAGTTTGGTTTGCGAAACATTTTCATTAGGAGGCCAAGAACTTGGGGTTTGTACAAGCCAGGATGGCGACCACCATAAGGGTTTGTCAATAAGAGTAGTTGTGTTCAACCCACGCGAAGCGCAATCGGCTGGGTTAAGCTCGCCAGGGACGTGCCGCCAGATCGTAGGCGTTGGTGAATTGTTAATTTGAGAAACCCTATTGGCTTCGAACTTTTGTAGACAATGAGGTGGAGTACGAATCCAAGCCAATACGATCTTGCTATCCGTCCAAGTATATATGGCATGCAACACCAATGCTCTCTGTAGGCAGGGAGCAACGTGCTGCACTAATTTTGAGAGGAGCAGCGCTCCTTGCAATTCCAACTTGGGAATTGTGAGTCGCTTC
The DNA here is from genome assembly GCA_905163555.1 of Notocelia uddmanniana. Lineage (NCBI taxonomy): Eukaryota > Metazoa > Arthropoda > Insecta > Lepidoptera > Tortricidae > Notocelia > Notocelia uddmanniana. The sequence continues at coordinate 626,304 of LR991061.1, read as the reverse complement.
CGAACCGGGGCAACTTTACTTTTAGACATCAATAAGTGGACGGAGCAAAGGTCTGAAGAACGTTCAATTCTAAGATAAATAACAGCCGCGTACCCCGCCTCCGAAGCGTCGCAAAATCCATGTAAGGAGTAAGAGAGAGAGTCTGGAGGGATGATGTGTCTTGGTATGGATATCTTGCTAATATTTGAGAGATCATAGGTAAACACTTCCCATTCAGTGGAGAGTTCGGCTGAGAGCTCATCGTCCCAATTAAGCCCAGAGAGCCAAAGACGCTGAATAAACATCTTGGCCTTAAAAATTATAGGAGCTATCCACCCACAGGGATCATACATACGCGCAATCAGAGAGAGTACCTTGCGTTTAGTCACAGGGTGATCAGGATCAAAGTCGTATCGGTATGTAAATGAATCGTTAGAAGGGTCATATTGCACTCCTAGCACTGATACCGTTTGAGGATTTTCAGAGTCGATAAAGGAATGTGGCTGCTGTAAGTATTCGGGCGGTAAGTCTCTTAGAACCTCAGGTTTATTACTGATCCACTTTTTTAGCTCATATCCGCCAGAGGCCATAAGCTGTACCAATTGTTGCTTCAACAAGCAAGCCTGCTTAACTGACGCAGCACCTGTTAAACAATCATCAACATATACATCATTTTCGACGGCCGCTGCCGCTTCGGGAAAGTTGGCTTTCTCTTGCGCCGATAATTCTAAGAGCGCGCGCATGGCATGAAAGGCGCTAGATCGGAGACCGTAGGTAACGGTATTAAGTTCATAAGTAAGCAGGGGTTCCGATGGAGATTCCCGCCAAAAAATCAGCTGAAAATGGCGATCTTCGGGTGCCACCCATGTCATACGGAACATCATACAAATATCGGCAATAAAAACTACTGGGTGCCGTCTAAAGTTAAGTAGGATAAGACTGATATCTTTCTGCAATTTAGGCCCAGTGTGTAGGCATTGGTTAAGGGAAACACCTGAGGATGTGGCAGAGCTACCATCAAGGACCACTCTCAGTTTATCCCCCGATTTTTTAAAAACCCCGTGATGAGGGACAAAGTAATGTTCAGCAGTGAAAGGGTCAAATGATGACACGGTCATATGATTTAGAGCAATATAATCCCGCATAAACTTAATGTATTTTTCTCGAAATTCAGAATTGCGTTGCATGCGCCTTTCCAAATTGAGGAATCGCTTTAAGGCACCGGACCGGGATTCTCCAAGGGTAGGTCGATCTAGCAAGAATGGTAGTTTTACTTGAAATTTACCGTCAGGCTGACGTATTGTGGTATTTCTAAAGTAATTCTCACATTCGATATCTAGAGGATTTGAGAGCGGCAGCTCAGGTGCTTCCTCGATCTTCCAAAATCGCTCAACAATGTGGGAGAGGGAAATCCCCGTCATGGGTGAACAATGTTCATCAACTTCACAACTTATAACACCTGAAAGTGTAAATCCAAAAACAGTTGAAAATGCAGTTAATTGACAGGAAGGTAATGGGTACTTCTCCGCATTGAAAATTGCTCCAAATACGTCCGCTCCAAGGAGAACATCTATTGGTCCCGGGAGGTGAAAGGTAGGATCAGCTAGGCAAAGATGTGATGTAAGTTTTACAACATTTTTAGGCAGGCAAAGTTCTGGATGATGACCAGTAATTACGTCCACTACCATGGCTTGGGTCGTGATAAGGGGGTGGAATTTCCCGATAGGCTTAAAACTCATCATCACATTACCGTGGGAGATCATTGTTTGCACATCACCAATACCTCGTACAGGTGCACACGAAGGGTTCATGGGAAGGTTCAAACTATGTACAGCCAGTTCAGACGTAAGGAGGCAGCCCTGGGCACCGGTGTCACATAAGGCTCGGGCTTCAATAAAGTATCCACTGCGTGTCCTAACGTGTATAAGGGCAGTCGGGAGTAGAATCAATGAGTTGAGAGGTTTAGCCGCAGGGAGACAGGGGTTGGGAGTTATGTGGGGTACGTCTAGTTATGGGGAAATTTTACGTTCTTGGGATCGTGGCCTGGTGATATCCCGATAAATGGGCTTATCTCCACGTTCTATTTCAGACGGCGTAGGGGAGTAATCTCGGCGTGCTGGAGGTGGAGAACGATAACGACGACTTCCACGCGTAGGGGTTGGAGACCGCCTGGAAGAGTAATACGTTGAGCGGGCTGGAGGTTGTGGAGACTCACGAGATGCGTGAGATCGATAAAACACGCCCCCGCCCTTGCGAGGTGAAGGCGATCGCGACGAGTTACGGAGCGCCTTGTCATGGAATGAGACGGCTGGCTGGGTGCGAGACTCAGGATATGCCGGAGCTCGGGGGTCATTAAAACACAACAAAGTGTGATGGGTTGTGCGATGGCATGTACTACAACGATAATCGCGTTGACAATAGGCAATGGAATGTTTGTCTAGGCATCTGTAACATAACTTTGCATCTTTAACAAATGACGCACGGTCTCGTGGGGACATACGGCGAAAATCAGAGCATTCCCGCAAATAATGCGAATCACTCGAGCAGAGGTAACACAGACGACTAGACTGAGTAGCTGCAGCAGCGGGCACAGTGGTCGTGTAGGTATGCCTAGTAATTATAGGGGAACGCTGCCGCGGCCTAGAAGAGGACGACGGCAAGGCGTCAACCAGGGAGGCGTTGCCAACATTGTCGTGGTGACGACACTCATCTTCCAAAAAGGTCAAAAGTTGACTGAATTCGGGAAGACCATCGCGGTCTCCATACCGACGCTCAAATCGCGATCTCAGGTCACTAGGTAGTTTAGTGAGGCAAATATGCACTAACATGTAAGACCACTGGGTTACGGGCAGCTTGAGCCTTTCAAGGCCTCTATAGGCAGTAAACAGTGGGTTAAGAAAAGTAGCACGAAGACCAGTTAGTCTCGAGTTAAGTTCAGGTAAGGTCAAGATTTGGACTATATAATTGTCTGCCAAAATGCGTGTGTTGTGATAACGCCGCTTTAAAAGGTCACGCGCAGTGTCATAATTATCTGATTCTATTCGCAAGTGTTGTAATAATCGACGCGGCTCATCGGTCAACGAACCCAGTAAGTACTGGAGTTTTACAATGGGAGTTAACAGGGGCTGGGAATCTACCACACTATCAAACTGGTCCAAGAAACTAATCCACGACTCTGGACGGCCATCAAACTTAGGTATAGGTAGGTCGGGCAATCTGCTTTGCATCGGGTCCAACATGGTAGGTCTGGCCAGGCCCGGGGCCCGTACGGGGGTACTACTGGCGTTAGGTTCACCGCCGTCGGGTCTAGGGAAAACCTCGGTATATTTAATTTTGAGATCATCCACCATGTCTCTTACTAATCGAGTTTGCCTACGAACGTATTCGTATTCGGTCCCGTCTATATTTTGGTCTAAACTACCAAGAAGCTCCGAGCTTGCATGGTTAAATCGTTCATAATGCATATCTAACTCACTCAACCTCACGCGCAGCCTAGGAATCGATAAGGAATCTAATACCGTATGGGTATCCTTAACCCAGTCACAAACAAATCGAACAATACCCATATGACTTTTATACTCGGCAGAATCAGTGTATAGGTCGGGGGCCCGGGCCACAGTATTATCATTACCAGATTCGGACATCTCGAATATCGCTTCACTATATAGGGATCAAGTATCTCGTAATTATCAAACAAATATAATTTAATTTATTTCTGCGACCACAGATACATCCATCAACAGATAACTCAATAAATAACTTAACTGGCCCAACGAAAAGGCAATTACAATATGTAAGTGAGGCAGCCGTCGTAGACTGTGCAACAAACAATAGGCTCGAGCGGCCGGCCGGCGCGGTGCATCCAACCGTGTCGTAAACAAGTGACGTCACAAATCGTATGATTTATATTTTAAAGATGCGTATAGGTATGAGATTTATAACACGAATTCAAACTCGGAACACAGTTTTAGTATATCCCTGTATAAGGCTATGGTGCAAGAAAGTTAACTTAATTGGAAAAGGTGAAATTAGGTAGGTACGTAACGGCACCGCCAAAAAGAGGGGACGTAACCACGCTATATTGCTACCAGATGTTAAGGGAAAACGGGGGGTTTGTCAGTCTGTGTGGTGAAGTTGAGGCACAATACCTTAGGCTGAAGGTGATGTCCAAAATGCCGCGATTTTGAAGGTTACGTGTGCCTTCCACACGGGCACACGGGAGCAGTCCAGGGTTCACACCAGGAGTCTATGTCCAGGTCACTCTTGTATACACTTGCTGTACAGCGTTTAGGTTTGAACACGTAAAAATCAGTTTTATTTTAATTTGGCAACGGCGTTTGTTGCAGTCATGTGCATCGCACCACACATAGGTCAGTACTGAGTTAGAGATGGGAAAAATAATAAAGCGGCCGTTTGCAAAGCGGTAGGGATGGAATTAGATACATGAACACAGGCCACACCCTGTATACATATACTGACGACTGTATCCCATTGGGTAGGAAGAGACCAGAAAATGCCAAATACTAAGATCCTTACATACTTATATAGCTCCTCATACATGCTCGTCGGGTGCGGGTACTTTTGTCCTGGCTTCTTTTCAGTATAGTAGAAATATGTTCAAGATACCCTCGCCTTGGTCGCCCCCTTCTGACCCTTCCATGCATTTCTACTTTCACACATCCTCTCAACATGCCCAAGCCACAGAAGCATCCTTTTTTCAATCCTAGTCACTATATCCGATATCGTCGTATATTCGCCATATTTCTCTTATACGAGTAACATTATTTTTTATTCGATCACACAAACGTATCTACTCCACACATGCTTCTCACGCTAAAATAGATTTTTTGCTTGAAGAACATGTCACGAGTTTTGTTTTTATTTACCCGTATTTCACAGTACGCAGATAAAGGACAGGGTAATGGCGATCACAGTATTATTTTAATTTGTGCGACTCTTATGTCTACTACTTGAGAAATTAATTCGATACACATTTTGTACTTGACTGTGAAGAACCGTTCAGACCAGTCATAATTAAATTGTTCCTTAATGCATTCTATTTATAAATGTTAAAAATATATAAGTATATATTTGTCCGAAAAATCGGCTAGTATAGCCGCGTCGTCGGCGAGCTGCGGCTTGCACCGGGGCCACAACGGAAGAAAGCGCTGGCTTTGCGAGCCTCATGCTGAGCTGTGGCCCTTTTCTGACAAACAGTGTTCGTCCTATTTTAGTAAACTTCTATGTATTAAGTATCTGTGTTTGTCATCAATAAATGTTTTTTCTTTTCTTTCTTTCTTTCATTGATGGACAGTAAACGCCTATAGGCGTAATTCTATTGTTATTTGTATTGTGTCTGGAATAGTGTCTATCAAAGTGTTAATAGACAACCACACATAGCATTAATTCTCCAAATACCAGACAGCATAATACAATGATAGTTGCTTACCCTCCAAAAGGCCTCGAGTGCCCTCAGTTCACGTCCGTAAACTATGTCAACAATTCCTGTTTTCTTTCTATCTCCGCCGAGGCCGGCTTGTGAAAACATGTCGTTACAGAGATGTTACACCGTTTGTAACCGACGAGATTGAAGGATCGTCATCTTTTTCAAAGATAATTTCCTCTAGTAGTGAGTAGTTAGTAACGTAGTTTCGCTCTCATTTTAAAACGACATGCTGGAATAACAGGAAACTTTGTATACACAATGGGATCCGGCATATCTAAGTCGGAAATTAGTTTTCGTTGCTCGAAATTACTAGAGAAAAAATACAGCGATTATTAAGGTTTTCATACAAGGCCTAAAAATTCAAAAACTCGCTGTATTGTTTTTCCATTACAATATTTAGCAACAGAAACTAATTTCCGACCTAGATATGCCGGATCCCATTGTATTGTATACAAAGTTTCCTGTTATTTCAGCACGGCGTTTTAAAATGAGAATGTAAATACTTTTGTATGGAGGATCGAGTTCAGTCGAGCGTACGGGGGACCCTTAAGTTGCTGGCTAATAAATAATAATGATGATGGTAATAAAGCAGGCATTTATTATTTCTATGAGTCGTCTATGTTACCCCTTAGTAACAAATCATAACTTTATTGATTCTAGAAAGAGAAACTTCGGGAACATGCCTAACCTAACCTAACCAAGACCTCAATGGATTTTATGATGTACAATAGTAAGGACCAGTCAAGAAGAAAAAAAATGTAAGAAATTGCTCACGACGTTGGGAAAAATAATGTGAGATCGCTCTGTAGCGATAAGACCGTGTGTGCTATTTATCTCTAGTTTTAAGTTTTCATAAGTATTCTGTAGTAGTTTTAATTGATGCTAGATATTGTATCGATGACTATATTCTTGAAACGTAAAAAATGGTTTTCAGGTAAAAACGTTTTCATTGACCTATCATCTCGGTGTTATATTTTGATATACAAATGATATAATAATACACGTATACATCGACACCTGATCTCTCCAAAAGAAGATAAATTGTTGGCGAATTAGGTACAAGTTGAGACTGCTGGCCCAGACACAGGGCGGTCCCTTACAGAATGATATAGAAGGCTCTAAGCACGAGTCTGAATGAAACCACAACTTAAGACTGGTTGTTAACTGACTTTATTTGAAATAGAAATTATTTATTTATCGTGGTAAAATTACAGTGCTTACACGAAGTTCTATATACTTCCACTATAGCTGTGTTGCCGATTAATCATGTATGCTTGCCCGTGTTACCTCACTGATGTTAACTCGAGTTCATAACATTTACAAAGAAAGCAATTTCCATGAATATAACAAGAATTCTTATATCCAATTTCGAGGAATCGAATGAAACCATACAGAGACTAATCAGCCCCTAAAACATAATATTGCCGCCATCAACCCACGCAACACGTAATCAGAGGAAATGTTACAGATACCCCCAACATTAAAACTCCATCGACGGGAATTTATTTCCAAAGTTCTTGGAGCAAATTATGAATTCGGCAACTTGGTAATACCTTATTGACATGGGAATTACGAAATTGTGCCCGCGGCTGACATATTAACCGAGCATGGGTTGAGGGGAGGGTTCGAAAACGGGTTTTGTTGTAATATTTGTTACTTTAGGAAGTGAAAATGTTAATTTGGATTGTAAATATTTTGGTACGTAATTTGCATCCAATTTTTAAGATTAGCTACTGGCTGTGGCAGCGGCTCTGAACATGTATTTTTTTTAATTTGGTTCCCAAAAGTAAAAGTGGTCTTTGTTCGTCCATTATAGAATGGGTTCGCATTTGTACTTCGATCTTGTGTGTCATGTATGTGTTTAACATGTTTGTTTGTTTTGTTGTACAATAAATTACATACATAGAAGGGACGATTGAAGGAAAGAGGGGAAGAGGAAGACCAAGAAGAAACTACTTTGAACAAATAAAAGAGAAGATGGTCGTGTCTTATCGGAAAGTAAAGAAGATAGCAGAGAGCAGAAAAGGTTGGCGAGTGCTCCTCCGACAAGAGTAGTCAACTTAGATAAAAGAAGAGTTTCCAAACATAATATGCTATATAGTGGCCTGGGCTTGCTTTGATTCGAGGGGGACTTTGACCAAACCGGTTTTTCCTCATAAATTAGTGTCTTAATTTTCGTGTGAAACGTAGCAGTGAAACTAAAGTTTGTAACCGTTTACTTTATTAAATTTACTTATTAGCCAATAGTACTGCTTTATTGCTATATTGTAATGGTAAAAGATGCTTTCATAAAGTAACCCCATCAACGTTTTTTTTTTTCAACAAATGGTTAACGAAATAGTTGATATTGTTTTATTTGTTAATATATATTCATTATTAATAAAACATTTTTGTAATTGGATGAGTAGTTAAAAAAATGTGTTTCTATTCTATTCTTAAATTGCCTACAGCTTCCAAAATTCAAAATTACTGATGATACTCACATTTATCGAAGCATTAAATTATACTGAATTGTTCTTATCAAGAATGATCATCGTCTTTGTTTTTCCTGGTTGTACCCTAAGGCACTAAAGCTCAAAGCCCACTTCTTCTTATAAACAATCATCATCATCATCATACAACCCAGTGCTGGGCGCAGGCCTCTCATTGATGAGAGAGATTGCGCATGCGCAGTAGTCCCCACGCTGGCCGTTTGAATTTCTCCGAAAATATATTCCGGTATCCTTGCGATGTTTTCCTGCACCGAAAAACTAACGGGAAATATCAAATGATATTCCGTACATAATTTCCGAATTTTTTTTGTATCATACGAGTTGCGATTTGAACCCACGAGCGCCGCTTGACAGTCGCATAGTCATCTCTCTCAGGCAATATTTCGGGAAAGACCTTTGACCTCATTTCACTTTTGTACCAACAAGTAAGATTGCGGTCAATAGTATTTTATGAAACAGTTGCATAATAAGTGTTCTTAAGACATGAGAGTCACTGTAACAAAACGAGCTATTAAAGACTTGAGAATTTTAAAAACAAAATAATTATGTAACATTGCACACAATATTTTTTCCACGGCAGGAAAATGATTTGATTTAAAATCGATATGGCGGCAGCGTACGGGCTCTGACGACATTGACGTGTATCTCTTAGAAATGACAGTTGTATGATAATGTATGGAATCCATTTTGATGCTGCCAACAGTATAATGACTTGTTTAGGGTATAGAAATGCGTTTGTATAACAAGTTTGTTGTTTTAATACTTGTGTCGGTCATTTATTTGACAGATTATAAATTATAATGCTGGAGTAGCAAAAATCATTCCTGTTTACTTCCAAACACAAATTTACAAGAAAAAAATGTGTGAACTTAATCGAGCAAAATTTTCCTGTATTATAAGGCCAAAGCCAATTTACTAGGCAACCGAGTGGAAGCGTAAATAAATTCACAACCGCGAGTTTTACACCAAATCTGATTCGCCATACAAAGAAGCTTCCAGAAAATCATTTCATAAGGCGAGCAAAAAAACCACTTTATTTCGCTCTATGGCCGCGTGTAAATTGCTGCGCGGTACGTGTGAAGCGTTGACGAATTTCATGAAAAAAAAAATATTATTCTTCCTTTCCCCGTAACTTTTGCTTTACGGTTTTCTTACACGTCCAAGCGTATACACGTTTAGTTATCAAAAGGCTTAAGTCTCCCTTTGTCGGTCTTCCGAATTCAAACTGGAATGATCTCTAATAAGGTTGGGTTTAGTGTGGTTGTCTTTTGTTTTGAGACTTTTTAAAGATGTGGAGAAACATTTTGGTATGTCAGAATAGAAAGCATTACAGTGAGCATCCAACAACAGTGAAGCTCTTACAGAATTTAGTGGAAATGTTACCTTTGGGATGATATTCTGCGCGAGGAAATGTATTATTTATGTGTACTGCCACAAGAAACAAACCAATAAATAAGAAAGCCTGTCAAGTGTGAGCAGGGGTTGGGGAACATATTGAAATAACCGGCCAAGTGCGAGTCGGCTCGCGCTCCGAGGGTTCTACGCATTTTGTTTGACAAGTCGATTAGGGTGACAGATGTAGTTATACTTACAGGGTTATTCAGGAGACGTGAGCAGGACCAACACTACATACATACTAAATGGCAATGAATCGTTCACCATTGTATTAAAGTGAAACACCCATACCTTTTTCCTGTATTTTAATTTTTGTTAAGTTAAAGTTTAATTCTCTACAATCATGGTCACCCTACAACCACTGGTTTATAAAGATTAAACCTCTAACTGTTATGACAGCACTTTGATTATATAATATAATATAATATATAATAATATATAATGGGGGACAATCTTACACAAATCGACCTAGTCCCAAACTAAGCAAAGCTTGTACTATGGGTACTAGACGACGATATACATACTTATATAGATAAATACATACTTAAATACATAGAAAACATCCAAGACCCAAGAACAAATATCCGTGATAAATGCACAAATAAATGCCCTGGCCGGGATTCGAACCCGGGACCTCAAGCTTCGGAGGCAGAGTCACTACCAACTAGGCTAAACAGGTCGTCATATTTTACGAAGAAAGTAAATTGTCACATTGAGTGAGGTACGATATTTCAAAAGTAATCGGACTCAGATGAAATTCAATTTGACACGTACCACTTGACTGAAGTATTCTGATTGTAGAGTGACCATGAATTTCGTAAATAATTTAAAACATTTTGTTTTCAACGCCAAAGATAAATGAACGTTAATTTCACTAATAGTGGCACGAAGCAGTAGCTTATTATCTACTGAATTCGTAGTGTTGATCTTGCTCACGTCTCACGTATCACCTATACAAGCCTATCGATAAACTTAAGGACAGAAAAGCGGCTAGAATTAATAAATAAGTAGGTCATACGTCCGATTTAGTACTTCAGACTACATTTTTATGCACTTTTTGACAGTGCCTACCTACCCAATACAATAAGTGCCTTTGAATAATTTTAGAGAGCTTGTACCCATGAAGAACGAATATATTAGTATTCATTTAATCGTATCAATCAACCGTCGTCAGGTTACAGGAAAATTAAAAGTACATAATGACAATAATTAATAACTAAACGAAGCGGTATTAATTACCGCTTGCGATCGATGTCCCAGGCAAATGGAAGTTTATTATAAATGTGATTAGATCAGCTACCTCTAGTCACGTTTAATTACAAACACGAGCAAACAAGATAATGGTTATGTTAGTGTTTTTTGGAAATAAGTATTGATTACCAACCGGACGTTTTCCATTGAGCTGATCCACATACGCTCTTTTCACTGAACGATCGTCTCCCATCCACTCCAAATGGCCGAGCCAGCGGATTTGCGTTGCCTTGACTTCGCCCATATGCTCGGCAAGGCCATCAGCTCATATAGCTCCCTATTCTTCCTCCGTCTCCAGTTCCCGTCTTCACTTCTGGTTGATCCTAGAATCTTCCATTGAGATTTTTCATTCTGCCACCAAGTGATTGCTCTATTCTTTCTGTGTGAGGGTCCAAGCCTCACACCAGTACATCAATGTTGACCTTTTTTTTCCGAGGGGGAAATCCTTCATGGATACCACCGTACCGCGGGGACAGTGCGGTGGTTATGTCGGACTTGCACCGACTTAAAAACCCCTGATTGTATTCCTCAACTCATTTTGGGTGGCTCTGTGATCTCCTTTGGAACGCACCAGTGCCGCCCTAGAGTCTGTGGGTCCCACCATCTGCTTTCATAGGCGATCACAGCCCCCAACTGTGACCGTCTTCGACCCCAAGGACCCCCTTTTAGTCGCCTTCTACGACAGGCAGAGGATACCGTAGCCGTATTATATGCCCCGGCTACAGGGCGCACATCAATACTTATATTGACCTAGTAACGATTTGTAGACATGAATGTTGGACACGGATATTACGACACCAATAAATCATAATTAATGTTGCCATCTACGAAAGAGCGGTGTCTCTTATCATTAATATTCTGAAAAAGAAACACCATCCCTGATATTGTAAACTAACTTGTAGTTACATAATAAATATAAATTTCATTTCATTTTAATTTTTCAATCACTATAGTTTATTTGTGAATAAGTTGTGAACAACAAATGTCTGAATGGAGGGCTGTTTTATTTGTTTACTTATTTTGTATGCATCATCTTAGTGATATACGGACTTAGGTAAGGACCCCCAAAAAGTTTACATTGTGATATTTATTTCACCGGTTAGTTTGCGTAGCTTCGCCCGAGGCCCATTTTCATGATTTTACTTTCCTTTTTAACCTTCCGCGCGAAGAAAACAGTATGTTAACGTACTCGTACACTCGTGTCATCTATATGTTTGATACATAGTTTCGTTACTCTATTAGACATGTCGTTTTTAATCAGCGAATTGGAGTGGAAACTAAAGCTTTCCAAAAGATGGCCAAAAAAATACGTTCCCAGTATTTTTCGCGTCCTCGTTTATCATCCATTTTATAGTAGTATAGCCGCCGGTGAATTATCTAGAATTGCTATCCAAGACAGGAGGTATATTTTTGTTCTACTCTTCCAAACCCAATCGCATGTCATCCACACGCTCGCTTTAACACGCACTGAGCTAACGAGGCCCCGAAAGCAAATCAAGCGAATTAGGGTCGTTTTTTTTAAACAGTTTGTAATCGTAAGTCCATCGTTATCATCATCAACCTATATTACGTCTCACTGCAGGGCATAGACCTCTTCTCTTAGATGATAAAGGATCAGTCAGTAGTCGTCCCACTGGCCCAGTGCAGGATCAGATGGGGACTTTATGAAAAGTTAACTGTAGAAATCAAATGATATTCCGCACTTAAGTTCGGAAAAGCTCTTCCACTGCTGGTCATAATCCTCCCTCAATTTCATGGGGGGTAAATGCCATAATCGCTACGCTTGGCATGCGGATTGGCGCTCGCAGGATCTCCACCCCACTTCAAGGATGCTGCTGCCCATCCCCCAGTGGTCTTGGTCGTAGTTTTAGGACATACCCGGGTCCGTTGGTATAGTATCCATCAAATATACGTGTACTCTTCAGGGTCCTTAAACACATCCACCACACCCTCTAATGCCTTGACAATAGAGTTCTGTACACTGTATGTATGAGCACCTTGTTTACTCCATATCTGATGGCAACTGCCTAAGCGGTGCCGGTGTGGCGGGATTCGAACCCACGATCACTGTTTGACAGCCGCGTGCTTGTACCGTTAGGCTACCGTAGCTATATATCAGCGGCGGTACGGTCTTAAAAGCCCAAAAGCCTGGCTTGCGTTACTAAAATTAGCAAAAACCAAATATATGTACGACTAAATTATTTTTCCATTTCAAACTAACTTAAAATCCGCGCGGCGGCGCCTGATCTGTATATTATATTTATCTTGGTCGGGGTAGTAGTACAAAATTCAACCGTAGCAAGTAAGTGGCGCTACTGCCTCGCAAAATGAGCGGTTTACGATAGAGTTAAGACACGGGCTATAGTCATCTCGCTCGTGCGCGGTCTTGCAAGCGGGCTTTAATGCTGATATGTTTTTTCTCTTTCTTATCTATGAAAACTGCTACAAAACGAGAAATACATATCTATAGTTTGTGACTAGAAGCCCGGCTTTCGACGTGAAGTTATCAACAGATGTTAGTCAAATGCGAATTTCGCGCGTGCGTGTTCATGACTGGGTGGATTGTGATGCTAACTTCATTGATTACAATTATGTACATTATTTGAAACTGAACAATTTGTTTGAGCGGATAGTGTTTTGTGTGAAAAAGTTTATTAAAGTGGAAAGTGACGATAGATGAAATCGTTCCGTGTGACGATTTAAAATGTGCACAAGTTATCGGCGCAGAAAAGGAAGGAACGCTAAACTTTGCTGAAAAAAGCAACTTATTTTTTTACCGAAACCTACGCCTGACTTGAGTATTTCTCAGATAAGCAAGTCACATAAACGACAATTTCAAAGATCGATGCGATTGCTGATATGTCTGTACAATTTTATCTAGTAATAGCATGCCTTCAGTGTGTTTTGTTGGTCTGTCCTGTCTACACCACACCAGTAAGTGATAATGAAGAGTGAAGATTTACTAGTATGGTAATATAATACGGCAAGGTATCAAGGTAGAAGACAGATTTATTGGTATTGTGTGTGGAAAAATACAAAAATGTATCCCTCGGCTTGCCCTTCTTTGCAACCCTAGGCACGCCACTGCTATATATAAGTTACATCCGTGAAAATGTGTATGCATGAGAAGTTTGATAATCATGTCAAACTCAGTCAGTGTGATACTCAGACTGTATTTAAATGTATCCCGGGTGGTGTTTAATGCTAATGGTATAAAAAAATAACACATGTAAATTTCACAGATCGATTTGGTCCGATACATAACAATTTTTTATTTTGTCTTCGGTTACCGCGATTTTTATACATTAAATAAAACTATGAAAATGTTTTAATCGCGTGTAGAATATATTCATTATATCCCGACGTTTCGTACCCTTTGCAGCACTCTCCCCCGTCTCCTCTTTTGTCTACCTGCTTGACCACAAGTGCTGCAAAGGGCTCGAATCGTCGGGAGTCGGGGTATAATTAATATATTCTACACGCGATTAAATCATTTTTTATAGTTTATTTTATTTTTATTAATTACTCGTAACCTTTCGCAGTTTCAGAAACTACAAAACATTGGAGCAAAGTTCGCTCATATATCACTCGCGGGGTTTTCTCTCTGAAACCAATGTTAACAAAAACCCTCACGCGTTTTAATTCAATATGGGTTAATATATTACGTGAAATATTGAATCAAACCAGCGCGGAACAATCGCATTACTGTGCATCCTGTTTCGCTCTACATTAATTAATTCAACCAGATTACATTTCGATTAAATATTGGTACATATTGGTTAGTAATTATTAGGGACCGGATTCTTGCCGTAATTACTCGTAATAATGACATGTATTGTGAACATGACTCCAAAGATAGTAAATTTATATCGATTCCTAGATAGTAATAAAATGTGACATAAAATGAATTTGTGTTTTATGTGGGTACGTGCTTTCAGAATAGTTACATAAAATTAGCACTACTCGTAGTTTTTTTTTAATGCAATATTCTGTTTTCTTTTCTCACGAATAAATAATTGACTGGACCGGACTGATTGTCGATGGACTGATGACCTGGTAAGGGTCGCGGGTGTACGCTGGATGCGGGTGGCGCAGGACCGGTCAGTGTGGAAGTCTTTGGGGGAGCCCCAATATGTCTAACATACACGGACGTGTGGACGTCATTCGGCTGACATTATGATTATGATGATGATAAATAATTGTAATACCAATTTAACACTGTTTTGCTAATATAGTTTCCAAATTTCAATTGCAGATAAGAAATTAATTATTTAAAATTGTAGTCTTTGGAAACATGTCCTCATAATTGTGCACAACGCAGGCTTCGTTAATTTCCCAACAGCCAGCACCAGCAATTATGCTTCCTCAAAATATGTACGCATTGCACAAATTAGAAATCCACAATAGGTTACGTCAAGTACATACTAAATTTTATTGAGATGAGACATTTGATGTAAAATAAGTATTTCTTTTAGTAATATTTCTATCAGACCTATATAACTTATAAGAAATTACTAAATGTGTGGTTATGTTATGAGTTAAATAAAGGTAGTCAAAACTTTTCTTTTCAACATGTTGTACACACATACAAAACACTTTGAAAATTAGTAGTTCAAAGAAAAATAAAAAGAACAACACCTTGATTATCAGCGCATGGCATTTATGATTATAATAACTTACTGATGTACTTGCTTACTGCTGTGGCGCAACGACCCGAAGTGGATCCTGGCCTCCGACACCAAAGATCGCCAGGCTTTCCTGTCGATGGCTGTTTCCGTCCAGTCGACGACGGCTTGGAGCTCAGTCAGGATCTGCACTTCGTCACCCCATCGGTACCTAGGACGTCCAACGGGTCTTCGACCAGTTGGACGGCCCGAGTACGCTCTCCGGACTGCACGATCGTCACTTATTCGAACTACATGCTCGAGCTACATATCGGAGTCTCGCTGATTTCGTTTCGTGATAATAATAACAGTAACAGTAATCATTCATTTTGAACTCAAAGATTCATATCATAATACATTAAGTAATGTACTTTTCATGAAATTACAAATGGATAGAAAATGGACCCGGGTATGTCCTAAAACTACGACCAAGACCACCGTGGGATGGGCAGCAGCATCCCTGGAGTGCAATGGAGATACTGCGATCGCCAACCCGCATGCCAAGCGTGGTGAATATGGCATTTACCCCCCATTAAATTGGGGGAGGCCTATGTCCAGCAGTGGACGTCCTTGGGCTGTTATGGTGGTGGAATTGGATAGAATAAGATAATAAAAAATAAAATAAGAACATGTCATGCGTATGAATTAATTAACTATAATACTATGTGATGGAGTGCACTGCAGTATTTTAAATAAACTCCATCCATTCTGCATGCAAACATTGTCAGAATACTGTTAGTGCTTGTCTTCACACTGCCCAGTAATGAGGCAGCCCTCTTTCGCGTGGTGACAGAAAAGCTGTCCACACGCGCCTCCGCGAACATTGCTGAAGCACTGCAGTGGCGAGGCAGCCGCAACAGTACTCCGAATGCATTATTGTATTGCACTTGCAGAGCGCTGTATTGTATTTTCGTGTAGCTCGCCCACAGGCTGTTATAGTGTCAGCTTAACAGCTGTTGAGCTACGAGCAAACCTGCGGGCAACCATGTTCGCTCCAACAGACAGCGCCCGGCGCTCCCTTTCGACGTCGGCACCGTCTTTGAAATCAGAAGTAAATATGCGCCGAAGGTATTTAAATTGAGATACCAGAATTGAAATCAAAATTATTATTTATACACACTCGCTAGTATAAGAGAAATCCTCCTTAATGATTCGTATTTTTATATTTAGTAGATATTGTAGGTACAAGTAGGTTATTGCTTGTCATGAACTATACTTATAAAATACACTTTTATTGCGATCATATGGCAACCGCGGCAGTCTCCGAAGGCTTGTAAAAGCTTCAGTATGATATGTATAAATAATAATTGATACATTAGATAATAAAGTCACATAAAATATCGGTGAAACAGCCGTTGGTGCCACAGCTTAGTAATCGCAGAGAGCTCATTTGACCTAAATAACTGTCACTGCAAATAATTATCCAGTAAGAGAAATTAAAAGCATTTGCAATAATTTTAACGAATATAATTTAGGTAACGTCTCCAGGCAAAAGATACGACTTTAGCACATGTAATTAGAAATTGTTCTTTGCTTTCTGATAACCAACAAAGGAAGACATGGCGATCAAAAAGAAAATCGTGAACTATGCGTCAAATTTGTCCATTAAACTATCAGTGAAACATATATCTAAAAATAGACCGATATATTACTCGCCTACGGAAAATTCCTCTGAAACCATACCGAACGCGACCACTGCGTTTTCTTTCTATCAAACTAGTGTTTACGCCCAAACTTAGATCCCAAAGCCAAGCTGGCTGATTTGGGATACCAGAAAAACGCGAGAAGGAGATGATACGCGTTTATTGTAAACAAGACTCCGCTGTTTTATTCCACACCATCGACACAACGAAATAAAACTCGTTTTATATTCAGCGCGAGATGAGCGACATTTTATGACGAGTACGGTTACGCCGGCGTCGGTAACCCGCCTTACGACCGCACTACGACCTAAGGTTGATTATGTTTTAGGTATTATAAATTATATTCATTTTTATAAACCTATAAGACTATGACATTTTAAGGGTTAATTGTGATAAACAAAGAACCATTACAGTTTTGTCTGTCCGACTGCGGCTTTACTAATTACCCGTTACTCTGGTGCACTCCACAGATTCGTAAAGTCACTTCCCTCCACTTGCCTAAGCAGCAAGACACCACCAATAACGAAAAAAAACGTTATTTCAAAAAAAGGACATCTTTCTTGGGTATACCAAACACGCCGAAAAAAACTGGAAAAATATTGTTTTTAGAGTACTGCCTACACGTATAGTAAATTGGGGATGCATTGTTTCTTCTTTTGTAAAAGCCATCGCGTTGTTGTATAGCTTGTTTAATAATATTGTGGGTTAAAAATCAAAATTTAGATTTAGGAATCCGTACGCGTGATATTAAGCTTTAAAGAACAGTACGTACGAGTATCTACTTAATTCTTACATATGAAAGAATTCTTAGTACTAGTATATGTAACAAACTTAAAAGGAAAACTATCACAGCTAGTACACGAGTACCTAGTTAACGAGTAATAACCAAACTTAAGAAAAGTACTTGGAAAAGCAGACTTTCGTACATCACCACCACCATTTCAGCCCAAGGACGTCCACTGTTGGATATTTTCATGGGGGGTAAATGCCATAATCACCACGCTTGGCATGCGGATTGGCGATCGTAGTATCTCCACCGGACTTGAAGGATGCTGCTGCCCGTCCCGCGGTGGTCTTGGTCGTAGTTTTAGGACATCTGTGCGTTTCAAGTAGCGATGAAAATGGCAAAAGATTCATGTTGTTTGCTTCGAAACTTTGTATCTTTGCTATAAATTATATGTAACTTAAGAAAAAAACAAAACTGACGTTTGTCTGACAAATAAAATCATACACGTATACCTGTTTTATACAGTGTATTTTACATGTTTATTTAATAATTAATTGACTAATCAGGGCCCCATACTTGTCAATCTTGTCATGCCTTTGACGCAAAATTAACTTCACGTTCACGTCACATACAGCATAGATTAACGATTCCAATTTATAAATATTTCGTCATAATTGATAATTTCAACCTCTTTTGTTGCTATGCGGAACATGCGAAGAACGCTTTTTTATTTAGTTATATAGGCAGAGTATGAATGTGGCAACATTGAAAAAAATTAAAACAGCAGTCTACGGAACAATTTTTACAAAATATAAAAGTTGTTTTGATGACCATCGAAGTTCGGTACGACAGCGAGAAAGCGCGCGATTAAAAAATGCTGTAAACAATCAATTTCGTGTTTTTTAATTAGTATTATATACAAAATTAATCCTGGTTTACTGCTCCATAAGATAAAGCATATATTTCAATACTAATTTAAATGGAATGTGATAAATTCTTCCAACAAAGTACGTCGAGTGATGAAAATTTTGCGAGGTTAATTTTTTATCGTACATTATTATATGATTATGCCATATTTCTGTACTAGACCATTAAAATATATAAATGCGTCTATTAAAAACCACATAAATCCACTTTAAATGAACAATTAGGTATGTTCTAAGCAGGATTAGGTGAATGAACTTGTGACGTCTATAAATACTATTGTACGCAACTGTGGTTGCACAAGGCACTTTCGCCGATTCGCGTAGGATCCACGTATTATGTCATAAGGCATGGTGCACACTGGGCTATTGTCGCAGAATGGTTTACTTAATTTAGTTTATTTATTTTTGGTAGGTTTATTACGCATACTTAGTGGCGGCCATTACCAATGTAACTGCTTACTTTTTATTTGTGAATCTATTTAGTAGAGGGTTCATTTTTACTTGTTCAATTGTTCATATAAATTCATAAAATTCACATATTCCATGTAACGGTTCAAATAAGAATGTAGGTTTTTTAAAAAAAAAAAACAATTCTGATTATGTCCCGTATTGACCGTTATCTCAGTTATCTGTCTTTATTTGTAGCTCGTACATAAACTATTGTCATAGTTGTTTTAACTTAACACCTCAAAAATTCTTCATTGCGGCAGTGAAAACCACGTACCAATAAAAAAATACTTACCTCACAAAATAAGTATGAATTTTGTTGTTAAGTATTTGTGATATATATTTTTTTCTAATATATTAATTTCTTAAAAAATTATTCCAATTTTACTCGTCAGTGGTTATGTGATGTGTCAGGCAATGAGTCAATAATTATTTGTGCAATAAGAGAGCAGTCGTTTTTTTTGCGGCGAGTGATAATTTCGAATCCCTAAGTAGCGAAGGATGCCTTAATCGGATCACTAGCGAGCGTGGCAAGTGATTCTATGATAGATTTTATAGCGTATCAAGGGATTCAAATAAACGACATGCATATAGGTAACTTTGCTCTCGTGTAACACACACATACCACATCACATAAAACTTATCACCTCAGCAATGAGAACCTGTTAGAGTTAAAAAACTTATCGGTGCGCCAAATAAATATGTCATATGTCCAGCAGTGGACGTCCTTCGACCGACATGATGAAATTACAATATAGTCAGCTGTGGTACCGTACCTAATACTACTACGCAACGCTAAAGAGGGGGGTTATAAGTTTATCGTGCATATATCTGTCTGTGGCATCGTAGCTCTTAAACTGGTGAACCGATTCGGTTACCTTTTTTTCAGAGCAGGTTTTCCAAGAAAAAAATAGTAGTATCTTATAGCCGCGGATCAATATGACTGAAGCGACTATAAATGCCTAGATATGTAAACACTAGGTCATTGAGATCTAATATGCCAAACCAAAAAGTTGTAACTATTATGGTGAAAGAACACTGCACTTTTTAACACCTCGAATTTATAATAAGATAATAATAACATAACTTTTCTCTTTGGAAAAGATGATATTAGTAAAACATGTTTTATCAAAATCGGTTCAGCCATTCTTGAGATACATAACTTTGAAATGAAAATATCGGCGGTTTTCCAACTTTTCTACTTTGTTTGTTATTCTATATCACGACAGCCACTGATATTTAAAATATAATGTAAAACGTTATTATTAGTTCAAGAATATATAAATAAAGTCACCATGAGTGTGTCGCTGTTAATTTCGTATTCGCATTGTATAAGTAATAAGTTAAGGATCTGTTACTATTCGTAATTGATTTAATAAGAAATGTAAATGTCGTAGTTTCAATATTGAAGATCACTGCATGAACTGTGGTTTCGTTGCGCACCAGTGTATCCCGTGCTTATATCGCCGCCATGTTTAAATTTTGACAGCGCGGGTCCGCTGGAGTATGTCCGTTAGTTTGAGTCGGGACCTTTACGTGGATTTTTGTATACCTTTGAAATGAGAACAAAAATATAAATCGAGTTGTAATCGGTCGAATATCTATTAAGTTGTGAAGTGTAACATGTGTAGTGTATGTGTTAAGTGTTTTATGTGGTTTTAAGTGTATGGAATTATTTGTAATAGGGCGTCAAAAGCGGCACTCATTACGTTAGGTATGTAAGGCTATTTTTTGTTATTGATAATTTGTGACAGAATTTGCTGCGATTTTGACAAAACTGGCACTTGTTATTTAAAGATTAATAGTGTCTTTATCTACGTCTGACAATATTTTTGTACTCGTTTGCCTAAATTATTCATAAAAAAATCATAAACAAACTACACTGTTTTGCGGCGAATTGCAAAACTGACAATGTAAACATTGCAAATGAAAAAGGTTTTATGCAAAATATTTCCCCAGGATCATATACTTTATTTGGTATCAGTCGCAGCGTAAACTATTACAGTTTTAAATAAACATAAAATTTACATATGTTATCGATTTAGATTATAAAATAAAAATATATTTCTTGCAAAAGATCTCATTCGAAACACTATGTTAAGTTTGTGACTTTTTTTTTTAATTTTTTACTATAGTGACCTTTGCCTGCAACAACAAATTGCCTGTTCTTTTAGCTTTATAACATAAAAAGAATCATAGCAAAAAGTTTAGTCCAAGCCAGGCAATCGATTTAATAACAACACAAGACAATGCGCTGCTAATGCCTGGTGAATCTCGAGCACTTTAGACCACCTTTTTTTGAAACGCAAGCACTTGAGTGGTTAGTTAACTGATATCGAGATATAGTCTGAGCGGACTGAAAAGTCACCTGTTTGCATGAGAGCCAATACATTCCGAGTCACTATTCATAATCATAATATAATATAATAATGCGAAAAATACAATGTATTAAACACGTCATCATCATCATCATCATCATCATGTCAGCCGAAAGACGTCCACTGCTGGACATAGGCCTCCCCCAAAGACTTCCACAATGACCGGTCCTGCGCTACCCGCATCCAGCGGACACCCGCGACCTTCACCAGGTCATCGGTCCACCGTGTGGGGGGCCTGCCCACGCTACGCCTTCCGGTACGTGGTCGCCACTCGAGAACCTTTCCGCCCCAACGGCCATCAGTTCTACGTGCTATGTGCCCCGCCCACTGCCACTTAAGTTTAGCGATTCGGAGGGCTATATCGGTCACTTTGGTTCTGCTGCGGATGGCCTCATTCCTGATGCGATCATGCAGAGAAACTCCTAACATAGCTCTCTCCATTGCTCTTTGGGTGACTTTGAGCCTTCTTATGAGGCCCATAGTAAGCGACCACGTTTCAGTACCATATGTCATTAAACACGTAAAAAACTTCAACTTGCGAAAGATTCAATCGAAGATCCGATTGAAAAATACAGAGGCTTATGAAAGATACATGTATCTTTCATGTAATTTTCATCGCTAGTTTCAAGTTTATGTAGTAGGAAGAATCCTTTAAGATGAGATTACAGAACTCCAGCATAGATACTTAAACAGCTTGAAGTCGATACCGGCTTTAAAAAGATATGTAACGTTATCTGGAGCTAATAATAGTCTTTTGTAATATACGAGTGTATGTATATGTATATCTAGTAAATGTACCATAAGCGAACTACTCATCAGCATATAAACCCCTGAGGTTTCCGCTGGTGAATCATGTACTACTTTTGTATCATAGATTTTGGCCAATAAATTTAAAAAAAAGACAGCTACCGGCGCCGTATTTCACGTTGACCGGTCTGTAATCGTAAGTCAGTGCAACCCGTCCTAATCCTAAGACTGCTAGCTAAGATCTAGCGCAGTGCGCCTACGACTGCGGTCGAACTAGTAACTATTAAAGGCATTAATCACAACCATGAGAACCGCGATTCCATTTAATTAAATAACAGAAGAGATGTCCCGATGATATCGCTTATTCTTTCATATACCTACCTACAGGGTTTTACCGGCATACGGGCTTTTCTTTCAGTTGGGTATGGAAACGTACCCTAACCTAACCATGGGCTTAACTTTATTATTGAACTAAAATTTTGACATTTATTTTCATAGAGAATTTAATTATTGAGGAATGTTAAGCAAAGTAAAATGACAAGACAGTCCTAATGACAAATTCCATTGAAGATTCAGATTTAGGAATTGAATTGTACGGTTAATTAAAATAATAATGATTTGCTAATACATGCAAACAATTGCTAATGAAACATAATATTTACTATTTTGAATAAAGTCCGCGTGCCGGCAACATGCTGTATATGTAATTCTAATTTTGAATATAGAGACATGGAGATATCCTTGTAACATATTGGTGATATCATTTGAGGAGCAAATCATAGTAATTTATAAGTTTTTTTAAATATTATAACGAGAGTGATATGAAACAAAAGCGATGCCCTAGGTATGTCTCCTTGATCAGATAAAACATATGGAATCGCGGCTCAGACACATTTGGCGAATAATTTTCATCCCGTTAATAATAAAAATAAAGTGCATCGGTTACAGCAGGGCGGCCTGAGTTGGCGCGAGTTAATATTTCAGCCGACCTCGGGCGAAGACGTGCCGGCCCGGCGAGCATAAAGCTCGGGGCACATAGGCGCTCCATTTTTGCGTAGGCCACTCAATAAAGGAGTGCACCAAAAAATCCGAGCCACCAAAATGTGCAACATGCTTGCACTTCAAGAAGCCGTGTAACCACGAGACAGGCGATGCCGAATGCCCAGCTAGGAAGCTAGCCGAGAAAAGGTATATCAACTCCATAGACTATGAAGGCGCCTAAGAGCGCCGCCTTCTAATTTATATTCCTAGTACTCTTGTTTATATGGCTAACTATTTACTTTCTGACCTAGATAACTTCTCTGTATCAGAGTCCAAAACCTGCGATGTTGAAAACTGCAAACAATATATTTACCCTTGCCGTAATCCACTTACAATACTAACACAAAATATACGTAGTATTTTCAAAAATTTTGATAATTTTAATGTTTTCCAACAAAGACTTGGTATACATTGTGATGTCATTGTTCTGACCGAATGTTGGCTAAATAAACATTGCAACTTGCCTAACATTCCAGGTTACAATATGTATTTCAGCAACTTCAACTATAATCAAAATGATGGAGTAGTTGTGTACACGAAAAATCATCTGAAAGTCACCGTTGAAGAACCAAATATTATAGACTGTAATCGGCTTCTCATAAAAATCGAATCAGATTATGCAATCTTGGCTTTATACAGGCCTCCTTCTTTTAGAAACATCAATGATTTTACTGATTCGTTAGACAAAGCGCTAGGAAACTTAACATCATATAAAAATATTATATTGATAGGAGATATCAACCTTAATATCGCTTCCCAAACCACCGACTCCGCAGCTCAGAGCTACCTTAACTTATGTTCCTTTCACGGGTTACTACCCGCGCACACGCTTCCCACGCACCAAAGTGGCTCCTGTTTAGACCACATCATGCTTAAATCAAGTCTCCCAGCACAAGCACTCATTATTAACTCCTCAATTACAGACCACAAAGCGGCCCTACTAACTTTATTACGTAAAGTACCCAATAAAAATCGGACAAAAATAGTTTCCAAATTGAATGTAAACAAACTTAAAGATGACTTAAGCAACATTGATTTTGACCCAGTTTATGTTTTTGCTGACGCCGATACATGTATGTCATATCTGATTAAAAACGTCCAACAAGCAATATTAAATAATACTTCATACACACGTCTGAGTAATAAATATTATAATATCAAGCCATGGATTACGCCTGGCCTTATTAGATGTATGCGACATCGTGATAAACTGCATTTGAAAGCTAAATCGAACCCAGACAATTTGATTTTACAATCTTCATATAAAAGATACCGTAATTTTTGTAATACGTTACTTAAGAATCTTAAAATTAGCTATGAAAAAAAGCAACTAGAATTGGCGGGAACCAACGTCAAATTAATTTGGAAATGTATCAAAAAAGTTACGTACACAACAAAACAAAAAGAATCTTCTTCAAGTTTACTTCAATCACAGACAACACATATCACATCTGCTAATAGAGCAAATGAATTTTTCGTAAATATAGGTAAAAATCTGGCAGAATCAGTCCAAAGAAATTCACCAGTACCTGCTCCCAGCACCTTTACAGCTCACAACACGTTAAAATCATTTGCGTTGATAGACACTGACGAAGCAGAGGTGGAAAGAATTATCATGAGCCTAAAAAACGATTCTGCAGTTGGTTGGGATGGTATATCAAATAAAGTACTTAAACGTTTCAGACATATCTTGGTTCCACCTCTCACGCACATTTTTAAAAAATGCCTTTCCGAAGGAACTTTCCCTAAATGTCTAAAAAAAGCCATCGTAGTTCCGGTTTACAAATCGGGCGGTAAAGATCAAATAACAAATTACAGACCCATTTCACTACTTTCATCGACATCTAAAATACTGGAAAAAATTATTAATAAAAGACTTGTACAATATCTTGAGAAACAGGCTATTCTGTCAAAGGCCCAGTTTGGTTTTAGGTCCAACCTGTCAACTGCCGACGCTGTTCATGAATTGACCAACTACTTAGTCCAGGAACTTGACAAGGGTTATCAGACATTAGGGATTTTCCTAGACCTTGCAAAAGCTTTTGACACCGTTTCAAAGCCCATCTTATTGCACAAGCTTGAAGCGCTAGGTATCAGGGGCACCCAGCTCAAATTATTCGCAGACTACCTAGACGAACGTACGCAATGTACAAAAATAGACAATGTTTTCAGTTCTGACCTAAAAAACACCTGTTTTGGTACACCCCAGGGAAGTATTTTAAGCTCTACCCTATTTTTAATTTACATTAACGACCTCTGCAATCTAAAAATAAACAGCGGCAAAATAATTTCCTACGCTGATGACACTGTCCTACTTTTTTCTGCGAAATCGTCAGACGAAGTGTATGAATACGCTCAACAAGGCTTTAACGTTGTAAACAAGTGGCTTCAAGATAACCTACTAACATTGAACTCGGATAAAACAAATTACATAAAGTTCTCTATGCGAAAATCAAATACAGCGCCTACGATCCAAAAGCTCTATGCACATTATTGTAAAGATCCCACTAATAATCAATGCATCTGTCCAACGATAACTATGACTAACAAAATAAAGTACTTAGGTATCATAATCGATGAATGTCTCTGTTTCAAATATCATGTGGAAGCCTTATGCAGCAAAATTCGTAAGTTAATATATGTCTTCAAAAGATTACGCCCCATCGCGGATCCATTCCGAATGAAACAAGTGTATCTTGCATTATGCCAATCTGTATTAACCTACTGCATTTCATCATGGGGTGGTTTGGCGAAAACTACATTGCTAAACCTAGAAAGAGCCCAAAGAGCGATTCTCAAGGTCTCTACTTACCGGCCTTTCCTCTATCCCACTAACCTCCTTTATAAATCATGCGAAGTTCTAACAGTTCGGCAACTATTTATACTGACCACAGCTTTAAAACAGCACATTGCTATACCCTACAGCACTGATCACACTACTAAACGACGTAAAGATATTGTTTGCCCAACAAATATAAAAAAGAAACACGCTTTTTCGTCTAGATTTTTTTGTTTCCTTGGCCCATTTCTTTATAATAGGCTGAATGCAAAGTTTAACATATACCCGCTTAACTACACTAAATGTAAGAAACAACTCCAGGATGCACTACTCAACATGTCATACGAAGATACAGAGGAGTTATTGTCTATTGTGAAATGAAATATCATATTTTTTGTCTTTTATATTACGCCTACGTTAGTACATACCTAGTTTATGTAGTCTTAATTAGTTGTACTTACATAATAAGTATCTAATCCATGTTTTTTTTTTTTTCTGTTATCAGTAATTGTACTAAATAATAAGAATTAACGCGTTTTTAATTTTTGTAGATGAATGCAATAACTCTGACCATTTGCCTGAAACACAGGAAACATCCTAGTTCAGGCACGTGATATTTGTTCTCTATAGATAAGTTTAGGCTATAATAACATAATTGTAAAATGAATTTTTAATAAATTATTCTTATTCTTATTATTCTTATTTTAAAAGATTTAAATAGGAATTATTTGTAACTAATATACAAAAATATCATAATAATTATTTGTCAGTAATTATAAAAATAAAGGGCATCGGTTACAACAGGTTGGCAAGTTAATATTTCAGCCACCCTGGGCAAGCATAAAGCTCAGGACACATGGGCGCTATATTTATAAAAGTTTTAGTAGGAAGTTTTAAACAAATATAAAAACCTATCGAAATATTTATTTGTCAGTACAGTAATTATAATTAATATAAAGGGCATCGGTTACAACAAGTATGAGTGAGTTAATATATCAGCTGACCTCGGGTGATGACGTGCCGACCGCGCGAGCATAAAGCTAGGACCTATGGGCGCTCTATTTCAAAGGGTTTGTTTGGATTTCCTTATCAAAAATATACAATTACAAACCCATATAAATAATGATCTCTCAGTAATTATAAAAATAAAGGGCATTGCTTACAACAGGCTGGCGCGAGTTCATATTTCAGCCGACCCGGCAGTATAAAGCTCGAGGTACATATGCGCTCAATCATAATGGGGTTTAATTTGGGGTTCTTTGTTATAAGTTCCGTGAGTTCAAAAGTGCTCAGAAAAACTGTACGGAACAATTACATTAATCAATCAATCAATCAATCAAAATAATTTATTTGTCAATCACAGGTACAAAGGTGTTAATATTATAAATTTATAAGGCCCAACTGTGTTTTGCCATAAGACTTACAAAGTTCTTTAGAATTAGAATTTCAAAATTATACAATTAGGTAATTAAAATGTCAATTCATGTGTACACAATAAAAATATAACATCTCATTATTATTACATTAAAAATTTTAATTAGCATCTATAAACGATCGAACTTATACAATTAAATTTAAAAATAAAATAAAATGTCAAATTGTGTTTACAAAAATAATAATAATAATAATAATATTCATACAACGTCATTCTTAATAGGTAGGTATAAAACATTTCCATGCTTATATGTCATCACGCTTTGCATCATCCAGATACTCTTTTATCGAATAATACGCTTTTTTTGATAAAATCTTTAAACTTCGTTCTTAAACCGATTACATTATCTATCTGTAGTATGGACTTAGGCAAACGATTGAATATTTTAGGCGCCATTATACCAAATACACTTTTCCCGAGTATGGCGGTTTTCATTGGTCTGTTGTTTATTTTACCTCGCTGACGCACACTATTAAAACTAGTAAATTGGAATTAGGGTTTGTTTTTACATATAAAGTCACTTCATGTATAAAAAGGCACGGGAATGTCAATATTCGGTGTTTTATAAACAATGGCATGACTCCGTATGTCGGATACCACAGACTGCTCTCAGACATTTTTTTTGTCCCCTTAACACTATTGCTTATTACACCATTTGAACACACATTGATCTTAACACTATAGTAATCGACAAAGTGTCATGTAGGTACTAATTTTTGTATCACATATCGTAAACCTACCACCTAGTAATTTTATGTTTGGCAACATTATTTCGAGAGACTTTATAAACTTAGTCCCGAGATACTTTGTATGATATCCATGCTTTATTTCGTTTTAATGTTATCTGCTAATTATCCAGCGCTAAAGGACCGCGTCCACCTCAGGTATATTTTCCAACTTTGTTGTACCATAAATAATGTGGCCAGTATATTGTCTTAATATAAGCGGTTTTTTATTGCTTTGATGCAAGTTAATATATTTCTATTTGTCAAATAAAAATGTAAATAAATAACATTTTATAGGGACAAACACGAATGTGAATGTGAAAGTCTCGACCGAGGGGAGGTTTGATCTTCGTACCGTCGTGATGTCGGGAACAGACGTAGTTTGGAATTTCTCCAATAATTAACACTTGGATTTTAATATACTGAATTTATTACTTCAAGATTAAAGTTTAGACAACTGAATGGAAGTCAGAGGACAGAACAGAATGAGCTCCTGAAGAAGATCATGGGTTTATATACCGTGATCCTCCCTCCTGCGAGAAGGCTTATCTAAAAAGTGAAATCATGCAGAACAAGTGGATTAGGAACGGTCGTAAAATATTAACTAGTGGAACTTCATAAAAATCACGTAGAGTGACACGCTTATTAATATTTGATAAGATAGGGAAAGTGGTTCATTCTGTCCTTACAATGTAATGAATTAAGAATAGCTATGCTAGGCATACATAACTCCTCCCTTGTTAGAGTGAAATTATCCGAAGACTCGTCTGAAAGATAATTTTACTCATAGGGTAAGTTTATAAAATAAAAATAAAATAAATCTTACAATAATGATTACATTTTTTTTTGTTTATCCTATTTTCACTCACTTTTGATGTTCACTTTAACACTTTATTGCCCTTTTTTCACTTTTAATACACTTTTACTTGTAGGTATTTCTTTGCATTCGTTGCATTTACTTATGCCAATCATTTGGAACAAGGATGAGATTGTTCGTTTTTATGGATGAGTAATCTGACCTCCTGTGCCTTACGAATGGTATTGTAGTTCTTCTCTTGAGCTCCGCATAAGATTTTTCTTGTCTTCAGTGGTGAAAGGAATGAAAAGGTGGGGTTAGGATAAATAAACTATCCTAATTAACAAATTAGTATTATCTTAGACAATTATGTATTGTTTTATGTATATGTTATATATATATATATATACATTTATTGTATATTAGAATATGAAATTTACATTAGAACATTATGATATATATAAACATTTACTGTTTATTAGATTATTAATAATTGTAATAGAATTATAATTGTGATAATTGTTATAGAATTATATCCTTTTTTTTTGACAGTTGATAATTGTAATGAAAGTATTTTAAAAAAATCTTTAATTTTTATCATATAAAGGTGGTCGTCGGACATTCTTAAGTGGGACTGTAGTCTCCGCAACATATCACCTAAACCGCAATTAGCGTTTTATTACGAAATATACGTTATTTTATTATTGAAATAATTGCCAATTGCGAAATCATATGAAATTGTGTTGCAATATAACACACCGTAGTTTTTAAGTTTCAGCAGATCGTTTCTAGATCTGTCAGATCGTTTAGTATTTATAATAAAATGATCGTTTCTAGATCTGTATTTTAACAAAGTTAAAATATTATCTTTGGCATCAAACGTGAAGCTGATCACCCAGTGCTTTGACACCAAGATTTAATAGTTAAAGTTGATGAACCCGAACAACCTTAATAGTTTGTTCAATTTGCCCGCAAGTAATAATAACGGGAATAATAATAATAACAATAATCAAGGCAATTCACATCCTATTCAAGGACTTGATAATACTAGCACAAGGCTAATTTTACGAGCAATTATTGATTTAATTAATCAAATTATTGAGAAGATATCGGAACTCTTTTCTTATTGCGTGCGTATGTTAATATATAGCGAAGTAAATTTTTCAATTTGAATGCCAAGAAAATTGATTGTAGAAACAAAAAGAATTGGCTATATTCTGTACTTTAATATAAAATACGTAAACGATTGTAAAACAGTTGGTAATCGTAAAAGGTGTAATTGTAAATTGATAAGTTGGTCAGACAGTATAGTATTCGTATTTAAATTTATTTACTTTCCAAACTTGGACACATTTCGGTGGTGTATTTTTTACAATCCAAAACACTTGTCTAAATAAAAGTTAATCGTTTTCCGTCCAAAAAATTAAAATGGATCAACCAACAAACAACCCGTAAATGGTCTAGTAGAATCCAACCAACCAATCAATAACCAGCCTAGGGCGCAACCCGAAGTAATTCCTGTAATTTCCCAAGCCCCGGAATTTATGTTAACAACTATCCCAAGTGATATTGTAAAACTAGTACCACTTTACGATGGAAATCAAAAACAATTAAAATTGTTCATTTCCCAATGTGAATACTCAATTAGTAATTTCGGTGGCAGTAGCGAAAATAAAATTCAAGGCCAATATGTGTATCGCGTTATTACGTCTCGTTTACAAGGCAAGGCCGCGGAGCTCATAAGCGAAAGTAAACACATTCAAACTTGGGCTGAACTAAAGCAAACCTTTATTCATCACTTCGGAGACCAAAGAACTGAAGACTGTTTGTTAGTAGAGTTAGAAACTATAACTATTAATACTAACGAATCATTAGCAGATTTTTGTAAACGATTACAAACAATTAGGAGTACTTTATACTCTAAAGTTAATGAAAATCCGGATAAAATTCGTAGGAAAAATCGATTTGAATTGTGTAATCATCTGGCACTCAATGCGTTTATATACAACTTACCTCATAGCCTAAGTAAAATTATTAGATTAAAAACACCAAAAAGTCTTGAAGAAGCGTTACAAATGGTTTTGGAGGAACAAACATTCCATGACAGGCATAGAAAAAAAACCAATAACTGGAATAACAATTACCAAAGTCCTAACCATTTAAGTAAGAATTTTGTTGATCAGTTTAAGAGAATTAATGTTTCTCCCATGCCTAAAACACCATATTATCAACCAAGGAGACCAACGCCGATGCGGCAAACAAACCCATTTTATAATTCCGTCTACCAACAAAGACCTAATTATAATAATAATTACATGCCTAGACCGAATAATTATAATACTAATAATAATTATAATTATCAAAAACGCAAACTACAGCAGCCTGCAAGCAATTTGCCTCCTTTGATATTGGACCATAGAGCATTTCCACCACGTAATAAAAACCAAACGCCAATTAATTCTAATCAGAATAAGAACTTAGAATCGAGACACTCGACTTCTAAGCCTAACATAAATATGAGTACGGAAGAACCTCAAGCAGGACCTTCTGGAAATTTTCAAATATTTGCCTCAAATACAACGACAAAGATTTAAATAAATTACCTTACATAGAAATCCCGGAAATAAATTCAAAATTTTTAATCGATATAGGATTAACAAGAAGTTTTATATCAAATAAATACAATGTATCCAATTTATTTAATACTCAGTACAAAATTTTAACATGCAATTTTTATCCGCAATGCAGGCTTCGTCAGGTGGGTACAACTATAAATCAGCAACAGGCGTCGTCACACACAACAATAAAGCAATCCGCACCAGGCTTCGCAAATAAATTGGCAAACAAATATTATAACGAATATAAAAAGAATGAGTCATTCGAAGTTGTTAGCACACATGCTATCAATAGTTGTTGCGGGTACACGTGGTTGTTGCGGAGCACAACCCGTAAATGGTCTAGTAGAAGCCAACCAACCAATCAATAACCAGCCTAGGGCGCAACCCGAAGTAATTCCTGTAACTGCCCAAGCCCCGGAACTTATGTTAACAACTATCCCAAGTGATATTGTAAAACTAGTACCACTTTACGATGGAAATCAAAAACAATTAAAATTGTTCATTTCCCAATGTGAATACTTAATTAGTAATTTCGGTGGCAGTAGCGAAAATAAAGTTCAAGGCCAATATGTGTATCGCGTTATTACGTCTCGTTTACAAGGCAAGGCCGCGGAGCTCATAAGCGAAAGTGAACACATTCAAACTTGGGCTTTTTTTTTTTTTTATTTAATCAAGGTTTATCAACAAATGTTTACACCGATGCTTAAATTAATTTACATGAGTACTTGTTTCTACGAGTAGTGTAACACTTACTTAAAGATAAACTCCACATGCATAATTTGTGAAGATAAAACTAAAATTAACAGATTTGTTTTAGCGTACGATAACAATAATAAGTGTTCGTAGCCTCTTATTAAGTACAGTCTTATTGCATAGATTTTACATTAAGTAAACAATATTCGTTTAGTTGTACTTTAAGATAATATATCGCTTCAAACATAACGTCGAATCGACAAGTTTCTAGCTAATTACTGTTTTTTTTTTCATAAACATGTTTTAAATAAGTTAATATTTTCAGAACCTCTTAAATGTTTGTGTGTTTTCTTACAGCTGTACGTAATTTGCTAGGCGGGTCAAAGTGGATATCCACATCATGACTACAAGTGTTGGCTATCTGACATAGCCTGCTAACTGGCGAATTCCTACCTAACACTGAGCTTCTGATCGGTGGACGAAAAGGTGTAACAGGATTACGAGGGAATCTAGACGGAGCGCGAAAATGAAGAAGACCTAACAGTTTTGCACAATCAACTTTATTACATAGAATTTTGTGTAAAAATAATGCATCCAGAATTGCTCTACGTGTGTCAAGGGAGTCAATTTTAAAATATTTCAATTTTCGTTTGTAGGATGTTTTCCTTTTAGCTAATGATGCTGCTCGCTCATGATATGCTAGGTGTCGGATGAAGCGTTTTTGTATCCGTTCAAGTCTCAAGGAATGTGTTGCATAATGGGGTCGCCAAACTACACTGCAGTATTCCATGATACTCCGCACTAGACTATAATAGAGCATTACTTTTGTTTTGCTTCGTTTGAAGGATTTCCCATTTCTAATAACAAACCCTAACATTTTGGATGCTCTCTTGACTGTGTTTTCGATGTGAGGTATAAAGGAGAGCTTGGTATCGAACAACACTCCCAGATCCCGAATGACTTGAACTTCTTCCAGCTTGTGGTCATTAATGTAATAGGTGGATGGAGTCACACACCGTTTTCGAGTGAACTTTATGTGAACACACTTATTTGAGTTTAAGTGCATGAGATTATGTCGGCACCATTCACTAAGCCTATTTATGTCATGCTGGAGTAATGTTGCATCTTTAGGTGAATAAATGGTGCGGGCAAATTTAAGATCGTCTGCATACATGAATACTCTGGAATTACGAAAACAGTCCGTTATGTCATTTATGAATATGTTAAATAATAAAGGGCCCAGGTGTGAACCCTGTGGGACTCCTGAAGAGATAATACGGGTTGTTGATCGATAGCCGTTCACCACCACGTAGAACTGCCTATCAGTCAGATAAGAACGAATCCAATCTAGCAAAGATCCAGATATTCCGTAAGCAGATACTTTATGCAATAATATTTTATGAGGGACTTTGTCAAAAGCTTTGCTGAAGTCTGTATAAAAAACGTCGGTCTGGCTACCGTGATCAATGACATCTGATAAGTATTCAGTGAAAGTAACTAAGTTAGTGCATGTTGACCTGGAGCCAACAAATCCATGTTGGTGATCAGTTATATAAAGTTTGAAGTGGTTTTGAATGTGTGGGCAAACTAGTGATTCAAGATTTTTTGCAATTGCAGGCAATATGGAAATTGGTCTGTAGTTCGTTACCATTTTATCTGTTTCTGACTTATATACGGGAACAACCTTAGCTATTTTCCATTCAGTGGGAAATATACCTGATGTAAGTGATTCATTGAAGATTAGTAGCAAGGGGTAGACAAGTTCTAATGCACACGAGGAAATGAAAATTGGTGGAATACCGTCTGATCCCGCGCCCTTTCTACAATCTATGTTTTTAAGTTTTTTAAGCAGGGTGTCTTGGTCAATCTTTGGAGCCAATAGGCACTGACTATTAGTGTTTAAGAACTGTAGTGATTGAGAGCTATGAATGTCACCAGAATCGTCATTTGAATTGTATACAGATGAAAAGTATGTAGCGAACATGTCACAGATTTCTGTGTTATTAGATGTTACAGTTGACCCGTCCGATATTGATGCTGGATAATTACTCGACCCACCTCGCTTAGCCTTAACATGTGTCCAGAATAGCTTAGGATTCGTAGACAGGCTGAACTAAAGCAAACCTTTATTCAACACTTCGGAGACCAAAGAACTGAAGACTGTTTGTTAGTAGAGTTAGAAACTATAACTATTGATACTAACGAATCATTAGCAGATTTTTGTAAACGATTACAAACAATTAGGAGTGCTTTATTCTCTAAAGTTAATGAAAATCCGGATGAAATCCGTAGGAAAAATCGATTTGAATTGTATAATCATCTGGCACTCAATGCGTTTATATACAACTTACCTCATAGCCTAAGTAAAATTATTAGATTAAAAACACCAAAAAGTCTTGAAGAAGCGTTACAAATGGTTTTGGAGGAACAAACATTCCATGACAGGCATAGAAAAAAAAACAGTAACTGGAATAACAATTACCAAAGTCCTAACCATTTAAGTAAGAATTTTGTTGGTCAGTTTAAGAGAATTAATGTTTCTCCCATGCCTAAAACACCATATTATCAACCAAGGAGACCAACGCCGATGCGGCAAACAAACCCATTTTATAATTCCGTCTACCAACAAAGACCTAATTATAATAATAATTACATGCCTAGACCGAATAATTATAATACTAATAATAATTATAATTATCAAAAACGCAAACTACAGCAGCCTGCAAGCAATTTGCCTCCTTTGATATTGGACCATAGAGCATTTCTACCACGTAATAAAAGCCAAACGCCAATTAATTCTAATCAGAATAAGAACTTAGAATCGAGACCCTCGACTTCTAAGCCTAACATAAATATGAGTACGGAAGAACCTCAAGCAGGACCTTCTGGAAATTTTCAAATATTTGCCTCAAATACAACGAAAAAGATTTAAATAAATTACCTTACATAGAAATCCCGGAAATAAATTCAAAATTTTTAATCGATACGGGATCAACAAGAAGTTTTATATCAAATAAATTGGCAAACAAATATTATAACGAATATAAAAAGAATGAGTCATTCGAAGTTGTTAGCACACATGCTATCAGCTATCACAATGAAACGGTAACGATACCCGTGTTTAAGTTATTCAAGTCCAGTTTTGCTCATAAATTTTACGTTTATGACATTGGTGACTTTTACGATGGCTTAATAGGAATAGATTTGTTAAAACGTTTAAATGCCGTTATTAACATACAAAACACGACATTATTAACACCACTCATTCAAATACCAATATTTCATCAAAATAAAACTATACCGTTGCTCATTTTAGAAATAAACGCGCGTGGCGAACATAAAGTGAAAGTTCCCACTGAAATTATCAATGGCGAAGGAATTCTTGAATACACTGAGTTCAACAAAGATGTACGAATGCCACGGGCCTTAGTACAATGTAACGATGGATATGCCTACACTATGATTCAGAATACATCAAATGAAAACTATACAATAAAAAATATTAAACAATTTAAAATCACTCCGTTGGAACCCCAACCAAAAAATTGTCATTTATACAACTTGAGTAATAAAATTCAGAATAATAGCATAAATGACAAAATATTAATCGAAAATTTAAATAAACTTCGTACGGATCACATGAACGATGAAGAGAAAAAGTATATAGTAAATCTTTGTTACGACTATAGAGACATATTTTATAACGAAAATATACCGCTTAGTTTTACACACGAAATCAAGCAATAATGATCCAATTTACATAAGACCATATAGACAACCACCTTCACAAACACAAGAAATAAAAAGGCAAGTAGAAAAATTATTGAAGGATAACATAATACAACCCAGTCACTCACCTTGGAGTGCACCAGTACATTTAGTCCCAAAGAAATTAGATGCAACTGGTATTCAAAAGTATAGAATGGTAGTCGATTACAGGCGACTTAATGAAATCACACTTGACGACAAATATCCACTACCAAATATTACAGATATTTTCGATAAATTAGGAAAAAGTTTATATTTCACAACCCTTGATTTAGAAAGCGGTTATCACCAGATTGAAGTAACTGAGTCAGATAGACCGAAAACTGCATTTTCCACACAATTTGGACATTATGAATTTATGAGGCTACCTTTTGGGTTAAAGTTAACCCGCAACATTCGGGCGGGGTTGTGTAGTGGGTATTCAATTTGATTAATTAAATCAATAATTGCTCGTAAAATTAGCCCTGTGCTAGTATTATCAAGTCCTTGAATAGGATGTGAATTGCCTTGATTTTTGTTATTATTATTATTCCCGTTATTATTACTTGCGGGCAAATTGAACAAACTATTAAGGTTGTTCGGGTTCATCAACTTTAACTATTAAATCTTGGTGTCAAAGCACTGGGTGATCAGCTTCACGTTTGATGCCAAAGATAATATTTTAACTTTGTTAAAATACAGATCTAGAAACGATCATTTTATTATAAATACTAAACGATCTGACAGATCTAGAAACGATCTGCTGAAACTTAAAAACTATGGTGTGTTATATTGCAACACAATTTCATATGATTTCGCAATTGGCAATTATTTCAATAATAAAATAACGTATATTTCGTAATAAAACGCTGATTGCGGTTTAGCGTGATAAGATAAGATAAGCGCTTATTCCCTTTTTATAATTTCGCACAAGCTTTTTATTTTATTTTATTTTATTTTATACCCTTTAAAATTTTCACGGGTTTATTCATATATATATGGGATTTAATATACTTTTTTCAATATCCCCCTTTTTTTATATACACTTTTATTGCGCGGCGGGCCTTAAAATAACACACATAGAATCATACACTATACAGTCATACAAAATTACACAAAAGGTGCTGATACAATATGTCTATAATATAATGACTATATTGGGGTTTGGTAAGGAAGGAAAGGTTTCTGGACCGTTTGGATCCTCCCGATTCTGCTCTTGTCCACGTCAAGTATATTCCTTATTATTCGCTTGCGAGTTGTTAACTGAATTACGTAGTTTCAGTAATAAGTTGCGTTATCAGAGTCAGTGTAGTAGTACGACAATTATTGTGACAGTGAAGATTGAACCTCGCTTTTTGCTGAATTTCACAAAATTTTGATGGGATGACGAAACAGTGCAGTAGTAAGTTATGAGTAAGATCACTTACAAGCTTCACGGTTGTTGGTTACCGTTACTTCGTCAGAACGCTGCCGCTGAATTAGCACGTCGTCGGGTTCCGTGGGATGAATCCTACCGACTGCGCCAGTGAAAGTCTCGACCGAGGGGAGGTTTGATCTTCGTACCGTCGTGATGTCGGGAACAGACGTAGTTTGGAATTTCTCCAATAATTAACACTTGGATTTTAATATACTGAATTTATTACTTCAAGATTAAAGTTTAGACAACTGAATGGAAGTCAGAGGACAGAACAGAATGAGCTCCTGAAGAAGATCATGGGTTTATATACCGTGATCCTCCCTCCTGCGAGAAGGCTTATCTAAAAAGTGAAATCATGCAGAACAAGTGGATTAGGAACGGTCGTAAAATATTAACTAGTGGAACTTCATAAAAATCACGTAGAGTGACACGCTTATTAATATTTGATAAGATAGGGAAAGTGGTTCATTCTGTCCTTACAATGTAATGAATTAAGAATAGCTATGCTAGGCATACATAAGTAGCTATACTGATTTTGTAAACAATGTTAAAGTCCCGATTATTAATCATAGTAAAACAGTATTACTTAAACCATAGATGTACATATAAAAAGGTTCAAAGGATTTTTTTTTGTAATATTAAGACGCCACGAACAAATGCTATTCGTAGTTCCCTTTCAGTATGAATTTAAAAAAGACGTTAGTATTAGCAGGCTCATCAATCGATTGTCAAAAGGAAGTTCTCAGATTTTTCATCATTTTTATACATATTTATAAATTACCTACTTAAGTTATATAATTAATTTATTTGTAGCACATATTATTCAAAACTTACTTCATTTATTTTAAAAGCTATTTATTGCTTTCTTGCACGAGGCTTGAACTTGCAACATTTTGGTAAATTAAGGATTAATACAGTGTGTTCGTACCTGGCTGTTCCGGTTCACTGCACAATGTTACGATCACTACACGATTTACTTAACACACTACTTAACACTGTCCACACTGTCTACTAATTCCGGTTGGTTACTGACTTGAGTTGGGTTGAGCCTCCCATGAATTCAGGAAAACATTTAAAACGTTAGC
Organism: Notocelia uddmanniana; assembly: GCA_905163555.1. Lineage (NCBI taxonomy): Eukaryota > Metazoa > Arthropoda > Insecta > Lepidoptera > Tortricidae > Notocelia > Notocelia uddmanniana. The sequence goes on along the minus strand of LR991061.1, from coordinate 587,873 downwards.
TAGTTTGCGCTTGGTACAACGACATCTAGCGGATCATTCTTAACTAATCTTATATCTACAGTTGCTTCTAGATCTCGGCGGCGACGATGGCGTTCGGGTTAATTAAATGCGGTCGATGAGAACAGCGCCATCTATTGGGTTCTTTTGTGGTTTTAATTCTCAACACAATGTTTATCAGCTTTTATTACACTCACACAGAAGATTTAGGTTATAGGTTATAGGTTTACGCGGGCTGGTTTTCCGCAACTCGACGTCATATGCGCCTATTTTGCGTGATGGGTTGTTGGCGCTACACGTGCCAACCCAATTCTACCAGAAAGCCTAGCAGACCCTTGATGTTGCCGACGACTTCTGGCAGCGACCTCGGGGATCCGAGGTATTTTGCCCGGTATGCTGCCACTTCAGGACATGTCAGGATGACGTGAGCGGCTGTCTCACAGAAGATTTAACCGCTTAATGGATGTCGGTTGCCATATAATTGTTCTTTTTTAGTTTTAGATACTAGCAGTAAACAAGTTATAATACTGGATTTTCTATTCTATTCACATAAATTCCTCCTGGCGTTAATATTTTCGCCCAACTCTTGCACTTGTGTGTGTAAACAGTTAATGGTGCGGATACAAAGTTGGCAGCACGTCGCGTATTAAATTAGCCAACAATGGCGGCTGTGTAATGGACAAGTTTGTATTCTAGGAACCAAGGGCGAGCCGTAATGGTGAGTCGTTTCACAGGTTTTTGGTATAGTTAAGATAATTTAGGTAATTTCCCGTGGGACGGCGCGCGAGGTGAGATTTGTCTTCGTTAAGTTGAAATAAGTTTATTTTCGCAAGAGTTTAAAGAAGACATTTTTTACTCTTTGCAAATATATTATTCGCCAAAATAAATAAAAAACAACACGTGCTTATCACTTTAACTTGACGTCACCCCTGGCCTGAAAAGGATAATTGCCGCTTGCGCTTACTGAAAATTCCTTCCGACTTAGGGAATTCGTAAAGTTTTATAGACACCGCGATGTTAGTAAAGAAAGCCTTAGCCAGTACATTAGCGCCCTCGTTTTAGGTTCGGTTACAAACATATATGATCGAGGAATTCTAGGACATCATATTTGTATCATTTTAAAATTACACTAGGACCAATCCTTTGAAATTAAGATCTAAATAATCCATACACTTTACCAGAATTTAATTATTAAATATGTGCACATTTATTAAGCCGTAATTTATATTTTTAGAACGCTTTCACAATTCACCCTTTGTAAGCAGGGTGACCTTCTTTCACATGTTTTAAAGCAATAAAACCCTTTTGAATTCGTTCCTTTCATGTGCCCCTAGCCTAAAAATGCAGAAACTTTTTCCGTTGAATATTTCCTATTCAATCTCGTTCAAACCTGTCAGACAAGACTCCTGCCTGATTCTAGTCTCCTGGTACCCTCGCTCTATTCGATTTGCAACGTTTGGCCTTTGACGAAGTAAAGTGAATGGCGAGCAAAATGTGCAAGGATCTCGGGTTAATGGAATTTAGTTTGTTAGCTCTTCGCCGCCGCTGTTCTCCTGGTAGCAATGGCTAAGTGGATTTATTATTTTAAGGTGGGGGATTGCGGTGACCGGCCGTTTTGAGTTCCTCCTGAGAAATTAAGTGGGTTGAAATGTAACTTTAGTTGGGCTACCTCTACCTCAGCGTTATTACAAGAGTTGGATAGGGGATCTGGAGTGAGGGTTTGAGTAATCATGCTTGGGTCATATCAAGAGAATGCGTTTTATGTTAGATACAAAAAATGGGTGTGTAGGTGAAAATATGGCGTCCATAAACTCTTTACAATTTTCGTATATCTCTACATTGTATGAACTGAATGAAAATGCTTCAGAATGCACGCATACCATTATAGATTCGTGTTGTTCATTCCACAAATAAATGCCCTGACCGGGATTCGTACCCGGGACCACCAACTTCGTAGGTAGGGTAACTACCATCTAGAATAAAGTAGGCATAGAATAGCATAATGGTAGAGAATACCTCAATGCATCAAGTTGCCCACTTTAAACCACGTGTGTGGTTTTATGAAACGAACCGCAATCGAGAGTAAGACAACCCAAGTGTTTTAATGCCTGATTAATCATACACTAGTTTATCTACATCCATATATTAAATCCTCTTTCATGTGTTTGATATAAAACCATTGAACCGACGGAAGCATGTTTACCGAGATAACCCGCGCCAACGCCAGCTCCCAGCGCGCGGCCCGGACCTGTAGACTGGAAGAAAAAAAACGACTTCTATGGGGGACGCCAGTGAAAGATTATTATACTTAGATGGTGCACTCTTAGATTCCATACAATAAAATAAAAATGGCTATAAGTATGTTTATAATGGTAGAAGACCCTCAATTCCCCATGGAACCCTCCATCAGAACTCAAGCTTGACAAAAATGTGTCTTGAAAACCTAGCTTGCTTGACAAACAAAACGAAGAGAACAAATCGCCAAACGTGAACTACGCATCGTTGAACAGTTCCGTTCTGATCATCATCAGCAGTTCCACTTCATCAAATGTCACTTTTTTGAATGAAAATGCTTGATTATATCATGAAAATACTAAAATCACTATATGTTTGCCTTTAAGATTTGAGGAGTTCCCTCAATTCCTCATGGATATGTATACTTACAATCAAAAGAAGAATTTTCAAAATCGGTTAAGAAATGACGGAGTTATGGAGTAAAAACATTAAAAAAAAAACATACAACCGAATGGATAGGTTATCTTCTTTTGAAATCTTGAAGTCAGTTAAAAAAAATACGTAATCTCATATATACATTTATTGTTAAGCTGGTATTTACGAATGGTTCTTGAGCAGATTAAAGAGAATTTGCTATATGGGTATAGATAAAATTACGAACCATCCAACGAACTTTTTGGCCAGTTTGTGCAAGTGTCATAAATATAACCGGCCATATCGCCAGCTGCTCGATTTAACGTTAATACAATAAAGTTCTACCGGTTATTCCCAATATATCTCGGAATCGGGACAAATAAACTAATAAAGTGCATTGTTTGCGACGTGCAACTTTGCGAATTGCAGCGGTTGCGTGGGGAATTTTAAATTCGGGTAAGTTTGGAGTAACTGCTCGCTGACTTGCTGTAAAATTGATTTTTCAAACATGCAATGAAATATTTACATTTTGTTAGTTAATAATTGGCAGCGAAATTTAACAATTTGGGTAGGGCGAAACGAGCGGCCCATTATGGTATTTCATACAAAATTGGAGACCTAAGCCGGCAAAGTGATCGTCTTTTTTTTTTCGAAAGCGCGTTTTTATTACCCAATCCTTAGAATTCCATGTGGATTTTTTTATATAATTTTCAAACTTCCTAGCATTTTTTGAGAAAAACAATGTATAGACATATCTCGGTCGAAACAGAGCGATTGTCTGCCTCGTATTAATAGAAGTCTATAACAAACTCGGCAGGCAATCCCTTCCTTCCTGACCTTTTTTGATAATGTAGTATTGTACAAATCATTATAATCTTAATTGGAAACGGGATGAATCGCGCAATCATGCCTACGATCTATGTAAACCCGCGAGGTTACCAATACTAATAGTGGGTAATGTATGCGTGTGTGTGTATGTAGTGTATATGTATTTTAGGATTCCGTACCAAAATGGTAAAACAGGAAAGGATGCCGCAAAATATAACATTCCATTGAAATTATTACACATAAAATAAAATAGAATTATATTCAATTAGAAATTGAAAATAGAATAGAATAAAAATTGACAATGATTACGATTAACGTATATACCATCATCACCACTATATCAGTCGATGGACGTCCACGGCTGGACAATCTGGACATAGACCTCCCCCTTTCATGAGAGGTTTTTTGTTTAATCGTATGGCATTTATTTACGAACCGTTAGATCTTCGAGAAGACAAGTACGGTTGCCAGTTTTTGTTGCACTCTTAGCACCACCCAGGGGTCACGTGTAGGGTAACGGTGGGTACTCCCTACGGACGTGGTGCAACTTCGACCCCCCTTTGTCAAGTGAGTGGGCAACTTGACTGTTAGAAGTTCTCAAGCCGCCCGAAGGCCTCTAACTTGGCTTAACGACTGCTGTCGTAGACAGCAGCCGGGATCAACGGGTTAAAGTGCCTTCCAAAGGCACGAGAACGCTCAGTTAGTTTTGTATTGTGAGGGCAATCCACAAATGATAATGCAATTTACTGCTGTTCTTAGCACTTTTATTTATAGGATGGAAAGTAAAGTATAAATTCAACACAAATGCAGGGCGCACTTCAGCCGCCATTCCAAGCCTACATTCAAGGCATAGAGACGCCACAGATAATATATAGTCACAGAATATAACAGTATCTCCTCTTTTTAAACAAAATACAAAAGTTGTCCTTTCAAAATAATATAATAACATTACACAGCATAATATAATAACCTTACACAGCATAATATAATAAGATTATTTAGCATAATCTACTGGTAATAACATACATTTTCATTTATAAATCCAACTTTTCCACCTTCTTCCTAACTCTCTCACTTCTTCTCAATGGCATAGAAGAAGGTGTAGAAGCTGAATTTTCCTCATTGATTAAAGAAGTGCTTTCCTCATTAATTACACAATCATCATTATTAAGTAAGTTATTATTGCTAACATTGTCACTTTCCTGTTCATTCGCAGAAGAAGATGCCTGTTCTCTATTAGAGATTAAATCATCATTGTTGGTAACTAACTTTTTTTTGGCATCTTCTCCTCCGACATGTCAAAACCCTCAAAAGAGTGCTCCAACTGTTGTGGTATCCGGCTGCCAACCTGTCTTAACTGATTTAAGTGTCTGCGCCATTTCTCTCCAGAATCCAATTGAACTTCATAATGAAGTTCCCCTAATTTTTTAGTAATAGAGCCAAATTTCCACTTTTTACACCTGTATAGTTTCTAGCAATGACTCTAGCTCCTACTTCCAACTCTTTGCATGGTTTATGATTATATTCTTGGACCTTATCATTTGATGCAATGTTCGGCATCATCAGGGAAAGTTTCGATCTAACAGGATATGAGAGCATCAATTCAGCAGGGGATTTATTTGTCGTAGAGTGTGGAGTGATTTTATAGTGATGCAACAATAATTTTAAATTTTCTTGGACACTATTTCTATCGCACCTTAATGTTTTTAACTTGTGTTTTAGTACTTGTACAAGGCGTTCCGCTTGCCCATTTGTAGCTGGATGGTAAGGAGCTGATCGTTTATGAATTATATGACGCTGTTTGAGGAAATTTGCAAATTTTTTTTATTTTTGAATTGACTGCCATTATCACTAACCAACACTGTAGGGTAGCCAAACCGGGCAAAATGTCATCTAAAATCTCGATCGTCCTATCAGTGTCAATTTTGTCTAATGTATAGATTTCAGGCCATTTCGAAAACGCATCTATCAAAAGGAAAAAATATGTACCTAAAAACTTGCCTGCAAAATCGATATGTACTCTTTCAAAAGCATGAGTAGGATACTCCCAATGGTGTTTCATAACTTCAGGAGGGTTAGTTTTTTGTTCACAGCACTGTACACAATTATTTACCCAGTTTTTTATGTCTAAATCTCTTCTATTTGGCCACAAGCAAAAACTGCGAGCTAACATGGTCATTTTAGTTAAACCAAAGTGAGCTTCATGTAAATCTCTTAACACTTTTGTCCTAAGTACTCTAGGAATTACCACCCTCATGCCTCGTAATATACAACCACTTTGTATTGTGAACTCATTTTGATCAATACCGAAACGCCTAGTATGTGACAAACTGATACCAGGACCAACCCCTTTGCAAGCAGGTGCATTCCCATTTGTTGGACTCCTGTTCCACCAGCCAGGAAAAAGCCAGGTTACTGGCTGTGTCGGAAAAGGAATGTGGCTCATGGCTACATGCTTTGCCTTCATCAAATTTTGGCACCCTTCTAGATAACAATACACTAAGGTTGTCTATCGGCCTGCGCCTAGGTGCAAACATTGTCGCTCCCCATCGCTGTCCCTGTGGTGCTCTGGTGGATAGCCTCGGGCTCCATGGTCTCTCTTGTATCAAGAGCGCCGGACGTCTGTCTCGTCACGCCTCTCTCAATGACATCATTCGTCGGGCCTTTGTCAGCGCTAACGTGCCGGCCGTTTTAGAGCCTCCTGGCCTGGCTCGCGACGATGGCAAGAGGCCCGACGGCATGACTCTTGTGCCCTGGAGACTAGGACGGCCCCTTATTTGGGACGCAACATGTGTCGATACCCTGGCGCCGTCCCACCTAGGCGCAACTTCATTGAGAGCGGGCGGGGCAGCCGCAGCGGCCGAGGCTGCGAAGTGCCGCAAATACATCGGACTTGCAAACCGTCATATATTTGCGGCATTTGCTGTGGAAACACTGGGACCGTGGAGCGCGGGTGCCCACCGACTTTTTGGGCAACTATCCCGAAGGCTGGCCGAGGTGTCAGGAGACCGTAGGGCTGGCTCGTTCCTCGGCCAGCGGATCAGCATAGCTATCCAAAGGGGGAACGCTGCCAGCCTTATGGGAACCCTTCCACAGGGCTCCGATCTGGGAGACCTTTTTTTTAATTAGTTTTAGTTGTTTTGTTTTACATTTAAGTACCATGTTTTCATGTTTGTTGTATTAAGAAGTTGTTGTCTGCAACCCATGTAATAATAGTACCATTTCTTCATCTTTCAAAGTTGCATCTGCTATTTCTTCAACTGTAACTGGCAAGGTTGCAATCTGATTTATTTCTATAATATCCGCTGATTCAAACATCATTTTTTCTTCACAGCTTAATGGTAATCGAGATAAAGCATCTGCATTACTGTTGTCTTTAGAAGTTTTATATTTAATGTCATAAGTAAATCCTTGTAAAAAAATTGCATAATGCTGCATGCGAGTAGCTGACATATGAGGCAGTGGTTTTGCTGGAGAAAAAATCTGTACTAATGGCTTATGATCAGTAAGTAATGTAAATTTTCAACCATACAGGTACTGAAAAAACTTTTTTACAGCAAAAATTAAAGCATAAGCTTCTTTATCAATTCGTGACCATTTTCTTTGCGTTTTGTTTAATGTTTGAGATGCCATTTGTATTGGCCGTTCAGAGCCATCTGGCATAATATGAGAGATCACTGCACCGACCCCAATTGGAGATGCATCGGCTGCTAAAGTCACTGGCAGGTCCGGTGAATAGTGTACTAAGAAAGTGTCACTCTGCATTTGTTGCTTAATTAAATTAAAAGCTGTGTTACATTCAGGAGTCCATTCCCATTTGTTTTCTTTCCTCAGTAGCCTATGTAATGGCTCCAAGATACTTGACAAGTTTTTGAAAAATCTACCATAATAGTTTACTAGACCTAGAAAAGCCTGTAGTTCAGTAACATTTTTTGGTTGTGGGGCTTTTTGGATTGCTTCAATCTTAGAATCAAGTTTATGTATGCCCAACCTGTTTATTTTATAACCGCAATACTCAATTTCATTTTGGAGAAATTGTGATTTTTTTAAAATCATTTTCAATTTTGGATTTTAAGCTAAATGGTACCGGTCTAGCCTTGCAAAAAATTGGCTTAGAGCCTTCTTTCAGGTGTAAAGCCACAGGTTCTCCTTTAATTTCTCCTATCATTGAATCATCAAATAAAGTTTTGTATTTCTGCAATAATGTGTCTAAACTACCAGTGAAACCTGCACTATTTAGATTGACTTTGTTTACCTCTAATATCCTGGTTAAAATGTTATGAGAGAAAGAGCGCAGCCACTGTCGACCAAACAATGGCATTTTATTCACATCAGACACCACATACAGCTCCAACTTCTCCTTGAGTTCCCCTAAAACTTCTACATCCACTCAGCACATTCTAAAACATTTAAAAAAATATTAGTAATGTTATATTTATTAAATAACACCACGATTCTGAATCATTTCTTTTATTAAATATTTTTAGTACTTTACACAGAGAGCCTCACACTGACTGACCATGACCATAGATAACATATCACACTTAACTCGGTTACCACACTCTTCCCCCCTTGAAACTATGCAACGCAAAGGATTCCCTCATAACGATTGGGAACACTTGATCAATTGGTTTGCGTGTCTCTTAGTGACGCTACCATCTAACTCTACTAAATAACTAACCCCTGGCGTTAATACATCCACGACCTTTCCTAGGCTCCATCTTTTTTGGTTTTTTCTGTAATCACGTATCATGACTTTTTCCCCCACACAAAAATTTATAGTTCTAGTCCCCGTGCTATTGCTTTCCATTGTCTCCCGGTATTTACTTAAATTATCACCTACATGTCTAGGTCTCATTAACGAAAATCTGGTTCTTAATTCTCTTCCGAAAACTAGCTTGGATGGACTAACGCCAGTAGTTTTATTTACACTATTTCTATAATCAAATAAAAACAGGTTAACAGCATAATCTAACGTTTTACCACTTTCAACAATTTTAGTAACATGGTTTTTGAATGTTTGCACAAATCGCTCTGCCGCACCATTAGTAGCCGCATGGTACGGTGGAGAGAAGCTCTGTCGCACTCCGGTTAGTTTGCAAAAATCACTAAATTCTTTACTGGTCCAGGTAGGGCCATTGTCCGTTACCAACTGGGTGGGATACCCAAATCTTACGTACAAGCTTTTGAACACATTTATTGTTTTACTAGCCGTTATATTTGGCATGGCGAAGGCTTCTACCCATTTAGAGTAACTATCAACCACAATAAGGAACATTTTTCCGTAAAATGGGCCCAAAAAATCTGCATGCAGCCTTTGCCATACTGTTTGTGCCTGTGGCCAAGTTGTTAACGGTACTTTTTTCGGCTCGTTCCGGTTCTGCAAACATATTAAACAAGATTTAGTGACATCGGTGATGCTATTATCAATGGCTGGCCACCAAAAGTAAGAACGGGCTACTTGTTTCATGTAATTTGTCCCGAAATGACTCAAATGCAACTCATTCAAAGCTAAGTTTTGTAAGCTGTCCGGAATCACAACCCTTTGTCCCCATAATAAGCAATCCTGATCAATTGTTAATTCATCTTTCCTGTTATAATACGGTATGAGCTCATCTTTTAGATTACTTTTGTCTGGCCACCCATCTGCACTATATCTCATGACTGTTGTTAGAGTAACATTTTTCTTAGTTTCGGTTTGTATTGATTTCCAGTTTAAGTTTTCAAAGTTTGACAAAGATATGTAGTTTAATGTACTATACTCGCAATCTTCCAACAAAAGGCTATCCTTGAAGTTATCATCATCAGAAGCAGAAATTAGTTCAGTCGTATTTCGCGACAGATAATCAGCCGGGTTCATATTACTATTTATATGTTTAATATGGAAATTATAGGCCATTAGGAATATAGCCCAGTGCTGCAGGCGTTTGCAAGCCATTTTCGGAATTGCTTTCTTTGGTCCTAGTATTCTTACCAATGCTTCATTATCTGTCTCGAGTTGAAAGTTTGTACCAAATAAATACATATAAAATTTTGTTATACCAAAGATTATAGCATAGGCCTCCTTTTCAATTGTTGGGTATTTATACTGAACATCATTTAGCTTTTTACTAGCATATGCTACTGGTTTAACAATACCATCTTTGCCACGTACTGACAACACTGCTGCCACCCCAGTATCCGATGCATCACAGGATAGTATCACAGGCAAAGTGTTGTCAAAATGTGCCAGCGTCTCAGTATTTGCCAAAGCTTTTTTTATTTCTACAAACGCATTTTCACACTCATTATTCCATACCAGAATATCTTTGCTTAAGCAGTTGTACAATGGTACCAACGTCACAGCCATGTTTTTCAAAAATCTGTTATAATAATTAATTTTACCAAGGAATGACCGTAACATTTTTATATTTTGTGGTCTGGGAGCATTTAACAATGGCTTTATGTTTTCTTCAACCACCCTAATACCGTCCTTACTAACACCATATCCAAACACAACAAGCTCAGTAACAAAAAATTTACACTTATTGATTTTAAGTTTGAGCTCCCATTGTGTAAATCTTTCCAGAACCATCCTTAACCTATGATATGTTTCCTCCAATGTACGTCCACAAATGTACACATTATCAATATAAGTGATGACCCCTTCAATACCTGACAAGCGCTGTGACATGAGTCGCTGGTATGATCCTGGGCCAGTAGAGACCCCATATGGTAGAAATAAATATTTAAAAATACCTTTTTTCGTCACTATTGTGGTTAGCTCCTGCGACTCACGGCTCAGTGGTGCTTGTAGGTAGGCCTCCTTTAGATCCAGTTCACAGAAGAAGGAGTTTCCTTGAAATTTTAAAATAATATCATTAACAGTTGGTAGTGGGAAATGATCAATTTCTAGGCTCTGATTCAAAGTAGTTTTGTAATCGCCACACAACCTAACTGAGCCATCCTTTTTTAAAACTGGTACCACAGGGGTGCCCCAATCACTATACTGTACAGGCTCAATTCGTCCGGCTTTTAATAACCTATCTATTTCATCATCAACTTTTGATTTTAGAGCGTATGGGACATTCCTTGCTGGTAAGAATTTTGGTTTACTATTAGGCTTCAGCTGTAAGGCAATTTCAGCTCCCTTACAATTTCTCCACCCCGGTTCGAATATGACAGGAAAGTCCTCTTCAATTTGTTTAACATAACATTCTATTAGTTTGACACTATTTACTTGTTGCTCAATTTTTGGAGGCCACAGTTTTAAGTGAAATAATAAGTCTTTGCCAATAATGCGTGGATGACTATCAGGCATTACATAAATTTTCATTCCTTTACATTTAATTGAACCAAAACATACTGTCAAATCTTTTATTACTCCACAGGGTTCAGATATAGACTGATTGAAACTTATCATTTTGACACTAGTTGGATGTAAATCGCAAGTGGGTAAATATTTGCTCCTATCGGATACTGTGATCACAGTAACATCCGAACCTGTGTCCATCTCAAATTTTAACAGTTGGTCATTAATACTCACATCTAAATACAGGGGTTGCACCTTATTACTGTTTGTTTGCAAGTTTAACACACTGCGAGATTCCTCCTGCACCAGCTCTTCTTTGAGATCCATCTTCTTCATTTCTTGAACTATGTTTTGTTCACCCTCCTTTTGCACATGTCTTACTGTACGAGGTTGTCCAAATCTCTTTAGACATGTCTTGAAAATATGTCCCTGTGCCCCACATTCGCTGCAAAACTTATTCTTCAATATGCACTGGTCCCTTCTGTGGCCCATTTTGCCACAACAGAAACACTTGTTATTGCTTCTAGCTGAAGGCATTCCTTGCTTCTGCACTTTAAATACGTCAACAGAGTTTCCATTTTGTTTACATACTTGAAATGCCATCTCCGCTGTTTCCGCTATTACATTTAATTGAACCAAAACATACTGTCAAATCTTTTATTACTCCACAGGGTTCAGATATAGACTGATTGAAACTTATCATTTTGACACTAGTTGGATGTAAATCGCAAGTGGGTAAATATTTGCTCCTATCGGATACTGTGATCACAGTAACATCCGAACCTGTGTCCATCTCAAATTTTAACAGTTGGTCATTAATACTCACATCTAAATACAGGGGTTGCACCTTATTACTGTTTGTTTGCAAGTTTAACACACTGCGAGATTCCTCCTGCACCAGCTCTTCTTTGAGATCCATCTTCTTCATTTCTTGAACTATGTTTTGTTCACCCTCCTTTTGCACATGTCTTACTGTACGAGGTTGTCCAAATCTCTTTAGACATGTCTTGAAAATATGTCCCTGTGCCCCACATTCGCTGCAAAACTTATTCTTCAATATGCACTGGTCCCTTCTGTGGCCCATTTTGCCACAACAGAAACACTTGTTATTGCTTCTAGCTGAAGGCATTCCTTGCTTCTGCACTTTAAATACGTCAACAGAGTTTCCATTTTGTTTACATACTTGAAATGCCATCTCCGCTGTTTCCGCTATCTTTTGAACATTTTGAAAAGAAGTATGTCCCACTTTTAGTAGTTCATATCGGATTGTTTTTACTAATCACTCCATTAAGGAGCCGTTCCTTAAGTTCTTCCTCTAGGTTAGTGAACTCACAATCCTGTCCCAAGCCTCTCAGTGCTAACAAATATTCTTTAATGGATTCCCCGGACTGTTGCTTCCTATCTTTGAACTGAGCTCTTAAAATACTAATATTTTTCTTGGGATGAAAGTAATCTTGCAGTTTGCCCACGACTTGTGAGTGATATTGGAGTTTTAGGAGCACACAAATGTGTTAATTTTTCGTACGTTGGTGAATTTAATTTTGTAATTAAGAGTGGAAGTTTTTTGTCCTCGGGAATGTTATTTATTAGTATGTAGCAGTCAAATTGCTGCAGATAGCTGTTAAAATTGCCTCCCGAAAAAATTTCTAACGAGGCTAGACCCGCCATGTTAGTTTGTTGCGGCTTACTGACACTATTCGTTTTGATGTGATTACGGAGAATTACTCTTATTTCTTACAAAGTACACTGATGCGGCAATTGTATTTCTAAGCTTGTACTTATTTTCTCCAATTGTTCTTTGCTCTTCTCATTAATCCATCCGGTTTTTCCCTCTTGAATCAGTTGTGAAATTCTTTCATCCATAACCTCAATATTGCATCGTCAAATGCACGTACATCCCTCGACTGTTGTTTATGCACGCGTGTTTTCACTCGTCTCGTCGCCAATGTAGTAATGTTATATTTATTAAATAACACCACGATTCTGAATCATTTCTTTTATTAAATATTTTTAGTACTTTACACAGAGAGCCTCACACTGACTGACCATGACCATAGATAGATAACATATCACACTTAACTCGGTTACCACAAGTATGACCGTAGCTGCACCTGAGTATCCTGTAATTTTACATTTGGAAATCTATATTCAAATTCTCTCTGTCCTATCACCGACACTGCTGATCCGCTGTCCACTTCCATTTGTATGTATTTTTTATTTATTTTTGCTTGCACCACTATTTTATCACACTTGTCTAAAACATGTATATCATAATTCACCTTATACTCTGCATTTTCCCGTTCTCCTTGTCCAACCTCAGCCTCCTTTGCCTCGACGCAGCCTACTTCATCTCGCTTAGCTTTCAAACAAGATCTTTTAAGGTGACCTTGTTTTTTACAGTAGGTACACTCTGCCAATATGTGCGGGCACTTGTCTGCATAATGTGGCCCTCCGCATCTATAACAGACGCGTCTTTTCGGTGTTTTTTCCCTTGGTTGATTGAAAGTCTTGTTGTGCTTCTTGCTTTGTTGCACAGCATGCACTTGCATTTCGTGCGTCTTCCGTGCCTCCATACTCAATGCTATATGGAGGGCTCTTTTTAGAGTTAGGTCTTTTGTTTCCATTATTCTCTCACGAATTCTGTCGTCCTGGAGACCGCATGTAAATTGATTACGCAGTGCGGTCTCTAAAAAACACCCAAAATTGCATGTGGCCGCCATCTTACGTAATGCGGCCATGTATTCCCTGACTTGCTCGCCCTCCTCTTGCTTGCGGTGGTGAAATTTATAATATTCTGCTATTTCCAGTGGTTCCGGGTCAAAATGACCTTTTAAAATTTTTGTAATATATTCGTAAGTTTTAGTAATTGGCTCTTCGGGAGACAACAAGTCACATAGTATGTCAAACGTACTTGCACTTATATAGTGTAAAAAATATGCCCGTTTTTGGTTCACATCAGTTATTTTGTATATCTCGAAAGCACCTTCCAATCTAGCCATCCATCTTGAAAATTTTGTTCTATTGTCGTAAAAATCTATGAAGTTCGGTGGCCCTAGTTGTGCGTCCGTGCTCGTCGCCATTTTTGTATTGTGAGGGCAATCAACAAATGATAATGCAATTTACTGCTGTTCTTAGCACTTTTATTTATAGGATGGAAAGTAAAGTATAAATTCAACACAAATGCAGGGCGCACTTCAGCCGCCATTCCAAGCCTACATTCAAGGCATAGAGATGCCACAGATAATATATAGTCACAGAATATAACAGTTAGTAACCACTCAAAGCGGTCACACATCCAAGAACTACCTGCGCCCACATTGCTTAAGGCGACGCATTGATAAACAATTAAACTCGAATAGAGCCCTCTTACCCTTTCCCCGCGTCTACCCCTGTATTTTTACGCGGCTTGCGATCGCGGAGCGCCGGCCGGACAGAGCCCGGTCGTTCGACTCGTGCGCTGCGCGGCCGCGCGCTGGAACATAGACGTCCAAGGAGATTCTATGCTTTCACATTTATTTAAATATTTTTTAACTATACATTACTTTTTGGAATTTACAATGCTGGTACGGATTAGGTTGTATAAGTCTAATTGATAATTTTTTGATTGTCGAATCCAAAAGTTGATTTAATTTGCGGTAGGGTAAAGTGCAACAAAAAACATCCTTACTCTTTAGGGGTAACTTATAATAATAAACAATAACTTATAATAACAAATTAAATGATCTCACGGTCAGCTACATAAATATACATACACTTGTATTTATATTCGAACCTTATTTCCCTTCCCTTTTTTAAAACCCAGTTTCAATCTAAGAAAATTAATCTTTTTAAGGAAACTTAGCGGCGATATTGTTTTTATTTTCAGCTCCTTCAATAAGGCTGAATGTTGTTTATCGAAAAGGATGTCTCTTGTCCCCCTGTTCTTTTTAAATGGCACGAACAGCATATACTTTTCCATTTTTCTGTCGTAATGTTGTATTTCTATCAAAAGTATACTGAACACCAAATACCAGTGTGGGTTTAGAGGATAATCTCGAATTAATTTGACTGTGGTAACCCTCACAACTGTTAGTAGTGCGATGAGTGTCTCCCGCACAACTTATCAAATTGTGGTACCTGTTATACCATGTTTCATGGAAGTATCAAAAAATAATTTCATTTTCTTCGTGGCAGGAGCAACATTTTTAATAGCCTTTCAAGCTTGTGACATAAAAGTGTGTGGAAGTAAAACAAAATTAGAGCAAATTCTTGCAATGTTTCTTGCACTCCTATCATCACTAGACGGTTTTCGGACCCTTGCTATTTTCAGCACTTTTCCTTCCTCCAGATGGCTTTATTAAAGTGTTGATAATTTAAATAATAACATCCAGATAATTTAACGTTTGGAAAAGTCGATTTGACGGCATTGATCTGGGCAACCTCGTAATCACACTTAAAGGACTTCATGACGACAGGCAGTTTTTCTTTTATTAATTTAAATAATCTCATGTACGTTTTTTGTGTTTTATTTGGCAGAAATGCGTATATAACAGGGAATATGTTTACTGTTGTTTGGTCCGAATATATGTCTAGATGAATAATATAAAGCTGACTAAAAGGACGTGGAGCTGTTTTGAATGTGCCGTCACCACTATAACTACACAAATTTGATGATTTTATTGCCGATATTTTCAGGTATTTTCTTTGAAATTTTGATGTTTTCTTTTTTCTTGTAAACAAGCGAATTCGTGCCCAAGTAGTCTTTTCGTGTAGTAGTTTTTCCGCCCCAACGGCCATCGGTTCTACGTGCTATGTGCCCCGGCCCACTGCCACTTCAGTTTAACGATGTGGAGGGCTATATCGGTCACTTTGGTTCTGCTACGGATGGCCTCATTCCTGATGCGATCACGCAGAGAAACTCCCAACATAGTTCTCTCCATTGCTCTTTGGGTGACTTTGAGCCTTCTTATGAGGCCCATAGTAAGCGACCACGTTTCAGTGCCATATGTCATCACTGGCAACAAACACTGGTCAAAGACTTTCGTCTTGAGACACTGCGGAATATTGGACGAAAAGATGTGCCATAGCTTCCCGAACGCTGCCCAGCCGAGTCGGATTCGACGATTAACCTGGTCTTTCTCGAAGTTGGACCTACCTAACTGGATAGTCTGTCCTTGGTATATGTAATCGTCTACAACTTCGAGCGTAAAGTGTCCGATTGTTACGGGAGTTGGTGCGACATGGGCATTTGACATGATCTTCGTCTTGTCCATGTTCATCCTTAGACCAACTCGCTCGGAGGCTTTACTGAGGTCATTGATCATTGTACTTAAATCCTCCATGGTCTCAGCCAAGACTACTATATCGTCAGCAAACCGAAGGTGAGTGAGGTACTCTTTATGCTGATGCCTAGCCTTATCCAGTTTAGAGTCTTGAAAACATCCTCCAGTGCAGCGGAGAACAGTTTAGGAGAAATAACATCTCCTTGCCTAACTCCCCGCTGCAATGGAACAGGCTTTGAGTTCTGGTCCTGAAGTCGGACTGACATAGTGGCGTTCTCGTACAAACACTTCAGCACTTCGATATAGCGGTAGTCCACTTGGCACCGCTGGAGAAATTGTAGTACAGCCCGGGTTTCAATCGAATCGAAGGCTTTTTCGTAGTCCACGAACGCTGAACCGAGGGGCAGGTTATACTCCTCAGTCTTCTGTATAACCTGACGGAGCGTGTGGATGTGGTCTACGGTGCTAAAGCCTCTTCGGAAACCGGCTTGTTCGGGAGGCTAGAAGTCATCTAGCCTGCGTGCGAACGGTTCGTAATGACTCTTGAAAACAGCTTATAGACATGGCTCAGAAGTGAGATTGGTCGGTAGTTCTTCAGTAAGACGTTGTTACCCTTTTTGAAGAACATCACCACCACACCTCTTTTCCATGCCTTTGGAATTTTCCCTTCCAGTAAGACGGAGTCGAACAACTTCTGAAGGGCCCTAAGGACCGGTTTTCCACCCGCCTTCAGGAGTTCAGCTGTAATTCCGTCTTCACCGGGTGCCTTGTTGTTCCTCAGCTGTTTAAGAGCCATTCTAATCTCGTACAGGCTGATGTCCGGGATATCTTCGGTATAGTGCCCGGTTAATCTAGCTCTAGGGTCTTCCACCAGACCAACTGCGGGTCTGCTAGTTGACGTGTATAGCTGTCCATAAAATCACTCTATCTCACTCAGAAGCCCAGGTTTGGACGAAACGATTCTACCATCCTCGGTTTTTAATCTAGCGAGCTGGCTCTGCTCAAAACACAGATCTCTTGAGAAAACTTTAGAGCCCTTATTTTGCTCGATGGCCCTTTTCTACACGGTTTGTTTTGAATTAAAGTTTAAAATTGAGAAATAATCAAGGTGATGTACATTAATAAATCCATTGAATGATTCTTAGTTTGAACAAGAGTCGTCTAACTGTGTTTGAGTTATTGCCAAAAATCTGTCTTGCCCAAACAAAAGGGCGCAAGTGCCGCGAGTTTCCTATGAAGATACGATCTTTTTTGGTTGAATGTATTGTATAGTGGTTTTAAACGTAGATTAGGAGGTGTCGGTACAAAACCCTTCTTTGTGCGTGGTCTGACAAGCACTTGGCTAGTTTTTCCATAATCATCAACTACTTGTTGAGACGGTTTGACGAATGAGCCCAAATACGGGTTTATCTTCTATAGTTTAGGAGTTGCTATGGCGACCTTCTGTTTCCATCATCAGATCAGCTCGATGGTACCATAATATTGTATGTATTGTCACCTTACATAAGTATGCCCACCGTGGGATGAGCTGTAGCATCCCTGGAGTGCGGTGAAAATACTGCGATCGCCAACCCGCATGCCAATCGTGGTGATTATGACATTTACCCCCCATGTAAGGGGGAGGCCTGTCCAGCAGTGGACGTCCTTGGGCTGATATACCTAGTGGTGGTGCTTACATAAGTACGCCAAATTTCAGCACAATCGGTTGAAGATATCTATTTCAAAATCGAGTTACAAGATTCCACCCGAACAAACATACATACCACCGTATCAGCCGAAGGTTATCCACTGCTGCTCATAGGCCTCCCCCAAATTCACGGGAGATATATGCAATAGTGTTCGTTCTTAGCGTTCGTGCTTAGGGATCTACCTGTTGTAATTAAGTCGGCTAATGAGGATCTACTACGCATTCTAAAGTGGAGCGAGAGTTTTGGGCTGAAAGTTAATCCCAACAAAGACCCAAGTTATTATTATCGGCAGTAGTAATATGATTTCCAGAATCGACTTCGCCAATCTCCCTTCTGTATATTTCGATGGTATTCAGATTCCTTTCTCAACCCAGGTGAAAAATCTAGGGATTATTATGGATCGCACTCTATCCTGGGTGCCGCAAGTGAGCGAGGTCAGCAGGAAGATGTTTGCTGCAGTAGCTTCTCTAAGACGCCTTCGTAACTTCCTTCCCATCGCCACTAAAATTGCACTTGCCCAAACCCTTCTTCTCCCTATTCTCGATTACGCGGACATCTCATATCTTGATATCACTGAGGAGCAACTCAATAAACTTGAGCGTATTCAAATGTATGCATACGGTTCATATTTGGGTTACGCAAGTATGACCATGTCTCTAGTTTCCGTTTAAAACTCAAGTGGCTCCCAATCCGTCTTCGTCGTAACTCTCACATTCTTTCTCTTCTCTTTAATATACTTTTTAATCCGGCAACCTCTCGCTACCTCAAGGAACGATTTAACTATCTGCGTTCAATTAGATCCTCTAATAAATTTCTTCTTGCTGTGCCTTCGTCCTCCTCTAAATTTTATAACAGTTCATTTACTTTTCAAGCAGTCCGACTATGGAACTCTCTGCTCCTTGATGTAAGACGGGCTAAATCTAGTGCGTCTTTTAAATCTAGTCTGAAAGAGCACTATTTGTCTCTTCCATAATATTTTTCGATACTGGTCTGTAGTTTACTTTTGGGTCTCACTTAAATTTGTGGTATATATTTATGTTTATTTATTTACTTATTTATGTATGTTTATTGTATATATATATTTATATATAGTGCTTTATGTGGTTTTTATTATTATCATTATATTTATTTTTATTTCTAGTAGTTATTCCTTTTGTTTGCACCACCCACTTATCATGTTTGTTTACTTTTTTTTTCTTCGCTACCCTAAGGTTTCCTGGAAGAAATCGCTCATTTAGCGATAAGACCGCCTGTTGTTTACCTCTGCTTGTATCTTTATGCTGTTTCTATCTGTAATTCTTTTTTGAGGTGAGGAATAAAGCATATTGTATTGTATTGTATTGTAATTTCCACGCTTGGCATGCGGGTTGGCGATCGCAGTATTTCCACCGCACTCCAGGGATGCTGCTGCGGTGCTGCCCATCTTCCGGTGATCTTGGTTGTAGGTTTAGGACATACCCGGGTCCAACAACACCGACCGACCAACATACATACCACCACCACCACCACCATATCAGCCAAAACACGTCCACTGCTGGACATGGGCCTCCCCCAAATTCACGAGGGGTATATGCCATAATCGCCACGCTTGGCATGCGGGTTGGCGATCGCAGTATCTCCACCGCACTCCAGGGATGCTGCTGCCCATCCCCCGATGGTCTTGGTCGTAGTTTTAGGACATACCCGGGTACAACATACATACATACATTGCAAGTTAAATAAAAGCTTGTAATATAAGTAGGTATTATAATACCTTTAAATTAGTTTATAAGTACCTACCTATCTCCCAAATACTAACCTTTCTAAGGACTTATCTGACATAGTTTCGATTTCGCCTAAATCCGGAGACGACTCCATGGCTTTGCCTTGTTCTAATTATTGTTTTCTAAAATAGGCAAATAAAATTTATTTTTGCTTTACTTATAAATTTAAAATAATATTTTGTCAGTAGAAACATCTCGGTTTAGTATACACGAGTTGAAAAAAACGATTTATTTTATAATTGGAACATTATTTAGTTTGGCTAATAAAGTTATTTTGGGAAAATTACTTAAAAAAAATTACATTGCTCAATTGAACAAGCCTTCCTTTTTTTAGAGATCTTCACCAATTATTTCATTATTTTTAAATGAATAAAATACCACTTTAAATCAAACAGTATCCATAACGCGTGGGAGCTCGCCTAGCACAGGCCCAACGCTGACAGTAGTCGATAGCGGACTGAGGGGGCACTGATTGCATAGAAAACACGCGGGCGGCTAGCTGATACCGTAAGGGCGTATGCGACAAAACAGTCTTTTTCAGTTTAAATAAAAACCATTGGTAATTTCATAAAATCCCTTTACAATATTGAAGTGTTTGTTTAGACAAATTTAAATGGAAAACTGAGAGACTTTAACAAGTGCCGTTGATCTGTAAAATGCAAATCTCTGTTTTTAAAGAGGTTTAAAAGAGAATTATTTTTGTGTTATGAAAGTTATCCAATCATGTAAAGCTTTTACAAAAGTAAAGCCAAAGATACTATGGATCATATAAAAAATAATAGGGTTCGTATGTTTCTTGGTTGCGGAGAAAAATTATAATCCCTGTCGCCAATATTTTCAATTCGTCGTCTTAACCTCGCATACCGCACGCGGTAGGCGGGTGCCGCTGGGCCACGAGCGCTGCTTCATGGGAGGTAAATGCCATAATCGCCACGTCTTACTTATAAGTATATACAGGGTGTAAAAAAACTATGGAAACCGAGTAAATGTATTATTTTTTATGCATGGGTTTTTTGTTGTATAAAAAAAGAAAGTCACTGTCGGAATCGCAATTCAATGCTGTTGGTAACCTTATCCAGTTCCCATATTGTTTTCTTTATGCCCTATATTACAACAAAAAATATTTCTTACTAACATAACTTTTTTTAAATATCATACAACCATTATAAACAAACGTATGGTTACGGAATAAACCGTCACTGAATCACACTTGCACATTATATAGTGTTTGTTTTTTGAATCGTATTATTTTTAATGTATTCATATATTAAAGGGTCTTCTCCAGGAATTTCGTTCGTCGGAATTTCGACTTTAGATTTTACGAATAAACCTGAACAAAACTAAAACTACATTTTCATACGGTAGCTCGTACGGTAAACTTATCAACGGACTGCGCATATTACCACATCATAACATGCCGACTTCGACAGTATTACCTAACTTCGTTATCACTCCTGTTTATTTGTAAAATAAACAGGGAACTAAGTCCAGCGTCATTTACGACACGGCAAAAACAAGTCAATTTCATCTCTATTCCCTTCGAAATAAGTTGTTAATTGACTTAAAAAAATATTTTTGGGAAAGTACAAGGGAATATGAACTTTAACATTGTGTAATATAAGGTGCAAAATGAGTAACGGTTGGAGTAAGTTGGCGAGAGTCGTAATCACTGTTTAGGAGTTATTACTAATTTTAATGTAACTGGATTGCTAGAGTAAGTGAAAATAGCGTGACAATTTCTTGAAGCCCAAACTGTGTTCCTGTTTTCCCAAATCTATGTTTAGACGTTTGGCTCTTTGTTGCTCAATTGTTCTACAACAATTGCTCAGTACTGTTTATCATCATCATCATATCAGCCGAAAGACGTCCACTGCAGGACATAGGCCTCCCCGAAAGAGTGCCACAATGACCGCTCCTGCGCCACCCGCATCCAGCCCACTCCAACGACCATTACCAGGTCATCAGTCCCCATTGTAGGGGGTGTTCCCACGCTGCGCCTTCCGACACGTGGTCGCTACTCGAGAACTTTTCCGCCCCAAAGCCATGGGTTCTACAAAGTTGAAACATTTCTTTGTTCAACATAGGGTTAGTCTAAGGTATTACATTTTGGTTCTGTATCACTATGTGGTGCCTTGGGGCATACAAATATTTTTATGACATGCATTAGCATGCAGCATGCTACGTAATCATAATGTCCTCCAGCATATAGTTTTCTATCTAACATATCTAAGTATAGTACTGTCAAAGTCAAATAACTGTAGGCTATTTATTAATCATTCAGTCGATCCGTTAAAACTTCTACGTGCAATATCACTACTGTTAGTGACTCAAATTTCTTATTTTATAACACGTAGGACAGTAACGTCCTCATCATCTGATAGTTATTTATGTTTCACCCTGAACGTCCCGAAGGAGCCCCTGAGACCCCGGGTGGTAAGCTATATTTTTTGGTGGAAGCAACTACCCTCTCTGACCAATGGGCAAACATACCATCATGGAATTAAGAGTTTTGTTAATTTAATAAGTTTTCTAGTCACCCCGAAGACCTCTTACTTGACATAATGACTGCATGCTATCCAAGACAACAACCTGGATAAATGTCTTAACGTGGCTTTAAAAAGCATGTAAGTGCTTGTAACTATCGAACTTGTAATCTCAAAAAAGCACGAGTAATGGGTACAAGAGGACGATATATTTAATAGACATTAGGTAAAGATGATGTACCTACATAGAAAACATCCAAGATTTTTTAAACAAATATTCATGCTCATAACACAAATATTTGCCCATACGACTGACCCGGGTTCGAACTTAGAACCGTCAGCTTTGTAGACTCGGCTAAGCCGGCTGTGGCCACTTAGGACAACATGGAACACGTTATTTTTTATAATCGTGGTGAGTAAAGTATCGCGAAATTGCTACTATAACACAGCTTTAGGGGGGTATTCCACTCGTCCAATTTCTTTGTCAAATATTTGATCAAAGTTCTTTGACGTAGGCCCATTCCACTCATCCAATATCTTTGTCCAAGTTTTATTTTTTTCATGCGTAGCCATATTGATTTAACTGTCATCGGAATCTTTGATCAAATGTCGGGGTCCCATCCAAGTTTGATGAAATCATCCAATTTCTTTGATCAAAGATATTGGACAAAGATATTGGATGAGTGGAATACCTCCCTAACGGTAGCCGCGATTTTGTCATTTACCTAGCCAGCGTAGCGTCTCCGTTTCAGCTTTCGACAAAAATTATTTCGTATGTCTGTCTGTCTATCCGGATATTCTCCTCTACAGGTCGCATTTCTCAACCGATTTTCGTGAAATTTTGTGAGCAGGTTCGATAATTATATAGAACTTATTGTCGAGTCAGTTTTTGGGAATTTTGAAATTATTAAAAAAATGCGATGTCTAACTTAACAGCTTACAGAGCGACTAGTTAAATAAACGTTATAGAGAGTGGGGATGAAACACACCTACATCCATCAACGTACTTAACAAAAGGTGAAAACAGCTTTGTACTAAACTACAAACTACTAACTAAACGTATACTGTTGAAGTGGAAGAGCTGGATTTCCTGATACAAATATATTTACCTAATTACTTAATATAACAGGAAGTCTCGACCAAACTTTTATCTGCCCCATGAAGAAAGAAATAAATTATTTTCATTTGCGTCATGAAACAGAAATGTCCAACGAACCTACGATACTCATGCATAAAACAAAACATAGGCACACCGCGAACTCCTTATACATTTGTCTGTATCTCGCTCCAAGGGCAAGGTACTTAGGTACACGAGCACTCCGACCCGAATCACATTGTGGTTAAGAACCAAATTCAATTTGGGTCCCCTTCACAAAACTCAGTGTAAAATGTCAGCCTCCCCCCACTCTTGTCAAATGAAAAAGGCCCTAATGGGTATTTGCGAATGCTTTTATTCATTTTGGTTCCGTAATTGAACGCTGAAGTTTAACCAACATCCATTTCGAGATCGTCCGTTGTTTATATTTAAATGTTTTAAAACAAAGGGCAGTCAACGACTTCTACAAAATGTGACATTAAGAAACCATACTTATCTGACCTGGTGCTTCCTGATATGCATGGTATGAAATGTCAATTCATAGTGCATCTGATGAATGTCTAACCGTTATACATGTAGGAAACTGATATCGTTCTGTCGCGTACGCGTCAATAATACACGCCATATCAGTCAAATATGAATTAAATTAGATTTATAAATAATAATTAAAAGATATTTATTGTCAAACCAGAAATACACCTTTAACTTGATAACTAATTACTTAACTTAACTAGAGGTAAATATAGTGCAGCATTGACGACAGGTTCAGGACTCAGCGTTTGCTGTCAGCGTTGGATAGCTACACAGCACTGTTTGTACAGCTGCTTCTGTTGATATTCTGGCAGTTACAAGGGGACATTTGCTTAAATACTAACTAAATAAATAACCTATCATACCTCTTGTTGGGCTACTGATTTTGAGTCAGTGAAACGTTGGTTGATAGAACATGGTCTTTTATTCGTGTTTCTTCAGTATAGATACATTATAACAATTTCGTAGGTATGTAAATTGGAACATTTTCTTGTAAAATTTACGGTAAATCATTTGTTTAAATAAGACCATATTTTTATTAGACATTCTTGACGTCAGTATACTTTTTTAGGGCCGTTTGAGAAACGATTCAAACCGTGCATGCATATAATGTTCGAACGCCTTTGATTAATCCTAAATATCTCAAATGGAAGAAAATATATGCACTCCGAATGGACTGAAACATAATGAATTACGATTTTTACATTCAAATGATAATCATTTGATAACTTATTACTTAATGGTAAGTAAGTGTGATTAATTAGTGAACAAGATATAGTCAGAACACAATATTACGCTTCCGAGAGAAGGAACCTGCAATAACGATTGTGCGCCACACATTGTAATCATATTTCTAAAATTTATTTGCAAAATGTCAAACCAAACATACTCGTACCTTAGGTATATTGTGTCTAACACACATACATATTAAGTGCTAACTTATTCATGTCTTGAGTAAAATGTAGATAAAATGGAAACGCATTTGCTACGATACTGCATATGTCGAAAGATGCTGCTGTTCAATTCCAGTTAAAATCTGCTGTATAAACTGACGGAATATTATTAACTTTATAGATTTTCATTTCAGATTTCCAATAAACTTATTCCCTTACCTACAGCTCTTGACTACTTACTCCCACGCCTGCCGATTCCGATTCAAATTGATATAAGTTTTAACAGCATTATAATAGTAAAATTGTTTGATGGGAAGCTGTAGAAAATAAAATCAACAGACGTGGTAATTTATAGAAATGAAAATCAGATATTGGCTTCTCTAGTAATGGGAATATATTCATCTGTTAAATGGAAAATCTCAAAAAAATTGGGAATATATAATGTGGACTTGACAATTCGTAAAGGTGAGATTTTCGGACCTGGAGAATCTGAAGAAATAGGAATCTGTTGTTGTAGAAATCTGTTAAATTTGGGAAGGATAAAGATAGAAATTAAAGTATAAAGTTAGTATTGGAAATCTGTTGAAACTGCCGTTCGTAGATACGTTAATAATGAATACTGACTATCCAGTTAACAAAGGTGATAAACAAAGTGAGGTTAGAGTTTAGGCTGAATGTATTTTTTATGACGGCAGGTGGCGCTTTACCGCCGCCCCGTAAAAGTCTATTAAACAATTGTAACACTATAAAAATGCGGTTTATGTTGACAGCTTTATCACTGCACGGATTAAAATTACACTTTAATGATCTGATAGCGATAAAAGGTATGTTTATGAGAGCCCAGTTGTACATATGATGAATAATAATGCGCAATGAAAAATGTCACGTGTGTGACATGTCAACATGCGACAAATAGGTATGTGAACTAATATTCAATGGCAAAATGTAAATACAGCTAATAAAAGCAGATCACATGGGACCACGTAAATTTTGTATTGCGAAAACTAGCTCGTGAAAGACATTGGAATTAAATTGGATTGCTTTAAGGAAAGAATTGCACACAGTCCTTATTTACGCCCAAGATGGACGAGAAAGCTTTGCTGTAGCTAAATTAGAAACTTGATTAAAACTTCTAACAGCCATAAACACTAAAAAACCTTTTTAACTTGGAAGGGTAATCATTTGTTTGCCTCAAAGTAGTTTGAGGCAAACAAAACAAGCGGAACTATGACAAGGACAATAATGATATGTCTCTCTTTGTCACTCTTATTCAAATTTGTATACGATCATATGTCTCGGTAATGGTATCATTTTTGATGGTTACTCTGAGTGGAATGTGAACTAAATGCGGTATTTCACTGATAGTCAACACAAAGTACAATATATATACTCAGATAGAGATACCAGTGAATTTCTCCACATAGATCGTAGCGCCGTTGTGTATTTAGTAAGAAACCGCACGACCGCTGCATCTCTGTCACTTCAATAATCGATTGCGATAGAAATAGCACCCAGTGGCATATGGTACAAACAAGTTAAACTAACATTTCCATAGAAAAAATCGTACTTCGAGCTGAAAGGCCCTCGATAGTCAAATCAGAAAAACTTTTTACGTTACGTCAAAAAGCTTGGCTAGTAAGAAGTTTGTAAGCAAACATGCCAAATAACGTCACAATTTCCTATGGTCAAACAGCGTCTTTTTTATGTTCAAAACTAGCTTAAATTTGATTTGTTCCAGTATTTTCGTAAGATTTGTTTATGGGTAGCAATACAAATATTTTTGGTGTTGTAAAATACCATATTGTAACATGTTATTGTAAAACAAAGCGAGTCAAGCAACCAACCTTAAAATGAGTCTTGTTTGTCTCTCGGGAACCATGAGCTTTTCCGCGATAAAAAGTTATCGTTGTAATTCCAACATAAGCCGAGGCATTTTATGAAAAACACCTCTATGAGAAAATCCTTGATAATCTCTTGATGTGGGTCTGGTTTTCATAACAAAGAAACTCAATTTAAATTTTATAAAATGAACAAGCATAAATATTATTAAAACAAGAGCGTAAAAATTACACACTAACAGACTAAACCTAACTTAAACGACCGAAACCTAAGCTATTATGTATAAAATTAAAAGTTCGTCCCATTATCAGTCGCCGTCGGCTGGGCAGCGTTCGTAAAGCTACGGAACATCTTTTCACCCAATATTCAGCAGTGTCTCCAGACGTGTCTCTTTGACCAGTGTGTGTTGCCAGTGATGACATACGACACGAATCGTGGTCGCTTACTATGGGCCTCATAAGATGGCTCAAAGTCACCCAAAGAGCAATGGAGGGGGCTGTGCTGGGAGTATCTCTACGCGAAATCACCGAAAAAAAATTGAACCAAAGTAACAGACATAGCTCTCCAAATCGCTAAGCTTAAGTGCCAATGGGCGGGGCAAATTGCACGTAGAACCGATGGCCGTTGGGGCGGCTGCTTCTCAAGGGGCGACCACGTACTGGAAGGAGCAGCGTGGGTAGGCCCCAAGGTAGACTGATGACCTAAGAAATGTCACGGGAGGCCGCTGGATGCGGGTGGCGCAGGACCGGTCATTGTGGCACTCTTTAGGGGAGGCCTATATCCAACAGTGGACGTCTATCAGCTGATATGATGATGATGATTGTCAGTGCATTAAGACGGTGATGCAAGAGAGCACAAAAAACTAAACATTCGCGCACAATGAACATTTATCGAGAATGCATTCCCCACTATGAATCCTAATAAGGATCAACTGGGAGCGATGGGAGTCACGTGTGGGCGTGATACTTGACGGAATCAGGTTCTCCCTGCTGAGTGGATTCAGTTCCCGACGAAGCAAAGACAGACGCACATATGAGTGCAAGTATAGCAGGTCGCACAATCTGGGCTCGTCTCGCGTTCGGTTGTGTCCTTGTGTTAAAATAATTAAATCAAGTTATAATTATAGTGCGGACTAATAAGTGATTTAGTGAATAAGATGCTATGTTCGCGGAGGCGCGTACGAATGATTTTTACGCGATCATACGCAATCGGTCGGCGTCACTAACGCGGAGATTGAGTGGCAGTGACAATGGCATCTTGAAAACGTTCGTTAATAAACTGGATGCGCCATTACCGAGGCACTGGAATAAACTCCATGTAGGATTAACCAATGCTAAGAGATGTTACATCTAATGTTTCTTTTTTGATTTTATCTTTTTTATTTTTTTTTACTCTAACCCTAGTCTTTAAGTACCTAATGTAACTAACAAATTATGGATCTATGGTCTGAAATAAATATTAATTATTATTATGATAAGATAATCAAGACATTTAACTTTAGTAATTGAATTTATTTAATTTATTTATTTATTTCTTAAAAATGTTTACATGGCCTTACAGTTAACCCAATGCGCCATGAAACTTAAGCTTATAAAATATCTATTTAGGCGACGAAACAGCGTGGCCCCGTTGCATCGTCGTCTCCGGTGTAGGATTCGGTAGGTTGCCCCGGAACCGTCGAAACACGACACCCTTCGGCCAGAAGTCAGCACACGCGATGGTCTCCTGCAGCGGCCGCGGCACGCGCACCACAAATGAGCTGAAGTGCACGTAGTGACGTGAACGCAGCTAGAACACCCTCAGCGGGAAGTCGGTCTTCTGGCGAACGTACTCCACCACATCATCACCAGTGGTGGTGTAGTGCAGGCGCGATACATAGAGCGCCATGCTCGGTGTGGCAACTCGCAAACCCGAACCAACCGGTTCTGCAGTACCACACTGACTCTTACGCGACTTGCGCTTCCTCGACACCGTTGTAAAACCCTCCTTATCCACATCGGTGCGAGAGGGCTTCTCCTTCGGGGGAACCCGAACTTCACGCGCTCTTGGGGGCGCGTCCTTCCGGTTGGCTGCGACAGACCGACCAGCTACGGCATCAGCATACCGATGACGCGATTTATAGGATGCGGAGTAGACATTTTATCTTTAATAATAATTGACAATGTATTAAAATAACGAATGTGATTGTGTGGTTTTATTGAATAATCACAATTATGGGTGACCAAGATGAATCTCGACCTCCTGTACTGACATATTTTTGTTTTTTTTTTTTTTAAATACGATTAAAATAAAATGTTTGTTCGGACACAGATGGTATATAATATACGATCCTAATATAACGTAACCTTGTAAGTTTATTTTCATTGGATGACATAAGTTTGTTAATCAGTATAGTTTGGAAATCATTATTATTAAGTATAGTCAGTTTTTTAATTTGTATGATTCACGTTTTGACACGTAAAAGTTTCCTTGAGGAGCCTATGGACTGCGGTGACTGCTTACTATCAGGCGGACAGTACGCTTGTTTGCCAACGAAGTGGTAGCATCATCTAGTAACGTTAACTCGAACAGATTCCTAATATGTGCTTCAGTCCATTTAATAAAAGTAAAATCTTAAATATCGAAACGATTCTAAACAAAGTATAATGAACTATTCGAGGCCGCTCATTCCAAAGGCATTGAGTTAGCTTTACCGACTTGTCTGGCTCTGTGCCTATTCTAGAAATGAAACCATACGAACTGATAACAAGTATCAGTTTTTTGGCTCCGTAACATAATAAGACGCCAAATAATAAAAGGACTGCATGAAAAAAGCATATTGAGACATGCACCATGAAGAAAAACTATGTGATTCGCTAAATCAGAAAATGAAATAAGAGTGTGATTTAGTAAAACATTTCGCTAATTAAGAATAAAATGAATGTTACTCTTTTTACATACATACTTAGCCCGTATTGGGAAAGGCAGAGTCCAGAGGATGCCAAAAACTACGGTCCTTACACACTATTTTCGCTTCAAACACATCCATACATTTCCTCATACATGCTCGTCAGTTGCGGGTACTTCTCGCGAGATACCCTCGCCATTTTTTTTAGGGGAGGGGAAAATGCATTACGCATACCACCCGGGTGCAGGGGGCGACCCGAGTGGTTACGTGGGACTCCCGTATAGGCTGATAAGACCCACGGTGTACCCACTAACCCCCCCCCTCCCCCAACTGCCACCTCGCCGCCTTGTGGCGAGGTCACGGGAACGCTTGCGCACACATCCGCGACCCCGCCGGCGGCAGCCGCTTCCAAGCGGCTCCTTCGCGGACGCCCGGAGGCCCTCCACGATAGGCACGCCGGATGCTTTGGCGTGCTTTCCTCCTCGACCTCCACTTTGTTTAGTAGCGGACCCCCCGGAGTCCGCTACTAGGAGGTCATGGGTGCCGAAAAACTTCCGGCACCCGGTGGCGGAGCAGGTCAGTGGTTCCGGCATGAACCACACTTCGGCCGCAGAGGATAGGGAAAACATTTCTCTTCCTCTGCGGCCCCACCAACGCTGTTTTTGCGGAACGGCCCAGCCAAGTTCGCAGGGGGTAGGGAGAGTGGCGCACCGAAATACCAAAACGCCTCTCCCCCTGCGATCCCGTCTCGGCTACAGAAGATAGGGAGAACGGCTCACCGCAATACCGGCACTCCTCTTCTTCTGCGGCCCCTCAACGCATCCTCAGCGGGCTACCCAAGCCCGCTGGGAGCGCTCTCCCCGGACCAGCCGGCAGCCCAAACAGGCCGGCCCTGGGTGCCTTTTAGCTTCACCGTGGATGACCAGTCCACGGTTACTAAGCCCTCCGGCCCCGACAAGGCGGGCACCCTCGAGGGAGAAGATACCCTCGCCTTGGTCGCCCTCTTCCAACCCTTCCATCCAATACCTGAACGTAAATCCTCTTAGTCACTTTGTCACTTCCACTCAACTATTGCCTAACTCTTGTTGTCTTTCATTTTACTCAGTACTTGGGTGACCGAGCTTTGCTCATGTTTTCCTGGAGAATTTGAGTTTTCCCCAAGATGAGATCAATCTAGATCGATGTTTCGCCCTCGTAAACCACTATACTATAAATTGCATTAAAATCTTTAGAGCGGTTTTAGACATTTCAATTACAAACACACAAATAAAAATAAACAATAGTTATTTGTTATACAAGGGTGCAAAGTTGTATTTTACCCGCGAGTGTGGAATTGAAACATGAGCCAGCGAAAGGATTCTATAGTTGAAATCTAAAATAGAATCCTGAGCGTAGCGAGTGTTTCAACACACGAGAAGTAAAATACAACTTTGCACCAGTGTGTAACACAAAACTTTTCTCCTTACTATAGCGAGGAAAGTGCAACATGCAAAAAAACACAGTTCCACAGGCATGATTTTCATCACTGGAATCACTGATTTTTTTACGATATTATAACAGAAAACTCTGAAAGTTGTGTATAATATTTACGCGAGTCGGAGTCGGTGACAAGTTGTGTATAATTGTATATTTTAGTTGACATTGACAATGATGACATTTCTGACGATGCGTTTTGAAATGGCATCGATTCAACTTGTGCGTTTACAATTATACTCAAAGTCATTATAAAAAATATGTTACTTATAGAATTTTAAGGTTTACGACTTAAATCATTAAATAAAGTTAAATTTGGTATTTTTTATTTAATTCTCAAACCATTTATTTAATGATAATTGATATCAAACGAACCATTAATATGAGCGTTTTACGTTTTGTTATCTGTCAAAAGCTACTCAAACACACTCCAAGGTCAAATTACTTTCCCCACTTGTGGATAAAATGCGTTTTTACCCGCTTGTTTCAAAGGATAAAAGACGGCTTTCCGAGCTAGTGAGGGGAAAACCTAATTGTTTAATAGTATAGGTTATCATGATATTTCTGCAGTATCTGGGGTGCTACCGCGAACTTCGAAAATCGAACTTCGTATCGTACCGTCCCTTTCCGCCATATAGAATATAACACGAGAGTGAAAGGGACGGCACGACACGAAGTTCGATTTTCGAAGTTCGCGGTAGCACAGCTGAATTACTTAATGTGTGCTGGCAATGTTTTATCGACTTTATCGTGCTTAAAATTAAATCGGCTAACTTTTCCTAAGATGATAAAATCAATGATTTACTTACTTACTTACTGCTGTGGCGCAACGACCCGAAGTGGATCTTGGCCTCCAACACCAAAGACAGCTAGACTTCCCTGTCCATGGCTGTTTCCTTCCATTCGTCAAAGGCTTGGAGCTCAGTTAGGTCCTCTGCACTTCTGCAAATCAATGATTTAAGGCTTCAAATACCCATGGGTATTATGAACTATCAAAATGCGATATAGCACGTACATACATCTTGGTGAAAAGTCTACCTACATTACTAGTAGAAATAAAGAATTATTCCATAATTTTTCATTGGAGAAAATTACACTAAATAATATTAATTAACATTACATTCTTTTACCTGACTCCGCAACGTAAAGGAGAGTAATGTGTTTAACAGTATATGTATGTATGTTTGTTCCTTTGTGGCACTCTAGCGACTTAACGCGTCGGCCGATTTTGATGATTCTTACGTCAATCGATTCGTCTTATTACGCAGTCAATATTTTTTACGCAGTCAGGTTTTTAACTTTTTAATTTTGCTTATAGTTAAAATAAGTTATTTAATTTTTTTTCTTATTATTTAATAACATAACAATGGCAAAGAAGCTTAAGGCGCAATGGCTGATGGATTGATTAAAATAAAATAAGTATCTAGATCACATAAGAAAACAAAACCGAAAATACGCAATATAAGTATATTTTAACGCTTGTTTAAGCAATCTAAGGCTTGCATGTACACAACTCTAAGAGGTCAATTCAAGACATACCATAAGTGTTTCAATTTGATTCTCACTGCACGAGGAGTGTTGTTCACAAACCATCATTGGTATAGATGGGGCTTGTGCGAATCTTCTCAGTGCGTGTGTGGTGCCCCCGAGCAGGCGGTTGAACACCTGGTCCTAAAGTGCCCGGTTAACAAATTCGTGGGCCAGATCGAGGATCTTGCGAAACCCAGTGCAGGGGCCATAGAGTACTTGAATGACCAACCTGAATCTCTAGTTGTGTATTATATTTTTTTCATCCACCACCACCACCATATCAGCCGAAAGACGTCCACTGCTGGACATAGGCCTCCCCCAATTTCATGGGGGGTAAATGCCATAATCGCCACGCTTGGCATGCGGGTTGGCGATCGCAGTATCTCCACCGCACTTCAGGGATACTGCTGCCCATCCCCTGGTGGTCTTGGCCGTAGTTTTAGGACATACCCGGGTCCATTTCATACTTACCTTAAATTATATCCAGTGACTGAAATGCTATACGATAAATAAAAATAAAATAAATTCACAAACCGACTCGTCCTCACCTCTCACCTCACCCGTTTTAATATGGAAACTGTAAAAATTTTACAAATTACATTTGACAGTTTCCATATAAAAACGGGTAAGGTAACGAAGGCGCGCAACGAAGCGAGCCACCTTATTGACAACCAATTTACCTAGCCTAGTTGGTGACCCTGCCTGCACAGTTGGTAGTCCTGGGTTCATGAGCACGATTTTTTTTATACCACCACAGTGGCAAACTAGCGTACGGCCCACCTGATGGTAAGCGGTCAACGCAGCCTATGGTCGCCTGCAACTCTGTATTTTATTAAAACTTTCGCTGCTCTCCTCCTTTTTTGAATTCGAGGAATTAAAGGCGTGAAAATGTATGTGAGGTGTTTATTCACAAGATCAGAGAGCAGAGTCGTACGGGATGGCTCGCGATTAGTAGCGGACTGCCCCGGCCGGCGATAACAAAAACAAAATAGGGTAAACGTACATATTTACAATGCTTTTATTTGCTGTACAAGTACCTTATTTTCTATTTAAAGATATAATTTTGCCAACACAAAATAAAATATTAGGAACATAACGCGTCGCTAACAGTCGGTTAAAAAAAACAGAGGGGCCCCTAGTAGGAGCGGTACAGAATGCAAGACAAAGATTCGCTGTGATGATGTAGTGCTTCGCTTACTTTAGAACTAGGTCGATTTTTGTAAGATTGCCAACAAATTTTAATTTAATTTCATTTTACTTATTTCAGATTGTGGTGAGGGACGTGAGTGTTTGATCGACCCCCAGTGCAATTGCGTTGAGTTAGGGCGGTTGGCTGCGAGCCACCACGCCAGCCTCCATTTGACCTAACGTTTCTATAATAAGGGATGAAACTTTGGCCGCCAAGTTCTTTAAAGTCCGTTTAAATGTAGGTATTTTCTTTATTACAGATATTCTTTCGTTTTATTGTGACTATTAAATTATATTTACTACATGATATTACTTATATTATAAAGCAAATTACGCCATGTGTAAGATTGCCTTAAACTCCAATTCACTAATGCTTAGCCTTTATTCACATCCATAATTTTAAATACCTACATAATTTAAGTGCCAGTACGTAGAAAAATACTACGAAAATCGCTATTTAGGCAATTTATAATTTTAAGGTTTAGGTAAATATTTGTCATTTTCTGCAAATTGGCAAATGAAATTAAACATTTGCCAATTTTAATTAATTTTATTTTTGAAGAGTACGTCTCTTTCGTTTTAGATTGTTCCAAGTGAGTTTATTGTATTATTATATTATTGACATATCTAAAGCAATTCAATATTAAATTTATTTTAAAGAATGCTAAAAGCATCAATAAACTGCTCTATATAATTAACTTAATAAAATGTTATAATATAATTGACGATTCGAAAATGCTTGTTGCTAGGCCTATTTGAATAAAGAATATTTTGACTTTGACTTTGAATTTATAAATACACAAATACATAAACTCACGCCTGAATTCAGAATAGGGGTAGGCAGGGCACATGAAATTTATTTTCATTGTCACTCTTAATAAACGTAGGTTTCGAAGTGTTATTGTATTCATGTAATAAAAAAAACTGTGTTTAATTCCGCCTAATATCCCTATGTTCTCACAATGTCGCACAAACCCTCCAAAGTTTACAATTGAGGAAACAAGCAAGTTTGGACATAGTAGTTGTAGTTGTAAAAACGTCCAACTGCGAGTTGACGGCAGTTTAACTGCGCCAGCTGCTGCGCTTGCACGGATTTATCGCCAAGCACGGGTTTTACCTAGCCGAATTAAATTAGAACAATCATACACATCCTTTTAACGTTTTAACAGGTATATCTTAAGCCAACCACGCGTCTCTCCACTATCTGCACTCAACGCGTACTTAAATTTATAAAGGAAAGTTTGGAAAAAAATATAAATAAATAAATAAAAAATTAATGAGAATTTTAATGCCATGTCTTACCAAAAGATCAAGGAGGAGGCCTGGGACCGAAGCAAATGGAGAGCCCACTTTGAGTTGCACCGACAAGAGCATAGCTCTTAAGCATTTGATTGATTGAAATAAGAAATACAAATACACAGAGGTGGAACACAATTTAATTAAAACAAAATCGTTACTACAATAGGTTTGGGCTCAGCGTTTGCTGCGAGCCTAGTCAGCTGTGGAGCGCTGATTTTTAGACCTACTTCACAACTCAAAAAAACAAAGCCTCGTCAGAAAACTACAAAATGGCCTTCCACAGGGTTCAACACTAGCGCCTTAGCTTTTCAACCTCTACCCACACAACCTCCTAAATACGTCCTCCAGAAAATTTATATATGCGACCAGTTGGGGGCCATACGATTAAAAAAAAACTCAAAAAAAGAAGTGAATTAGCTGGCTGGAAGAGAAACATTCGCTTGACTATTCGACCACACAGGAACTTTATGTTAAAAGTCAAAAATGCATAACCTAGTCTCAGAATAATATCTTGTTCCTGTTTTGCGGAATTGACACCAACAAATAACTAAGTACGTATTGGTTGGTCATGTGGAAGGAAAGAGAGGTAGAGGCAGAGCGCCTTCTCAGTGGATAGACACTGTAAAGGCAGCGGGAACTACCGTCCAGGCTTCTCACGAATGGCTCAGATCGAGAGTGCTTGGAGGAAGGTGGTAGTAGTCATGACCCTCAGCAATGAGGATCAGGGAAGTCTCAAACTCAAGATTTGGCGTGGCCACCAGTTTTACGAAAGCGACTGTCATCTGACCTTGTTGGGTTTAGACCGGCTTCCTCGCCATAATTTCCTATACCACTTACTTTACTTTTTTTCCTTTTTAAATTTGTTTTTTGCTACTTTAAGATATTCAATGATAACTAGCACACAAGGTTTTTTTTTGCAAACTCAGTGGTACAAGTCAGAGGTTCAAGCCTACGACCAAATCCTACATTCTATTTTATTTTACTTTTATAAGTTAAACTCTGACATACGTTCCCTGTTTGACATTGTTTTTATATTTTTTGATTATTGAATATTTTCTATATTGATTTATAATTTTGTTTTGACATTTTTTATTGCATACGCGACCTTTTATTGCTTATTAATTTTACCATATTTTTAATTTGTAGGTATATATAAGTAATATAAGCCGAATGTAATTGTATTATATAAACATGGTATAATGAGATATAATAAACTAAACTAAACTAAACTACATACGATGCAAAAATAATAATAATATAAAACTTTATAAGATATATAGCGTTAAACTTCCTGGCAATTCTGATTAACAGACGCATGGCACAGGCCAAGCCACGACCTCGACTCCAACAGTTTCAGAATGTACGTCAAAATTTATCGTTCCACAATAATGTCACTGTGAAATTCATAACATGTTCTTGTGCTCCGAAATTCAAGCGGAGCTCGGTGTTGCGAACTCCGAGTTGGCCCGTGGTTAATTCTTGATACAGTGTTTCACACCACTCAAATGTATATTATAACGCCGCTATTAGTTTTGGGAATGGAATAGCTCTCAATTCATAATATATACTTTGATGTAAGTATATCGCAAAATTGTCCCCTCTAATTTCATTTTAATCGCTGCAAGAGAGTTAGTTCAAATTCACTGGATGAATTGATACTTTATATATATTTGAAGCAGCCAGGAAAGAACCACCACTTTACAGAACACCACAGCCATAATAACACGACTTTTTGCTCTATAAAGAAGTGAATGTGGTGTTGTATTCCTGGTAAGGAGTAATGTCACAATAGCTGCCAATTAACACTAACTTAACAAGGCGAACACAATATTATTATTATTTATCCTATGGCAATCGTTTCGAACCGTGAGATCTTCGAGAAGACAGTACGGTTGCCAGTTTTTGTTGCACTTTTAGCACCACCCAGGGTTCACGTGTGGGTACTCCCTACGCACGTGGTGCAACTTCGACCCATTAAATGACCGTGAAACTCGCTTGCGACTTCAGAAATAGCCAAGCCTCCATAGGGATTAGCCAGGCGTTTGTTTGCCACCATGTGTAAAAAATACGCCGCAGAAGCGGTGTTTAACCTTTTAATGACCATAGACATGGGTATGCTCACTTCAAACGAGGCCTGTTCAATCCATTCAATTCGTTTATTGCATACATATTGTTAAGATTACATGGTGTTACACTGTTTATGTATCAAACATGTACCCTGCAAGGGCATCGCGATGTTATACTTATAACTAAACTCACAATTGAGCAATAATTCATAATTTCTTACCTCATTTATCTCTAACTTACACGGTTCTATAAATATCCGTTGGACCAAGCGTCACATCAAATTTGGGTAACGCAATAGATTTTTCGACATAACTCACCGACGTGCCTAACGGACTTTTATAAAACATAGCCTAAATCGAATTAATAGAATAGAAATGACAATTATCACGTTGCAAAAATATCCATTGTGCTGAACTGGCCTTTAAGAGTCCGCAGTAAGCTCGGTTCTCCATACAAACGTAATTACGCTCTTATTTTAAAACGCCATGATATAATAACATGAAACTTTGTATACACAATGGGATCCGGTATATCTACGTCGAAAATTAGTTTCTGTTGCTTTAAATTATGATGGAGAAAAAATACAGCGATTATTAAGGTTTTCATACAAGATATAGAAAACTCAAAAACTCGCTGTATTTTTTTACTATTACAATTTCTAGCACCAGAAACTAATTTCCGACCTAGATATGGCGACTCCCATGTTATATACAAAGTTTCATATTATTCTAGCATGGCGTTTTAAAATGAGAGCGTAACTACATTTGTAAGGAGAATCGAGTTCAGCCGAGCGGACTGGGGACTCTTAAGTAAGTCCAATTCCGCTCCTTATCTACACTAGCAATGAAGTGTTTACACATACGTACACCCAAATAAAACGCGGAAACTTTCATCCGCAACTATCTGCGTACCGATCTCCGTGTCTGCTGCTCACACCGCATCTACTCGTCTGAAGCCGACCAGTATAAGCTTCCCGTTCGATTAGGCAGTTGTTACGCATCAAGACGCCAAGATATTATAGCGGGGAGAGGCGGTAGAAACGGTCACATCGTGAATAGGGTAACTGTCCGATTGGCCGGTCGTTACAGGCCCTCTGTTTCGCCGAATTGCTTCCTCAGTGGCCTTATGGGCCCGATAACGGTGTTTTCGGCCATTCGGCGGGGAATTAGCTCCCGCCTGATTACTGGACTGCCCCTTATTTATTTGTTTCGCCGCTAATTTTATGGACGCGACAATGGGGGTTGCAATGTCTTGCGGTTCGTAAGATAAAGGGTAATAGATAACGCCAAAGTGTAGTGTCATAGTTTTTCATTACTTTTTATACAATATTTGACTAGTTTGTGTTCCATAGAGCGTGTTGAGAACTGAATCAGCATGCGTTTGGGAGGAGACGCACTGATGGCAGCGCGACGCAGGAGGCAACCGACCCGCGAGTGACATTTGACATTACATTATCACTAGCAACGGACGACTCTATCCATTAGACCTATGACTGTGAGCTTCATAAGACCTCACGAGTCCAAAAGAGAGAGAAACGACAAAACAATTCCATACATTTATGGATCTTGCTCACAAACTTTACGAGAATCGGTTGAGAAATGCGACCTGCCGAGGAGAACAGCTGAAGATCCCGCCGGACATCCTGACATGCGAAAGCATTTTTGCCCAAACTGAAACTGAGACGATTTACCTGTGTATTGATTTAAACTTGCACGATTTTTACACATTATTATTGGTAAACGGGATTTAATCGCGTACAAAAATTAATCACCTGAGGTGTGCCCGACGTTTCGAATGTATCGCAACATCCGTGGTCACGAGCTGACTGGCTTCAGCGGGTTTCAACCGAGATGAGGGCTTCGTGGAATCCAGTTATTAGTAAGTGCAAGCGTCAAAATACTTCTTCCATTACATTAACGGATGTTGTTAGTGTTGTGTGTCGGGCGAGTGACAACCCTTGTGTAAATGTGAATAATAAAGACCAAGTGCGGGTAGTGCGGAAAACCCGTGCTGCTAGAAGATGTTGATACCCGCTGAAGCCAGTCAGCTCGTGACCACGGATGTTGCGATACATTCGAAACGTCGGGCACACCTCAGGTGATTAATTTTTGTACGCGATTAAGTCCCGTTCACCAATAATAATGATCTACCTGTGCTTCGCGCTTCTAGTTTTAAATGCACCGGAAGGTATTTATCTATTAAATGTCGTGTCTTGTACCCATGCCTTATAGAGTTTATTATGGAACTAGTTTTTATTTATGGCCATATACAGGCTGGGCCCTGTAACCGGAGCAAAACAAGAAACGGTGGACTATTTAGCGGGCCAGCAATTATTTCCAAGTAATCTCAGTAGATTTTTTTTTGTAATTTTTTTTTCGTCAAATATGGCTTACGTGTATTTTTATTACTTTTCTGAAGTGACATTAATGTCAATTTATTTTGAAATGTCACTAAAATAAAAAAAAAATATCAAAAATATCCTTGAAAACAAAAAAATGCAAAAACAATTATGACTCAAAACTTGATACTACCTCAAAAACTGCATTGACTGATGCGCTATAATCTCGTGGTGTCAAGATCTCGGAGTTCATAACTTTAGATCACTCCGATCCGATTTTTTTTTAAATAAAATAGTACACGAGGTGTTAATACTGCAGATGCTCTAAGGAAGCGTCTTTTTAAATATTTGCTCCAGTTACAAGGCCGTGTAGTAAACAAAGATTTCAAAAGTGGGGCTTAGCCTATGCTAGGTTAGGCCCGTCTTCCACTCGGGCACGGTGGAGGCAGCATCCCAGAGTTTAGTGGGTAGGCTGGTCCTCGTTTGGACCGGAAAGTCCCACATAACTAATGCGTAATATCTGGCTTGTCCCCGCAGGCCTCATATTACGTATTGGTATGCGTAACGCATTTTTCTGGGTCAAAAAAAAAGCCCGTCTTAACAATTAGATCAATACTTCTTACCCCTGAAACAAGCAATACTATCATTTGTAAACTCTGTGATTTACCGCTTCCGACTGACATTAAGTTGGTATTTTAAAACCAACGTTGTTGCTCCAAAGTCCAGTTCGATGCACCGGTTCTTAATTATATAAGTCAATATTGGTAAAAAAAAATAGGAAGCTGACATCAGTACTACAACAAGTAGGTCATCATCATATAAGCCTAAGGACGTCCACTGCTAGACATAGGCCTCCTCCAAAAAGTGTCACAATATTTGGTCCCGAGCCACCTGCATCCAGCAGGCTCCCGCAAGCAAAAACAAATATGGAAATTTTTCTATTATAGCCCAAGGCGCCTTATGTCTAGACTATATCAGATTTGGAATTCACTCTCCTGAGAAATAACCAAATACTAAGCCTTCATATCAAATATCCATCAAAGAGGATCAGATTTAATATCATCACATACCTAACATAAACAATAAACATTTTCATATAAATGGATGTATTTTGGCTGCCTATGTTAATCCAATCCTTGAAATTTGATAGGTATTTATATGATGCATTAACGATAATACAACGTGTAAATTAATAGTTCAGAATCTGGAAAGAAACCGATACTTTTTTTTTAATACCACGTCGGTGGCAAACATGCGTACGGCCCGCCTGATGGATGGATTATTTAATAATAATACTATTATATTATTATTATTTAATATTTAGATTAAGTTATCGTATATTTTGATTGTTGTGTTTCCTTCATTTCGGCGCTGTTGCAAGCACCATTTTCAAGGATAAACTGACGTGTTGCGATTTCTCAAAAAGAGTTGAGAGTTGGTCTAATGTCAATGACCATGTTAGCTTGAAATCTTATATTACGTAATCGTAATCTACATTATATCCCACTGCTGGACAAATGCCACCCCAATTTCGGTCAATCGTTTCGGTCCTGTGTTAGTTTATACGTATAAAACTCATCAAGATCGTCGCACCATTCCCCTTTGGTATTCTTCAGCCTCGGTATCTTTTAATTAAATAGTTGTCAATCATTTCTTTTTTTTTTTTGTAAACTTCGGAGATAAGGGAGGAACGGTATTTTTTACATTTTCCTTCAAAAAATTTATCAACTGTAAGAAAAGAAAAAAAAACTGTTTTAGAATGTGCAATTGTGCATTTCAAGCCCTTTCATATGACACCCCGCTTGACATAATCACTAGAATTTAAACTTTTGCTTTTCCTTGTAGGGGTAAATTTCACAGAAAAAATAAATAAAAATAAAGACTTGTTCAGTGTATCTGGGCTAACCATATTTATAACTTATAACTATTCCAAATTTCAAATCGGTAACATAAGTAGTGCTTGAGATATCTAACAATGTGACAGATAGACAGACCGACCAAAACGGCACCATAAGGGTAATTTATTTTTCGATTTTGTACGGAACCATAAAAACATCGCATTCGCATTACATTCGCCTGCCTGGCGCTGTACGTAATGCAGCTACTGCCGCGGCGTTTAGTGAGAAATTGGCTGTTGTAAAAGTTATTTCTCAAACATGCAATGAAATATTGATGTTATGTTCCTCATAATAGGCTGCGAAGTATGACGTTTCAGGTGCGGCTAGGACAAAAGGTCGTTAATGCAATTTCATACAAATGTTGCAGGCCTAGGCCGGCAAAGTCCTCTTTTTTAATTTCCATTCCACATAAATTTGTGGCACAGGCATCATGACATTCTGCTACTATGCGTATTAAAAATAAAACTTTGATTTTTTTGTTGTTTATTTCATTGCATGTTTGAGAAAAGCACTATACATACCTCGGCGGGAGATATGGGGTTGCCCGCCTGAGACCTATCCGACCTCGCTTCGCTCGGCCGTCTATATGTCTTCGGCTGGCAACCCCTTTCGTCCCGGCCTCTGTAGTAATGTACTATTCTATTCATTTACCTATCCTGCTATAATTTATAGAAACAATAATTACATATACATTTTATGTTAAGGATTGACAACAATTTTTTTTTGGACTCGCTCGTGTAGAATGACACTCGTCGAAAATCACCCGCTTTCCACACTTGTTGCATAAATAACCATTTCTTTCCTTTTCGCCTTTAATTCTAAACAAATAATAAAGCTTCATGATGTTTACTCTTGGTGACTTTTGTGATTCTTTACTTAGTCTGTTATTCTGTTTTATTATTTCAATTAGATGCTGGTTTTTATTTTTCATTGTCACACGATGATTTAACAATTTTTTCAGCAAAACTAAATAATGAAATATATAAATAACATTGATTTAATCTCGTGTTAATAGACAGGGTTTGTTTGCCAGGAATTTTTTTTAACAGTCGACCTACTATAATGACATGTATTCCTGTGAAAATAACGGCTATTATGCTCAGCTCAGGATACAAAATTGTTCAAGTGTTCAAGTAAGCTACCTACTATTATTTATATTACGGTCCTTACTGAACCCTCAAAAATAAAAAACCGGCCAAGAGCGTGTCGGGCCACGCTCAGTGTAGGGTTCCGTAGTTTTCAGTCCGTCACATTTTTTTTTTTTGAAAAAATTACAATAACTATTCAACCTATCAAGTTCAAAATAATTTTCCTACAAAGTTTTTATAAAGTTCTACTTTTGAGATTTTTTTCATATTTTTAAAACTTATGGTTCAAAAGTTAGAGGGGAGGGGACACATTTTTTTTTACTTCTGGAGCGATTATTTCCGAAAATATTAACATTATCAAAAAATGATTTTAGTAAACCCCTATTTATTTTTAAATACCTATCTAAAAATATATCACACGTTAGGGTTGAAATGAAAAAAAAAATCACTCCCCACTTTACGTATAGGGGAGGTACCCTAATAAAA
Organism: Notocelia uddmanniana; assembly: GCA_905163555.1. Taxonomy (NCBI): domain Eukaryota; kingdom Metazoa; phylum Arthropoda; class Insecta; order Lepidoptera; family Tortricidae; genus Notocelia; species Notocelia uddmanniana. The sequence continues at coordinate 545,300 of LR991061.1, read as the reverse complement.
TATTTTTTTCCACTTTTTATTTTACCACTTTGTCGGCGTAATTGATATACATATTAGTACCAAATTTCAGCTTTCTAGTGCTAACGGTCACTGAGATTATCCGCGGACGGACGGACAGACGGACGGACAGACATGGCGAAACTATAAGGGTTCCTAGTTGACTACGGAACCCTAAAAACATGAAAGTATCTTTCAAATATCTGCCGATAACTTATATTACTACCGGGAATACATACCGCGAGTCCCTAGTACGTCACCGACTCCGTGATAACGCAGAGAACTTGCCACTTCAGGCCAAAGTTAAAATCGCGATGGCGGCTAGTGTTGTGAGGTATCGCCGCCAGGGGAAATCTTTTATCGAGTTACGCCATTATCCGGGACTCTCGGGACCCGGGATTGAAAGGCCCGGGAATGGACAACCGACCAAAATGTATTTTTTACGAGTGCCTTTCCAAAATAATTGGTTTGATGTAGTTGATTGAGCCCAAGTGGAAGCGGATTTTTGAGTGCGTCCTTGATGTGACCCGAGACATTTTGATGTTTGCTGTGTGAGAATGATAATAATACGAGGCTTGCACTGAAAGTGGCGGGAATCGAATACTTATTAATTTATTTTTAACATGTATTATACCTTTTTATAATCTCTGAAGTTTCCTTATCTCAACACACTGGCCACTTAGAAAAAAAAAGTATGGTTCGGTTTCAATTGTTTATTGAAGTCGTCGAGTCACTGCTTAAAATGGAATTGTGCCGTGAAAATTTCAGAGCTATGATTTATTATGACTTTAAAAGTGGACTAACACAAAAACAATGTGAAGAGCGGATGGTTGCTGCTTTTAATATTGAAGCTCCTTCAAAGACTACAATATACAGGTGGTATTCAGAATTTCAACGTGGCCGTGTATCCCTCACCGACGAAGTGCGTGAAGGTCGACCAAAATCGGCAGTCACGCAAGAAAACGTCGATGTTGTGCGTCGTCTGATAAATGAAGACCGACATGTGACATATCGGGAAATTCAAGAGCACCTGGGTATTGGAATGAGTCAAATACAAATTATTTTAAAAGAAGAATTAGCCGTGAAAAAGTTATTTTCCCGTTGGATACCTCACCTATTGTCTGACGAGCAGAAAATAGTCCGTGTCAATTGGTGCCGCAAAACTTTGAAAAGATTTAACAAGGGACGCTCAAATGCTGTTTTTAGCATAGTATCAGGTGACGAGTCGTGGATATACGCTTATGAGCCTGAAACTAAAAACCAATCCCGAGTATGGGTCTTCGAAGACGAACTCAAACCCACAAAAGTTGTTCGTTCTCGCAGTACGGCTAAGAAGATCGTGGCTACGTTTATCTCTAAATCTGGTCACGTAGCTACTGTGGCTCTTGAGGATCGTAGAACAGTCAATGCTGATTGGTACACCACTATTTGTTTGCCGAACGTCTTTGCTGAACTCCGAAAAACAAACCCTAGTCGTCGCATCATCCTTCACCACGACAACGCCAGCCCACACACCGCTCGGACAACAACTGAGTACCTGGACGGTGAAAAAGTCGAAATATTGGACCACCCTCCATATAGCCCTGACTTAAGTCCCAACGACTTTTTTACATTCCCCAGAATCAAGGACAAACTGCGTGGTCAGCGGTTTCAGACGCCAGAAGAAGCAGTGGAGGCCTATAAAATAGCCATTTTGTCGACCCCTACTTCAGAGTTCAAAAAGTGCTTTATGGACTGGTTTGAACGCATGCATAAGTGCATGAAATACAAAGGAGAATATTTTGAAAAACAATAAAAATAAATAAACTCACTTATACTGCATATTTTCTTCTATTCCCGAAACTTTCAGTTTTACCCTCGTATTACTAGTAAATTGCTACATATTTCAATATATTATCGTATCTGCATATAAATAAAGGTGTCACTAAAAGTGATGCACGCGTATTTCTCGCCACGGGTGTCCAGCTACGGAATCCTATATTGCGCGTGGCTGCTTTTATTTTTATTTTAAAGCAATTTAAACTTTAAAAAAGAGGAGTTTCTCAATTCGACTATATTTTTTATGGTTGTTACATCAGAACTTTTGATTGAGTGAACCGATTATAATGATTCTTTTTTTATTTGAAAGCTCATGCTTCCTGTGTGGTCCAATCCAGTTCTGATAATGGCATCCATGAGAAAACCATATAACTCTTAAATTTGCATTAAGTATGTGCGCGACAAATGGACGAATAACTCAATATCACGCCAACCAACTTCGATGATACTTTTTTATTGGAAAGGATGTACTTTAAGGGTAGTTTGATTAGAGATTGGTTAGGTTCTGACTATGGGATCCATGACAAAGTAACGGAACTCTTCAATTCTTAGGAGCAAATTAACGATACTCGGCCGTATATTTTATAGGCTATCTGGATATTGGAGTCATCTACGGTAACGTCGTTATGATATGATCAAGTAATTGTCTTAGTCGAATATGATGATCAATGGAACTCCTTAACGGCTTACAGAAAGGGTGCAATCTGTGGCAGAATTTGTCACTGTCTGTAATCAAATTGCAATGCGCTTACGTTCGTTGCTGCATTACAAGTTGAAGTCGGTTTTTCTTTTGTTGTAATTTTCAATTATGTTCTTCTGGCCCGTTGTTTCAATCTACATTGTGTTTTCGAGGTGGGCAGTGAACAATATCATCTTTGGTAAGTGATTTAATTAATTTTGATAATAGCTCCGAAGTTTGTGCCGAAAAGTTTTTCGTGTAGGTACCTTTGTAAACATTAAATACTTAAGATTTTTCTTGTCAGTAGTAGGGGTTTTTTGATTACCTGGTTTCATGCTCTAATGGCGTAATCTTTTTATTATCTCAATACAAGAGGTCATGGAGCGCTCGAGGCCCCGCGGCGGCCGCGTACCGCGTGCGGTATGCGAGGTTAAGCAATGTCGGGCGCGGTCAGTCCTTGGATGGGTGACCGCTTTGAGTGGTAACTAACAGAGCGCTCCTGTGCTTTGGAAGGCACGTTAAGCCGTTGATCCCGGCTGCTGTCTATGATAGCAGTCGTTAAGCCAAGTTAGAGGCCTTCGGGCGGCTTGAGAACTTCTAACAGTCAAGTTGTCCACTCACTTGACAAGCCTAATCCCAATAAGGTCTAGTTTCCCCCTTGGGTTGGAAGGTCAGATGGCAGTCGCTTCCGTAAAAACTTGTGCCTACGCCAAGTCTTGGGATTAGGTAGCGGACCCCAGGCATCCTTCAGGATGCAATTGTACTGGGAATAACGCTAGGACGATGATGATGATGAAAAGAGGTCATATGTAAACCATCCATTCGTATTTAAAAAAAAACGTGTACTCAGTAATGATGAGCTCACATGACTTTTCAATTTGCTGACAGATTTTTAAAAACTCGAGCTATTGGTTATTATAACATACTAAAATTAGTATTAAATTGTTGTAGATGCAGGCTAAAATATCGCTTGCCTATACAAACTTCTACCCCTTTTTTCACCCCCTAAGGAATAATTTCCGGAATTAAAACTATTTTATGTCCTTTCCCATGACTCAAAATATATGTATACCTTTCGTCTAAATCGGTTAAGTGGTTTAAGCGTGAACAGACAGATTTACTTTCGCATTTATAATTATAGTATGGAGTATTAACGTTGCCTGAACCTATACGTCAGCAAGCCATCCTCTTGTCACTGCGGCTGAGCACAGCGCTAGAAAACCCCTGGGGTGTCAATATGGTATGGACGATCGTGCTAGGAAGAAAAGAACGCTTGATATGCGGCGAGCGCAAGCGAATTTTCTAGTTGTCAGGCATCGTTTTCATTTGACAGAGAACCGTATGTACATGAGTACTATTAAATATTCTAGCACGTCGGTCTGGTCGGGTCTATAAAGTGGTTTACAATTACAGATCTAACGCTAGAGAACGGGAGGGGTGTCAAGACAGACGCCCGACTGAAGTTACGTGTCGTTTGACGTTCCGTAAACCCACCCCTCCCGTACTGCTCCCATACCTCAGGAACAGACTCAGTTATGTTTATTAGTAGAGTCTTTTACAGCATAAAGGAGTTTGCCGATTATAATAATACTTAGTGCATGTATTAATTTTGTTATTTAGTTATGGTTACTCATACATAATATTATATTGTACGTCCGTGATGGATAAACTGTTGATTCTGAATTGTATTATCAACATTTCTGTACACAGTTATTCAATAAATAAATCTTATCTTATTTTATCTTATGCGTTAGACCAGTAGTCACCGTAAGGTATTCCGAATTATAAAATACTATATTTTGGCCAGTGGCAGTGGACAGGGTTCATTGCTCATAAAACAGATGGCCGTTGTGGCGGAAGCTGAAAAGGTTCCTGGCGACCACGTGCCGGAAGGCGCAGCGTGGGTAGACGTCCATAAGACTAGGAGTCCGCTGGATGCGGATGGCCCAGGACCGGTTATTGTGGCTCTCTTTGGGGAAGCCCTATGTGCAACACCTACCTACCTACCTTTTGATGACGATGATATTTTGCTCGTGACATCCTAATAGCTTTATCCCAGAACAGTTGCATCTTGAAAGGAGCCCAGGGTCCCTTACCATATCCCAAGAATTGGCGTAGGTTTATACGTGAAATGACTGCCATTGCCATCCGACCTTCCGCCCCAAGGATGAAACAAAATAGACCTTATTGGGATCAGGCTTATCAAGTGAGAGGGCAACTTGTCTGTTAAAAGTCAAAGCTTCTCAAGCTTCTCAAAGGCCTCTAACTTGGCTTAACGACTGCTGTCATGGACAGCAACCGGGATCGACGGTGTATCGTGCCTTTAAAGAGCGGGAGCGCTCAGTTAGTAACCACTCAAAGCGGTCACCCATCTAAGAGTTGACCACGGCTACCGTTGCTTGACTTCGCATACCGCACGCGGTATACTGTCGCCGCTGCGCCACGTATACGTCTATAAGAGAATATTGGTTGCTATTCAATTCGTGTAGGTATCCTTATCATAGATGTGCCTTAGATGTTCTGCCTCACATTTCACACCATTTACGGATGATTTCTGAGATACCTAAATCAAATTTCCCAACTCATAGTCACACCTAAATAAGCCATAATTATCTAATTTCAGATCTGTAGCGAGACATAAGCATTATAACGTTATCGTCCTCATCTAAATATTGGCTGGCAATATACTCTTTGTCGTCATTGATCGAGTTATTAATTACACCAGTATAATTAAGTTTTTATCAAAGGGCCGACCTCCTTTGATGCCAGTTGTTAATTACATAACTTGTTTTAATAAATATTTCATTATACAATACAATACAATAAAATACTCTTTATTGCACACCTCAATTAAAGGACACAGTGCAATACGTAATAACAATAAGTAGAGGCAAATAAAAGGCGGTCTTATCGCTAAAGAACGATCTCTACCAGACAACCTTTGGGTAGCGGAAATCAAAGCAAATAATTACAATTCGCAGTACCTACATTATTTGGGGATACATTTAAGATCGTTTTGTTATGTCTTATATTTTTTAGGTTTATGCAATTAAGAGTATTTGTATTGTTGTATTATATAATGGATTTTGATGATAAATAATTTTCATATATTTTATGTACTAAATGTGATATATTACTTTAATATTATAAAGAGCGATAACTAAGACTGTGCTTTAAATAATTTAATAGCAATTCTGTCTCTAAGGCGATAACAAGTCTGACGAAGTCGCGGGTAAAAGCTAGTACAGTCACGAACTTTAATTTGGGACCCCCTTAAGGATGACAGCCCTGTCAAACCGTATAGAAATTTGAAGATTTTTTTTGCGATAGGGGTTACAAATTAACTAACGTGACTGTACATTCAAAAGCCAATAAAACAGGTCAGTTTCTAAGGTAAATCGATACAAATTGTACCCATTTTATTTGCTCTTGACTATATAGTTTATAACATGTGCTGGAAATGAATGACGGATGTTAATTAATCAGGATATATGTAATACATACTGGCAATTTCTCATTTCAATACATTTTATTAACTATGTACTTATACAGTCAGCAACAAAGGTAGCTACGCATTTGAAATGTTCAAACGTCTTTATTACGAGGAAATAAGAGCTCTTTTTTCTTAATAACCTTTTCATATGCATAACTGCTTTTGATGCTAACTATACAATCAATTTTAAAATGTACTGAAATGCCTAATGAACTTTTCCTTACATTAAACAATGCATACTAACCGCTCGTACATATAGTACATTGTTTAGCGAGGGGCGTAAGTGGAAAATAGCGAGGTTGCTATTTTCTTACGTCCGAGGTAATCACAATATTTTCTTCACATTTGCGAGGAAATAAATAACTCCAGCGCTAAGCAAAATTGAAGAAATTGACAACTTCACCTCCTGTATCAGTGCATGGTCGCCGAGAGGAGCGCGCAGCTTCAATATTGCAACCAATCACAAAGTAGTATTCTTGCGGCGCGCAGGGCCTACTAGATTTGACAGCTTCATTATTTCAACCAATCACAGAGCAGTATTTTAGTGGAGCGCGCCCAACAAGATTTTTTTTAACCAATTAGATCAAAGAGAAACTCATATCCCTAGGGAGTTATAAAAATCCATAACTCCCGGAGGAGCTAAATCGGCTATAACTACTCTATACGCCTGCGTACAATAAGACCCTTTACAAGCAAGTGTGATGAAATAGTACATTATGATACAAAGGTTGTAAAACAAAGAAAGGCCGATATCGCAGAAGTTTGAGGCCCGAGCCGCAGGCGAGGGTCATAATAGGGCTTTCTGTTTTACGACCCGTGTTTTGTATATAATTTTACGTCACCACTTGGCCAAACAGTGAGTTTTTCGGGACGTGCGGAAAAACGCGCTTTTTGGCAAGGTGTGATGTAAAATATATTACTCGTACATTTTTAGCACTAACTCGAGGCCTGTTTCTTACATATACTTTTCTACTCGCATCTTTAAAAATACACATGTTTTCAATCAAACCAAGAGCAAGCAGTCGTAAAACGACTCGCTGGGGCTGAGACGGCCGCCCGGGGAAATATGGAACTGGAATCTGGGAAAATATGGAACAGGATCCCGCGACACATGGCCAATTACCTAATGTTGTGACATGATTAGTTGATTATTTAGATTAGTTATGTAGTAGATCAATCAATCTACTAATATAAGCAATCCACTAGCTATGAACAGAACACAAAATTGTAAATTCAAAATTTTAACATTTATTCTGCAAATAAAATCTTTGTTTATCGACCGAGTGATACGAAGATGCAGATGTCCGGATTTCCCGCTGTTCTCCTCTACAGGTCGCATTTCTCATCCGACTTTTGTGAAATTTTATGAGAAGGTGCGGTAATTATTATATAAGTATAATTTTTGTCTAGTCCGTTTTATGGAAATTTTGGATTTTGAAAATATATTTGCCACGTCTACAGCTCACAGAGTCACTAGTTCTAATTGTTTAATATGATGTTTTATTAAGTGAGGTGTGCAATAAAGAGTATTTGTATTGTATTGTATGTAACTTAACCCTCAAACATTCTTCAACATGTCAGAGTTTTACAAATATAATTTTATATAATTACGTGACAATGATATAAGATAACAACATTGGCACAGTATACATACCTGCTAGTTGATTGCGTAGTTAGATAGATCTTTTTTGTATAGAATCTCCGGGTTCAAAGGCTCTCCTAAAGTTTGGAGATGTAAAATGTCTCCACCGCGTCAGTCATCATCCTCCTAGCGTTATTCCCAGTACAGTTGCATCCTGAAGAATGCCTGGGGTCCGCTACCTATTCCCAAGAATTGGCGTAGGCACTAGTTTTACGGAAGCGACTGCCATCTGACCTTCCAACCTGAGGGGGAAACCTGACCTTATTGGGAATAGGCTTGTCAAGTGAGTGGGCAACTTGACTGTTAGAAGTTCTCAAGCCGCCCGGAGGCCTCTAACTTGGCTTAACGACTGCTATCAAAGACAGCAACCGGGATCAACGGCTTAACGTGTCTTCCAAAGCAGTCTCCACCGCGTCAGTAAAAGGAATAATTGTACTTATGCAATATTATATAAGTAGCCGCAACGGTTTTTATTTCTTTCATATCAACATTGTTCGAGTGCTTATTCTGTCACGTTAGATCGGCGCGTGCGTATCGGTCGAAACATAATAGAATGTGAAGAGATCGGAATCCATGACAAGAACAGACCTCTAACCTCTATCAGACATTGACGAGTGTATTATATAAGGTTCTGTCAACAGCAAAAGAAGATGATCATTTTAGTACTCTATCGCATTAACATAACAATACTGAGACACTTGGGATGCGACAAAGTAGTGAAAATGGCAAGGTACTAGAATGATCGCCTACTTTTGCTGTTGACTGTGCAAGCTTTTTTTGCCGACTGTAACTATTTTCCCATAGTCATCAAGTACTCGTCAATAGATGAGTTCAAACACGATGGGCTTATCTTGCGTAGTTTAGGAGTTGCTATAGTCACCTTCTGTCTCCATTGTCAGATCAGCTCGGTGGTACCATGGCATTGCATTGTCACGAAACTTACATAGTTATGTCAAATTTGAGCTTAGTAGGTTGCTTTAAAATTCATTTGCAAGATTTGGCGCGATTCGCAAGTTAGATAAAGGCTTGTAAAAGAGATAAAATCCATACTAATCCATACTTCCATATTATAAATACGAAAGTCTGTATGTCTGTCTGTCTGTTCGTTATCGGTATGAGTCACGCTTAAACAGCTGAACCGATTTAGTTGAAATTTGGCAAAGAGGTGAGTCGCGGAAAAGGACATGGGATAGTTTTTACCCCGAAAATCATTCCTTAAGGGGTGAATAGGGGGTGGAAGTTTGTACGAGGGAGTGATAATTAAGCCTGTGCCAGAAATTATTTAATAGCAATTATTTCTCTGAGGTGATAACGAGTTCCACGTGGACGGAGTCGTGCGTAAAAGCTAATATTATATAAACATTATGTCTGTATAGTTATTGTCCTTGTACTTTTTTATTTTCATAAGCTAACGATTAGTAATTTAATAGGTAACATCATTAGAATTGAGTTTCACAAAAATAAAAAATCACCGCAAATTCTCAATAGCATGAATTTCGTTATTTTACCAACTATTTCAACAAACTTGGAAGATATAATTTTGTGGAGCGAGGTATTTTAATTAACAAGCGAAACGAAAACCTGTACATAATTCATATAAAACAGTACCTAATTACGTAATAAAAATCCCTCTATTAGAATAATTCATTAAAAGTCGCGCCACAGACAAGATAACGAGTATCCCGTTTTAAATGGGAATTCAAAATCGAACGCGACCAAAACGGCTGATCGGTCCTCCCGGCCGGATTGAATTGCCAAACTTCCATAATTAAATTAATTTCGCCTTTGTTTTTCATTGTTTATTTTATCTAGAGAGGTAGAACAATGTTCATTAAATTAGTACCAATATTATGTTATTTGACCGCAGGGATTTAGGCAGAGTGTTTTCATGTTTATTTACTCTGAGCAAAATTGGAATGCGTGTAAATTTTAACGTAAGTGATATGAATTCAATTTGTTTGCCGTGTGGAATGAAACCCATTAAATCGGCACTATACTAATTGGTTGTGATGAATTGAATGAAATTAATGAAGAATAGGTTTACCTCTTAACTCGTTGTTTAAGTTGGTCGTTAACCAGCTTGATGAGTGAAATAGAATAGGATAGAAAAATTTATTGAAAACTCTGTATAGTTTACGTTACATTGTACTTTTAAATCTACGAGTAGGTACTACATACATATTGAGTACGTAAATTGTTACATGCGCCTAAACTAGGATAATATTGTATATGTATCTAAGGTAACGATAGAATTAATTGCTTCAGCAATCACATCATAATCATGCACATAAGAGACATATTATATGATTATATTATTCCTTTATTTATTTTTCGTCTTAGGTTAGGTTTGTACAATGGATTTACAAAAGGTAAAATATAAAAATACACTTACAAAATATAAAAACATTATAAAAACCTAACCTAGGGTGCCGCCGGCAGCGAGGCAGGGCCTAAGCTACCGGTGGTTAGGGCGACAGAGAGAGGAACCTCCGGACTATCCGCGCCCTGTCCAGGAGTACCGCCTTCTGTATTTGACCCTTGACCCAGCCATCTAGCGAGAGTCTCTTGAGATGTTGGTCGAGACTCTTCGCTATTAGACCGTTCGCAGAAACGACTATCGGGACAATGATCGTCGAATCAACATCCCACATGGCGGTTACCTCGTGTGCCAAGTCTAGGTACTTGCTGACTTTGTCCTTCTCGGCCTTCACGAGGTTCTCGTCATGGGGGATGGTGATGTCGACGAGCACTGCCTGGCGCTTCGATCGATCTATCAGCACGATGTCGGGCTTATTGGCTACAATAGTCCGATCCGTGATGATAGATCGATCCCAATAGAGCGTAGCACGACCATTTTCGAGAACTGGCGCAGGTAAGTATTTATAGTAGGCACTTCGAAGTCCACAAGACCGTATGAAAGAGCAAGTTGCTGGTGAATAATTCTGGCTACCAAGTTATGCCTGTGCAAGTACTCGCCGTTAGCAAGATGACTACAACCGGAAATGATATGCCTGAGTGACTCTCCGGGACGGCGGCATGCCCGACAAATGTCGACCGTACCGTCCTTCAGGATATATTTCCGGTAGTTGTTCGTCATGATAACTTCGTCCGCAATTGCACAGACAAAACCTTCGGTTTCCCCGAAGAGATCCCCGAAACGTAGCCAGTTCACCGACGCGAGCAGGTCTACGTCGGGCCCCGTAAGGGCCCTGTAGAACCGCCCGTGTAGCTCCTTACTCTTCCATTCCGCCTTGCGGTCCTCGGCGCTCAGTACTTTAAATCTGCGCCAGTTCTCGTTTGCCATGGAGAGCGGGGTGAAAGATGCGTCTACTGCCACTACGTCTCGATGCATCCCACATTCGCTGTTTAGGAAATAATCCCTGAGACTGCACACCTCGCGGTTGTGGAGGTCTTTGGCATTTAAAAAGCCACGACCTCACACTTCCGCGGGATGTACAGTCTCATAACAGACGAACGTGGGTGCAACATGCGGTGTGCAGTGAGCAGTACACGCACCCTTCGATCCAGGGCATCCAGCTCAGTCTGAGTCCACCTTAGTATGCCAAAGGAGTATGTGAGCAAGGGCACAACCCAGGCGTTGAAGGCGCGCGCCTTATTGCCACCCGACAAAAAACTATTAAGTACTTTTGTCAGTCGACAGAAAAAGCGCTCCTTCACCGCCTGCTTTATGCCCTCACCCTCAATACCCAAAGCCTGTGACATACCAAGATATTTATAGGTTTCTGCTTCGGAGAGAAATCTGAGCGACATTGTCTCAGAAAGTTGTAAATTTGTTGAATTTACAACTTTCCCCCGCTGTACATGCATGACCGCACACTTATCTACACCAAATTCCATTTTGATGGCGCTACTGAAAACTTCTGATTATATTATTATTATTATTATTTTTTATTAAAAATGGGATTGCTCTTGGCCAGCATCTATCCAGGGGGCAAAGATGAGGCCGACGATGAAGCGAGCTCACCCAGAAGATGCCTATTCACTCGTGCCTTAAAAGGTCCAGGTTATATGAACTCGGAAATACAGACGCCGGCAGAGAATTCCAAACCTTAGAAGTGCGCATTATAAAAGAAGATGCAAAGCGCTTGGTTCGAATTAGAGGAATTTCGACCAGGTAAGGATGGTAGCCAGCCGTACGTCTGGATGTCCGATGGAAGAAGGGGGAAGGCGGTATGAGCTCATGGAGCTCCTGAGCACACTCACCGAAGTACAGTTTGTAGAAGACGCACAGACATGCTACTTTGCGTCGATGTGCTAAGCTCTGCAGCTTATTTCCCACTACCGTACTGCCGCCAATGAGCCTCCTGGCTCTGCGGTCCACCGAGTCGAGTGCGGCAAGTTGGAAATATTTGCAATTATTTTACATGTCAGCGTATACAATAACTGTGAACTAGGTCAATCGAGTTTATTTAACTATGTTGACAAAAGTGTACAATAGTAACCAATTTTCACGATTGTAGATTCATAAGTTTACATTTATTAGGGTAAAAATAAATATGACGATTTAGTAATTAAAAAGACAGATACCACAGAGTAGCGATACATACCCGTACCAAAACATGAAATTCTAAAAACATTATCGGCTTATTTAGGTCGCTAAATAATAAACTACTACCCCAATACTTAGAATATACATAAAAAACTAAATTATCTGAAGGATAATAATAAGGCTCCTCCATAGTCAACAGACTTTATAAGTAAATCGTCTTTCGGCCATTTTCCTGGCGTTGGACTCTGGATTCTATATTTAATGATCATTGAGTGTCTCGCAATGTAATAGAATAATTACTAGAATGTTAACAACCATCTAACATGAGCCTTATTCAATCAGCCACCAAGTGGTAGGCTAAGTTTAATTTTATAACCTAATATTACTTATTACGTTAAAAAATTAATAGATAGATCAACCAATAAAACGAACTATTCATAAAAATTCAATGGATTATGATATATTATTGCATAGTAAATAACAAGAATAACTGGGCGATACGGGCGGAGAATAATGATGTTGAATAAGTATGTTTCAGTAGTATTATTATTAATGATGCCTTTAGGTTTCTGTGGCCCATTTTGAAAATAATTATAGCATTTCCCGCCTGCTTTATTATAGCCTAAAATCATAGTCTACTATGTAGACATGTCTTGAATAATGCCTTCACCAAGATCCATCCCTCCATCCATCCATATCAGCCGAAGAATGTCCACTGCTGGACATAGACCTCCCCCAATTTCATGGGTTGTAAATGCCGTAAACGGCATGGGCGTTGGCGATTGCATTATTTCCACCCCCCACCGCATCCTGGGGATACTGTTGCCCATCCCCCATTGATCTTGGTCGTAGTTTTAGGATATACCCGGGTTCACCAAGATCACAGCCGTTATAATGCTCAGAGAAATGTCCAGGTATTCATTTTGTCATGCTCTCAAAAGTCCAACACTAGCTTAAAAATGCTTTTTCTCAAACATGCAATGAAATATTGATGTTATGTTCCTTATAATAGGCTGCGAAGTATGACGTTTCAGGCGCGGCTATGACAAGAGGTCGTTAATGGAATTTCATACAAATCTTGCAGGCCTAGGCCGGCAAAGTCCTCTTTTTTAATTCCATTCCACATACATTTGTGGCACAGGCATCATGACATTCTGCCACTATGCGTATTAAAAATATTTTTTTTTTTTTGTTGTTTATTTCATTTCATGTTTGAGAAAAGCACTATACATACCTCGGCGGGAAATTTGGGGTTGCCAGCCTTAGACCTATCCGGCCTCGCTTCGCTCGGCCGTATATATGTCTTCGGCCGGCAACCCCTTTCGTCCCGGCCTCTGTAGTAATGTACTATTGTATTAAGTATAACCCTAAACATTTATAATAGTTGTGGCTTGCAAAAGTTTAGAACAACGAACCAAACACACTCAATATATCACTCGTGGAACTTTCATTCAATTCCTAGTAGTTTATTATGCCCTGGTACCAGTACTCGACGCATCCGTGAATAAGGAATAAATATCCCATTCGCAACTAAGCGCGATTTATTATTCTCAAAGTCTACACTCCAGGCGTCCTGGAAACATGAGTTATGCTGTACTGTTTAAGAAAATGAAATATTTTTAAACTTTCCCCTCGGTTCAAATAAATTTATGAATGTTATTTTCGGCGCTTCCTGGCTCGCGGATTACCTCTTTTATTTTCATTTGGATGGTAAATTCTTGCGGTGTTTGGCGTTCTGTGATCCGAAATGATAAAATACCGTCCGCAAACTTGTCCGTGTTTTATATTTTTACTATTTTATGAAACCATGGTACTAAATGTAAATTTTGTCTATAGATAACCTATCTCAGTAGCTTGAAACAGTTAATAACTCAAGATAAGATTTCAAACTAACATGGTCATTGACATAAGAATTAATGTTAGAAAAATATGTTAGCTCATAAATCCATCATTTTAGCTCCCACTGAACAAGACTGGTGGAAGAATGTATCTCACAGTGTAACATAGCATTTATAGTACAATGTGGCTTATCCGCTTTATTTTTTTTTATATTTTATTAAGTGTCGCCAGTGGGTTCCGCGATCAGCAATCACAATGGCCAAAAGCATATTATAAGGTCAACATTACATCATGGATAGCGATGTTTGGCAGTGATAGCGTCCTGCACAGATAATCTATCACGAAAATAGGTTTTTTACTGTAGCATTGTAGTTTTGTGGTAGCTGAGACTGTAATTTTATATTTTATATTGAACTATACAATGTATATTATTTTGAAAAAATGACACCTCGCCGAGTTTCTTACGCCGGTTCTTCTCGTGGCAGAGGTTTATTTTTCCGAATTTGTGAAGTGGCAATTTTCGTCAAAATTATTACTCGGTTGTTTACAATGGTGTCTCAACAAAGCAGACTTTCCTTCACAGTACCAGAATAAAATATCTTGTTCCAAACATAAAACGGCCTTATTAGGTAAAAGTATACTGGGAATGGCTTTCAAAATATTTAATAAAATCCCAGACCGTATAAAAATCAAAAACTTTGACGAATTTAAGAAAGACTTAAAAATGTATCTAGTTAATAAAACATATTACTCGATAAATGATTATTTTTCTGACATTTAGACGAATTGTAAATTATTTAATATTGTTATTTTTATTTAATTCTGTTATAGGAATGTAGCGTTGCATTATTATTTCTTTATTTTTAGACCCCTATAGACCTAATATATATATTCTTAATGTCATGATTATTTAATTTGTAGGTCAACTAAAATTATTTGAATGTTTCATTATCGTATTCGTATTTCATAATTGTTTATAATTTTATTGTCCATTTTTACTTAATTAGTGTTAGGATTTTTAAGGCAATTTTAATATTTTACGCCAATAAGCAAAGCACACAGTTCTATTATTATAATTATTAAGACCTTCTTGTATCACCTGTGTTATACAAATAAAAGTATTCTATTCTATTCTACGTAATGTTTTCGAGAGATCTAAATGTTAAATACTAGAAATGACAGTTAGATCTACTTAGTTAAATTTAACATTTGGAGTTTGACAAGTTACGTAAGGAACTACGTTGTGAGTGTTGTGTTTAACTCGGCATTGAACTATTGTGAAGAAAACGAAGGTTTCTCGCCTCAGCCACCACCGCCGCACCGAGCAGCCGAGCGGGCAGGGCGCGGGCACGCAGTGCTAAAAGAACCGCCGCCGCGATAAGTACTCATGTGAACCGGTCAAAAACATGTCGAGCGATAGACGTGAGTGACCATATTCATTATACTTTAATATGCCTCAAACGCACGGGAGTTTTCTATATAAAATTACGCAAGGACCGGTTCTCATAACACTTTTGTACTGTGTGTTCACGCAAGTTGAACTAATGAGAGCGTATGCGGATAATCGAATATTGACTTCCAAGATGATTATATTACCAAGTTAGCCCATAGTCGGAACTCAGCTGCAACCCACTTAAGCATTAGTTCGAGCGCCGGCCTCTGTGTACTAATGCTGAAGCATTCATCAATCTCGGTAACTTGTACTTCGACCCGACGGGTATATAAGGATGAATGTATCGACATAAATTAATCTTTTTGTATAACCGAAATCATTTTATAAAGCGGCTGGTTGAATCGGGAATACAACCCTAAACAATATGAAGTGGATACTTCATACGTTGCCTATTAATTTTCATCAATAAATAGAATAACCTAATAACAATTAAAAAAAAAACTGTCGTAGAATTAAAAGATAAAAAATAATAATAATTGACAATGACTATTTTAGTCGAGTAAGTAAGACAGCAACTGGAGTTCCATATGTAAATCAGTGTATCTGCCCAACGACGCGTCACATCTTGTCACAAATATGGACGACTTCAGAAACTCGAATAATTGGCTGTCATACAATAAATACAGCCAATATCGTTTCGACTAATAGGACATCTGAATGCATGGTAAACTTATCCGTTATTCCATAAATTACCCTAACAGAGTGAGGTTGTCTTGTCAATGCAACGACAGATGTATAAACAGCATATAAAATGTTCTGGCAGTCGGCAGTCGAATAACAAGAGCGGGTCGGATGTTATTGGGGTGCAAACAGCGAATTTAGATTCTTCTTAGTACATACTTGGATTTGAAGAGCGGTGTCTCCTGACACACGCATAATGTAATGCTAAATTGAAGGCCCCGACCTTGCCCGTTGCAAGAAGCATGTCGATAACCTAAATTAACTTCTTCTAATGGATACTGAAACATGTAGGTATTCCTTATTGTCATAGTGACAAGAGCGAAAACGGTACGTGTTTCAATTTCTTTGAAGAAGTAGAATTTTACAACATTACAGTGCATGTTTCAATTTCTTTGACGTAGAAGAGTTTTACCTGGTTCTTTTTGACCTCCTTACTGGTTCGTCGCCTTGGTAGACTTTTTGGGGATGGGTTAAAACTGATATTATTTGGAATCTATACGTGTTTTTATTTCCTTTAGTATTAGCTTGAAAGGTCGTTTCCAAAGGCCGCAAACTGTTACTTCCTTACTTACATAAAGCGGTGTGAAGGAAATGACTACGAGTATTACAAAGAATTTGAGGTAAAAACGCAAACGAATTCGCATTTCGCGTATTCCATTTCCATGTTCAAGACCCGGACCCTAGGACCCGGGTATGTCCTAAAACTAAGACCAAGACCCGGGGATGGGCAGCAGCATCCTTGGAGTGCGGTGGAGATATTGCGATCGCCATGCCAAGCGTGGCGATTATGGCATATACCCCCCGTGAATTTGAGGTAGGCCTATATCCAGCAGTGGACGTCCTTCGGCTGATATGATGGTGGTGAATGTTCAAGACAGTCTCTATTTAAATCCGTTCGACTTTTTTACACCTCAGACTGAACAGACTAAGGGTGGGTTACCACTTAATGGTTACTGACCGATCAACGTTAAATATGGCGCCGGCAGCTGTCATCCCATAAAAACTTATCAAACTATCCATGCAATCAGATTTTTACGTACACCGCTTATTGCAGACAGTTTGATGCACCCACCCTAAACCCATTTGCCGCGTCCGCTCCCGCGCCCGCCTCCACACTGTTACCACTGCCCTATCGTCAGAGCAAGAGTGAAATGTAGCGTAAAAAGAAAGCCTGAAGTGGGCCAATGTCGATCCTTATTTATGAGTCAGCGGATTATTATGACTCGCCAATTTTCCGGGGTATAAAACCCGTTACTGCCGACTGCGAGAGCGCTTTGCATTCTAACTTTTATTGCGACCTTGGGTTGATTATATACGATGTCGAAAAGCTTTGAAAGAAGAAAGATAACCAATTCTTTAGATATACCTATCTAAAGAAATCGTTGTCTTTCTCGTATACTTTTTTTTTATCGTATGGCATTTATTTACGAACCGTGAGATCTTCGAGAAGACCAGTACGGTTGCCAGTTTTTGTTGCACTTTTAGCAGGGGTCACGTGTAGGATAACGGTGGGTACTCCCTACGGACGTGGTGCAACTTCGACCCCCCTTTGTCAAGTGAGTGGGCAACTTGACTCTGTTAGAAGTTCTCAAGCCGCCCGAAGGCCTCTAACTTAGCTTAACGACTGCTGTCGTAGACAGCAGCCGGGATCAACGGCTTAACGTGCCTTCCAAAGCAGGAGAGCGCTCAGTTAGTAACCACTCAAAGCGGTCACCCATCCAAGAACTGACCTGCGCGCACATTGCTTAACCTCGCATACCGCACGCGGTAGGCGGGTGCCGCTGGGCCACGAGCACTCTGGTAGCTCTGGCTAAACTAGATACCATGTACGAGTTAGTAATAACTTTGTATCACGCGAGTTCGAAAACTTGCATGATTTCAGAGAGCAAATGCAAGTGTCTAAAGAATTATCTCATATCTGTGAGCTGTGTTAGTGTGGTTACTTAGAGCTCTTTTGGCTCCTCATGGATCTCATCATCAGACCCATTATTGGTCATTTTTATGTTGACCATGACTACATCTGAGACATCTTCTGTCTTCAAAATTTCAAACGTTTATTCGTGACAACACAAAATAGTACAATTTATTTACAGATAATAAAGAAACAGTGTAGGTGTCACTTTATACAAGCTTTTATATACTCGTAACTTGCCCTGTTAGTAAGTATTGTATCGCTGTATGTGTGTGACAAATCTTGCAACTGAATTTTAGATTAGTTAACCTCAACCAATTGAGCTGAAAGTTGGCATATTTTATATAGAAAACTCCCGTGAGTTTGAGACATATTAAATATAATGAAACGGGTCACTCACGTCTTAAAGGTCGAATATCGCTCGACATGTTTCAGACCGGTTCGCGGTCCTTAATCATGAGCACCTATTGCGCGCCGAGCAACCGAGCGGACAGGGCACGGGCACGCAGTGCTAAGAAAACCGCCGCCGCGATAGGTGCTCATGATTAAGGACCGCGAACCGGTCTGAAACATGTCGAGCGATATTCGACCTTTAAGAAGTGAGTGACCCGTTTCATTATATTTAATAAAGTTGGCATACTTATCTAAGTTTAATAATGGTAACAATGCAATATGGCACCACTGATTTGATCTGATGACAGAGTTAGAAGGCGACCATAGCAACTCCTAAACCACACTAGATAAACCTGTCGTGTTTGGACCCGGGTATGTCCTAAAACTACTACCAAGACCACCGGGGCATGGGCAGCAGCATCCCTGGAGTACGGTGGAGACACTGCGATCGCCAACCCGCATGCCAAGCGTGGCGATTATGGCATATACCCATCGTGAATTTCGGGTAGGCCTAGTTCCAGCAGTGGACGTCCTTTGGCTGATATGGTGGTGGTGGTGGTTTGAACTCATTGGAATCGTCTCAACGAGTATGACTGGGGAAAAAGGTACAGTAGGCAATAAAATATTGTAGCGAAAACGAATTGTTTTTTTTTTGAGAGAAATTTATTATAATATTGTAAAATCATTCAACTATACCTACACACTGACATAGACCTACTGGTATACAAACGGCTAAATAGGTAAGCGCTATTATTATTAACAATACGTAATACTCTATTACATCCGAATTCATCCGATTACCCGATTTCAAAGACTAAAACTCGGTTGAAAATTAATTACCATGCATGTGCCCGTCACGTTTTCTTCCTTTTACCGTAAATAGAACGACATCAAAGGCAAATAGTCGCAAAAAACATTGTGTTTGTAGCAATTTACATTCGCGATATCGATTGTTATCTTCCCCAACCTCACATCTGCCTGTACACGTTTATGAAAAGTAAACCTTTTATTTCATATATCAAGGTTGTTTTTAGAAATGAAAGGAGGTGTAAATACGAGGGTGTGGAAGTGAGCCGGCGAACGCCGGACGTTAGGCCGGTTACAAACAACGCGCAGATTGAACCGAGGAGGGGACGATGAAAAACTCGTAAATACATGTATCTTTCTGGCTGGTTTGATCCCTGACGAGGTACGTGACATTTTCCGGTGAGGTTTCAGATAAAAAACATGTAAAATATGTTAGCTACGATTTTTGCGAAATAGGAATACGAGTCTCTATTATTTCGTTGAAAAAGGTTTCGAATGTACCCTTTCGCGCAATTTTTATTCCGAATTTTACATTAAAACTTTTGATAGTCATGTATATTTTTTTTTATGTTACAAGAAATAAAACTTTATTTACAAATCTTAGAATAAATACAATAAAACAATACAGACTAAAAATCACTTACAAATTATGAAATAAATTAAAAGTTTTGACATAATCTAGTAGATCCCAGAACGGCAGGCACCTGGTGCAAATGTGCCCAATGTATATACATCAATTATTCGATAATCTACCAACCTAGTTCATCATCATCATATCAGTCGGTGGACGTCCACTGCTGGAAATATGCCTCCCCTAAAGAACTTTATTTATACCCGCGACCTTTACCAACCTAGTCAAGTTTTATTTTATTTCTGTGTAATGAAACAACGACTCCCTGTCACATATCAGCGAAAGAAAAGTAGGTATAGGTACCAAAGTAGTTTTGTTTTATATACTTATCTTATTTAATTGTCAATTTATGTAGCCTGTAGTGTATATATTTGACATGTTTATTGTGTATGACGATGTATGATCAATGCAAATCCTTTATACCTACTCGAAGCTGCTCTCCAATATTTCTATATACATTTTTTGCTACATATACTCTTATATTGCTACATTTTTTTACGAGTAAATTTGAATAAACGACTTTGTGAATAGTAGCAAGTCACTTTCGGCCGCCTACAAAACCAACGCTAACGTAACCAATGTAACCACGTATGAAGAATTACTAACTATCATGATGATATTATCATCATCCTCCTAGCGTTATACCCAGTACAGTCGCATCCTGAAGAATGCCTGGGGTCCGCTACCTGATCCCAAGAATTGGCGTAGACACTAGTTTTTACGGAAGTGACTGCCATCTGACCTTCCAACCCTAGGGGGAAACCGACCTTATTGGGAAGGAATAGGCTTGTCAAGTGAGTAGACAACTTGACTGTTAGAAGTTCTCAAGCCGCCCTGAGGAGACAGCAACCGGGATCAACGGCTTAACGTGCCTTCCAAAGCACGGGAGCGCTCAGTTAGTAACCACTCAAAGCGGTCACCCATCCAAGGACTGACCTCGCCTGACATTTCTTAACCTCGCATACCGCACGCAGTACGCGGGTGCCACTGGGCCACGAGCGCTCCTATCATGATGATATTGATGATAATAATATAATTGAAAGGTTATTAGTTTGATTTTGCAAAATATGGCAGAGAAGTATATTATAAGTGGCTATCCTGACATGACCAGAGCTCCGAGGCTGTACTGTGTCGAGAGTGAGGAACCTGCATTTAGTCTCCAGCTATCTACACAACCAAACAAGTTAATAAAGGGTCGGCAACGCGCTTGTCTTCCCGATTCGCAAGCGTCCACAGGCTACGGTGTCTGACTTACATAGTGTTTTTTGCCACCGACGTATTTTTTATGAATAAATGAAATTATAGCTAGGTAAGAAAAATCTTGAGGAGGTTTGTGTGCCGATGAGGAGTGCTACATAATTTAATTATATTCAATTGTTTAGTAATGTGAATTTAGATCAAGCTCTTGTAAGAATAAAAAAGATCGCCCAGCGAAATATTTCACCAAATAAACTTTTTTCCGTCTGTAAGAATACTTGGTGATCATCCAAGCGCGCAGTTTCTAGGACGGTACTTTACTACGTAATAAACGCATAACTCCGGTTATCAGATGACCATGTTTTACTTTGATTCGCGATTACTGTCGCGGACCAGATTCAGCCGTATAATTCCTGAATAAAAGACTTGTTTTTTGCTACATTTTTATGGTTAGTTCAGAAGATTGCCCTGAGTTATAGTAGATTGTATGGGGTTATTATTTAATATAGTGGCGCACTCCAGAAATGCTGCTGCCCATCCCACGGTGGTCTTGGTCGTTGTTTTAGGACATACCCGGGTATACTACAGAATAACTGACCGAGTCGGCAAAGCATCTCCGTTCAGATTCCGCAAAATGCTTACGTATGTACATATGTCCGTATTTCCTGCTGTTCTGCGGCCAAGAACGCACTGCCGTCCAATTCTTAGAACCGAACTAACCCTCAAATGGCCATTTTTGAGTTTTAGACATATTCTAAGAGTTAATTTTATTCTCCGTCGACTGATCTTGGGCTTATATTTTTATGATTTTTAGTTTTGAAGATACAGAACCGCCCAACATCGTTAAGCCCATGTTTTTCGGGGGTTTACAATATTAAAAACTGACTAACAGACATTGCTACACTATAATATATCTAAATGCTTTTAACTGACACTTTCCCTCACAATTCTTGTTCATGAAGCAAAACTATAAAAACGTTTATCAACACAAACGTAACAAAATACCTTTAAAGTCCTTTTACCTTTTTATTACCTTTTTTGAAAACTATGTACATTTACCTGGTACTACTCAAAAAACGCTAAAATCCCTTGACTATGTTTATGTCTTGCATACCTTCATTCAAGATTGTGATAATACAATACTACAACCCGATTACCCAGCATTGCTTCGTTAAAACTGGTCTAAGCGCAAATCACGCGACGCTAGTTTCACTGTCAGTAAGCAGTCGGCGGTGAGGTCCGTGCGCAGAAGGTTGTTTAGTGAATGATGGATTTGTATTTTAATTACATATAATGCTCGGAAAAAGGTAAGAATGAATTTATGTGCATTAGCAGAGTTAATCTATCCAATACGTAGGAGTTATTGAATATCGGTTTAGCTAAGTGGTTATAGTTAGCCTGCCTACGAAGCTGACGATCCTTGGTATGAATGCTGGTAAAGGCATGCGACTGATAAGCATATTTGTTTCTGAGTCTTGAATAAGTTCTATGTATTTAAGTATTTATAAATATCTGCTATATCGATCTCGGGAACTATATGTGATGCCCAAATGCCTCTTTGATTGAAGGGCAAAATCTGACATGACCATTATAAGACCTGTGGATGACCACAGACACGCATGAGGATGTGCCAAAAAATAGGCCGCAAAGGTGGCGGATGAAACGAGAATGCTGCGATGGATGAGTGGATTGACGAGAACGAATTGAATAAGGAATGAGTATAAAGAGCTGTTAGTCACCTACAGTTGTATCTAGTCATGTGTCAGAAAGGGTATAAGGTATGTATATGGAGGGATGTAACAGAAGGGGTAGGCCAAGAAAAAGGTGGATGGTCACAGATTGGTATTTAAAACAGGAAGTAGTCCTAACCTAATCTTACTTTAGTCGTAATTAAAAACGTTTAGATCGGTGACTAACTGAGTAGCGGATCTAAACTTTTTTAATTTTTTCGTTGGAATAATGCTTTGATGATCTGTCGGCCCGGTAGAAGTGGACCGGACGTGTGCGTGAAACTAACGGTTGGAAGGCCTGGCTACCCACTAAACCCCCAAAGATTTTCTGGCTACGTAACTTGCAAGCATAGAGAAAGTTTCGCTTGACGTGCTTATAAAGTGTCTCGGATAATGTTGGAGTGCTTCAATCCCGTAAACTTATTGAACGGCTAGGGTTCCGCGATCCCGCATAAAGGGGGTTTGCGCGCCTCGTTTTTCGTCTGGGTCGTTCCTTCGCTCTCATTCCGCAGCCTCCTTCGAAACCAATATGGACATTTTCGATACAATGGTTGGCAGCGATAGCTCTTTAAATTACCTAATCTAACAGCCAAGTTATATCGCCATGTATACATACCTCCAGTGTGTGGCGCACATCGTCTACTGCTGCGCTACATAAGGGTGTAGCGCTGCCATGGGGCATTGGGGGCTTTTTCACTTCTCAAAGTGAGGCAGCGCTACCCCTATGTTTAATCTGCTAACTCCAAATCTGCTCTCCATCTCGAAAGCAAGTCAGTTATTGCTACGTCTTCTACCTCCCATTGGTTAGGACGCTCTCCCCTAGCTCTTAGTTCCACGCGGTATCGGTGTACCTCGGCCAGAACCTCTGCCTGCGATTCCGAGGGCGAGTCAGAGGCCAGTAGTCTGGCTGCCGCCTAGGATTGCATGCACTAACTACCCTTAGCGGTTACCTTAATAGGGTCTTGCTTTTAGGCGTGAGGATTTCCATCCACACAGGTGCCCCATAAAGTGCTCCAGATAACTCTAGAATGAGGTCAGAGGGACCTCCTTGTCTCGGAAGCAGTCTCCCGAGGGCTGGTGCAGCGTCTAGGGGCCAGCCGACCGAAGTATGCCCCGAAATAATAAAAAATAAAAATAAGAGTTGAGGGTGACGCCAACATACCTCACGTGACGTGTCCGTCTCAATCTCAATGGCCGTCCCTATACCATACATGACTGTGTTTCGTTTACACAAAATGTCAAATAACTTTTGTACTTTTCATTTAACAAATGCAGGATTGCGTGGTTTTGACAATACAAACTAACTTCCTCGTGTAGGATTACAACACTTAAAACAAGTTAACTACGGTGGTTCGTCAATTAACGTGTTTTTAGATTAGTGCACAGTTGAAGTGCAATTAAGGTTTCTCGTAAATTCTTAGCTATAAGATGGCTACAGGTCAAAAACCTTTTTATTGCATAGTTTTTTTGGTCGTTATTGTGATCAGTACACTACTATACACCAGTTATATTACTCTAGTCGTTATTTAGCTATGCATATATTGTTAAATGTGATTGGGTTGTAAATGTTTATATATTATTGTACAAATGCTTTGCAAAAAAACCGTTACAGTATACTTAGCGATGTTTTAGTGTTGAAATTAAGCATTGTTCGTGATTAATATGCACATCTAAAAAATAAAATCATAAATATAAAACAAACAAAAGAGTATTTCACGAAATGCTACGCTACTATGTCAAGTATGAATTTAGTTTGAATTTTCCTATTCAAAATTTTCAGGATAAACCTTCTTATTGTCTAGAGATATCGTTTTAGGAGTTTTTTTGCGTTTATCTCAAAACTACAATTTGTGGCTTAGTTCGGTTTTAAGAATTGGACGGCAGCGCTCACCTAGGCCGTTATGCTAACTATCAATGAACGCAGCCATTATATTGTTGCTACTAGCACCAGTGGCAATAGTTACCTACAGAGAAACAAAAGAAAACGTCCAATAAATAGCAGAATTGAATTATACTAAAAGAACATAAGTGAAGAATTAATTTGATATTTGGTGCAAAATGTCACCCCAAACTGACTGGTCGGCGGCACATTTGATTACGTCTGGGTCGCACAACGAGGTTAGCCTCCCGACTCCCGTCCTGTTTACATACCCACTTAAGACTTGCTTATGAGATTTAAATAACAAACTTACTGTTTCCACTGACTTTGTCTTAGGAATTAAATATTCAGAGCCTTGGCGTATGTATCCCTCAAAATTTTGTCTCAACTTACACAATAACATTAGCGACCGTGGTTGGACACAGCGGAATGACATCTGGTTCATATTTGGAGCATACTAACAAGGGAAGTACCTCCAGAGAATGCCAAAGCCGACTGCAACACCACTTCGCTCTGTAGGTATGTCGTGTTGTTCAACTTGGTAAGGTCACCCGAGCTCTCAAAGATGCCCTATGCTATGTCGAGAGTGAGTTACTGCAATTGTCTCAGCTGTCGATACAACGAACTTTGTAAATCAATAAAGTGGGCTTCTTGAGACTCATCCTCTAGGTTGTCTGCTTACCATCACACATGTAAGTATACGCAAGCAAGTGCTTACGTAAGCGTCTTGTAAGTGAGACGAGCGGGGTGAGAAGCAGCGATGACGCAAACACCGCGAATGCGCTATACTTACATTTCTTAGAATCTCTATTTATTTTATTTACACCAGGCAACACTGTCATCATGCATACAAATAAAAATAATAACTGAACTTAGAAAGGTTGAAAAACCCCCCATATATTTATTTCAAAATTCAATCTCTCAAAAACGGCTGATCCGATTTTGATATAACATGTTTTTTAACATGTCTTTTTTTAGGACCGGTCATTATGGAAGTCTTTGGGGGAGGCCTATGTCCAGCAGTGGACGTCTTTCGGCTGACATGATGATGATGATGTCTTTTGACAAACATTGTTGGAGAATTAGCTATCAAATAAAAAAAGCGCATTGAAATCGGTTCAGCCGTTTAAGAGCTACAATGCCACAGAAGACACACACAAGCACAGATACGTATGTTCAACTTATAACAGCCCTCTTTTGAGTTCCGCGTCGGGGGTACAGTCAACAGCAAAAGTAGATGATCATTTTAGTACCTCGTCACTTTCACTACTTTGACGCATCCAACTGTCGCAGTATTGTTATGTTAGTGCGATAAAGTACTAAAATGATCATCTACTTTTGCTGTTCACTGTACAAAGCAGATTGAGGCGGCCAGGCATAAGTTCTCTCCATCTAGTAATTAATAGAATCAGGCGTTACTTTGCGGAAATCCATGACAAGCTTCTTGAACATTATTTCTTTGCTATTCCGCTAAAGAACGTGTAGGTCTATTAGCAAAACTAACATGCAAATAAATACAAAAAAACCACACAGAAATAGAAAACCTCAACACGTGTTTCGCCTCTCTACGAGGCATCATCAGGCAAGCAACATCTCCTGCCAGCATCTCCTGATGATGCCTCGTAGAGAGGCAAAACACGTGTCAAGGTTTTGTATTTCTGTGTGGTGGTTCTTTTTTGTATTTATTTGCATGTTTGTGCGAGCGGAGGGAGGGTGGGAGCATTAACCGTATGCAAAAATACGCAAGTGGATACATTAACACTAATAGACCTACACGTTTTTTAGCGAAATAGCAAAGAAATATTGTTCAAGTTTCTTCATCTACTTTTGCTGTTCACTGTACAAAGCAGATTGAGGCGGCGAGGCACAAACAGTTTTCTCAAGATTTAATTACCGGTCTTGGGTTTCTAGACTCCCTTTCCCTGCGTGGATAATGTAAAGCATTCCAACTGTTGACCATTTTAGCCTTCATAATAGCAAATATGAACAACTCCATAAGACCCAACCTTATTTGAATTTCACGTAATGCCACGGCGAAGGGTGAGTTTGTCTACGTAACGAGTTTAGGTTGTGTTTGGGGAGACGGCCGTTTGTTCTGCCCAAAATGTGAGAAACGGATTTAAATATTGTACATCACATGACTTCCTGCGAGCTCAAAACTTAAGGTTTTTATCAAGGGACATTTTAGGTAGCGGGCCCAGGCATCCTTCAGGGTGCAACTGTATTGGAAATAACGCTAGGATGATGATGGTGATGATCAAGGGACTATTCTAAACGAAAACTTAACAATACTTTTATTGTTGCTACAATCATAGAACTTCCCCTATCCTATCAAGCTTCAATAAATTAGATAGAGAGTAAGTAGGGTTTTTTGGTAACATGTGGATGTCATTTTACTTGACCTATTAATATTGTGACTTGGAATTAGATTTTTGATTTTGCGAACCGATCACTGAAGCTAATTTCATTCCGACATCATAATTCATTAACTATATTAGCTTTCCCTTTGGATATGTTTTGATGTGATATTTCGTGACTATTGAAATTGGTATTTAAAATTTCAATTTACCTATTCAATTTCACTTTACATTTATACAAACATACAACCGCCGGATTGTTATATGATGTTGATCCATATTACCAAGACATCAGGCATGTGCTGGTTATCACCACTGTCAGATCCACTTTAAATTTGTCTCTTTACATAATCACATATCAAAGAAGCTTCACCAATGTAACTTCGACCCACTGTGCAACTCTTTAAGAAGCTATCGAGTCTAGGAACTATCTCATTGTTTCTCGACTGCGACCTCTGGCGGGGAGCCAAGCCGTATTGATCACCGATAGTTTTACCAACTTCCCCGATAAATCAGTCCCGTAGATTTTGATAATAGTCCAGTGTTGAGCTGAGACATCTGTTGTTTTCGCGCAGATGAAAAATAGGGCAGATGAGACTTATCAGCGCCGAAAAGGATTCTGCACCCCAGAGTATTACAACGCTTAAAGACAGGCCTGCGGTGAAACGTAAGGCGACTTCCTGACTTGGCGGGGTGGGTGCGATATGTCATAGGTCTTTTGCTATTTGACGTGAATTTACCGATGTGAGATTTCCTCACTTGACGAAATACTGTCAGTAATACGTTTGCGCAGTAGTAATACCATGCGCAGAAGTGGGACAGTACTGCATTAGTATCGGTTGACACTGACAGCTGACGGTTTCTCATATCGTACCGCCCCGCGCATCTCAGGGACAGTCAGGACTTGTCGATGCGGGCGTAGATGCGCCTGAGTGTAGGTACGTACATGTGAATTCGAGTAACATAAAGGGAGATACACGAACGAACTTCGTTGGTTTGTGCCGTGGTAGGCCGTCTGTTGGGCGAATGTGGAAACGTGGTACCAAGTCAGCACCATACGAGTATTTTACAGAACCCGCGACTTTTGAAAGACAGAGTCATCAAAATCCTTTTTTCTAGTCGTCGACTTTCATTTTTTAATTTAAGACTTTATAGGCGAAACTTTTAAAGCATATTTTTTGTCTATGGAACTCATAAGGTCAAACGAACGGCTTCCATTGGGCCTGCATTTCGTTTCTGCGGGAAAGTTTGTCGACCGAGCGAGCGGAGCAACCAAAGATTTCAGGACATCCAGTCCAAATACGAGTATGTTTGTTCCGGGCTAGATGCCGCATTTTTATACTGATCCTCACGAAACCTGATATACGTATTTTTCTACGATATTTTATGTTTTTTTTTTCAAGAGCTTTTTTCGATTGAAGTAAAATGGGGGCAAAGATGGGGAAAGATTGCTATAGCGTCGTTGATTTCAATTACATTTGGAGGAAACATCAAGTACCTGATTCCCTTATGCCCTACATGTTGTTGAGAATACAGGCTGGATGAGGGCAAAAAGAGGGAATTTTACACAAAATAAAATAAGCAAAAGTATTGTTCTCCTCTACAGGTCGCATTCCTGGATCGATTCTTATGAAATTTTGTGATCAGGTTCGATAATTATTAAGAAGTAATAAGAACTAGCTGTTCTGCGTAGACCACGACTTCGTCCGCGTCTCCGCTCCTATTAGTCGCAACGTGATGTTATATAGCCTAAAGCCTTCCTCGATAAATGGACTATCCAATACAAAAAATTTTTTTTTCAATCGAACCAGTTGTTCCTGAGATTAGCGCGTTCAAACAAACAAACTCTTCAGTTTATAATCTATATTAATAATTTCGTGCAGGGGTACGGTAGACCCGAACGAGACCTGTCTCAAATTGAAGAACGTATAAAAATAACGATTTTTGAGTTGAACATATGTATCCGCAAAATTCGGATTGTCGCGTATTTTGCATTTAAAAGTGTTAATTTGATGACAAAACGTCGGCCATATTGCCCACAGACTATATTGCTATATTAAATTTGTTGGTTGACAGTGTCGGCTACGTTCGAAAATCGTGAACTATTTTTGCGTCCGGTATGTTGGCCAGGTTGCTGGGCTGCGTTCTGGGTGATGGGCCATCATCGCCGATTGTGTGGATTCGGCTAGCCGCGTCTGCAGCGTTTTGTTTTTGTTGTTTTCAAGCGTTCTATACACCTATCAGCCTAGCTAGCACGATAACTTATACCGTCACGTTATATGGGCGAAATGTATTAAAACGTCACATAAAACGTAACGGTATAATCTATCGTGCTAGCTAGACTGATTGTCACAACAACCGCCTTAAAAGCGAATGTATGGGGCCTGTTACATGGATTCATATCACGATAAGTATCACGTGAATATTAAAGCAGAATTCATACAAATTTGAAAACTGCGATAATATTGACACCCCAGTATTGTGATAATATTAATCGTGTAAAGGACACCACTTGAATGTTTGCTGAGTCTGTCCGCCATCTTAAAGCTGCGTCTCTATTTTGTTTGTGACAAACTACTAGGTGACTTATGGCTTTTAAACGTCTAGCAAAATTCTATCCCTATCTCGCTCTATCTTATAACTTAGTGGTACTGGGGGACTACTCCGAAATTCGAAATCCGAACTTCGTATGGTGCCGTCCCTTTCACTCATATAGTCTATGACAGGAGAGTGAAAGGGACGGCACCATACGAAGTTAGGATTTTGAATTTCGGAGTAGACCCTCAGCTCATGCCGTTCGCTGCCCTCGGACGTTAGAGGCGCTACTGCGAACCGAAAACGAAGTATCTGCCTCTCTCGCACATGTATATTCGAACGACAGAGAGGAAGATAGTTCGTTTTTGGTTCGCGGTAGGCCCTCAGGCGTCAACTTTAAAACGAATAGGGTATTTTACTATAAGAGAAATAAAATTCAAAATGTAATAAAAACCAGCCAAGTGCGTTGGAGTCGCACACTGAGGGTTCCGTACAACTAAAAAACAAATGTGATTTATCAATATGTTGATATTTTTGGTAAAATATACTTCATAATAAACATTATCACTTAATTTCAAGTTCATAGGTCGATGGGAAGCTAAAAAATTATATGTGTGACAGACAAGACACGGAATGTTCTTTGGCTTTCTTCGACCGTCCGCCACGCTCGGACTAAGGTGCTACCAACCGAAAACTAAATATATATGCCTCTCTGTCGCACTTGCATATTCGAGCGCGGAGAGGGAAATACTTCGTTTTCAGATCGTGGTAGGCCCTCTGGTCTGACGGCTCCTATTCCTGGATGGTGCGCGTATCGGAATGTGAAATACCTTTGGCAAAACGGAACAAGTTGTTAAATAGCTTCCATTAATTGGAGAAAATATTACCAACTGTTATTATTATCACGTGAAACACTGAATATTGAAGCAACATCCATAGGGGCCTGTTACATGGTTATTATTATCACGCGATATACTCATATCACGATCCGTATCACGTGCAATGAATATTGAAGAAAAATCCATACGATTTTGAAAACCACGATAATATTGACACACCAGTATTGTGATAGTATTAAGCGTTTAACAGACCTCATACAATTTTAAAAATCGCGATAATATTGAGTGTAAAGGGCCCCACTGAATAGAATTTGGCGGAGAATAGAGAGCTTCTATCGCGAAACGAAAACGAACGAACATCGTGTATTTCCCTCTGTGTCGCTCGAATTTGCAAGTGCGACAGAGAGGGAGATACACGAACTTCATTTGTTTTTCGCGTTAGCAGCTCTGACTTCGCACCAAAAATACTGACTGGCACATCAATATTTAACAATGCGCATCTGAATTGAATTTTAATGAACGATTAGTATTTTAGCTATACAAATCAGTACTGATTACGGTGTCAAATTTTTTATGTGCCTTTAAATACTACCCTTATAAAAATGCTAAGGATTAACTTGCAAAGATACTAGCCTTTGCCCGTGACGTCGTTTGCGTAATCTTTAACTCCCAATTCCATATAATTCCATTCCATACTTTTATTCCCAATCCAGACTATATTTATATACGATTCGAAGTTTCATCATAATCCGTTGTTGTAATGTTTTTATTTTATACATTTTTGTACACTATTTCTTTCGTCGTTTGCATAACTGTTACGAATAAATGTTTTGTTTATTTCTTTCTTATTTATTTCACCCGAGCGAAGCCGGGCTTTCATCTAGTATTAGTATATTCTTTATCGAGTCAGTTCTAGAAGAATATTTTCTACTACCTGAATCAACAAAGAAATTTCGGGTGGCGGTCTAGTGGCATAACAACTATTGTCATAATATCGATTGTCATAACACTTTACGCATAAAGTTGATGCTCATATTTTTTTATTGGCATAAATTGTACTATGGCATAATTGTTCCCTGTCATAATTATACGAAGTTATAATTGGTTTAGCCATAATGTCCAATGTCATACATTTATTTAGTCATAATGTTGATCATCTTTGACGGGCTGTCTGGGAGGCAAAAGCGCGCAAGATTTGCTCCCGGTTATAATCACTCGTAACCAATGTAAATACTTTCCTTACCACTAAATTCCTGTGTGAACCAGTTTTAAGTGATAGTAACTTATATTTTAAATATTAAACCTTGTAACTAAGTGCGTTAAAAGTGCATAAAACTATTATATTGTGGAGCTTACGCCGTTGTACCCGCAACAGCAAGATAAAGGTAACCAGCTATCGCTACGGTATAGCCGCACACAAATCCCACGGTTGCGCCGATAGCATAACGACTAGTTTAGCGCAACGCATCGGAGGTCATCATTGGCTGGATACCGCACGCGTCACAGAGTTAACGCGCTCAAAGATTACTCGCGCGCAGACTGGTCGTCAGCGTAGATTGCCTCAGCGAGATCTGTGTAGATAAAATCGCGGCGCGCAATATGGACTGTGGAAAGTGCAAGAAGAGTCTGGGGGACAAAGATGCTATCAAATGTACATCATGCACACTCAATATGCATTACTGGTGTGCCGACTTATATGCTGAAGACTTCAAAAAATTTTTGCCGATGAATAAAATAAAGTGGAAATGCCTCGCTTGTAAAGCCAAAAGACAATTAGGCTCGGCATCCGCCAGCTCCCCAAAGCAGACCATAGAGCCTGGCGCATCAATATTAAATATCGACACTGATGCACTAACTGCCTATTTAGACTCCAAATTCAAAGTGTTAAGTGAACAATGGCGTGCGGATATCCGTGAAGCCATCAGAGATGTTACTAACACATTCAAGGAAGAGGTACAGAAACTTAACTCACGAATCAACACCTGCGAAGAAAACCTACAAAAATTGGAGCAGAAACTAGATTCGACGTCGCTGTCCGGAAACGACACATCGCTAAGGGCCGAAAATGAACAACTTCGTAGAGACATGGAGGACCTCCAAGTGAAACTTGATGACATGGACCAGTCCGCACGGCTTTGTAACGTGGAAATTCAAAATATACCTGAAAGAAGAGGTGAAAACCTTGTGCAAATGGCCAGCGACATAGGACGTCTGCTTGGAGTCGAGCTGCCCCCTGAAAAAATCCGAGCAATTCATCGAACAGCTTACAACGTTACCAATGATCGCCCGAAAAATATAGTGGTGCAGCTTACAACCCGACGGCTGCGCGATGACGTCATTGCTGCGGCCCGCACTCGCCGAACACTGACCACCGCCGACCTAATGCCTGCCACCAATGCTGCCGAAGTGGCCAGCGTACGGCGATTTTATATTAATGAGCATCTCACTTTAAAGAAAAAGATTCTTTTTGGCAAAGCGCGCAACCTAGCTAAAGAAAAAGAATATAAATATATCTGGGTTAAGAACGCTAACATTTTGCTACGGAAAACTGACGAAGCTCGTGTTCTCCTTATTAGAAACGATAGTGATTTATTAAAGATCTGACTATTCCTAAGTAACAATATGTGTGTCAAACATTTTATTATTGCATTTACATTTTTCTGCTTCTTAAACAAACTACTTCCAACATTTGGGCGCTTTATATTTCAATATTGTTTAATTACTTTGTCTATGCACCCTTATTTAAATGTATAGTGGCAATCTCTCCATTTACTATCAAAATTGTAGTGGTCTAAAATCTAAACTGGATAAGCTACGCTTAAATTCGCTACTATGCACGTACGACATCATTGTACTAGTAGAGACCTGGCTCAATGGTTCTATACATGACTCTGAAATTTTAACTGGTGACTATGTAATTTTCCGACGTGACCGCGATTTTCAAACGACTAACAAAAAAACTGGCGGAGGTGTACTCGTTGCTGTAAAAGTAGATATTATAGCTACAAGACAAACGGAGTTGGAGGCGAATGATCTAGAGGAAATAATTCTTCTGTTCCCGAATCGTAAGAATACCCTACTGCTGTCCGCATGCTATATTCCGCCTGCCACTAGAAATACTGCATACGAATCCTATATGTCGCGTATGCAAAATTCATATTTAAACTTAAGTCCGTGCTCACTAATTTTAATCGGCGACTTTAATTTACCAAACGTTAGATGGTCATTTATTAATAATACTCCCCCTAGTTCGCCATCAGATACTGATAACGAAGTAGCCAAACTACTTGCGTGCACCATGGCATTCGCAAATCTTAAACAGCATAACAACGTACTCAATGAAAATGGTAGAACCCTGGACCTGGTTTTCAGCAACGTGCAAAAATGTGACTTAGCGATATCTGCTGATCCCTTGCTTGACGCGGTTCCTCACCATCCCCCATTAGATATTTTATGCGATATGTCGGAGCCTAAAACAATGCGATCCACACACAGAAGCAGGTACAACTTTTACAAGGCTGACTATGTTAAAATAATTTCCCAAATCAATTCTATTGACTGGACAACTGAGTTCGGCGACTTACATCCCGACACTTGTATCTCTAAATTCTACAGCCATATCAACTCAATTATAAAATTACATGTTCCTTTATTAAAACCCAACTCTAAGCGTTTCCCTGTTTGGTTTTCAAAGAGTCTTGTAAGCACACTTAGGCGAAAACAAAAAATTAGGCTGAGATGGAAAACGTACAATTCACCAAGAGATTACCAAGAATTTAGCCTGCTTCGCTCTCGAGCCAAACTCCTCTTACGCCTCTGCTTTCAAAATTACATCAAAAACACTGAAACTTCTTTGTTGACTAATATAAAACAATTCTGGAAATATACATCAAATCTCAGACAATCGAACACAGGCTATCCTGAAACCATGAAACTAGGTAACGTGTGCTCGAATTGTCCAACACAAATTTGCAACATGTTCGCGGATTACTTTAAATCAGTTTTTGAGCCGACTTCATCAAACGCTTACGACACAAGTGCTCTTGAGCGGAGTGATGCTGACAACTCGATCCTTCATCTAAATAACATGACTTTTTCTAAATATGAAGTTCTTACCACATTAAAGAAAACTGACGAGAATAAAGGTCCAGGTCCCGACGAGTTGAGTCCTGTGTTTATCAAACGTGCATGCACCGCTTTAGCTCTCCCGTTACAAATAATATTTAACAAATGCATGCATTTCGGTATATTCCCGGACTGCTAGAAAACGGCACACATCACACCCATACACAAATCAGGTGATAAAGACAATGTGCAAAGTTACCGGCCTATTTCCATTTTGTCCTGTATCCCTAAAACATTTGAAAAATTGGTTCACGGTCCTATATCTAAAATGTTCAAAAACCGTATCCTGGAGGAGCAACACGGATTTGTCAAGGGTAAATCGACGGTTTAGGTTTGTAGCACCTTACTCTGTTTGTTAACACCTTGTTCGGGAGTCTTGATAAAAATATTCAAATTGACACAATCTACACCGATTTTGAAAAGGCGTTCGACAAAGTTGACCACTTGATACTACTAAAAAAATTATCATACAACGGAATAAAGGGAAACCTCCTCAGGTGGTTCGCGTCCTACCTCCAAAGTCGCACTCAATGTGTAGTAATCAACGGACTAGCTTCCTCATCTACAATTGTAACATCCGGCGTACCGCAAGGCTCAATTATTGGGCCATTCCTATTTGTCTTGTTTATTAACGACATCTCACAATGTTTCAAAAACTATAACTTTCTGTTGTATGCTGACGATTTAAAAATTTATAAAAAAGTTTACACTCATCAAGATGTTCAACTGATTCAAGACGATTTAAATAGACTCAACAATTATTGTAAGATTAATAAGTTATCTTTGGCTCACAATAAGTGTAAACACATTACATACACTAGAAAGAATAACGTACTACGTAATTCATATAAACGAAATGAACATTCACTTCAAATAGTAAATAACATCAGAGATCTGGGTGTTATTTTAGACGCAAAGTTGACACTAGACACACACATCGACCATATTCTCAAAAAAGCATACCGAATGTTGGGTTTTGTTATGCGTGTTACCAAACCCTTCAAACAGGAGCTCAGCCTGACTTACCTTTTTCAATGCCTAGTTCGTTCTAATCTTGAGTACGCGTCAGTTGTATGGAACCCTTTTTATAATGTGTATTGCAATAAGCTAGAAATGATTCAAAAAAAGTTCTATCGACGCCTTAATTCTAAACTAAAGAATCCACAGTACTCTTATGTTGAGCTCTTAACTAAATACAACATGCTATCATTACGGGACCGACGTTACATCGCCGACGCAGTCATGCTGCGTGACATATGCACAGGCGACTTGGATTGTCCAAGTCTCCTATCAAAAATATACTTTCGAGCTCCTCTCAAGCTAACGCGGTCCACACACCTCTTCGGTCTTCCGAAGAGAAAGACTAACGCCGGAAAACGTGCACCTCTATACAGACTGTGCGACCACTACAACAAATCTCATCTCGAAATTGATCTCTTCTCAAAATCCCGCGCCCAGTTCAAGGCAGCAGTCACAAACTTACACAGAAGTAAAAATATAAATACTTAGGTAACATCTTCCTTCCTGTTAAATTAGTTTAAAATAAATATAATAAATAAATAAAGCATGTTAGTTAAGTATTATGTGGTGTTTTACGTTCTCAGTGAGATACGTACAAACCTAATTGCAAATAACTAGATAACTTCTTCCTTCCTGTAACATTAATTTAAGCACATACATATATACATAAAATAAGTCTCTCTCAACATTGATAATGTTGTGTCCCTCTTGTTAGTTAAGGATTTAGTGGTATTTTATGTTCTCAGTGAGATACGTATATGGAAGCATCTGTATTTAAGGACATTTATGTTACTTTAAGTTTTGTTTATACAATGTATGTTTTCCGTGTTATCTCCTCAATAAATAAATAAATAAATAATTATAAGTATTTTTAGTAATAATTGTAAATGTCATACATCTATCAAGCCATAATGTTGATGATTATAATTATTTTTAACCATAACAATTGTATTGCATAAAATATGACAACGGACTTAAGATGGTGAGGGTTCTTCAAAAAAAGAAACGAAAAATTATATTAAGTAAGTATTTTTAATAACTACTCCTTATACAATATTATAACAAAAAATAACAATAAATTATAATATTATAACAAAAAATAAATACAAAAAATAAATAAATACATACTGTGGTTTACTTCACTTTTAATTTTAAATTTTTGGCAATTGCCAGCAAAAACGCGTACTTGCTGTCGTATTTCGCTTTTGTTTCCAGAATACTTTCAATTCTACTCATTTTGTCCGTGTATCTCTTTTTCTTGTTGGGCGGTGGAACTCTAATTATAAGTTTATCAATCTCAGATGTTTGATGTTTTATTTCTTGCACGATTTTCTTAGAGAAATAGTAAAACCCTGGATGGTGATGACCAACAACATGCAGAAACCGATTGTGCCACGATTCTGCACTATTTTGTGTTCGTGGTATTTTTTCTTCCATAAGATCATGTGTGCTCCAAACTTTTGGATCATACTTAGGAGGTGAAGTTTCATTTCCTCACACATAGTCTTCGCCAAACCATTTTATTATACTTTCTGAAATGAAAACAAAAACTTAGTAAAGTTTGAGATTGAATCAAAAAACAATACAAAGGGTGGGCGGCAAATAAACTTTTCTCTGATCGCGGATAGGTTAGAAGTCATCATCGAGTCGAGAAGTTTCGTCATCGAGGTTATTTTTTTTATAAAAGAGCGGATAAACTTGTTATTGAAACTTTTGTATTACTTTCATATTTCATATTACAGACTTTGTGGCAAAACCGATTCGGATCGCGGATAGGTTAGAAGACGAAAACGGGAGCTTTGCTCCCGCTTTCGTCTTCGAGGTTATTTTTTTATATAAGAGCGGAAAAACCCCTCCCAGAAATTTCATATATACTTCGTGAGGTTTATAACTCACTGAGCCGCTAGTTTAATCATTGCAGTTTGTTTAAACTTCGGTTGCCTCGTAGAAAGAGTATTGAATACAATAAAATTGTTATACATATAATTATTTTTTCTCAAACATGCAATGAAATATTGATGTTATGTTCCTTATAATAGGCTGCGAAGTATGACGTTTCAGGTGCGGCTAGGACAAGAGGTAGTTAATGGAATTTCATACAAATTTTGCACGCCTAGGTCTTAAGTCATCTTTTTTAATTCCATTCCACATAAATTTGTGGCACAGGCATCATGACATTCTGCCACTATGCGTATTAAAAATAAAATTTTGTTTTATTTTGTTGTTTATTTCATTGCATGTTTGAGAAAAGCACTATACATATTATAGCACTATATGTATATGTCTTCGGCTGGCAACCCCTTTCGTCCCGGCCTCTGTAGTAATGTACTATTTTTAATCTCGTACCTTACTTAGACCACTCGCCAAGCCTCTTGGGCTAAACTCGGTGTTCGACTAAAAAGCATAAATTAAATAATTAATGGATTTTTTTCTGCAACTAGACCGCAATGGCACTTTTACAAGTCAAAACACACACAGACAGACACACACACATGTGTCATACATTATATGGTTTATGCGTCGTTGGACTAAAAGTAAATATGGCGATGTATAAAAATGTCTACATATAAAATAAAAATTGGTCCGAGTATTAGAAAGCCAATACTTCAAAATGTTTAAGTCTTATCAAGTCTGAATATAAAAATGACTACTTTCTTTACATAGGTCCAGGCCCCTATTTCACCAAGTTGACAGGTTCTACAATTGTCAACTTCCTTAATTCGGGCGTTACAGGCGTCCATACGCTACGGAAACTGCTTACTATTGCCTATGTGGTCTAATATACAGATGCACATTTTTATACTTCGTCAAAATTATATACGCCCGAACTTATGTAAGTGGACATTTTTATACATCGTCATATTTACTTTTAGTCTAGTGCCGCAACATATTTATATTTGATCTAATATACAGGTGGACATTTTTATACTTCGTCGAAATTATATACGCACGAACTTATGCAAGTAGACATTTTTATACATCGCCATATTTACTTTTAGTCCAACGACGCATAAACCCATTATATTGCATTAAACTACTATAAGTTCAATTAGTCTAGCCGGTCCAAATTTTGCAAGTGAATCTAAGGACCAGGAGGCTGCTATTCTATCAAATATCGTGAATGGAAAAGTAAGTTATCAACCCTGTACGCGAACTAAGGCTGCGGACGCCAGGCAGCGGGCGACTAAGCGCCTGCTCGTCGCCTCACTACTACCCGCTGGCGACCAAACCGCAGCCTAAATAAGTGTCAAACCATTTAACCAAACGTAGTTACAGGTAAATTAGTTTCGAGACGTTTTTGCACTTGTAGTAGTATTTGTATATTTACAGGGACACACGTACATGTTGACGTATACAGGCACACGTATGCATGTGTGTGAGGCTGGCTACAGAGGTCACAACTACAAACTCACAATTTCTCGGTTGGTAAGAATGTTTTTTTGAACTAGTTTATTTTATATACCTAACTCTGCCAATTCAAATGCTTTTGAGAATATTATATTTTAAGTATTTTATTATGATTATATTAATATGATTTATTTATTATGTGTACCTTTTATATAGTATGTTGTGTTGCGTTCCGTGGATCACTTACGGTGCTGTCTGAAAACCAGCGCTGCAGGTGTCTGACACCTCAGCATAATGCTGAGACAGCAACCGATTCACTGCCGCGAAGACACACGTTATGTGTTTAATGTGCGTTTCTGCCCTTTTTTTGTATCTGTGTGTCTTTGTTTGGTTATGTGAATAAATGTCTTCTTTCTTTCTTTCAAATTCAAAAACATCTCGAAAGTAATTAATTACAAAAGTAAATTTACAAACCTGTACGTATTTGATTGAATTAATATTCAAAACTAATACATTTTATATTATAATCGTTTCACTTAATAAGCTCAGACTCCATTCACAATTAATGGATCGTGAATAGATGTTTATTATGGCATTGTTTTATTTATCAGCTTTCGTCGAAGCCGGCAATCAATTGGGCATCGACGCGCGTTTGAATTACAAATTTAATCGGAAGGGTTTGGACAGTCGAGCACAGAGTGCTTATACAACTGGCAATAAATCAGAGTTCAAAAAATAATCTCACATACTACATGAGCCCTGGAAAGCGATAAAATTACACGCCTTTTTTGGCAGTCGTGTAAAAACTTACAAAGATAGTCTTTAGCACTTTTAAATTAAAAAACATATTATGTGGCGCCGAAATTTTTTGTTAGCTTGATTTGCTGTTCTCGTAATCCACGCGCATTAAAAAAACAAAACGGACCGTTATTTAAGATAGTAAGAAAACGCAGTTACTGTACTTTGTTCTAAAATAAAGATTAAAAAATTCATTTTTTTGTGATAAAACAAACTACTTAGTCAAATATGGTAGTAAAATAAGAGTGATTTTGTGAATTAATTTTTCATTTTTTATATGGATTTTGAGGAAAGCCACACTACTCTTTATGTCCTGCTGTTGGGGCGATTGTTTTTTTTTATCTCAAAATAGTTATTAGGTACATACAATGTTTACAAAACTACTCATGTTTACGATAACATAGTCGTACTTAAGTAAGAGACTGTGATAACGAGACTTAAGGAACGTTTATGCATTTTACGACTATAATGTACCATTGAAAAAAAACAAAAAATTAATAACGAAAGATATCAATTGAAAAAAAATACACTTTTTCCACTTAGCTCTCAATTGCCAATAATTTGAGGATTTTCTATAGGTACTCATGATTAATGCATTGATTATGATGGACAGTAGACGCCTATAGACGTTGTTGTTGTTGTTGTTGGGGTGGGGACGCCTGGCCGGTCAGGCGGGCTGTCGATCACTCCAGGCGTTCATTCAGCCCAATTCCCCTTCGTTGGAGCTAGGGGTTACAGTACCGGCAGCGCTCCCGCACCGCATTCTTCTTCAAATCTTCCTATGCTCCTGCAAAACAGAAGGACATCTTTAAGGTTGATATCCCTCAGTTCTTTCTCCTCTAACTCATCTCTACCGAATGTATTATATCTCGCTGCCGCGTACATTACACATTCTGCTAATAAATGTTTACTTGTCTCCTCCTCCCCACAGTGCGGGCAGGAGGAGTCTCTACTTATCCCTAAAATATTAAGGTGTCTGTTTAGAGTGTTGTGCCCCGTGATTATACCCGTTAACAACCTCATATTGCTCTTACCTAGACCCATGAGGTATCTAGTTCTCTTATTGTTTATACTACCTAATATCATCTTTGACTGTCTACATCCAGTTACTTGTTCCCACAGCATTTCTGCCTCTTTCTCCTTTATCTTTGCTATTACTCCCTTTGTGACAGCGGCCGAGATTGGAAGTGTTGGTTCCGGGCCCATAGGTTCCCTCCCCGCTCCAATCCTGGCCAGCTCGTCCGCCTTCTCATTACCTATCACTCCACAGTGACCCGGGACCCAGGCCACCGTGACTTTGTGAAATTCTCCTATCATATTTAGCGTCTTGTTACATTCTTCTACCAACGCTGATGTAACCGTTGGTTTCTTTAGCGCTTTCAGCGATGCCTGACTGTCCGTGTATATGACAATCGATCCGGTCTGCTTCACCTCTTCTTTTATTATCTGTGCACACCTCGTGATCGCGCACACTTCCGCTTGGAAGACACTTGTGTATCTGCCCAGTGCCATGGACTCTCTTATCCCTAGCCTGGGTATCACTATGCCTGCTCCCGCTAGCTTAGTAGACTCTCTTCTTGAGCCATCTGTAAAGCAGATTGTTGCAGGATGCTGGATATCTACTTTCCAGTTGTCTCTTTCTCCTAAGTGTATTCTGTACTTTTTGTCAAATATCTCCCTCCTCTTTATGAGGTCATTGTTTGCCATCAGCATTTCTAGCTTCGATAGCGCTTCTTTTTGTATCAGCGCGTGTCTCTTGTCCACGCAGCTTCCTCTCCACTCTTTGCATGCTTTCATCCTATACCACTGTTCCATGGCTTTCTTCTCCACTTCAATTTGAAGCGGCCTCAACCCTAGCATCACCTCCATTGCGTGTGTGGGGGTTGTCCTCATAGCCCCCGTCATCATTAGGCATGCTAGTCTCTGCACTTTATTCATCTCCGCCTATAGACGTTATTCTATTGTTATTTCTATTGTGTCTGGAATAGTGTCCATCAATGTGTTAAGGACCACGAACAGGTCTGAAACATATCAAGCGATATTCGAACTTAAAGACGTAAGCCGTTTCATTACTGTCTGGAGTCCGGTCTGTTCATGCTTGCAAGGGTAAAGTAAATACCTTAATACTAGTGTTATTTTATTGTATGTAGATTGACGAGAGACATAATCCTGTTCTGGATAAGTTTTATTGTTATTGACGCTTAGAGACCTTATACATCTCTAACAATATTAAGTTTACTTATTTTAATTTTAGCGCTTAGAGATCATTTACATCTCTAAGGACTTTTAAATAATTGTTATTAATCGTATTTGGACGCTAAGAGACCATATACATCTCTGAGATATTAAATTAATTTTATGTACTTTTTGTTTATTCGGACAGATCGTATTCAATACGTCCTTAATATTTGTAAATTTATTTTTATATAATTGTTAATCAGTATATTTTTTAATCATTATTATTAAGTAAGATTGTCAGTTGTTTTTTTTTAATTGTATAAATTCACGCTTTGACTTGTAAAAGTGCCCTTGTGGCCTATTTGCAGAATAAATATTTGATTTTGATTTTGATTTTGATTATATTTAATATGTCCCAAACTCACGGGAGTTTTCTTTATAAAATAAATTTGAGGATTCACTGTATTTTAGAGGAAAAAGTATGTCACTCACAACTCTGAGCTACCTCTCTATCATTCCTATATAAGCAAGTGTCTGAATTGCACGATGCGATAAGCAACTTCGTTCCATAAAGATATTTGGGCGCTGACATGTCAACGAAGTGATGCATGGGAGTATTGAAGTGATGTAAGTAGTGAAGTTTTCAAGTTTGTTTCCGAGCTGTCACCATTCCGACCGCGTAACTAGGGCGACCACCGCCGGGCACAAAGTAAGCTTTGCTCTTTAGCTGCTTTAATCAGAGTTCTGACGCCTAATTGGGTCTCTCCATTCGCTGAGAGCTCGCCGCGGGGAGGAAAACCAATGCACTTTAAGATGAAACGCAACTGGCTAGTTGACATGTTTTTTAATACTAGAAAAAGTTTCGTGTCCGCAAAGTATGCGTGTCTTTTTTCGGTCGATGTATTTCGTTTTTATAGATTAGATATATTTATTACTTTCAGGAAATACAGTCAGTACTTTATTATGAATGCTTCTGGGTGGAACGTCAGGGAGGCTTGTAGTCCGTTCACCAGCTCGACTCGTAACAAAGTGACTTGCGCGAGAGCTCTTCCCTCCAATCGCCGTTTTCCCCTTCCATACCACTACCGAGTTTTTTTTTTAATGTTGCCATATAAAGAACATTTACCCTAATACTGAGCGTGCTTGCCATATTATTTAAGGTGTTTTCCCTAAATCATAATTATAAAATCATGACATTCGGCCATCCGCCAGCGCGCAGTCACCCGGCGCGCGCGCTAAATACAATTGAGTCACATGAGATGAGGATATTGTTAGATTAAGATGTATGCCAATAAAATAAT
Source organism: Notocelia uddmanniana (assembly GCA_905163555.1). NCBI lineage: Eukaryota > Metazoa > Arthropoda > Insecta > Lepidoptera > Tortricidae > Notocelia > Notocelia uddmanniana. The sequence goes on along the minus strand of LR991061.1, from coordinate 502,138 downwards.
GAGATGGTTGAACAATTGATTTTATTTAATACCTCGATCAACATAATCTTATTACAATAAATTGGCCCATTATATATTATACATTATTAAAAACTTAGTTATTCAAATCTAAATCCGACAAATTATTAATCACTTCTAATCATACAAGAGCGACTAATATTACAGTTAAATAAAAGAAAATATTATTTGTGTTAGGTAATAAACAATTACAAATAATCTTAATCATGACATTTGGCAGGTTATGTTTCTGTGGATGTATCTGATTCGGTACCTGTACTAGCGCCATTATCGCTCGCGACGCTTAGAGCTTTTATATGTATCCACGGTCTCATCCTATCGGCCGCTACTACTGTACGATACTTTTTCGTTTTGCTAAACCCAGGAATGTTGACTATTTCGTATCTGTCATTTCCCATTACTTTTGTTACCTTATAAGGCCCAATAAATTTTGGAAGTAATTTCTTGCTTTTGCCTAAATTTTCGTTAAATGATACTTTAGTAATTTTGACTAAGTCGTTTACTTTATAAAGCCTAGCTGGCTTTACTTTAGAATTATGTCTATCTTTCATTTTAGCTTGGCTTACTTTTATGTGATCAAGGGCTTGAGTTCTAATATCATCAACGCTTTGGCTATGATTAATTGTTTCCTTCAATGCTTCTTTCAGAGCTGCATCTGATTCGCCCATTAGTCGGACGCCGAAAAGAACTTCAGAAGGAGTCTTTCCTGTCGACGTGTTGACTGTTGTGTTAATTCCATGCTGAATTTTCGGAATACATACGTCCCAATTACTTTCATCATTTCTTGAGCTTTGTGTAGCTAAGGCCCTGAGTACAGTCTGATTAAAACGCTCCACTTGTCCGTTGGCCCGCGGACATGCGACTGAGTTAAGGATGTGTTTAATCTTTAATCCCGTACAAAATTGCTCGAACACTTTAGATGTGAACGCGGTACCCCTGTCGGATATAATGCGTTGTGGTGTTGCAAAGTCTTGAAATATATTTTGGAGTACTTTGATAACGGAAGCACTTTTTGTATCCTTAACAGGTTTGATGAATACATACTTGGAAAAGCCATCCACTATTGTCAAGATGTAAGTATTGCCTCGTTTACTTTTGACAAATGGCCCCAAGTGATCAATATGTATGGTTTCAAAAGGTTGACCGGTTTTTTCGATTGGATAAATATGTCCCTGTTTTGTTGGAATGTTATCTTTGTTAAGAGGGCGCAGTACGATCGGTGTGGATCGGTTCTCCATACAAACGTATTTATGCTCTCATTTTAAAACGCCATGCTAGAATAACATGAAAATTTGTATACACAATGGGATCCGGCATATCTAGGTCAGATCATAGTTTCTGTTGCTAGAAATTGTAAAAGAAAAAAAATACAGCGACTTTTTGAGTTTTTTACGGCTTGTATGAAAACCTTAATAATCGCTGTATTTTTTCTCCATTATAATTTCAAGCAACAGAAACTATGATCCGACCTAGATATGCCGGATCCCATTGTGCATACAAAGTTTCATGTTATTCTAGCCTGGCGTTTTAAAATGAGAGCATAAATACGTTTGTATGGAGAACCGAACGTACTGCGCAGTCTTAAATGCGCACTCTATACAAGAGCTGACATATTTTTTTATAAACTTGGTCATCTTTGGGAACCAATACTGACTACGAATGCGTTCTATTGTTTTATTGATGCCAAAATGTCCTATTTCATCATGATTAATTCGGCAAATGTGCCATCGTGCGCCTTTTGGTATGACTAATCGTAATTCATTATCATTAACTTTGCGGTACAGTTTATTATTTTTAAATACGTAGTGCTTCTTTATTTCGGCAAAGTCATCGTCAATGTCTGGTTTCAAAAGTTTTGATATTCTGCTTATTTCAGGGTCTCCCAGTTGAAGAGTTAAGAGCCAGTCATTATGTTCGATATGAAGTACCGATATAACGTTTTCAACTGCACAATCATCATTACATTCTTCAACTGGATTACGGCTTAAAGCATCGACATGGGCCATTTGGTGTCCAGGGCGATACTCTATTTTGCATTCAGTGTACTCTCCGATTTGTAGTACCCATCGCGCGATTCTCGGCAATAAATCTTTTTTTCGGAAGTAAGGCGCAAGGCTTTGCAATCTGTAAAAATTTTGAATTTGCTTCCCAATAAATATGGCCTAAATTTATTCAGAGAGCCTACAACTGCCAGCGTTTCTAATTCATAAGAATGATAATATTTTTCATCCTTCGATGTTTGTCTGCTGAAGTAAGCGACTGGCTTAAGTACTCTGGGATTTTTCTGCCATTGCATAAGTATACCACCGATGCCTAAAGAGCTAGCATCAGTGTGTAGTTCCGTCTCTAAGTCTGGATCATATAATGCTAATACAGGTCTTGTACTCAAGGCTTGTTTCAAATTAACAAATGCTTTCTCTTCTATATCTGTCCATTGCCATTTAGCCATCTTCTTGAGCAAGTTTGTTAAAGGTCGAGCTATTTCACCAAAGCCTTTCACGAACTTTCTGAAGTAACTCGCTAACCCCAAAAACTGTCTAACCTCATGAACAGTTTTGGGTGCAGGAAAGTTTTTTATAGCTATTATTTTTCTTTCACTGGGTTGTATGCCCTGTGCAGAGACTTCGTAGCCTAAATAATCAATAGAGGTTGCAAAAAAACAACACTTGGAGAGTTTTAATGTTAGACTATGTTCTCGAACTAATTTAAGCAGCTCTTCCAGCTTTACAAAACCTTCTTCCACTGATTTAGTTGGAATAAGTAAATCGTCCATATATGCCATAATCGAATCAAATCTTTTTGAGCCTAAGATTTTATTAATAACCCTTTGAAAAACGGCTGGTGCATTTGCCAGCCCAAACGGCATCCTATTAAACTCGTAGTGGCCGTCTGGGGTAACAAATGCTGTCAAATGTTTAGTTTCCTCTGAAAGAGGTATTTGGTAGTATCCCGATGCCATGTCGAGGGTTGTAAAATATTTATTACCACTCAAATTAGTTATTTGATCCTCTATTAATGGGAGAGGATATCTATCCTTAACAGTTTTAGCATTGAGAGCCCGATAATCAACACATAATCTTTGTTCGCCAGTTTTCTTTTTAACCATTAGAATGGGGCTTGCATAGTCGGAATTAGAATCGCGAATGATATTGCTATCTTTTAGCTCGGCAATCATTTCTCGAACTTTCGCCCTCTCCGAATGAGACAAACGATATGGTCTATAAACGACAGGTTTATCATCATTCAACTTAATTTTCATTTCAAAGTCCTGTGTAACACATCCTATTTCATCTAGAGACATTGCAAAACAATCGCGATAATCTTGGAGTAAATTATGTAATTTATCTAAGTCATTTGGACTTAATTCAGAGCCTACTTTCAAATCTTCGATTTTAATCGGTTGCGCGGATGTGTTAACATTTATACGTCTTACATTAATTTCATTAGCCTCGGTGAAGACAAGAGCTCTAGCTAACAAGGTATCCTGTTTCAGAGTTAAATTTTCTTTTGAGTTATTTGACACTAATATACTACCCTCACCATTAATAAGACTGTAAGCACCTTGGTGTATATAATATTCTTTTCCTGGTTCGTTTCTACTCTGTCCCTCAACATATATGTCACCTGTGTATTGTTGATTGCTAACGACCGGTACCAAGTGAGATCCCATCAACATAACATCCTCTGAGAGAACCAGTTTAAGTCGTGATTCATTGAAATCTGATACTGACGTTTTATAAAACGTCAGTCTGTTACTATCCTTCAGTACTGTAACATTAGGAAGTTCTGTGAAGTTTTGACCAATAAGTAAAGGGTATTGCAAAAAATCATTGTCTACCGCATAGACTGAAATAAGTGCTTCGACTTCGTCAATGCAAATGTTTACTTCTAACTTATAATGCGGTTTAACTCGACTATTTCCAAAACCCTTTATAACAGGTAAGTCAACGAAGGTTTTTTTCAGTTGTAATGTTTCAGCTAATTTACATTGTATTAAGGAACAATCACTACCAAAGTCAATGTATGATTTATACGTTTTATTTTCAATATCACATTTTTTTACAAATTTATCATTACTTGATACATTATTACTCGAGACATTCATAACTTCTCCCGTTTTACGATTGTCAAGCGAAGAGCGATTTCTATAACAGTTGTCACCCGTGTGGCCTGCTTTGAAACAAACATTGCATTTCTTAATAGGCTTTGGGCAGTTGACAAGTAGATGTCCTTCTTCGCTACAATTGAAACAAGCCCTATTTTTATAACCCTGCACGGGCTTAATATCCCTCTTGAAGCATCTATTCGCAGTGTGACCTTCGATCCCGCAATGGAAGCATTTAACAAATCTTTTCTGGGAAATAATCTTATCAAATCTATTAGTATAGCCTCGTTTCTTTTGAGTTTGTGATATAGAAACGTTTTGGGGTTGCTGCAACACAAAATAATGTAAAAGATCTTCCGGCTCTTCACATTTCAGAGCTTGAGCGCTGTTTCTCAGTGAATTATTTGTAATGCCATGAATAAGACAGTCGACTGCTTTCTTACCCATTATTTCGCACCTGTTTAGTAACATTAGTTTGTCATAAAAATATGTACGTAAACTTTCTTCTGGATCAGTCTTCCTATTAAACATCTCTTCAAGTAAAAGGGCGAAATTATCATCAACGGGAAAGGCGCGTCGCAGTTTCTGTTGCCACTCCGTCCATGAGAAGTCTAAACTGGGTAAAGACTGATACCAGCTTTTAGCGGTGCCTTTCAACTTTTGAGTGGCACAGTGTGATATTTGACGGTCATTCCACTCGTAAATTAGCGCACACTCGTTCACTTTATGCAACCACATTTCTATATTCTGTGCACGACTTTCCGGATCAAATTCTGGAATTGCATTCAACATCTGTTGAGTGCTAAACATTGGCCTGCTTCTTCCCGTCAATGCGTTGATAAAATCTGCAGCATCGATCAGGCCACGATTATCAGTAGTAATACTGTCGCTGGGTTCTATTACATCGTTGTGAACGCGTTTACGTAGAACGGGTGGTTCGTCTTCGTCAGACGAAGATGACACACTTAAGATTCTTTTCCTTCCCACAGCCAGTCGCAGACCGCTTGATCCACTCTTTTCTGACATGTCCTAAAACAATGAGTAATATATTTACTATATCAAGAAACAAAAACAAAGTGTCTTCGTGTGAAACTAGCATTATACTTTATGCCTCAAGTTTTCATCATCGTAATCATTCCTCAAAATGTAAATGTTAAAAGTTCACTGGGAACACAAATAATCTTCCTTTTACGAGTATCCACTTACTAAATGTTTACCTAATTATAGATCTCAATAAATTCACAACGTGATTTCTTCTGTCTTACCTACGTAGGCTACGTATAGGATTTAAAGCGTCAGCCTATTTCCAATCAAAATGCTTAGGTATCGGATCATTTTATATCATATATGTATTCTCATCCATTAGACGGATATTTTAATTAGATGAATTAATTCTTTCATTCAATCTTTAGTTTAAGTTTATCAATGTTAACTTAACTAGCATGTGTTTATTATGTAGCCTTTCTAACTACACTAGAAGGAATTTAATTTTAACACGAAACAAGGTAGACTCATCAATTTTTCGACAAGTCAGCTTCCTCATGCAGAAGATCAAGATTCGTTCAATATATGATCATCAAAATTTTGTTATACCTTACAAACAACTATATCTTTAGGGATATACTCTCGTGATATAAAACTCAGATTTAAGCGTCTATTGTTCAACATCATGGATGCTTACAACAAAAGTAGAAGGCATGTGCCCATGGCAAACATAACTCAGCTAAGCAGCGTGCACTAACATCTAATAAGACGTCACATACATTTACATACGTCAAATATAACTTCATAAACGTACACTCATACCAAAGTTCATAGCATTCATCAGACAAACTTGATAGACGTACGATTATGTACACAAAACTGCACGCACGCTCACGTCAAGTAAACTGCGATACGATAAGTGTATGTCAAACAACACTTCATAGATACATTATCATGCCAATAAATCTTTCATAGACGCTCTCTCACGTCAAAAAAAACTTTTTAAACGCATTCTCACGTCAAAATAATATTTCATATACGCACTCATACGTTAAATAAACATCATAGACGCACTCTCACGTCAAATAAAACTTCAGACACACACGTGTCGAATATAACTTCATAGACGTACTCTCACGTCAAATGTAACGCCATAGACGCACTCTCACGTCAGACAAAACATAATAGACGCACTTTCACGTCAAATAAAACTTTATAGACACTCATAATCAAACATAACTTCATAGACGCACTCTCACGCCAGACAAAACATAATAGACGCACTCTCACGTCAAATAAAACTTCATAGACGCACTCTCACGTCAAATAAAACTTCAGACACACACGTGTCAAATATAACTTCACAGACGTACTCTCACGTCAAATGTAACACTATAGACGCACTCTCACGTCAAATAAAACTTCATAGACACACTCATGTCAAACATAACTTCATAGACGCACTGTAACGTCAAAAATCACTTCATAGATTAACTTGTATACTTATTTTAGTTTCACTTGACTTTTACTTACAAGTTAAAGTCAAGTAAAAAGCAGCTGGTTGTATTATATCATGTCTTCTTACGTTTCCTAACTATTAATCTTCGTCAATAAATATAATAACCATTAATGTAAAATAAGCCCAAACATAAGAGTATTATGTTTTAGTATATGGTTGATAATAAATTGATCACCGATACCATTACTATTATTTATTTTATTTATTTATTTATTAATGTACACAATTATATTTTTAATAAGAACGGCATATAACTCCTTGTCAAACACCTGCGCAAAACCAGTCTATTATTTATTAGTTAATATGCGACCATCCCTAGTTAAGTAAGTAGAACTGGGCCCATTCAGAAAACCAGCGCTGGGCACTACCGCACAGCACATGCTGAGAATGGGACCCATTGCCTCACTAGATATAAGTAGTTTTTAGAGATTATGTAATAGTTTTTAATACTGTATTTCTTTTGTGGCAATAAACTTTTTATTATTATTATTATTATTTTAGCACCTTCTAGCATTAGTAACAGTATTAAAATTAAAAACGTTGAGTGTAAGACAACTAACTCATACTGGCTGCTAACAAAGGAGTGTCTACTTCAAAACAGACAACAAAGAAGGGTTAATTAATTTATATATACTGTTACACTGCATACTGAAATGTACACTCATCTTTAATTGATAAATAACCAACTTAGAAGACGTAAAGAAACCCCGTCATTTTCGTTTCAACATTCCATATCTCGGAAACGGCTGGACCGATATTTAATAAAACATGTCTAAAAACCATCGCTAGAAGACTGGCTAAATAAAAAATCGTACTTAAATTGGGTCATCCTTTAAAGAGCTACGGTGCCACGGACAGACACACATATAGACGGATACACAGGTGCGCATGTTAAACTTATAATATCCCTCTTTTGCGTTACGTTGGAGTAAAAAAAAAACACTATGCACATTTTTATTTTATCATTTTGTGGGTACATGCATATGATTAAAAAAAAATCTGATATAACGCTATTTATAGATAAATAATGCTTATTTAATTCACAGTTCTTTCAGCTGGTGTCATTTGCGATATTACAATCAGAAATCATGCAATTTTCTAACTGATTCTTTAATAACGGATCTACTTAACCCGTGAATAATAAAAGGCTACTTCTAAAATTACAAAGAGAAGGCTGAGAAAGTAACATAATGAGAAAGATTCTTATATGCATAGTGCATAAGCTACCCTCCCTTTTTTTCAATACATACACTTACTGGTTCGTTATTGTACGAACAATTTAATGTACTTCAAATCAAATTACTCATTATGATTTTAATTTAATGGTAGGTCGGGTATTCGAGGAAAAAAAACAACATGATTGATTTATCATGGATGAACTGCAACATTTTAAATTCTTATCGTTATATACGTTTTCATTGTTGCAATGCTTTTGGGTAAGGTACATACTTACTGATTACGATTTTAAATACTTGGGCGGCATAAGAATATCGTCAATTAAGAAATAGAAAGATAATTCGCTTACTTTACATTTGTAGACCGACGGTTATGGACGTGAAGATCTGAGCACTTCTGAATTATTATGAATGCTTCTGGGTGGAACGTCAGGGAGGCTTGTAGTCCGTTCACCAGCTCGACTCGTAACAAAGTGACTTGCGCGAGAGCTCTTCCCTCCAATCGCCGTTTTCCCCTTCCATACCACTACCGAGTTTTTTTTTTTAATGTTGCCATATAAAGAACATTTACCCTAATACTGAGCGTGCTTGCCATATTATTTAAGGTGTTTTCCCTAAATCATAATTATAAAATCATGACAACTTTCAGTATAATAAGTTACATAATACAATTTCGAACTACCGTTTCCAGCTCTAAATACGGAACCCTAAACATTACTTGAAAAAATCGATGATGACAAAGGCATTACGGGGTTCAGGACTATCTAAGAGACAGATATACATGGCCCAAACCAGAGACCTAAATATATAGCATTGTGATTCATGCATTCATATTTTCATTGTATCACGTCTAGATCTTAAAGACGTGAGTGACCCGTTTCGTTGTATTTAAATAAGGAAGTGTATACATTTTTAAAGTGTCGGCAACGCGTGTTTGACACCTCTGGAATTGCAATCGTTCATAGTCTACGCTGCGGTGACCGCTTATATAAAGCCGGGCCACACTGTTGCGTTGCGTTTATGAATAGAATCAGGATGACGACACCGTGGGAACCTATTCATAAACGCAACGCAACGGAGCAGTGTGTCCCGGCTTTTACCAGGCCGTACGTTTGTTTGCCACCAACATGGTATTAAAAAACCCTCTTGTATTTCCTGTTTACTCATATATCTTCTGGCCGAAGGGTGTGGTGTTTCGACGGTTCCGGGGCAACCTACCGAATCCTACACCGGAGACGACGATGCAACGGGGCCACGCCGTTTCGTCGCAATATTTTTTATAAGCTTAAGTTTCATGGCCCATTGGGTTAACTGTAATGCCATGTAAACATTTGTAATAATAAATAAATAATGAAAAGGCTGAGCCATTTAATAGTGACGTTAGTTACTAATGAGAATATTTACCTACCCGAGTAGGTACTAGGGTTGCATAGTGCACGAGGCACCTAACTCACAATGCCGACTCTGTGCTGGTGCGATGGACCTTAATTCTCGGTAATAAGGCTCATTAAGAACGCTTACGATTTAATAGACAACTTTATGGACAAAATTGTTTGCGACTAAATTAGAAGCAAACTTACTTTAGCTCTTATAAGAAATACCTACAAGACACAATATACTTAATACGTATATTTCGTGATTGTTATTTATTTGCCATGATTCAATGAATAGAATGCTGAAAGATCAAATCGCTTTATTGCTTTCAATTAGCAAAATTATCGACTTCATTAAATGTAGTTAATTTTCCTATATTTATAAGTGAATGAAATTTTAGTTGCAATGATACGTAACGTATCGGGCTCTATGCAGCTTTCGGGATGCAACTGTATCTGGGATAACGCTACGGATGATATCTAAAGGTACCATCATCATCATCATTTTGCTTGTAATCGCTCATTGCTGAACATGGGCTTCTGTTTGAGTACGCTACTCAAACCTTTCCTGAGCTAGTCTTATCAAAAAGTAGCCTAGTTGGTAGTGACACTGCCTCCGAAGCTAGATGTCCCGGGTTCGAGTCCCGGCCAGGGCATTATTTGTGCATTTAGTACGGATTTTGTTCCTGGGTCTTGGATGTTTTCTATGTATTTAAGTATGTATTTATCTATATAAGTATGTATATCGTCGTCTAGTACCCATAGTACAAGTTTTGCTTAGTTTGGGACTAGGTCGATTTGTGTTAGATTGTCCCCCAATATTGTTATTATTATTATTATTTATCTGATAGGTACCAACTGTCGCTCGTAAATATCTAACAGGGATGCGTCAGTTAGAGCGTCTTGAATACTTGATAGCGTATTATTTTTTGCAGATGTATGTACACCACCCTTTCTTGTTTTGTCCGACGTCAAAAAAAGGAATCCCAAAACGACAGGGTTCAAAGTGCGTAATAGAAAAAGTTAAACAAACCCCACTTAAAACGCGGCTATAAACCCTTTGAAAAATCTTTCCATTTACGACGTCCCTGTATCAACCGCTATCTTCCGCCAAAGAGAATGCCGTAACAGGGTTAACGGCGGGGCAAGTGTTTTAGTGGGTGAAAACTAAAGGCCAGTTGCCGGACGGTTATGTGCGGACAGTTTGGAACTGTCGTAAGGACTACAAAATTCGGGGTTGTGTTTGATGCTTCGTGATATGGCGACTCACATGCCTGCGATATTAGAAGTATGAATCAATAAAAGGCCAAGAGCATGTCAGGCCATGCTTAGTGTGAGGTTCCACAGTTGCCCAATGAACTTAATTAAAAATATCAAATAATAACAAGCAAGAGGGAATACCTTCGCAGCGTTTCTTACGCCTTTTACTAAGGAGAAAAGAATTTGTATGATAACTTAACAGCTTAACTGGTAATTTCCAATGTAATTGTCGTTGAAAGTCTTTGTTAAGCTTTACTTTTATGATTTTTTTTCATATTTTTTAACCCATCGTTCAAAAGTTAGATGGGGGACATATTTTTTTATTCTTTTGGAGTGATAATTTCCAAAAATATTCACTTTTATCCAAAAAAATTGACAAAACCTGCATTCATTTTAAAATACCTATCCAATAACACTCCATACCATAGGGTTGAAGCAAAAAAATAATCATCCCCACTCTACGCGTAGGAACCCATAATTTTTTTAATCGATTTTATTTTAACAACACATATTTATTGATTTATAAAAATATCCATGCCAAATTGCAGCTTTCGAGCGCTAACAATCACAGAGCAAAGCCTTGGACAGACAGACGGACATACAGACGGACGGACATGGCGAAACTATAAGGAATCCTAGTTGACTACGGAACCCTAAGAAGCGGCCAAGTGCGTGTCCTTTTTAACATTTTGTAATAAATATACACAGCTTTTCACAAAGTTGTATTCTAAAGCCTATTATATTACATACCTACAAGTTTTTTAATCGACTGAAGTGAAGAAGTGAAGTTTTCGTTATAACTGTACTTTCATATTGTATAGGGTTGAATGCAATTGGGTTCCCAAGGTAGAAAACATTTCTATACGCAACTGTACTTTATTAATAAGCAGATAATTTAAATAAGACGAGCGAAGGCTTTTAGCTTTATTTAGTCGGCATTGTTTAAATTTCTCCTTGTTTATTCTATCAAATCAAATAGATCGATGTAGTTGTTGTAGTAAAGACTTTTTGGGTTCCGTAGTAACACAAGGAAGAGCCTTATAATTATGCCATGCCTATCCGTCCGTCTGTCCGTCCGTCCGCAGTCCGTTGGCATCCTATCCATCGGTTGGCATAGGCACGAGTACATATACCAACATAATCAATCACGCTGACAAAATGGTATATAAATCTTTAAAAAAAATTATAGTGTGTGGATTACTCTTTTCTTGAAACTTATCATGTACGTTATCTTTAGATAGCTCGTTCAGTAATATTGTTGATTTTAAAACCATATTTGGGTTCAGGAATCCGTGTGCATCATACAAACAGTGCTAATTTTCGTTATGTTCAAGTGTTTGCTTTTATACTTTTCAAAATTATGATATACTTTTTTTTAATGTTCGCTATTGTGTTTTTTTTATTTTTATTATCGCATTATACAATTTTCATATAAAACAACACATTTCGCTTATACTACTGGTCATATAGCGATCGTTTTACAATAATAATTTGCAATAATTGTCTTAAAAATTTAAAAATGGAAAATAATTTATAGTTTGCGGCACATAAAATAATAATATTAAGTGTACGCAGAAAATCAATGTCGATACAAATGAGTACAAATAAAATAATAAAGGATGAATGAACATAAGTCATATGTCAGAATGCAATATGATTTGTTGATTTTTAACTTGTGGCAATAAAACACTTTTTTTTTTTATACACCGCGACGGTGGGAAATAAGCCTACGGCCTGTCTGGTAGTAAGTAGACACCGGAGCCTATGAACGCTTGCGATCACTTACCACAGGTTTTTATTTGTACAAGAAGTAAAAGGTGTCATCATCATCACGAAATAAGTAGGTATATACCTTAAATATTTTAAATAAACCTAACCTAACCTTATTGAAGTCAGTTCCATATGTAACTGAATATCATCCTCCTAGCGTTATTCCCAGTACAGTTGCATCCTGAAGGATGCCTGGGGTCCGCTACCTAATCCCAAGAATTGGCGTAGGCAGTAGTTTTTACGGAAGCGACTGCCATCTGACCTTCCAACCCGAGGGGGAAACCGACCTTATTGGGAATAGGCTTGTCAAGTGAGTGAGCAACTTGACTGTTAGAAGTTCTCAAGCCGCCCGGAGGCCTCTAACTTGGCTTAACGACTGCTATCATACACAGCAACCGGGACCAACAGCTTAACGTGCTTTCCAAAGCACGGGAGCGCTCAGTTAGTAACCACTCAAAGCGGTCACCCATCCAAGGACTGACCTGGCCCGACATTGCTTAACCTCGCATACCGCACGCAGTACGCGGGTGCCACTGGGCCACGAGCGCTCCTTCCATATGTAACTGAATATATAGATAAATAAATAAAATAGTTGATACATTAGTTATTTTGTAACTTAAATTCTTGAAGATCATAGATAAAAGATAAAAATTTAAAAAAAAACTGTTTATTGCTGAAAAGCAACATTTTTAAGTTAGAAAAAAATAATTAGAGTATTACACTCCACTAAGATCCAGATCCAGTGCGCAGATTTCGTCAATCATTTTTAATTTTTACAATAGCTTAATCTTATGTTTAAGACAGTTTTAAGAGAGGTAGGGCACAGCGAATATCATCTCGCTTGAATCCGGAGCAGCCCAACTGGTGAAGTACCTCCACCTTACAGAAGATCACAGCCATAATAGCACTGCTACTTACTCTGTAGGTATGTAGTGTTGTGTTCCTGATGGTGAGTAAGGTTCCCAGAGCTCCAAACCCCCAGCCTCCCCTTAATGATGATGTCCGCGCAGTTAAATTGGCTACCCCAGGAGGGTACCAGCTGCGCTAGCGCTGGAGAATCCCTCTCTGGGCTTCCATGCTCAGGTAACAATATGCCTGAGCGTGGACGCCGAGACTGCCCCGTGTCGTACTCTGGGGGGGGCCAAACCGCGCTCTGTCATCTGCCATCTGCCCGAGGCAAGAACAAGGCAGCTACAACATCCCCTGCCTCGCTGGCCGTGGACTTCTGCAACATCAGGGGCTTACATTCAAACTTCAATGCTGTCCACCAACACCTCGAGACAGCAAAGCCGGCCTTGTTCTTTCTGACCGAGACGCAGATATCATCTCCAGCGGACACATCTTATCTCTCCTATCCTGGGTACGAACTGGAACATTCCTTTCTACCTAGAGCTGGGGTATGTGTGTACGTTAGAGATGATATCAGTTCTCGCCGCCTCAGCAATCTTGAAGGTAGGGATCTCTCCACCTTATGGCTGCGAATTGACAGCGATGACCATCCTCGCGTCTACGCATGCCTATATAGATCCCATAGCGGCGATGCTGAAACTGACCGTCTCTTGGAGCAGATCCAAACGGCTGCAGATTCCGTGCAGCAGCAGATCCCATCCGCTGAAATCATAATTCTTGGTGATTTTAACGCCCATAACGCCGATTGGCTCGGCTCTAGCAAGACCGATCATGCGGGGAGATCTGTTTACGACTTTGCTCTGGCATATGGCTTAACACAATTGGTTACGGCGCCTACGCGAATCCCTGATGTGGAGAGCCAAGCACCTTCCCTGTTGGACCTTCTGTTGACTTCCCATCCGGTTGGCTACCATGTATCCGTTGAAGCCCCTCTCGGCTCCTCGGATCACTGCCTGATCCGGAGTACGGTGCCTCTCACGTGCCCGCCGCGTCGGCGAGTTGCATGTAGCCGCCGTGTGTGGCACTATAAGTCAGCAGATTGGGACGGAATGCGGTCGTTTTTTGCATCCTACCCTTGGGGGCAAATCTGCTTCACGCCGGATGATCCCAATGTCGCTGCTGATTCTGTTGCTGATGTGGTGCTGCAGGGAATGGAGCTTTTTATACCATCCTCTGTAGTTCCCGTTGGTGGCAAATCGCAACCTTGGTTTGGTCAATCTTGCAAGAAGGCTTCTCGCCGAAAGCAAGAGTGTTACCAAGCCTGGGTTAATGCAGCGGCGGTACGGGATGGAAAATCCAGCGCATTAAGAAGGGAGTTTAACTTTGCCTCCAGGTCCTTCAAAAGACTTATTGCCAAAGCAAAGTCGTTGCACATTGGTAGGATTGGCGAGAAACTAGAGCGCCTCCCTTCGGGAACTCGTGCGTTCTGGTCTCTAGCCAAAGCTATCCAAGGGAATTTCTGCACGCCGTCTTTTCCACCTCTGCACATTGGAAATGATTCATTAGCCCACGACGCAAAAGACAAAGCTGATCTTCTGGGTAAACTCTTTGCGTCCAACTCGACTTTGGATGACGGGGGCCACGCGCCGCCGACCATTCCGCGGTACGGGAGCTGTATGCCGGATGTTCGCTTCCACCAGAACTCAGTGCGTAAAGCTCTTCTTTCCCTCGACGCTCATAAGTCTAGTGGGCCCGATGGAATCTCTGCCATTGTGCTGAAGATGTGTGCTCCTGAGTTGGCACCAGTTTTAACGCGTCTTTTTCGGCTCTCTTACTCTTCTGGCATAGTCCCGACCTCATGGAAGTCAGCTTTGGTGCACCCCATCCCTAAAAAAGGCGATCGCTCAAATCCGTCCAACTACAGGCCAATAGCTATAACTTCCCTTTTCTCGAAGATAATGGAGTCCATTATCAACTGCCAGCTCCTTCGGTACCTGGATGACCACCAGTTACTTAGTGACCGACAATACGGTTTCCGTAGGGGCCGCTCGGCTGGTGATCTACTGGTTTACCTGACACATCGTTGGGCACAGGCGATCGAGACAAAGGGTGAAGCATTGGCTGTTAGTTTGGATGTAGCGAAGGCCTTTGATCGCGTTTGGCACAAAGCACTTCTCTCGAAGCTTCCATCCTATGGGCTTCCCGAGAAATTATGTGAATGGGTCAGCAGCTTTCTAGCAGACAGAAGCATAAAGGTCGTAGTTGACGGTGTATGCTCTGACGCCATGTCTGTGAATGCTGGTGTCCCTCAAGGCTGTGTGCTATCACCCACGCTATTCCTTCTGCATATCAATGACATGCTGCAAATCAGCGGCATTCACTGTTATGCGGATGATAGTACGTGTGATGCCTCTTACACCGGTCGCGCCAATATTTCTCGGGAAAACGTCACTGTGAGCCGAAACAAACTTGTGTCTCAGATTGAGACTTCCCTGGATGAAGTCTCAGAATGGGGTCGACTTAATCTGGTCCGCTTTAACCCTACAAAGAAGCAGGTTTGCGCGTTTACTGCGAAAAAGCTTGCGTTTGTCGCATCACCTCGTTTTGAGTGCACTCCCCTAACTGCCACAGCCAATTTCGAGATCCTTGGCGTCGACATCTCGAGTGAAGTCCAGTTCCGCGGTCATTTAGAGGGTAAGGCCAAATTAGCCTCGGAAAATCTCGGTGTGCTAAACAGATCGAGACAGTATTTCACGCCGGCCCATCGCCTACAGCTTTATAAGGCACAGGTCCGGCCACATATGGAATACTGTTCTCATCTTTGGGCAGGGGCACCACAGTACCAGCTTCTCCCTCTGGACCGCATCCAACGGAGAGCGACTCGAATTGTCGGCTGCCAGCGGGTTTCGGAACGGCTTGACTCCTTGGCGCTGCGTAGAAATGTAGCCTCGCTCTGCATTTTCTACCGCATGTATTACGGGGAGTGCTCCGAGGAATTGTTCGGATTAATCCCTGCCGCTTCCTTCCGCCATCGCCCAACGCGACAAAATTTCCATCCTCACCACTTAGATGGTTGGCAGTCCTCAACTGTGCGTTTCTCCAGAAATTTCTTGCCTCGCACAGCTAAACTGTGGAATGAACTGTCGCCTGCGGTATTTCCGGACCGATTCGACCTTCAAACCTTCAAGAAAAGAGCGTACTCCCATCTTAAAGGCCGGCAACGCACTTACAACCCCTCTGGTGTTGCGAGTGTCCATGGGCGGCGCTAATCGCTTACCATCAGGCGATTCGTCTGCTCGTTTGCCACCTATGTCATAAAAAAAAAAAAAAAGTTAATGAAATGTTATTAAGTACAATGAAGTGCTTCATACATACATTATCGTGAACCTTCTTAGGTATCCTAAGTAATAAAAATACATAATTACAAACGAATTCAGCAACTTTTATACATAATGTCAGATAAACAAACACAAAAGAATTTGAAACTCTTCCACCTAATTGCTCAAAGGTTCAGTGGATGAGGGAACTTTAAATACTTCGTATTTATACACTCCATTGTAATTTTATCATATGCTTGTAATTTGCCTGCTATGGTATGGCAGTCCAGTTTTTTCAATCTTTTAACCTCATGACAGAAGGTGGTGACCACCATGATGATCGGTCATGACTGAGGGTTCGATTTCTGTCTTAGGCTGCGTGCGAGGTCACGATTTATAATTAAAATAAGCACCATAAGGCGGTTTAGTATGCAATGCTATCTCAACAGACCGATTTTCTGGCTTTTTCAAAGAGTCTTGAAATTTTAACTGCGTAACTACTTCGATCGTATCAGAATAAATGGTTGGTATTCTGCCTTTGCTGCACTTGCCACAAACTTTTGTTTTTACAAGAAGAAAAGGTTTAGACACAACCAATAATGAACCGGCAAACTGTGACCATAAATAAAATATCCTCTTTGCTGTGACTAAATCTTTATTCAGTCAATTTACATTTACACATTACGGCGTCGGTCCCGGCACGGGTCGAGCTCGGCTTGGTGTACAGTCCTAGTCATCTTTAATTAATAAGTACACTAATAATCTGTCTATGTACAGATCGGCCACAAAACATATAGAAGTACCTAGTTCAAATTGAAAACGACAAAAACCTAGTCCACAAGTTGTACATTTTACGTCGGATGGGAGCAAATGCGCGAACAAAGCCCGGAATAGAGAATAGAAGCGGTTGGCGGTCGGAGTATTATAAATTTCCATACAAATAGTGAATTTAGTTAGAAACTGTACCACTGGGGCCCGCGCTCCTCTTGTGACTGCAAAGTTTAAGTAAACTGAAGAATTTCTTGGTTGAAGTAAATTTAAGGCTTTAGAAGCTAGCTAGCTAGCTTGAAGGCGTTAGTAGTGAAGTATTAATCGTTGAATGTTTACCCATGTTGGTATTACCACAGAACATCCTGCGTTCTAATCATCTCATTAGAACACAGTTTACTAAAATTCTAGGTCCATGGGGTCCCAGCGCGCATAAGTACCTCTTCCCCCCGGACCACCGCGTGGTGTAGACGGGCCCACAATCTGTACTTCTTTGTCAAAAAAATAAATAAATAAAATTTTGTGCGATAATATCCAAGAAAAATAATAGGAGAGCATATCATCGAGGAGGTGTCTTGACAGTCGCTGCGCCTGGTAACTCCGCCGCGCCTGGTAGCTCCGCCGCGCCGTGTACACGCGTGAGTCATTCTCTATACTACTACGCTTACGCATCTAGTGCGCACGCCCACTCATTCACTAAGTGCGCGTGGAGTTGGCTAACTAGCGTGCGCATCTAAGACGCCATTTTGCCTCACCTGCACAGACCACGACCGGTCGTGCAATCACCGAACAATATTTAGGCGCCATTTCTACGTCTCTCGTAAGGCGTATCTTCTAACTAACTCTGTGGTCCTAGTTATTCCACAAGATAAAATGGCCCACGAATCGCACGACAATGACATGTCAATCTGTCTGGACGGTGATAGAAGTGAAAGGGGTGAGGAATTGTCACCCCCCGACAACGTCACACAACGCCGTCGTGGTAGAAATGATAACGAACCTAGTTTTGTTGAATCCGGGCCCATGGATGACTTTAGAATTGAGATGCGGAAGCTGATCACTTTTTTCACGAACCAGCAGACGGCCGAGCTCCGGGAAATCAACAGCACTATGAAGGAAATTAAGGAAACAAATGTAAGCATCGAGGCTTCTATATTTGAATTGAGCAGACAAAACGAAGAATTTACAAAAAGACTTGACCATATAGAGAGACAGGTTAAAGAGGATGGTGATTATATTTTATTCCTCGAGAACAAATTAGAGGAAATCCAAATCGGGTCCCGCAAGACGAACATAGAGTTAAAGAACGTACCGAGGAAAACAAACGAGACCAAGCAAGACCTCCTAGAAATGGTATTGTGTCTTTCTAGAAGTCTAGAGTGCGATTTAATTAAGGGCGACATAAAGGACATCTACAGGGTGAGAGGAAAGAGACAGGATCAACAAAGCACTACAATTATAATTGAAACAAATTCCGCTCTACTGAAGTTGGACCTGATTAAAGCTGCCAAGAGTTTTAATACTAAACACTCAACTAAACTGTGTGCCAAACATCTAGGCTTTAAAACCAAAGAGGATACCCCGGTGTACATATCGGAGCACTTGACTTCTAAAGGTTCTCGCCTCTACTTTCTTGCCCGAGACCTTAAGAAGTCAAAGGGGTATAAATATTGCTGGACATCATACGGCAAGGTTTACGTACGTAAAACTGAAGAATCACAAATCATTCTAATAAACTCGGAAGAACAGGTGCAGTGCTTATTCCAGGACTGACTAGCCGGCAACCGACACTTATATAGATTGAGCTCAAAAACGAGTCATTTATCTTTGATTTATATTGCTCTCCTTGTATTATTTATCATATTGTCTGTATTTATACAAAGATTTAATACTTATGCTTACTTGTACACACTTACACTACACACACTGACACACATACCAAACAATTACATACCTACATACCAAATTAAAAACAGATTACCCGACTGTATATATAGTTCATCACTTGCTACTTACGCACTAAGGCCACTCTGGTTCGCCCCGCACATTTATCGCCTAGCCATATTTAATATCAACGTGCATAACACTTTATTATTACTGAAGCGTTTACTCTTGAGCCCCAAATATGTGTGATACATTACACGCAATAACGGAAATAGATGACATTGAGATAGCACGCACTATCGAATGCGACAGTATCGAGGAATTGTTAAAAACTATGCCCATAAACAAAAACGATTTTACAATGATCTCACAAAATATACGTAGCATCTACTGTAATTTTGATGACTTTACACTTACGTTGTCCGGCTTTGTACATACACCTGACATCATTGTTCTTACGGAATGCAGGCTAAATTCTAACAAACCGCTGCCCCAACTTCCAAACTACGATTCCCACTTTACTACATCCCAGCTAAATCAAAATGATGGCGTGGTTGTATATGTTAAGAGCACATTAAAACATTACGTAAACGAAGTACAATTGTATCAGGCATCCTGTCTTAGACTGGATATTCTTGGCAAAATAGTTCTATGCATTTACAGATCTCCCTCTAACAGCAACGCAGAACCATTTATAGACTCTCTTAAAACTTATTTAGAATCAATAAAGTCAGAGTGCGACCTGATAATTGCTGGTGACATTAACATAAATATAAAACCTAAACAAATCGAACAGTCATACGAATACAAAAACAAAACTAACTACCTGAACATGTTATCATCATTTGGACTCCTAGCTGGTCACACGAAACCAACGCGGGATAAAAACTGTTTGGATCATTTTATTATAAAAATTAATAAATCTAAATTCTCACCCACTATAGCCATCATAAAGACTACTATAACTGACCATTATACTACATTTCTTTCGATAGCTAAGTCAAAAAATATACCTGCCAATAATTACACTAAAACCACCATACACTTCGAAAATGCTCTAAAATACCTACAACAACAAAACATATCTGAATTAATGTACTGTGATGATCCTAATATTGTGACAGACCGACTGATATATATGCTCAGCGAATCTATAAAATCAAACACTAAAGTTACATTAATACCTAGCAAAAATCGGATCATAAAGCCCTGGATCACTCCTGGGTTAGTACGCTGCATTCGTAATCGCAATAAGTTACAATTACAAGCTCGAAAAAATCCATTTAATGCAATTTCAAAAATAACATACATTCGTTACAGAAATTACTGTAACAATCTCCTTAAAAAAATAAAAAGAAAATATGAAAGAGAGCTCCTTGAAAAATCATTGCATAACAATAAACTCCTTTGGAAAAACATAAAATCACTAACTTATACTAACAAATCTAATAAACTTCACACTGAGCTTCTAAATATTAAACCTACGGTAGTGGATTCAGCGAATACTATAAACAAGTACTTTGCAAACATTGGTAAAGAGCTTGCTGAACAAATTTGCCCTGCCTCTCAGCAAGAACTGAACGCCTTCCTCAGTAAACTTCCTGAGCAACCTGGTTCCTTTGTCCTACTTTCTGCAAGCCAAGAAGAAGTATATACTACGCTAGTAAACCTAAAATCAAATAGTGCGCCCGGATGGGATAGTGTATCAACGAAATTTCTAAAATACGCCGCCAAGGAAATAGTTCCTATCATAACACACATAGTTAACCTTAGCTTTAGCCTAGGAATCTTCCCTAAATCTTTAAAGCTTTCTATTATTACGCCCGTGTACAAGAGTGGGAACAGAGACGACATCAGCAACTACAGACCAATTTCAGTTTTGCCGGTGATATCAAAAATTATAGAAAAGCTACTAAATACCAGACTACTAAATTATTTGACCAAATTTAATCTCTTATCAGATTCACAGTACGGATTTCGACACGGAAGATCAACAGAAGACGCAATAAAATCTCTTACCTCTTTAGTTATAGAACATCTGGATGAAAACAACAAAAGCTTAGCTGTCTTTCTAGATTTGAAGAAAGCGTTTGATACTGTCTCTCTTCCCATTCTTGTACAAAAGTTGGAAAAAAAAGGTGTTAGGGGTGTGCCACTTGCACTCTTTATAGATTACCTCTATGGCAGGACGCAACGGGTTAAACTTGGTGAATGCATTAGCGATGATGAGGCTGTGCAATATGGCGTACCCCAGGGAAGCGTTTTGGGCCCTACATTATTTTTGATTTACATCAATGATCTTTGCGACATAAGTATCTCTGGCGCGAATATAATTTCTTACGCTGACGACACAGCTGTGATCTTTGCTGGCAAATCGTGGGAGGAGGTAAAGGTTGTTGCTGAACTTGGAATGACACATATCTCAAAATGGTTAAGGATGAACATGTTGTCATTAAATACCAATAAGACAAATTATGTATGTTTCAGCATCACTAATGTCTCACAAAGAAATTCTCAAATGGAGCTAAAAATCCACTCATGCCAGCAATCTAACTCCTACACATGTAACTGTCCGAAAATTGAAAAAGTGGCGGAAACCAAATATCTGGGTGTACAACTTGATGAGCATTTGAATTGGTATTCTCACCTTGACAAGGTAATCAGTAGAGTCAGAAAGCTGATATGGATCTTCAAGTCGCTTAGACACATTGTACCAAGTAAAACGATCACAAATTCTCGCAACATTTTAAACGAAATATATATATCTCTGGTGCAATCTGTCTTGGTGTACTGCATACCAGTTTGGGGAGGTGCATCAAAGAGCCGTTTCATTTATCTTGAAAGGGCGCAGCGCGCACTTATAAAGGTCATGTATTTCAAAAAGATCAGATATCCCACTGAATTGTTATATAAAACTAGTGACCTTCTTTCGGTAAGGAAACTATATGTCCTGCAAATAATACTAAAAAAACACAGATTAATATCTTACAATCCTAATTATAAAAAGAAAAGAAAAATGGCTAACGTGGCGAAGACTTTACCGACAAGAACACAATTTGCAAGATCACAGTTTAATGCCAAGTCTTCCTACCTCTATAACAAAATAAACAGAGAACTAGACATTCACTCGAAACTATACTACGGCTGTAAATCACATCTTTCTAAGTGGCTAAAAACTAAATCGTATGAGGATACCGAGAAGCTGCTAAGATCGGCGTACTAGGGATACGCACTTACAAACATATCACGTACACGCACACACACACACACACACACACACACACACACACACACACACGTAAGCAAATAAGTAAAGTTATAGAATATATTAAATAGTTAAATAGTATTATATAAAGCATGTTTTAGAATTAAGTTAACAATTCTGTGTATCTACTCATAAACCTATGGAAGAGCGGTGCCTCCCAATACAGGCAATTATTGCTTACCGGGCGGTTCCATCCTCTACATCATATGCTACGTGTTTCTTATGAAAATAAAGAATTTAATTTATATTATTATTAAGTTATTTGCAGAAATTGCGAAGCGTCTGGTTGACGTAACTGGTGACCGAAGAGCTGGCGGTTTCCTCGCTCAACGTATCAGCATTGCGATACAGCGAGGAAATGCCGCCAGCATCCTCGGTACAATGCCTCAAGGGCCTGTTTTAGATTTAAGTTAGTTTTAATTTTCTTTATATTATTTTGGTTAAGTATTCGTGTATATATTTTCGTTGTACATAAATAAATAGTTTACTAAAATGACCGGGACCCGGGTATGTCCTAAAACTACGACCAAGACCACCGGGGGATGGGCAGCAGCATCCCTGGAGTGCGGTGGAGATACTGCGATCGCCAACCCGCATGCCAAGCGTGGCGATTATGGCATATACCCCCCGTGAATATGGGGGAGGCCTATGTCCAGCAGTGGACGTTCTTTGGCTGATATGGTGGTGGTGGTTACTAAAATTTTCGCGCGATGTAAATCTTGAAATTTGTACTTTCTGACTAAAACAAAAGTCATACATGTCAATCTGTGTATGTTATGTATTAACACCACCTTAAACCACTGTATCGAGGATGATATTCGAAATTCGTGTTCTTACATAGCCATTGGACTCTCAAGCAATCCGAAGCGGGTCTCGTTCACATTTGATTCATTTATCAGACAGCCCCGATTTGTACCTTCAGGCACTGCTTGAGAGCTGCGATATGTTGGGATCATGAACATGAACAGAACGCTAAGCTCCACAGAGCTAAAAACCGAAATGACTAGAAAGACATTTTTAAAGAGTATGTGATTTGGCAGAGGAATCAGGATGCTCAGTAATGAATACGACGCGAAGAAGAAGGTAACTTCAATACTTGTTCGACGACCTGTTTAGCCTAGTTGGTGGTGACACTGCCTCCGAAGCTAGAGGTCCCGGGTTCGAATCCCAGCCAGGGCATTATTTGTGCATTTAGCACGGATTTTGTTCTTGGGTCTTGGATGTTGTCTATGTATTTAAGTATGCATTTATCTATATCAGTATGTATATCGTCGTCTAGTATCCATAGTACAAGCTTTGCTTAGTTTGGGAGTAGGTTGATTTGTGTAAGATTGTCCCCCAATATTTATTTATTTATTATTATTTATTGTAACTCAATAAAGTGAGATGGGCATCTTTGCAGCACCTGTAGTGACACGGGTGGGCTATTTTATAACTAGTAGTTTTGCTCTAGTTTTTTATTGTATTCAGTGGTATTGTATTATATTTATAAAATAAAATCCCAATACCGAAGAAGACTTTAACTCAACCTATTGCCGAGAGCCTGTTGTGCAGTCTAGTTAGTGCTTTGTAACTCAGGGATAGAACACCAAATACAGGAATCAGGATCCTCAGTAATGTATACGACGCGAAGAGGAAAGTGACTTCAATAGTTGTTACTCAAAAAAAGCAGAAACACCTATTGATATTTGAAATGCCACTGTTTGCCTCAGAAACGATTATTCACCGCAAACAGGGTTCCTTTCGGAGTTCATCAGTGGGGTTATTATGAAGCCATTTTCCTTGGAAGACGGTCACAAACGTATCGCCACCGTTTAATCACAGACGCCCGACAAAGTTCCCATTAATTTTAATGCGCAACAGGATTACCCGTTATATCAAACTGCTGATAATAAATCTTGACGGTCTCTTCATTGGTTTTAAAAACTACGAGTCTTGTGTGTACTTCATTTTGTAGTAGTTGTACTATTGCAAATGACTTAGTTATTTTTGTCAGTTCTTTCTTAAACGACTGTGATAAAACAAGCGTTACATATTCAAAATGGGCACTGTACGATAATATATTATTTAAAAATCTCTCGTTTGGAAGGAGAAACTTAATGCGAAATAAAAGATATTCGGGAAATATGTAAGTAGTTCGCTCATTACCAATCTCTGTACACTCTAGTTAACTTGTTATTAGTGCCATATTAAGAATCGCATCCTGGAGCCATCTAAAAACAAAGGAAGTCCACTAAACCGCTTCTTATTCATTTTGTTCTTGACAGAACAGTTATGGTCGTCACGAGGGAGGATTGGGGGCTACTGCTGCCCACCTAATGATGTCTTGTCAACTCATCCAATATGTGGAACTACTAGTACAATCATCCAATAAATATTGTCACGTAGCGCCATCTGGCGAGGCTACGTGGAAATATGTCAAGTAGCGCCACCCAGCAGGGCTGCGTGGAACTGCATCGTACACGTTCAGTGTTGCCAGGGTAGTGTTAAATGGTTTGTAAATCGAAAAGGTATCCATATAATTTCACATTTAAATGTAAGTAAAAAGTATTCAGTAATTAATAAAAATAATAGAGATAAAAAAGCAAAATAAATCATAGTTATAAAAAAAAAAATACCAAGATTTAAATTTTGATTTGATATATCACGGGTGATAGAGAAAAGGGAGGTGGCAAGATTGAAGGAAATGAGCGGACGATCACGCACGTGGAAAGCTATACTTATACCAAAAGCTAAAATCTAAATTGAAGGAAAAATAGCATAATCCTACAGAAAGCTGTATTTGTTCAGGGAAAGAACAAATTGACCGTCAGGCTGGTTGCACAGGTCGGGATCCTTTCCCTCTGAAGGAGGAAACGCGGGTGGAGAATGGCCCGGGCTGTAGAGGGTGACGCAGGCGGAGGGATGGTTCTCTGGTTGGTAGAGGGTGTCCACCCCACTTGGTGTCACAAGGTACTTTTAAAGAGATCCGTCCTGTAAAATAGAATTGTCCTACTTGCAGATAAGGTCAGGGATGCCCTAGTGGCGGTGATGAAGTAGTATGGCAGGCGCTGGTCGTTGCAGATCTTATGTCTGCTAATACTGCTCTTCGGGAGGATGCTGTAGCTGAAACGGCTTGATCCCGGCGTGCCCAGGTATGTGTTGACCCTAAAAAGCCTGTTAAATGGCCATGATTCGATAGCTTCAAAAAGGGGGCATAATAAAAGCCTTAAATTTCAAAATATAATAACATCCATATATAGGAAGTAACGAATCTGCTAGATGTGCTTGCTAGTTGACCTTTTTGTTTAAATAATTTCAACCCATTAGATTTTAGGAAATCAACTGAGTGGTTGGTGGCTTATTCTAGATAATAAGTTGAGTCTCGGACAGGATTGTCCTTTAATATATTATAAATTCGGGGTTAAGACACCCACCTTAACTTAACTGTGGTAAAGGCCACATTATGTTTGCCTGTACACTTAGAACATAACAATTTTGAACCTACTCTAGGTTTACGTATTGAGCTAGAATAAAAGAAAATAATAATAACCTTATAGGTAAGGTGTAGAGAGGCGGTTAATAAAATATTTGCCAAGTGGACTTGTTGTTTCCTTTTTCTTTGTGTCTACATCCTACCTGGTATATGTAACTCTCCGGGCAAACCCAGATTGTCTGCCATATGGTGGAAAAGGGGAATGAGTGTTACAATATACACCCCTACTTTGTGAAGGAATTGGGGCGCTGCTTGCAGCAGAGAGGTCTTATCGAGTTTCTTCCGCAGGTTCTTCTCGCGGCAGAGGTTTATTTTTCCGAACCGGTGGTAGGTTATTGACATTCATAGATGTATACAGGATGATTCAGGAGACGTGAGCAGGACCAACACTACATACATAGTAAAAGGCAATGAATCGTTCACCATTGTATTTAAGTAAAACACCCATACCTTTTTCCTGTATTTTAATTTTTGTTAAGTTAAAGTTTAATTCTCTACAATCATGGTCACTCTACAACAACTGGTTTATAAAGATTAAATTTCTAACTGTTATGATAGCACTTTGATTACGAAGAAAGTAAATTGTCACATTGAGTGAGATACGATATTTCAAAATTAATCGGGCTCAGATGACATTCAATTTGACTCGTATCACTTGACTGAAGTATTCTGATTGTAGAGTGACCATGAATTTCGTAAATAATTTAAAACATTTGGTTTTCAACACTACAGACAAATGAACGTTATTTTCACTAATAGTGGCACGAAGCAGTGGCTTATGATCTACTGAATCTGTAGTGTTGATCATGCTCACGTCTCCCGAATCACCCTGTATAATATGCAGAAATCGAAGAATAAGTAACTATTACTTTTTTTACTTGACTCCCGCTAAAATTTGGCCAATGAGATGGGCATCTTTGCAACGCCTGTAGTGACACGGGTGGGCTCACCTAGTTTGGCTCGAGTTTTTTTATTATACTTATTGTATAATTACTATGGAATAAAGTCTCATACCGAAGTAGACTTTAAATCAACCTATTGCAGAGAGCCTGTTGTGCAGTCTAGTAAGTGCTTTGTAACTTACGGAACACCAAATACCAACAACTTTTAATCAGGTATTCTTCATTTCCAAGTCATCCGTTAATGAGCTACAGTTGCTTGTTCTCGTATTTATATTCCTTGCTGCACCTGGGCTCCAGAGTTTATCTTATTTGCATAGCGCGGCGCCAAGCGGAGCGCAGCGCGCGATAATGCGGTAATGTGCGACTTCTCTGCGACGAACTACACAAATGGGTTTACGACTGTACCTCTTGTTGCTGGAATACGGAGCAATAGAAGATTGACGAAGCGTCCATAAGGAGGTAATTTTTGTTTTTCGTGTCCAGATATTATCACATCTCAATATATTTCGCACTCACTTCCTCACGCCAATGTGTCGAGAGTATCACGGACATTATGCGATTGGAATTTAAAAGTATAAATAAGAAAAATATAAATCGAGGACCATATGAGACACAGATGGTTACAAAATTTGCAACTTTTCTATAGTCTGATTCAAGCTTACTGGGTCTTCATCATCATATCAGCTGAAGGACTTTCACTGCTGGATATAGGCCTCTCACAAAGAGTTCCACAATGACCAGTTACGCGGTTCTGCACTACCCACATCCAGCTGACTCCCGTGACCTTTACCAGGTCGTCAGTCCACCTTGAGAGGGGTCTGGCTACGCTTCGCTTTCCGGTACGTAGTCACCACTCGAGAATCTTTCCGCCCCAACAACCATCGGTTCTACGTACTATGTGCCCCGCCCTGCCACTTTATTTAAGTTTAGCGATTTCGATTACTTTTTATCTGCTGCGGATGGCCTCATTCCTAATGCGATTACGCAGAGATATTCCCAGCACAGCCTTTTCCATTGCTCTTTTGGTGACTTTGAGCCTTCGCATGAGGCCCATAATAAGCGACCTCGTTTCAGTACCATATCACTGCCAACACACACTCGTCAAAAACTCTCGTTTTGAGACGCTGCGTAGCTTCCTGAACGAGCCGAGTCGGATTCGACGATTTACCTCCTTCCCGAAGTCCTACCTAACTGGACAGTCTGCTGGATCAACTAGGTCTTAATAAAATTAAACTATAGAATCCACATTGGCATCCATTACACAAGGGAAAATGATCATCTCATATAAAGAACTTCTAAAGCACTCTAATACTGATGGAAACTGGACCATTTCGAAACTATTTTCCATTCTGGCCAAAAGTGCATTATTTCAAATTAACAGCACATAAGGAAGGACATTCTGAAAGACACAAATAAGTCGACAACGTAAACTGTTATCATAAAAGTTCCAAACCCGAATGTCGCAGTCGCGAGATCCGATAAACACGTATTAACTTTTTGCCCCAGTCAGCGGGTCAACTTTGCCCGAGTTTTACGAGAAAAGTAGCTTGGTTTCATTCGGTCGTATTTAGTCGTTGGGTTGCTAGCATCATTAGCAGTCAAACGAAGGGGCTTGCCTATACTCGTAAGATTATAGGTACGAGTAAGTATAAGAGTCTACAACAAGAATTTTATTTGTATTGTCATGCTTTGAAGTGTATGAGGGCAGAAAACATTCATTTAAAAAGCATAATTTTATACAAAATATACCTATTTTATTTTTGATTGATCCAAACTAAACAAGACGTACACAAATAGACAATTACCAAGATTTTGAGCCATCAGATTGCTCAAGTTTTGATTTCTCGTGGTCACCTTGAACAATTTATAATTTTTTGTAGGTGTGGGACCCTGTGCAAGATTCAATAGCAACATATAGGCAAGTAATCGTATGACAGAGGAGTTATATCGTTTGGGTATATTAACTACGTAAATAAAATAAAATAAAGAAATAAATAAATATTAGGGCACAATTTTTACACAAATCAAACTAGTCCCATAGTAAGCTCCATAAGGCTTGTGATATGGGTTCTAGATGACGATATATTTAATAGATATATACTTAAATACATAAAAAACATCCAAGTCTCAGGAACAAATGTTTCTGCTCCCCACAAAAACAAATAACCTTACCGGGATTCGAACCCGGGACCTCTAGCTTCGGAGGCAGTGTCACTACCAACTAGGCTAAACAGGCTGACCAGGCGACCCGGGCGAACTGGTTGATTAACCACTAACGGACAAGCCTCGACTGAGTGAACGTAAATAATAAAACATAAATCGCGATCATTCATTTCGAATGTAATCATTTTAGGTAAGCCATAGGTGCAAATCGAAATTTGATTGAGACTGATGCGGTCACCGAATGATGTGACCTAGAAGTATATTTTACCTTTCGCATCCGATCCAAATCCCACTTCTATTTGTCACGCGCGACGAGCTCACGCGTCCGATTTCGTGCGGGGTTGAAAAGTGAAAAAGATGATTGATACGCCCTAGGACTTTCAAATCAAAATCATAACATTTATTCAGCAAATAGGCCGCAAGGGCACTTTTACAAGTCAAAATTTATCTCATCGCTGATCTTCCGATGGGATCAGGTCATCAGGCCCATGGTGGTACACTTAAAATATAGAAGAAAAAATAATAATACGAGAAAATAAAGAAAGTACTAAAAAGATAGATTAACAGGAAACCACGCGGAATGACATGTCACTTGAATACTATCATTAAGGTGAACTACTACGTATTGCGAGAGCGCTCGTGGTATGCGAG
Source organism: Notocelia uddmanniana (assembly GCA_905163555.1). Lineage (NCBI taxonomy): Eukaryota > Metazoa > Arthropoda > Insecta > Lepidoptera > Tortricidae > Notocelia > Notocelia uddmanniana. The sequence continues at coordinate 472,660 of LR991061.1, read as the reverse complement.
GTTAAGCAATGTGGGCGCAGGTCAGTTCTTGGATGTGTGACCGCTTTGAGTGGTTACTAACTGAGCGCTCTCGTGCTTTGGAAGGCACGTTAAGCCGTTGATCCCGGCTGGTGTCTACGACAGCAGTCGTTAAGCCAAGTTAGAGGCCTTCGGGCGGCTTGAGAACTTCTAACAGTCAAGTTGCCCACTCACTTGACAAAGGGGGGTCGAAGTTGTACCACGTCCGTAGGGAGTACCCACCGTTACCCTACACGTGACCCCTGGGTGGTGCTAAAAGTGCAACAAAAACTGGCAACCGTACTTGTCTTCTCGAAGATCTCACGGTTCGTAAATAAATGCCATACGATTTAAAAAAAACTACCTATTTTAAATTGTCTGCGCTGTCACATTTTACAAATAACAAAACAGGCAAGTTTGCCCGCGACTTGTTCGGAAATGACGAAGTTTGGGAATGAGCTCGCTGCCGGATTTATGTGTGAACACTTCACTAAATAACCGATTTAAACGACCAGAGTAGGTTTTAAGTCAAAACTTATGTACAAACCGGGGCATCTCCTCTTATGCGAAAATAAATATGTACTTACATAATACATGTTATCATATATTTTATACAGAAAAGTTCCATGACTTTTAGACATATTAAAATTGTATAAAAAGGCCACTCACGACTTTAAGGTCGAATATCGCTTGACACGTTTCAAAACGGTACGCGGTTCTTAATCATGAGCTTATATCGGCAGCAGCACGTTTACCACTGCGTGCCAGTACCGCTACCATGAGATGCTATCGAAAATATACATTACGTTACTACAGTCGCTACCGAATAAACGCGTTTCGAGTAGATTTCGATTGTGCTCGTACCATGAGTCAACCGCGCGTTCACTGCGCCCGCCAGAAGCTAACGTAATATTCGCTAGCGACTAACGTTTTGTAGCGGTTGCCGTAGATCGGTACCATGAGTCACCAATTTGACAGTCGCTATCGAAAAATACCGTATCGACTGTAGTAAACTATTTCACTAGCAAATTGGAGCGTGAAAGCTTATTAGAGATCTTGTTTCGTAAGTTATTGTAATAATTATTTATCTAAATAATATCGGTAAGGCATTATTTTGTGTGGAATATGTTAGCGACGGCTTCGTAAGAAGATGAACGACAAATAACAGAGATAAATTGAGGGTGATATGAGAAATAAATAAAAAAAATCCACTTCAACATACTATAAAATGAGATTAGGTTTATTAATTATATATAATCTATGTACATCTAATCACATGAAACTAAAAAAATCATCATAAAAACTGGGAAGACTGCATCACTCAGTTTATAGGTATGGCAATAATAACCAAAAATAACCAAAGCAAATACAAGATTCACTAACATTTGACCTTGTGCTACTGTTCTACGACACTTTAAATTAGCAGGTTTATTTATATAGTTTTGAAAGGAAGCCTTGGGTACTTAGCCTTTTGTCCAATATCGTCCTTGCTCTGTCTTTTCAGTATAGTTAGAAAGAGAGCTTTGTATGCTGTGAAGTTAGGCACGTCACTCCGATCGTAACGTAAACTACTCGATGAATCGAGTTAACGTTAGCGAGTATAGTAAACGTGTAATTGACTCATGGTACGAGTACCGATCTGTAGTTCTATGAGTGACCACCAGAGGCGCTGTACTTATTCTCCATACTGATTGTTTACGCAGTCGCTAGCGAGTACGGTCACTGCAAACTCATGGTAATGCTACAGTTCCCTGCTCACTCGGCTGCTCGGTGCGGTACCCGCGTACCTGTTTGAAACATGTCGAGCGATATTCAACCTCAAAGACGTGAGTGTCCCGTTTCATATATTTTAATATGAGTTATCATTTCTGAATTTCAAATTAAAGGGAATAATTGAAGAATTGGTTGTTTTTTTTTATTGTTCTGTTAGCTCATTTGGCTAGAGCGATTGGCCGCGTATGTCAGATGTTGCAAGTTCGAATCCTGCTCGGAGTACAATATTCATAAATTTGTCCTATAATTTTAAATTTCGTAGTTTTGTTAGCAGTTGTTAATGCTTACACAACTCTGAGTCGCATTCTAATCGCGGCTAAGCAATAAGTATTTGTTATTAAAGTCGGGGGACAAATGTTACTCGCGTCCGCAGTAAGTACCCACCACAACCCTGCACGTGTCCCCTGGGTGGTGCTAAATGAGTAACGCCTTTTTATAGGCAACAAGGCAATCAGAGGTTATCAGAATGATATATGCTAAGGCGAACAGATGCGATTTTTCATCCAAGAATCGCTCTACTCAGAGCCTTCTGACAAGGGATGTCGGACCCTCAGTACGCATCTTACAACTAAATATTGAAGGAATTAGTTTAGCAAAAAGTGACTACTTGACAAAGGTACTACAAGACTATGGCGTTGACGTCGTTAATATACAGGAAACGCACACGAGGGATGAAACAGATTTCGAGAGAAGGGCGAAGCTACCCGGTTACTCATTAGTAAAAGCCATACATCATCCCAAACATGGCATATCCACCTTTGTCAAGTCAACCATCACAGACGTACAGCTTTTCACCGCCAGCGCTATGGACAGTGTGTACTACATCGTCATACGGGTAGACAATAAACCTCCAACCGTTTCGTGGCCAACGGACCTGCTATCCATCCAACCGCACCCAAGCGTGTACGTCGGGGATTTCAACAGCCACCACACAAACTGGCGGTACGCGGGGGTGGACAAGAATGGTGAACTTCTAGCTCAATGGGCAGACACGCACAATCTTAACTTGATCTACGATGCCAAAGATAAAGGTACCTTTCACTCCGCTAGGTGGAAAGGACTACAATCCTGACTTACTGTTTGTGTCTAGAGACCACCTGGATCGCCCACTCGCTTGCAGCCGTTCAGTTCTACCAAATTTCCCCAACAGTCAACACAGGCCCATCCTTGCGGAAATTGGTGCAAATATACCCCTAAAAAACTCCATGCCCCTACCAAGATGGAATTTTGCTCGGGCAGATTGGAACACCTTCAAAGAACAGCTGGACCTGCATTTGTCCTCCGCCAATCTAGACCCAGTAACATCCAACTACGGCCGTTTCAGCGAGTTAATGTTTAAAGCAGCAAAACACAGCATACCGAGAGGTTACAGGAAGGAATACGTCCCAGGCTGGAATTCTATCAGCGAAGATCTCTACAAGGAATTTAAAACAACAGGCCACCCAACTACCAGCGCTAAACTTCTTGCGTCCTTCGACGAAAGCCGAAAAGCAAAATGGGAATCTGCCGTGGAAGAGATGGACTTCAAGCGTTCCAGTAGAAAGGCCTGGAGAACGCTTAACACCCTTACTGGAAAGCACACTCCTAATAAAACAGGTTGCTCTGAAATTGACCCGGATGCCATAGAGACGAGAATGGTAGGACTTACGAGGGTAAAACGTGATAAAGTCTTCACAAAAAAGATCAAGAAAGAACTCAAGACCCTCAAGCAGAACTCGCCTCGAAACCATGAGCTGGCTAGGCCATTCTGCAAGGACGAAGTAATCAGTGCCATCAATCAACTTAAGAATAATAAAGCTGCTGGCCCTGACAATGTATTTAACGAGTTTCTGAAGCATTTGGGTCCGGTCGCGGTTGGTTGGCTTACAGCTTTGTTTTCAAACATCTTGGCAAATAACATCCTGCCAAAGGAGTTTAAAATATCAAAAGTGGTAGCTGTGCTAAAACCGGGCAAATCCGAACATCTCCCTGAAAGTTATCGACCTATTGCACTGCTTAGCTGTACGCTTAAGCTTCTAGAACGTCTCATTCTGGGACGGGTAGAACCCTTCATAGAGGCTGTAATACCACCCGAGCAGGCCGGCTTTCGGAGGCGCAGGAGCTGTGTTGATCAAGTCCTGGCACTTACCAACCACATAGAAGCTGGATTCCAAAAACGCCTCAAGTCCAGTGCAGTGTTCATCGATCTCACAGCTGCCTATGACACAGTTTGGAGGCAAGGTTTGATTCACAAGATGCTAGCAGTAATACCAAGTAAAGAAGTGGTCGACCTCGTGTCCAACATGTTAACTGAAAGAGTTTTTGAAGTCTTCTTAGGAAACAAGAAGAGCCGGAAACGCAAGCTCAACAATGGACTCCCACAGGGCTCTGTCTTAGCACCAATGCTTTTTAACTTATACATATCCGACTTCCCACATACAGTTTCTGCCAGGTTTATGTATGCCGACGATATCGCACTCGTAACTCAGAGTAAAGACTTTAGGTCTGGAAACGAAATTCTGACATCGGATCTCGAATCGGTGGCCGCATATTTCAGTGCGTGGAGACTTGTGCCAAGTACGAGCAAGACCGAGGTGTCTTGCTTTCATATCAACAATTACCAACCTGAAGTCCACATGAATGGTGAAACTCTAAAGTACAATCCCTGTCCGAAATACCTAGGAGTTACTCTGGATAGATCCCTAACATATAAGATTCACCTATCAAAGCTCTCGCAGAAGATCGCGACAAGGAACAATCTTCTGCACAAACTTTGCGGGACAAGTTGGGGAGCTTCAGCTGATTGCCTACGCACCTCAAGCATTGCGCTCGTCTACTCGGCGGCTGACTACTGTGCACCGGTTTGGCTCGGAAGTGTACATGTTCACAGAGTAGACGTTAAGCTAAACGAGACTATGCGCTACATCTCTGGCACCATTCGATCCACACCCGTCCACTGGTTACCGGCATTAAGTCACGTCGCTCCACCTCATCTCCGTCGACTACAGGCTCTGAAGAGAGAAACCGAGAAGATCGTTAATAATCCCGCGCTGCCAGCCCATGACGAGTTCTGCCACCCACCCCCCCAGCGGCTAAAACCCCGAAACCCACCCTGTTCTGCAGCCCAGACTCTGAACAACTTTAATATCTCAGATCGGTTGAAAGCAGAGTGGGCTGAAGCTACAATATGGCAAACCGCTCATCCAATCGACCCGACAAAAAAACCAAGAGGGTTTGAGCTCCCCCGCTAACTTTGGTGTTGTCTGAATAGGCTGAGAACTGGGCATGGCCGCTGCACTTATCTAGCATATAAATGGGGTTGGAAAGATTCTCTACTCTGCGAGTGCGGCAAGGAAGAGCAGACCACTGATCATATCTTTCAACGCTGTCCCCTTCACTCGTATTCTGGACCAGCTGAAGACATGGACTCAGTCACGCCTGAGTTGATTGCCTGGCTTAGCGACCTCAAAGCTATACTTTGATTGTCATTCTTTATGCATGCCATACGATTAAATAAATTAAAGTGATTGTAACTATTTTTGACGAATCCCATTAATTCTTATGGAAGATACCACCATACCACCATATCAGCCCAAGGACATCCACTGCTGGACATAGGCCTCCCATTTCATAGGAGGTGAATGCCATAATCGCCACGCTTGGAATGCGGGTTGACGATCGCAGTATCTCCACCGCACTCCAGGGATGCTGCTGCCCATCCCACGGTGGTCTTGGTCGTAGTTTTAGGACATACGCGGGTCCATGGAAGACACACAGTAAATAAATTATTAAATGTTAATAAATAAGATTATACATTTTACAAATAAAACCAGACCCGCATTTCTAAACATCATCATCATCAAAGCTTTAACTCAACAGCCAGTACCAATCTCAGCCAGAACGAAAAGCTCCCTTTGCCAATTTTCTCGTAAAAATTACGTTCAAATCTCGTACACATCAAACGCATTTTATTAGCTGATGAATTTCACGCCGATGGGCCTCGTTTCCATTCGCGGTGAATATCGGAAATCAGTGAGAATCGGTGATCAGTGAAAAGGTTAAAATCGGGAGGATTCGATCCAATTGGAGCGAAGGATGCAATAATGGCTAATTTTCGCTTCCATCCATGCACAGTGCCCTAAATACAACGGTAGGTACATTCTTAGTTGTAATATATATATACATATATACAGCGTGACATCGGAGACGTGATCTGAAATTACTTGACTCGATGAAGTATTGAAAGAAACCCATTAAAGATGATATCACAGTTACTACTTGCATATTCATATTCATATATTTATTGATAAAATAATTTACACGTCCAATATTTTACAAAATAAATGTTTACATAAATGTAATTGGTACAATCAATATTTTTTGTAACAAAATCAAAACGTAAAACAAAAAATATTTCCATCAATGGCAATTACAAATACATTAAAAATATTAAATTAGTAATAATAAAAAATAAATTTCAGAATTAAAATAATTTCAAATTATAAACACTAAAAAATTACACATTTTGTGTGTGGGTTAATGACACCTTGTCGAAAAATTCGTCGATGGTGTAGCAGACCATTTGTAACAAAACTTTTTTTTATTTTGTTAACAGTTGTGACATAACAAGGAGCATCCTTAATGTCAGCGCGTAGCGCGTTGAAAATTTTCACCCCCAACACACCAAGTGATCTCCTAGCCTTAGCGGTAGAGTGAGCCGGCACCAGAAGGAGACTTCCACCGCGCGTACTTCTACCTGACTGCTGCTCACGGGTTGTATACGCGTTTAGGTTACTTCTCACGTACTTACACGCTTCTAAGATGTAAACACTTGGTAATGTCAGGATTCTGTGCTTAACAAATAGGTCACGCGCTGAACGGTCGTAAGGTTTTCTGGCGATTATTCGTATTGCTCGCTTTTGGAGCTTAAACACTCGGTCGCGATCAGCCGCTGTCCCCCAAAGGTCGACACCATATATCAATATGGAGTGAAAACATCCGTAATACGCTTTTTTTTATATTGTCGTCTGAGAGAGTTGGGACTAGTCTGGAAAGTGCAAAGGCTGCCGACGATAGTTTGTCGCACATGAAATCTATGTGAGCTGACCATGTTAGACCAGAGTCAATTATAAAGCCTAGATATTTTGTTTGGTCGACTTGAGGTATTGGGGTGTTGTTAATATTTATTTGTATTTTGCTATGGCACTTACGTAATTTAAAATGGATTAAGTTGGTTTTCTCCACGTTTAAGAGCATACCGTTGGCTTGAAACCACTTTGATATCTGGGTCATAACATGAGTTAGCTTGACTGTAAGGTTTTCAATATTATTAGTACTGACAATCATACAAGTGTCATCCGCGTAATTTACGTATTCAGCATCAGAGCTAGCGGCCGTAATGTCGTTGACAAGCAACAAAAATAGATAGTTCCCAATCGTTGATCCCTGGGGCACGGCACACTCGCCTGTGTCATCCAGATTGGATTTGGAATTGAGGACGTGAGTGCGCTGCGTTCTGTTTTTTAAGAATGACACAATTAATTTGTGGAAGTTACCGCCTATTCCATAGCACCACATTTTTTGAAGGAGAAGCTTGTGATCAACCATCTCGAAGGCGCGCGGCAGATCGCAGAAAACGGCCGCAGCCTGCCGCCCGCCGTCGAGGTGGGCGAGCACCCGCGCCTTCAAGTCGCGCGCCGCGCTCATCGTCGATCGCCCCGCTTGGTACGCATACTGGTGTTTATTGAGTATGTTATTATCTACAAGATGATTCATAATTCGCTTACTTAGTAATTTCTCGAAGATCTTGGATATAATCGGTATCAATGCGACAGGCCTAAAGTTCTTTAGAATATGCATCTCGCCTTTTCCCTTATATATAGGTTGGATTTTTACGATTTTGAGAGGCTCTATATACTCCCTCTGAAACGCAATCATTGAACAACTTCAATAATAAAGATACTAAGATGGGTGGTAGGTATCGGAATATATTCATAGTCATGTCATTGCTATCTTTAGATGGTTTACACTTTATTTGCTTTATAGTCTGCATAATTTCGTCGAGGTTAAAAGGTTTAAATTGCAATTCCAAGAGCTCAGCTGGTAAGTATTTTTCTAGGTAAGCGAGCGCATCCCTAGGACACGGTTTGGGATTGTGTGCATTAGCAGAAGTGTAATACCGGTTTAGCGTATTCGCGGCCGCGGTGGCACGCGCCTCAGCGCAGTCGCCCTCCAACCTGCTTACGAGTACGTCGAGTGCTCTGCTCTCGCGCTTGCTGTTATTGCACGTCTCGGATGCTATAATACGCCACACACTCCGACACATGTCGTCACATAGACTTACTTGTTTATTTATAAAACTAGTGCGAGTTTGTTTTAGTTCGAGGGAATAACAAGACTCGAGTTCCAGTAAGCGCGCAAACATATCAATATTACCCATAGACAGGCTTTGTTTACAAAGACGAGTCTGATTACGTAATTGTCGCAAGGTGTCATTAGCCCACACACTTGACCTATTTTTTACGGGACATTTCCGTACAGGGAAATGTACATCAAAAAAAATGTTTTATAACATTTAAGACTGACTCACATTGTTTACTAGGACATACGCTCTTTTCAACTAGGGAGTTCCAGCCATAAAAACTTAAAGTTTGTTTAAAACCATTTATTTTTTCCATTGAAAAAATACGCTTAGGTATGTAGTGTGTTTTTAAGTAATTTTTACAAACATTCACAACAATACTTGTGCTTAAGTGATCAGACACATTCATTTGATTACAGGATATACTTATAATGTCAGTTTTAAGTAAGTTAGCATATATGTGATCGATACAGGTTTCTGTTGATATCGTTATTCTAGTCGGTTGGTGAATCTGTTGTTTAAATCCGAATTGTTTCAAAATATTACTTAATGATTTAGTGTTATTATTCTTAGTAAGTAAGTCTATATTTATATCACCAACTATTACAACCTTATTATTACTTATTATATTTAGATTAAATAATTGATACATTTTGGAAAAAAATAAGTCGATGTCACCGCTTGGAGGCCGATATATACACACTACAATTAGGTCCATGCTTATAATCTCAACTGCACAGACCTCAAACTGCTTCTCCATTGATAGCTCAGATACTTCACGTCGCTCGATGGTCGTTATGCCAGACTCGACATAGATGCAAGCCCCGCCCCCTATGCGTGAAGGTCTGCAGTACTGGGAACGAAGACTGTAGTTCATTATATTTACGGAGGATATTTGCGCGGATGTTAGCCAATGCTCCGTCAGACACAGCACATCCACTTGATCAGGAAGTTGTAATTCACACTCTAACTTATACGTTTTATGTTCAAGTCTATTTATATTTTGATGGAGAATTGTGACCCGATTGGTGCTAGACTTTTTATTGTTGGATGGCAGCGGCGGTGCTAGCAGGTGCAGTGGCAACGGCGGCGGCAGCGCCAGGGGCAGTGGCGACGGCGGCAGCGGCGACGACCTCATCAGCGGCGGCGGACCGCCGTCGGCGGTTGGGGGGGCGCGCCGTTCGCACGCCCGGCGCCGTATCGAAACCACTCGCGAACCTCTGTTAGCGGTGGCCAGTTATCACTTTGCATAAGAAGGTCAAAACTACTTCCAGACACCGTTATCACAAAAGATGAATTGTGTTTCAGCTGTAGTTTGTCCACTGTGCAGTCAGTGACGGCGCACTTTTTTAGGATGTAGGATTTTATGGCGTCAAAAGTCGTGTAAGTTGCAAAAAAGCATGCGTGAATTTTTTTTTGCACGTTCAGTAATAATAGCACGTTCAGCAATATTGACTATTATTTTTTCTTAAATTATTAACAGAAAAAATAATGTTCCATACAACTTGGTCACCCTACACCACACGATGTCTTGTCATCGCTCATATAACGAGTGTCAAAAGTGATAGGGTGACCACAGGGTGACCATGATATGGCGTTATGTTGTTAAGGCTGAAGTTAACAATGCTCAGGAAGACGGTTATATTCACAAAATCGTTATTAACGATAACAATATTACCCAGCCTTGTTTATTGGCTGAGGCATTTAATGATTACTTTATACAATCTACAAATAGAATGAATCATAATACTTCCAGTACGCTGGATATGGGTATTAGTATCTCAATTAGCATATATCTGATGCCTTTTAATGACCATGAGATCTTAAAAGTCATAACCACACTTAATAACACACATGCTGAGGGTTATGATGAAATTGCAACATATGTAATAAAAGAATGTAAATTTGAATTAGTAACCGTTTTGACGTACTTAATTAATTTATCCTTTCAAACTGGAAACTTTCCAGAGAAATTGAAGATTTCTATTGTGAAGCCGGTTTATAAGAAGGGGGAAAAAACTGACATAGCGAATTATCGTCCAATTACATTAGTACCCATACTTGCAAAATTTTTTGAAAAAGCGATGCATAAACGTTTAACAGATTACTTTAATAAATTTAAAATAATCAAAGAGCAACAACATGGATTTCTGCAGCACAAATCAACTACTCTGGCAGCGTTTAATCTTATTAGGGAAATTATAACGAAGTATGATGATAAAAACTTCACAACTGCCGTCTTTTTCGATATGTCAAAGGCATTTGACTTTGTGGTTCATGATAAACTATTAAATAAGTTAGAATTCTATGGTATCAGAGGATTAGCGTTGCAAGGGATTAAATCGTACCTAGAAAACAGAACTCAGTGTGTCGAAATTAAATGTGATGGTGATGACAGTAAAAATTTAACTAAGTACTACAGATCCAGCTACAGAAATAATAAATTTGGTGTTCTACAAGGAAGTGTTCTAGGACCACTTCTTTTCTTGGTATATATCAATGATCTTCCAGATAAAATTGAACACAAATGTGTCATGTTTGCTGATGACATATCCGTAGTAGTTACCAATGAACATTCTAACAGTATTAATAAACATGAATTGGAGGTTATTAAAACAGTGAATAATGTAGTCAAATGGTTGGAAAATAATAACTTAAAATCAAACTTAGAAAAAACCTGTTTAATTAATTTTAATAATTTTAATCAACAGTTGAAAATAAATCATAAAGGACATATATTAAATGAGAATAAGACTACTAAATTTCTAGGAATATATGTTGACAGTGTTCTAAATTGGAATGAGCAAATAAATGATGTATGCAAAAAAATTAACAGATTTGTGTATGTGCTATCTAGATTGAGAAGAACAATTGACCAGAAAACAGCCATGGCTGCCTACTACGGATATGTTGACTCAGTGTTAAGATATGGTCTTATTGTCTGGGGTAATGGTGCTGATACGTATCGAGCTTTTATTGCCCAAAAGAAATGTATTCGTGCGATTTGTGGCGTTGGGCCATTCGAATCCTGTAAACCCTTGTTTCTTAAATTAGGTGTACTACCACTCCCATGTTTGTACATTTATGAAGTCTCTAAATTTGTTAGGAAGTACAGCTATCTGTTTAAAACCACAAGAGATTTAATATATATCTTCGCAATACGAGAAATTGTGACCGTCTTGTTGTAGATAAACAGCAAAAAACTGCAAGGTTTAGAAAAAACTGTAGTGCGTTAACACCTATAAAAAATTGCCTCAGCCAATCAAAGAAACCCCGAATTGTAAATTTAATAAGATCCTGTATAAATGGCTCCTTGATCATAGATTTTATAAATTAAATATTTTTTTTAATAGGCAATAATAACTAATGAAATTTAATAACTTTTGACTTAAGATGAACATGACTAATTTTTGTAATGAAATAAAACTTTAAAATATTGCATGAAAATTAAATTTAAGATAGAATTTATGTTAATAATAATTGAATAGGTAATACTTAGTCGCATAAATTGTAAATATTTTGCATGCCATACTTAATGGCTGATTAAGGAGGTAATGAATATTTTGTACTAAGATCATTATAACCCTTTTTCTTGCAAAATAAAGTATTTGTATTTGAAAATACAGTATGTGTATTTATTATTTTTCTAGTAAAAATTTGAAAAAATAAACTTGTTTTATTAGATGTAACAACTATTGCATTGAAAAGGCGATCATGTGTAGAGTTTGAAAAATTAGCTACGTCTCCGATGTCACCCTGTATATCTTTAACCTAGTACAGTTGCATCCTCAAGGATGGCCGGTCGGTCAGACGGATCCATCTGACCTTCCAACTACACCGTATTGGGATTGGGCTTGTCAAGTGAGCGGGCAACTTGACTGTTAGAAGTTGTCAAGCCGTCCGAAGGCCTCTAAATTGGCTTAACGCCTAAAGTCCTGTAAGTCTCATAGAGATCTTTTGAGCCATTTTCACGAAACATCCCACTTGATGGTAACTAAGGCGCCTTCCTGACTTGTCGATCCGGAGGCGGTACGACATGAGAAAACTGTCAGCTGTCAGTGTCAACCGATATCAATGCAGTACTGCCCCACTTCTGCGCATGGTATTACTACTGCGCAAACGTAATACTGACAGACGGCAAGTGAGGAAAGATTTCCTCACTTGCCGTAATACTAGTATTACTGCAAGTGAGGAAATCTCACATCAGTAAGCTTACGTCAAACATCAAAATTTCTATGTCATATCGATCCCGCGCCGCCAAGTCAGGAAGTCGCCTTACTCACTGTGGTAAGGCAAGTCCCAAGTGTTTAATTTCTAACAAGTATTTATTTTCTAAATGAATTCTTATGTTACTATACTGTCCGCAACTGTTTAGTGTGGCGGATCGGGTTCACAGTTTGATTGAAATCGAGTTATGCAACCCGGCAAACACGAGCTAAGCCGATAGACTCCGTCCTTGGGGCTCCGGGCTGGGGCACTCTGGGCCCGAACACTGGTAGCTATGTGGGTTACTTGGTTCTTCTGCGGATGACCTCATTTCTGATGCAGTGGCAGTGGGCGGGGCACATAGCACGTAGAACCGATGGCCGTTGGGGCGGAAAGGTTCTCGAGTGGCGACACGGTGGACTGATGACCTGGTGAAGATCGCGGGTGTCCGCTGGATGCGGGTGGCGCAGGACCGGTCATTGTCGAAGTCTTTGGGGGAGGCCTATGTCCATTCGGCTGAAAATGATGACGATGATGATGAAATATAACTATAGGTAAAAAATGTTCATACAATATTTTGTATTTAAGTACCCTAATACATCAAACTAGTTTTTATGTTGGTGCATTCGTAAATCTATGCGTCCAATGTTAATATCTTCCTGTATTGGCGTGACGGAATTTTGTTCTTTGATGTCGCATTTCTCATCTGATATTAGCGTATTTACCGGCTAAGCCTAGGGTCCGACTGCTACTTAATCCCACTAATAGACATAGACAGCAACTGTGGCCGTTTCACGTTGTTTCTGCGGTATAATAGCCCCCAGTTAGTAACCACTTCAAAGCCGACACCCAGCGTGGAAACGACCTTAATCAATTTTGCATTAACCGCGATTGCTTTTGAATTTGCACAAATGTATATAGATATAGTAATGTTACCTACCACGTATTACAAAAGGTATTTTACTCTGAGCTTAGCTCAGGTAAACGAAAGCCTGGAGGACAGTTTCTGCGTTACAGGGATGTCTTAAAACGCCACTTGACTGCAATTGGCATGTCTAGTGAGTCATGGGAGGAGCTTGCAACGCAGAGGTCGGAGTGGCGAACTGATGTCAACACGGGTATAGAAAACTTTGAGCGTTCCCGTCTTGAAGACCTTGACGCCAAACGCCTGATCCGAAAAACTCGACCCAAGCCCTCCTACAACTATACTCGCAATTTCGAGTGGGTCTCTTTACTGCGCTTCTTGCAATAGGACCTTCAAAACAAAATTTGGTTTTGCGAGTCATGCTCGCGCTCATGCAAGAGCCCAGGCGAAGACGAGCTAAGGGTGTCGCCGTCGACGGATACGTCTGGGAGGACATCATCATCATCATCATCATTACAATTGTTAGCTGCGATTCTCGTCTGAACGTCACAGAACTTTATTTGTTAGCTGTATCATAAATTCATAAAACTGTACATACAAATGTTTAGCAAAAGGTTAGCCAGCGCGCGACCTGTCACGCCAAAGTTGACCGAAAAGCGAGCAAATGACAGCGCATTTCATTAGTTTGAAAAATCGCGCTGCGAGGGATTGCCGGCTGTTTCCATTTGCATCCGGAATGAGGCTGCCGTGTTTTTGTTTGCTCGGCCGGCGGCTGACACGCCCGCCGAGGGGTGACGAGCGGAGATGACGGTATGTTGAAAAAAGAAACAACTTTTAGCGCATTTTTTTTGTGAAATACCAATACACTGAAAAAGACTGCCGACGCCGGTTTTCACTTTAAAAAACACTCCATTTGTACGAATAAGCTCAACTCCCAATCAATATCTACCATTTTTTAGGGTTCCGCAGCAAATAAGGAATCCTTATAGTTTGCCATGTCTGTCCGTCCGTCTGTTTTTTATGTAAGTACCTCTCAACACGTAAAGTGGGTATGCAAATGTGGGTATGCGTAAAGTTTTTAGTCCCGAAGATCTGTTATAGTATTGAGTGCTTGAGAGGGGAAAATAAATATACAAAAATACTCTGAAAAAGATATTTTTGGAAAAGTTGCCCTAAGGCAAGATTTGCAAAATATCCTTTTCTTTCTTTCTCTCTTGTCCCCCTTAGCCTCCGTTTGAGTTTTATTTTTACATTTTTATTTTTAAATGTTTGTTGTATAACTTGCTACACAACAGTTAATAGGTGCATATAGCTAAACCATACGATTGTATGAGCGGGATCTCGCCAACAAACTGGTCTCCCAGTTTGGCGAGTTCAATTTGAAAATGTAACTATTGTACACCTATTATTGAGAATAAATAAATAAAAAAAATCTTTTCTTGTAAAACCTATTGTGAGGAGTATCGTTAGATAGCTCATTGAAAAGTAATGTGAGTTTTCTTTAACCGTTTTATGATGATTCAAGAATCCGTTTGACTCAGAATATTTAACACTTTTAAGCGTTAGTTTTTGTTAAGTCAAGTGTTTCCTCTGAACTTTAATTTTACCTAATGGAATAAGGATTTAATCAGAGCCATTGATGAAGCGACAAAATTGTTTGAGCTAATGATACGACAAACACTATTCTTGTTTGATCTAATTTATATTGAGAAAAGAAAAAAAATCACACGCGTCGTTTTCATCGTGTGACTGATCGTACTTATGTAAGTTCGGTGACAATGCAATATTATGGTACAATACAACGAGCTGATTGTATGATGGTGGCAGACTTTTACCAAAAACGATATTTTTTGAGGGAAACTTATTAGAAGTAATCTCCGCGTTGCTCTGCTTCATGGCAACACGCGCGCTGTGGTCGCGCTTTTAATGAACTGTAATGCTGTTAGCTTTAGAAGAACGCTTCAATTACACGACACCTGTGCCGAATACATACACATTTGCACCCGGAATACCAGTCAAGTGGCGAGATACCATGCAGCAAGCTAAAGGTACTAGTAAGAGTGGCGTCAAATATTGAATGCAGACAGCGAATACAACAAATATATTTTGTATCGACCTCTCATACAAAGTGTACCAGTTTTAATTGCTTTTTAGCCTCCGACGCAAGAAGAGAGGGGAGAGTTTAACATGTCGGCCTCTCTGTGTATCTTTCTGTGGTATCGCAGCTCCCAAACGGATGTACCAATTTTCATTTAGTTTTCGCTCTACCGCACTTCGGGATACCGCGCGTTCGCTTTACCGCAAAACCGCCTCCGCCCAACAACGACGCTGCGCCGCGCTCTCAGCGTTTCAAGCTTTATTCCCAGCCCGCATGACCGTATCGTCTTATTTGGCCGCCCGTTTTATTCTCCTCCTGAATTCTTAACCGGCCATTTTCAGACCATTTGCTAAGCTGGTATTTACAACACTTACCAACCACTCACAAATAGAACCACTATAATCCTGACCTCTGCTTGCGCGTAGTCGTCACGAATCACGAGTTAAATTTATACTTGCCGAGACCGTTTTAGTTTTTGAACAGCGCAGAAGTTCCACTTCGAATTTCGAACGAAAAACGATCATGCCAACTCGTTCGTTCAATTGTTTTACTTTACAGCTTGGAACGGGGCGGGGCAATCGTTTTAAGATTCTACAAAATAGATCTTAATTACTGCTGTAAACCAATCTTACGTCAGTGAAAGATATTTTACATCACCAGTAAAAACAAAGACAAGTAGTACCTAAACCTACATCGTTCGGAAGTCCAACCAGCAAAACTATATATTTAGAGCCGGACCACACTGCGTTGCGTTGGTGTCGTCGCAGCGTCAAACGCCGTGACGTCGCTAAGACGTTTTGCATATTTTTATTATGACATGCCACATTAAATCCGTTGCGACGACGCAACGCAACGGAGCAGCGTGGCCTGGCTCTTAATGTCTGTATAATTTTTCAACATAAACGTCGGTAGTAAGTGGCGTCGCAGTTCTAGTAGGTATGTACACTACCGCTCATAAGTATTTAAGCACCCATACCTTTTTCCATACATCTGTATGCAATGACTTAAATAACTACTAATTGCTGGTTCATATAAACACACTACGCTTTTCTATGAACCAGCAATTAGTAGTTATTAAAGTCATTGCGAAAAGAAAACTACCATTTTAAAAGGGAGGTCTCTGGCACCGATTTAAGGCTCATTAAGTCAGCTAAAGGGACTCTGACTTGGCATACACTGCTGAAAGTCATTTTTGTATACAGATGTATGGAAAAAGGTATGGGTGCCTAAATACTTATGAGCGGTAGTGTATGTGCTTATATACATTAGAAAGAAATCTATTAATAAATAAAAATCAGTTCATCATCCTCCTAGCGTTATTTCCAGTATAGTTGCATCCTGAAGGATGCCTGGGGTCCGCTACCTAATCCCAAGAATTGGCGTAGGCACTAGTTTTTACGGAAGCGACTGCCATCGGACCTTCCAACCCAAGCGGGAAACTAGACCATATTGGGATTAGGCTTGTCAAGTGAGTGGGCAACTTGACTGTTAGAAGTTCTCAAGCCGCCCGGAGGCCTCTAACTTGGCTTAACGACTGCTATCATAGACAGCAACCGGGATCAACGGCTTAACGTGCCTTCCAAAGCACGGGAGCGCTCAGCTAGTAACCACTCAAAGCGGTCACCCATCCAAGGACTGACCTCGCCCGACATTGCTTAACCTCGCATACCGCACGCGGTACGCGGGCTCCGCTGGGCCACGAACACTCCACAATAAATAAAAATCTGTTAATAAATAAAAATCAGAGGACTCCCTGGCACTCGTCGAACTACTCTACTACGTTAAAGTCGCTAAACTGATCGTACAAAATAAAAGAAAGTCTGAAAATTATTTCTTGAAAATCTGTTTCCCTTCAAAAGTAATACTTTCGAAAGCACTAGGCAGTAGTTTTACCAGTTTGCGAAGCTCCGCATAGGTAACTGAATTTAAACTTTATACCTCAGCCGTTTAGATTTAAAATCCATCATACTTCTGGTATAGAAACCCAATCAAACCCCAATAAGTGGACGTATTTACATGAAGAATGAAGGCTCTTGGCTTCATGAAATTCAAACGCCGTCGAAGCATTTACAAGAGGCAAAAGGCACCTGAGCTGATTTATACGACTTTCCAGTCTTTATAGAGTTGATACGTCAGCGGTTCCCAATCTTGCGGAAATCGTGGCACGAGATAGTACGTCGTGCTCTGGTTATTCACTTGGAATGCATATCACTCATATGCACTAAAATTTTCGGCTCTAATATATTATTACCGAAAATTGAGAGAAGTAACAATATTTTGCATAGTTTGTGTCTTTGATAATATTTTTTTATTTATAGCAGAACAATCATGAACATACATAAAGAAGATCACTGTTGAGGAAAAACGCCGAAGCAATCTCTTCATCATTCAGTCAGTCATTCTTCCAAAATATGCTCATTATTTACAATGTTATTACTCGTTCAAATACGTAAATCTGAATATGTGTACAAAAATCTGTACACCTTAATTTACTTATAACCAAATTACGGTTGAGCTGTTTTGAGACTTTGCATAACATGGTCATACCCTGTCCATGTTATGCAAAATGTTGTTTTTAATGGTAGTGGTCCCAAATATAGTGTAATTACTAAAAAAATATTTTGTTTAGCTGAAAGGCCACGAGCTTTGTGCCACGATTTTTATTTCTTAATTAGTGACCCTATCATTTCTGATATTAACGGATGGAAATGGCAGACACTTTTGTGTAAATATATTAAAATGAATGACGAAAAATATCCATTAAAGTGTTAATCTTAAATAATGAATAAAGTTCTGTTGTGTTCAAATGTTTATTTTTAGGGTGCATCCATCATCATCATCATCATTCTCTTGCCCTTTTTCCATTTATTTGGGGTCGGCGCAGCATGTTTTTTTCTTCCATATATCTCTGTCACGCGTCATCTCTTCATTCACATCTTTCCTATTCATATCATCTCTCACACAATCCATCCACCTTTTCTTTGGCCTACCTCGTTTCTTGCATCCATCCACATTCATATCCAATACTTTAGGGTGCATCCATATTAATATCTATATGTATGACATTAATATATTATAATAGAATAAATAAAAATAAAATAAATTATATGAAAATAGCTCACCCTTTAAGAGCTCTGATTATTAAACCCGTAGTGTGCTCCACTGAGCTGTTATATCTGTGGCGCATGGGCCACCGAGCCCACAGTTTGGCAAGCACTGGGCGCAGAAATTCGAGGAATTTGATATCGAAAGGGGCTCCAATTGATTACTCCCGACCGATCTCCAGTCGTTATTGAATAAGTTTCCGATTGCTCGTGATGACTGGCTAGGGAATGACATGATATTAAAATCATTAAACATTGACGACCAATTTAGTTAGTGACTGTCTACAAAGTTTATAGTTTTGGGTTAGAATCCCAGTATAGGCATTTATTTACGTGAGAACCACGAATATTTTTCATGAGTCGTACCCTGCATCCGGGACCCCGGTATGTCCTAAAACTACGACCAAGACCACCGGAGAGATGGGCAGCACATCCCCGAAGCGGGGTGGAGATACTGCTATCGCCAACCCGCATGCTAAGCGTGGCGATTATGACATTTTACCCCCATGCAGAACGTCATTGTCACTCCTTTTGGGGAGGCCTATGTCCAGCAGTGGACGTCCTTCGGCTGACATGTATAAGTACATTCGTCACCCACAGTAAAGTACTTGGTTAAACTACAACAGAAATTCAATTTTCTCATTTTATTGCCATTGAATGTTTTTTAGAGTAGGAATTTAAACCAAATAATATACAAAAAAGCGGAACTTTTAAAACGCAGCAATTTCACATGTCCAAAATAAGGGGGTTTAATTCAACGTAAAATGCAACATTTCGAGTACTATTATATAAAAGAGTTTGAAAACCGAGAAACTGTTAATTTTAGGAATAAGCCAAGACAAAAAGACAAAACAAGAACAAGAAGACAAGTGGGTTCCGGAAAGATATTGAGAACTTAATCATATTAAGATTATTGAATTTTCCAGGAAAATAAGAGGTACCCAGCTTATTCCATGGACTCTACACGGTATTAATAGAACATAATACTTTAGATTCCGATTCTGATAGATCCATTTAGGTTTGATATTTAGTCACGCTTCTTGACGGCCTATTTAGCCTAGTCGGTAGTGACTGCCTCCAAAGCTAGAGGTCCCGGGTTCGAATCCCGGCCAGGGCATTTATTTGTGCATTTATCAAGGATATTTGTTCTTAGGTCTTGGATGTTTTCTATGTATTTAAGTATGTATTTATCTATATAAGTATGTATATCGGCATCTAGTACCCATAGTACAAGCTTTGCTTAGTTTGGGACTAGGTCGATTTGTGTAAGATTGTCCCCCAATATTTATTTATTATTATTTATTTATTATTCTAACCTTACACTACAGCAAAATATGTATTCGTAAAATTAGCTCTTCTAAGCAATTATATGATTTTAAAATAAAAACTGTCGCCAGTACTCCAAAGTTAAACCCCGCTTAAAACACATTGTTGAAAATCGATCTCCCGACATGTATAATAAAAGCCATTCAAATTCAAGCCCAAAATGCTTTTAAAAACCCGCGCTCATTATTGTAAAAGCGTTCCCTCGTCTCACCTAGATACTGGTCTTCGAGCTAAGACCATTGCCGTGTCTTGCCTGAGTAAAGGCATTAGGGGTCGCAATCTCAATTCTTTTAAATTTGGATTTGCCTTTTTAAAGGTTTTAGGCGTAATGGACTTGAATATATTTTATCAATATATTTTATCACTCACTCAATACGGGCTCACCAGGGCGCTGAATAAAAGCTACTTGATGCCAGTTAATCTTTTATTGTCATTAGTCATATACATGTTTTGGACTTCCATTGGCAAGGCATAGTGGATTGCATGATATATTTAAAAAGAAGAAGAAATACGTTTATTTAGCATTTAAAATAAATTCAAACGTGAGGATTATACACAGTGATAAATGCTAAAAACTATCACTGTCTAACTTTAACAACTCTGTTAACTTACAACTTACCCTGTACAAATACTTCTAAAAATTTGTTTTATTTTTGATTGCTTGTCAAAATATTCACTCACTTAGCAATGCTACACGCGATACCGGGATTAATGGGTATGTTAGCGAAACCGGTTATTTATTGTACAAGATAAATAACCCCTAAATCATGAAAGCTGCTACAGGGTATGACAACTATACTCGTTCGCTGTGGCTAGGACTTACTTTTAACGGTTGTTGGTAGCGACCGGGTTCTAATATGTTGGTTGAAAATGGAATTGTATATGAAACCTTTAGATACTTACATCAAGATCGATACCTATCGATAACTTCAATGATCTGGTACGTGCTCCGGCGTCCTAAGTCTTCAATCTAAATCTCCAATATGTACGTACTCTTCTCCCTGCACTCAACATTCCCAAATGAATATGAACAGGTTAATAAATAAATATCCTTTCAGATTTACCTAAAAGCTGGTCCCCTGTGGAAAAACAAAGTCCATTAAAGTGAATGTGCCCCAACGCTCCCCAAAAACAGGACCAGAACATTTTTTATCCATACATATAATAACGCGTGATGGGGAAGTCATGGGAAATAAAATAAGTTGATGTGCACTTCGCGATTGTGATGTTGTTATATAATATGACATTAATGGACACACTGTATTAGCACTAACATATTTTGCACCACCTGTTACACGATATTAAACAAAACCTTGAAAAGGATGGTCACACTCACTCCACCACTAACAAAATGTTCTAGAACCTTTTTTGTTCATTTTCAAGTGCACTATAAGTATGACTGACATATTGAGACTACCACATTATGAGACTTGGACTCTGTTTACAAATTGAATGAATACATCTACTTTTTGTACATTGGTGTCCTTATTTTCTTATATCCATATACGACATTTTTCACAACGTCAATAGTATTATCATTGTTTTATGATATGTTCAGGACTGATTTTGATACAACAGGCAGGACAGACAGAAGTGTCTTCGGTGAGGGCCGCGATTTGAAGTCTCCGGGACGTTCAGGCAACGTGTACCTTTCTTTCCTTTTATATATATATTTAAAAAAAACAAGCACTTATGTCTAAAAGCGAAGCGCTCTATTTATTCAGTTTTTTCCACTGTACCATTTATAACAAGCTTTATCCGCGAGCGAATACAAATACATGTGAAAATACATATGGAGACTAATTTGGTTCGTCACTTTGCATCGCACTCGCAGTGAATTCAATCAACGTGTTTTTTGCACTCGATCTGATATTATGCGCTTAGAAGCGAGCCCGTCCACATTAAAACTACACTGCAATATAAAGTAGCAAACCAAACTGGCTTCCTGGTGATATGCAGCAGTAAACGGCGACTTTTGCAGCCGTCAGGGGCACTGTAAACATATGGCTTCGTTTTTTCGCGCACGCGGTGGCGAGCGCCCCTAACTAGATCAAAGAGGAATTACGCCAGTGGAAATACACGGTGACATATTTTAACTAGCAACGCTGGTCCACTAATAAGAAGAATAATTTAAATCAGAAAAAGAGCGTAATACTAAAATTAACAACTTATTGGAATCCGCAACGCAGGCTTTGTCATGGGGGCACAAATGCAAATCAGCACCATAGTTTGTCGCATGCGCAACAATGATGCTATAGGTTGACGGCTTCGTCAACCTTAAACTCTAATTATCCCTAGTACAAAGATCCGTCCCGGACAGTAGCTGTAAATATGTCGCCATCCCATGACACTGGCTGCATCACCACGCTGAATAAGCCGGGGAGATCTGCTGCACTGCAATAGTCTACTAATTAATTATTACAACGAAACAAAAAGAGTTCATGAATACCATGCGTGCAAAATTAACAAATACAATTCTAATGCGATATGTTCAGTTCAATAGAGCCGCTGCGAGAGTGTCGAAGTCAGGGAATCGGGAAATCAATAGTAATCAATAGCTTTCTTTATTCGTGAACTTGGACTACAAGTTTTACGAGATCGATTGCTATCTGTCCTTCCAACCCGAAGGCAAAACTAGACCTTGTAGTTAATACGCTGTCTTTCTCGCGATGTTTTTTTTACCGAATAGCTACTGTAAAAAGTTTTTTCCAAATAAAAACTTATTTAATAATTACCGCGTCGTGCGCCAACGTTTCGCCCGCCCGTGTTCTCACCCAGCGAACGCACGCCATGTGTCGGCTCAAATTTGTTTCCAACTAAAAAGCCATTTGTTTCGCGATAAGCAGAACGGAAAAGCTGGAACGAAATGCACGTGTTAATCCCGCGTGATGATAATAACATCCCGCAGTGGAACGCTGGGACTGTTCATAAGTAGCGACGTGTGATGCACGCTATAGAAATTAACTTAGCACTTTCAATAGCGTGTTAGGGATTCCCAGTATTGTAAAGTTAAGGAGTAATGCATAATTGCCCAGTGCTTTGAATATTTAGCAACTTCAATAAAAAGTCATACCAATACAAACTTTTTCTCATTAAACATTAAACACAAGGAGAAGAATCACATTGAGACATTCGAATCCTCAACGCATGATTCATCGGGTGACCAATTTGATGTAACAAATAACATCAATTAAATTTAAGTTACCATATCTTGCCAAATTAACAAAGGGCACCTTCAAGGGCTTTGAAGATCGTAACTATCAGTATTAGGGGTTCTATTTTGACAAACATTTATCATCTCTGTTTTATCTGGATGTGTTTTATAAACGGGTAATCAGATCAAAAAATTACAATATAAGTAACACTATCGTTTGTGTGTTGTGTTGTGTATTATATTGTGTACTAGATGAAAGCCCGGCTTCGCTCGGGTGAAATAAATAAGAAAGAAATAAACAAAACATTTATTCGTGACAGTTATGCAAACGACGAAAGAAATAGTGTACAAAAATGTATAAAATAAAAACATTACAACAACGGATTATGATGAAACTTCGAATCGTAAAGAAATATAGTCTGTAGTCTGGATTGGGAATAAAAGTATGGAATGGAATTATATGGAATTGGGAGTAAAAGATTACGCAAACGACGTCACGGGCAAAGGCTAGTATCTTTGCAAGTTAATCCTAAGCATTTTTATAAGGGTAGTATTTAAAGGCACATAAAAAATTTGACACCGTAATCAGTACTGATTTGTATAGCTAAAATACTAATCGTTCATTAAAATTCAATTCAGATGTGCATTGTTAAATATTGATGTGCCAGTCAGTATTTTTGGTGCGAAGTCAGAGCTGCTAACGCGAAAAACAAATGAAGTTCGTGTATCTCCCTCTCTGTCGCACTTGCAAATTCGAGCGACACAGAGGGAAATACACGATGTTCGTTCGTTTTTGTTTCGCGATAGCAGCTCTCTATTCTCCGCCAAATTCTATTTAGTGGGGCCCTTTACACTCAATATTATCGCGATTTTTAAAATTGTATGGGGTCTGTTAAACGCTTAATACTATCACAATACTGGTGTGTTAATATTGTCAATATTCATTGCACGTGATACGGATCGTGTTATGAGTATATCGCGTGATAATAATAACCATGTAACAGGCCCCTATGGATGTTGCTTCAATATTCAGTGTTTCACGTGATAATGATAACAGTTGGTAATATTTTCTCCAATTAATGGAAGCTATTTAACAACTTGTTCCGTTTTGCCAAAGGTATTTCACATTCCGATACGCGCACCATCCAGGAATAGGAGCCGTCAGACCAGAGGGCCTACCACGATCGGAAAACGAAGTATTGCCCTCTCCGCGCTCGAATATGCAAGTGCGACAGAGAGGCATATATATTTAGTTTTCGGTTGGTAGCACCTTAGTCCGAAAGTCAAAGAACATTCCGTGTGTTGTCTGTCACACATATAATTTCTTAGCCCATCGACCTATGAACTTGAAATTAAGTGATAATGTTTATTATGAAGTATATTTTACCAAAAATATCAATATATTGATAAATCACATTTGTTTTTTAGTTGTACGGAACCCTCAGTGTGCGACTCCGACGCACTTGGCTGGTTTTTATTACATTTGGAATTTTATTTCTCTTATAGTAAAATACCATATTCGTTTTAAAGTTGACGCCTGAGGGCCTACCGCGAACCAAAAACGAACTATCTTCCTCTCTGTCGTTCGAATATACATGTGCGAGAGAGGCAGATACTTCGTTTTCGGTTCGCAGTAGCGCCTCTAACGTCCGAGCGCGGCGAACGGCATGAGCCGAGGGTCTACTCCGAAATTCAAAATCCTAACTTCGTATGGTGCCGTCCCTTTCACTCTCCTGTCATAGACTATATGAGTGAAAGGGACGGCACCATACGAAGTTCGGATTTCGAATTTCGGAGTAGTCCCCCAGTACCACTAAGTTATAAGATAGAGCGAGATAGGGATAGAATTTTGCTAGACGTTTAAAAGCCATACATAAGTCACCTAGTAGTTTGTCACAAACAAAATAGAGACGCAGCTTTAAGATGGCGGACAGACTCAGCAAACATTCAAGTGGTGTCCTTTACCCGATTAATATTATCACAATACTGGGGTGTCAATATTATCGCAGTTTTCAAATTTGTATGGATTCTGCTTTAATATTCACGTGATACTTATCGTGATATGAATCCATGTAACAGGCCCCATACATTCGCTTTGAAGGCGGTTGTTGTGACAATCAGTCTAGCTCGCACGATAGATTATACCTTTACGTTTTAATACATTTCGCCCATATAACGTGACGGTATAAGTTATCGTGCTAGCTAGGCTGATAGGTGTATAGAACGCTTGAAAACTACAAAAACAAAACGCTGCAGACGCGGCTAGCCGAATCCACACAATGGGCGATGATGGCCCATCACCCAGAACGCAGCCCAGTAACCTGGCCAACATACCGAACGCAAAAATAGTTCACGATTTTCGAACGTAGCCGACACTGTCAACCAACAAATATTCAATATAGTCTGTGGGCAATATGGCCGACGTTTTGTCATCAAATTAACACTTTTAAATGCAAAATACGCGACATTCCGAATTTTGCGGATACATATGTTCAACTCGAAAATCGTTATTTTTATACGTTCTTCAATTTGAGACAGGTCTCGTTCGGGTCTACCGTACCCCTGCACGAAATTATTAATATAGATGAGTAGTGAAATGCCGATGCTAGGAACTTTGGAATTCTTGCAACAATTGCAGAGCAATAGTTCCGCTGGCAATATGTCGGAAATGTGAAAGTTGCCCATCAACGGCACATCAGTATTTGTGGACTGCAACTTCCACAAAAATGATGACGTGGGTACCATAGGTTCCTAAATTATTTAAGAGGATGATTTAATCGGTGGCTGGCAAGATAATATATTCTTTGTGGCCCTCTGCCCGTTTCATAATTTCAGCGCGTTCACGGGTTATAACTAGTGTTAAAACCTTAGGGGCGCAAGGACCCTTATAGAATATATTATCTTGCCAGCCACCGATTATATAATCCTCTTAAATAATTTAGGAACCAAAAAAAAGTTATGGGAGATGAGTTTAAATAATTGGAGTAAATCAATTAGTGATAAATAAATGAATGAATCATGTTGCCGGCCGGCCCACTGTAGCAACGCTGATATTCGAATACCCTGGAGCCCGTAATTGCCACTGTTTGGAGCAATCGTCCCGGGAGCTCGAGCCTAATACTGTAATGGAGTTAGAATCGATAGCAGACACGGTTCATCAATAACCGTTTCATAATCCGCTGGTAAACCTAAAGTTTCGGTGTAAGTCACGGCCTCATTTAAGCCTCATTTTAGATTATCATTTAGTCTAAAAGCTCAACACTGCTAAAAGAAAAAAAATCTCATTAGTGCTCAAAATTCCTCACTCACAGTTTAGATTTCTAAATGAACTTAACTTATAAAATGAGGCCAGACAGATCATTCAACCCGCCAAGACGCACCTAACTCTAACCAAAGTAATGGACAAAACCCCAAATAGTACGAGTCTGCATTGAGCAGAAATGGGGGCTCGTGAATTGATACCATTCGATAAGCATAGGTCGAACGCCTACGACAAATAAAAAACCGATTCCAATTCAATATGCTTAGCAACTTTTTTTAAAACGTTTCAAGTTGTTCATGTTATGAAAAAATCTGGCTTAATCTCTTTTCAAATATAAAGAATAATTTTATAAAGGATACTAAAAATCTTAACGCGAAAGGTCAATAAAGGTAAAGGTTAAATGTTCCCGTCGGTTAAATGAAGCATAAAAAGGTAATGGAGCAAATCGCCTCCTCCGATTGAGTATTACGTTAATGAGAAGTTTAGTACAAGATCTCGACGCGCGTCTAACTAAACTCATTAAAAGTTTTATGGGTTGCACATACACTCTAAAAGTTAAGCTCGTCAAGTTATAATCTAGGCATGATACTTGACCGTCTAGCCAAGCTTCTAGGCATGTAATAAATAATCTTTATTTAATTCAAACTTTTGTGTACCTAATCTAGCACATTCACTTCCAAAATCTACCTAAAAATAAAGACACGCCTGTTTTATTACCAGCAATGAAAATGCGAGTGTTTATTTTGTATTGTGTTCGAGATCCAAAAGTTAGCTTAGCAAAAATCCCTAACAAAAACACACCCAGGTTCAGTAACAACCAATGTTACTCCTATTTCAGTCAAGTTGATCTTAGCATAAAATATAATTAAATGAAACAAAAAAAGGTTTTTTTTCTTTCCAACGAAGCATACAATCAAGAGAACTAGTAGTTCTAAATTATATTTTTATAGGTGGTTGTACTGGAAATAACGCTAGGATGATCATAATGATAGTTGATCGGTATGATTCAGTGAGTTTTTAGTGATTTATACAGCACTGGATCAGTCATACACTTTGGAATAATTCACCAAAATATTAGATGCCTGACAAATAAAGTCTATCGATTAGAAGCAATCCTGCAAAGTGTGGAGTTGATACATGTTGTGTGTTTGACTGAGCACTGGCAAAAATCTGAGGAATTAACCAGTATAAAGATTATGAACTATGGACTTTCCTCATCATATTGTAGAAAGAATAAAATTCACGGAGGAGCTTGTATACATGTCCATAATACTGTAATCGCTGCCGAACTAAGCAGTTTGGTTAACTTATCTATAGAGATGGTTATTGAAATAGCTGCGATCGAGATTGTTGAATACAAATTGATAATTATATGTATTTATAGGCCCCCATCCGGCGATGTCACTGTATTTTTAGATAGATTGTCAAATTTATTAAATATAATAAATGATGAGCATGTAAATAATAACACACTTGTTGTGGGAGATTTCAATATTGATTTACTAAAAGATTCACAGAATAAAAATAAGTTATTAGATTTGATGCGTTGCTCAAATCTTATGCCAATAGTAATATGTCCTACTAGATCCCATAACTCTAGTGAATCATGTCTGGATCACGCATACTCGGACATAGAGGAAATTGATTTTGCACCATTAAAAACTGGTATATCAGATCATGATGGACAAGTGATGACCATTAAATTACAACAAAAAAATAGAAAAAACTGTGTCCAAATGTCGGACATAAGACGCATCACGCCTCATAAATTAAATTGCTTTTATGAATCTCTGGACCTATTCAACTGGGAAAAAATTGTGAATTCTGGAAGAGAACCGGACCAAATTTTAGACTCTGTAGTTAATGTGTTCATACATACCTATCAACAAGCATTCCCTAAACGTAAACAGTCGATAAGAAAAGTAAGCAAGAAATGGGTTACGGAGGAAATCATCTCAAAAAAGTCGGTCCTAGATGATGTAAAACGATTGTGTAATGTATTTCCAGAGAACATTTCACTAATTAACTTTAAAGATCAATTTGAACAACTGTATAATAAGCTAATTATCTGTAAACGTAGTGAGTACTTTAAATGTGAAATATCTAAGGCTACTAATAAGGCTAAAGCAATTTGGAATGTTATACGACATGAAACAAATGCATCTCATAGCAACATCACCCCAATCGATACCGCGAATCCAAGTTTGTTGGCAGAGGAAATAAATAACTTCTTCATTGACTCTGTAAAGTATGCTCAGAAACGGCCGGATATAGAGTTGTCAATGAGACTGTTGGGGGCGTATGTGCCCAAGGTGGATAACTGTGCAAGGTTAGAGCCATTTTTGATTGGAGAGATCTACAAACTTATAAAACAAATCAAGCCTAAATCTACTAAGGACATCTACGAAATTCCAACAGATTTCTTGTCAAAACTTCCTCCGTCGTTTATTGACATACTATGCCACACAATGAACATGTGCCTTGAAGATGGATCATACCCTGAAACGTTAAAGAGAATCAAAGTAGTACCCATCTATAAGGGCAAAGGTCTTAAATCGGACTATAAAAACTATAGACCAATATCAGTAATACCAGCTTTGTCAAAAATCTTTGAATTAGGGATTGGCAAAAGGTTGATGAGGTATCTGACTGGGCAAGAGCTCCTAGCGAAAGAACAGTATGCATATCAATCCCATAAATCAACGATAGACGCCACTAGGGCATTACTAAAAGAAGTATTCGATAAGTTAGAAGAGGGATGCAAAGTCGCGGTTGTTTTATGCGATTTATCCAAAGCGTTCGACTTGGTTGACCATAAGCTTATAATACGCAAATTGGACCACTATGGCATTCGAGGTAACTTTCTAGACCTATTTAGGTCATTCTTGAAAAACAGAGTACAGGTGTGTGAAATCTCTGCAAATAGTAAGAAAGGGCAATCTAATTCGCAAACACTGGATGCTATTTCCGTCCCACAAGGGTCTGTTATCGGAAACTACCTTTTTATCATATTGGTTAATGATTTGGCATCAAGTACGCGTTATGGAAAATTAATTGCTTACGCAGATGACAGTGCTTTTGTTGTCTCTGGGTCTGACTATATGGAACTGCAGTCCAGAATAAATCAACTTCTTATTGACCTGAAAACTTGGTTCACCGCCAATGGTATGTTACTTAATCTAGAGAAGACCAATATTATGCAAATAGGTCTCCGAAGCTTAGCAACAATACCAAATTTAAATAACGCTCAGGTTCCTTTTGTAAAAAATGCAAAATATTTAGGTTTCACGCTGGATTCTCGACTTACCTGGGAAAACCATATAGACAACCTTTGTAAAAAATTAGGAAAAGTTTGCTATGCGATCTCCAGACTGACCAAAATGCTTGACGACAATTCAGTAAGAATGTCGTACTTTGCCTACTTCCAGTCTCTTGTAACTTACGGTATTGATATGTGGGGACAGGCAGCAGATAGACAAAGGATTTTTAACTTGCAAAAAAAGGTAATAAGAATCATGGCTAGGGTGCCATGGGACACGCCAGCTCGTGATCTTTTCAGAAAAATGAAAATATTAACAGTCCCATCGCTGTACATATTGGAAATATCTAAAATTGTCCGTAAAAGCATAAATCTATTTAAAGAACGTGGCCCTGATAAACGTCATGCGGGCAACCTTTTGGTCAACAGACACAAACTTAAAAAATCTGAGCAGTGCTACTGGTACATGGGTCCAAAAATTTATAATTGCCTACCAAGTAATGTAAAAGAAGCTAAAATGTCCGAGAGTGCATTCGTTAACCAACTGAAGGACTTCCTAACAGAAAAAGCGTATTATAGCCTTAATGAATTCTTAACTAACAATAAGTAATAATTCTATTCTTATGATTATAAATAAATTTATCTGTTTTTTAACAAATTGACATAGTAATTGAATTGTGATTGTATTATATTTCCCTTCTGAATTGTATTCCACCTGTAAATTATTGTTAACTTTTATTGTATTTGAATTTAACGTACTCGTATCTTAGCCAAATCTGAATCTGATAAGTTTAATTTAAGGTGTTCATATCATGACAATGTAACGGAACACAATTAGTCTACAAAAACACGTGTTATTAAAATACCTATATGAAGGAAAAGTAGTTTTAATAAGCTGGATGAGCATAGTAACGTTTACCTTACTAGCTTCGGCCTCATATGTCGTGGATTTGTCGTGTATTTGTCCGACATATGTCGTAGATTTGTCGTGCATTTGTCGGGGATTTGTCCGACATATGTCGTGGATTTGTCGTAGATGTGTCGGGGATTTGTCCGATATTTGTCGGACATGTGTCGTGCATTTGTCTGAGATATTAGAGTATATAAAGGGGCGCGAAGTTTTATTGACGGACTAACAATTCGACATTCAGACTGACAAGGTCTCTGGTCTTCGCAATAATATATATTTGGTGGGTTATTCTATTGATTTAAAGGTGGTTCTTCTTCGTGAGGGGACTCTCTTCATGTTGAGGAATCAGTTTTTAAGTAAAATATTGAATATTTCCTCGGGGTTTAAGAGTTTATTTAATTTGATTTAAATGACCAGAATCTTGTCCAGGCACCAGTTTTGCCTGAGGGGTCTTGCTCGCCTAACGGTGCCAATGAGCAGGGTTCAGAGTCTTTAGTTACCAGATCTAAGGGTGGTCTGGCGTCTACCTTTTACCTACATGGAGACGAATCAAATCCCTTACGTTCCTTCAATGCCCAGCTGACAACGTAGACATGGCTGCCAATATGGGGTCTCAGCATAGAGGTGTATACCTCGCTTGTCGAAATTGTTCAGTATTTGAGGAACGGTCTTGTTAAATATATTTATATATAAAACTTATATACACAATAGGGCGTCTTACTCACTGTATCCTAGCCTGCGGGCGCAGTGGGGGGAGACAACCAACACAGGCCTTTAGCATTGCAATTCTCAGTTTAGCCGACCGAACTTTCGCTGCATAGGTTAGGGATTCGCAGTCAAAAGAGCTGGTTCTGGTAAGGGATTTATGCTCTTTCAGTTTAGCAAGTTTCCTGGGGAACAGTAGGGTAGCTTCACACACATTTATTAGGGAAGTAGGGTTTAATAATTTATTTTAGGTTTGTGGTTAATTTGGAGTATTGGGAATAGTTGTGATAAAATTAGTCATGTTTGGTATATAAAAGGGACAGTATCTTTAAAGTTGCGATTTCTAGTTAAATGATTAAAATTTACTCAGAATAAGCTAATTTAATGACTAGCTGAGCCGTTCGTTGAATTAAGCCCTTCAAGTGAAGAGCAGAGCGGTTCACTTGATAGACTATTCGGTGACAAGCTGAGCAGTTCATTGAATCAGGCATCTTAAGTGACGAGCCGAGCTGTTCACTTCTTTTAGTAAAGGTCTGGCAGAGTAGTTCATAGGTATTAGGGAACGAGGACTAGGAGTAGGGTAGGTTATTCAGGGTCAGGGCCAGATTCTGGCGAGGAATCACCAGGATTTCGCCCGCTTCCGATGATGAGGCCTTGCGGCGATTCTCCTCATCATACGGCGCGTCTTCCGAAGCGCTAGTAGATGCATTTGCTAGGTAGAACCATATTCTTATGGTTTAGTCTCTTTTACAAACTGATTTTATCCCGAGCGCTCCTAAAGGCCATCCGAACGAATTGATCGGATAAGCCTAGCAGAGTACTCCTGTTAAAGTAACTTAGGTCATTTGGACGAAATTGTCTTACACTCCGCATAGTGAAATAAAAGATTGGCGGGGGCTTGTCCATGTCTAAGGTCGAGAGCCACGGGTCTCTGGTTAGTACCGGAGGGGGATAGCAATCCCTAGGGCGGCTGGAGGAGCCCTACCTTACACCAATCAATAAAATTGATTATATTTATACGAACCTGTAAATAGACAATACATAACAGGATATGAGCTATTCGGAAGTTAGGTACATAGAGCTTGTAGGGATGGCAAATCTCCGTATTCTAGGTCAATTTCTTTGGATAGGATCTTATATAATTGGTTACTATTTTATCATTAATAATTCCTATAAGTTTATATTTCTCTTAACTTCGGTATTAACGTAATTTCATTGAGGTATAGGCTGAGTAAGGTACTAGGTAACGTTAGTAGGGTTTCAGAAAAGGGAAGAGGAGTTCAATACCTGACAAATATTCGCATTAAAGATTCAGGGTTTCTTACGGTTCACAACTCTTCGGGGTCCTACCTAGACGATTCACTTTGGCCAATACGTAATTTTATCCTGGGTTTTAACAGTCATTAGTTTTAATATTTTAATTTATTAATTAATTCATATTAGGGAGGTATTGGGGGTTTATTTATATTAAGAGAGGGGGGGGATCGTTACATTTTGGTGCCGTGACCAGGATAAAAAAGGCTGTTACCAGGATAGATAATAAAAATATCCAAGTAGCCTTTGGGCTACATTTTGTTGCCGTGAAATGGAGTGCGATTTTGTCAAGGTTTTGAACTTCTTCTTTACTCTTTTCAACTAATAGTAACATAGGGACTTTTAGTTTGGACCAATTTAGGTTAATACTCGAAATGAAAGCTTGAGGGCCAGCTCAGAAAATCTTTAGAACCTTTTTGTGGTTAGAAAAAAATAATATTAATACGTATATGAATAGGGGTCAAAAATTTAAATTTCATACTTGTTTTAGAATTTGGGGAGAAAAAGAAATTGGGTAAATCATCACTTTACTCATTTCCGACTAAGAGGATGATGGACATTTCGAATTTCATGTCTTTTTTAAATTTTAAGAAAGAAGAAAACTCAGGGGTTTATATTAGATATAAGATTCTGTTAAAGAGATTTTTCGCTAAACACATAAAATCTGAGACAAGAAATGCCTAATAGATAATCTTTAATTGAGTAATGCCTTAAACTAATTAGAATTGCTAAAGCGGAGGGCAGGATTATAAAATTTGGATTAAAAGGTTAAATAACGAGTATTTTTATTAAGTAGCTTCTTTAACTGGTCAAACATACTATAAGAGTTGTTAAAGTGGAGGGCAGGGAATAAAATTTGATTTAAGGCACAAAAGGGGGTCCGCCTTTTTAAATATACAGTTTTCCATGGAATATTTAGAGAACAGCAACATTTCTGTTGTGGTTGTACTTAAGAAAGTTTAGCTTGTTCGGTAGAGGCTGAGCGTTGGAGTATAGAATGAAGGAATGATTAGTTTGTGCGGGTGTGTAGGTGAGGGGTGACTCGACACAAGAGGTCGAATACAAGGTAGTCTATGAAGGTGATATTGAAAGGTTTGAAGGAGTTTCTTCCGGACGGGCTAAGGTTACAGTACAACCTAGATTTATTGGTGGTTGGTCTCTCCAAATGAAACACAATGTGTTATCACAGTAATACGTGTTAGGTTAAAGTCGTAATTTGACAAGGTCCTTTTGTGACTTACTGTGAGGACACAGACTCTACTCGAGCTCTAAGCTGGTTCTATGGTAATACACACCTCACTTCGGAAAGGATAACCGACTTTTGAATTAATGAACATTAATCATCATACGAGTTTCTACGAACAAATATTAAAGGAACTTTTGCTTCGCATATTGATAAATAAGTAACATTTGTGTGCAAACATACACGACAGCAATGTTTAAAGGTTATTATTATTGAAAAGATTATTATCACTAACAAGTATTAAAGAAAACATTCAAGTAATTAAATTACAATTTAGGTTTAAATGGTTAAAAATTAACATTTGACTTGTCTTCGTCATTGGAAAAAAAATATCTAACGGTAATAAAAAATTACCTTGTTAGAGTGTAAAGAGGATTAGTCGGTTATCTTATTCAAGTGTTACATACGCCAATTGGGATGGTCTGAGCTGTTTGGTGATCGAGGGTGGATCGAACTTTAATCCTAATGATTGAACTCTTTAGTACTTATACCAAAGGCTTAACTGTTTTGTATGGGGCGACTAACGGGATTTATCTATAGGAAGGACAATGTTTCCTATAGGCGCCGTCTGAACAATGTAGACATAGCCTTGGGGTAAAAACTCTTAGTTGGGTCATTAGGGCCGACCGGACTCACGACCTGGTTTCTCTAACAAGGCAGGTTTGCATGAGGAAAAAGTGGTCATGAGTTATTGTTAGAGTTTAATGATTTACTATCTTTTGCCAAATGGTCACATACAATAACCTATTGGTTTAAACATACACCACATTAAAATCACCTTTGAAGGAGGGATTGATTTTCAATAGATTGAGTTCACAATAAGTTAATAAGAAGAAATTTAAGATTAAATGTAACATTTATTAGTTTAATCAGGTTCTTGAATAAACATTCAAAGAAATTGATTCTTATTCTGAAAATGAGTAAGGTTCAAGTTTATAACACATCCTGGGTAGGGAAAAGGTAGAGAGTTTTGGTTCAAGTTCATTTTAATGAGAAAAAACGCCTTAGTACTTACATAAAGGAATTTCCTAATTTGTAGGAGGGGTTTTTGGAATATCACTCGTTCGAACAATGTGAACAGAATCGATAGATGCCCAGCCAGATCTAGACATTCAGCTTGATATTACAATAATCAGATTACTATAATCTATCAGCTTCACAAACTGGTACTCCAAGCAAATAGGAATTTTGGGGAAAAGGCTACTTTAGATCATTGAATTAATTCAGAAAACAAAGATAGGAAAGGCATACTTTAATCAAACTAATAGTTGCTTAACATATTATTGGTAAATCTTAAAAAGGGTAATTAATCATGAGGTTTATAGGAACAAGGGTATCTTTAATTAACCAATTAAAAGGAAGATATATAATAAGCATAAAACAATACATAATAATAATAATATTCGCTTGAGTGAAGCAAGTTAAAAAAAATAATACTTAGAGATGACTTTCATAAACAAGTTCTGAGAGAACATATTTATGAAATTCATCGAGGGCAGCTGTAACGGAACACAATTAGTCTACAAAAACACGTGTTATTAAAATACCTATATGAAGGAAAAGTAGTTTTAATAAGCTGGATGAGCATAGTAACGTTTACCTTACTAGCTTCGGCCTCATATGTCGTGGATTTGTCGTGTATTTGTCCGACATATGTCGTAGATTTGTCGTGCATTTGTCGGGGATTTGTCCGACATATGTCGTGGATTTGTCGTAGATGTGTCGGGGATTTGTCCGATATTTGTCGGACATGTGTCGTGCATTTGTCTGAGATATTAGAGTATATAAAGGGGCGCGAAGTTTTATTGACGGACTAACAATTCGACATTCAGACTGACAAGGTCTCTGGTCTTCGCAATAATATATATTTGGTGGGTTATTCTATTGATTTAAAGGTGGTTCTTCTTCGTGAGGGGACTCTCTTCATGTTGAGGAATTAGTTTTTAAGTAAAATATTGAATATTTCCTCGGGGTTTAAGAGTTTATTTAATTTGATTTAAATGACCAGAATCTTGTCCAGGCACCAGTTTTGCCTGAGGGGTCTTGCTCGCCTAACGGTGCCAATGAGCAGGGTTCAGAGTCTTTAGTTACCAGATCTAAGGGTGGTCTGGCGTCTACCTTTTACCTACATGGAGACGAATCAAATCCCTTACGTTCCTTCAATGCCCAGCTGACAACGTAGACATGGCTGCCAATATGGGGTCTCAGCATAGAGGTGTATACCTCGCTTGTCGAAATTGTTCAGTATTTGAGGAACGGTCTTGTTAAATATATTTATATATAAAACTTATATACACAATAGGGCGTCTTACTCACTGTATCCTAGCCTGCGGGCGCAGTGGGAGGAGACAACCAACACAGGCCTTTAGCATTGCAATTCTCAGTTTAGCCGACTGAACTTTCGCTGCATAGGTTAGGGATTCGCAGTCAAAAGAGCTGGTTCTGGTAAGGGATTTATGCTCTTTCAGTTTAGCAAGTTTCCTGGGGAACAGTAGGGTAGCTTCACACACATTTATTAGGGAAGTAGGGTTTAATAATTTATTTTAGGTTTGTGGTTAATTTGGAGTATTGGGAATAGTTGTGATAAAATTAGTCATGTTTGGTATATAAAAGGGACAGTATCTTTAAAGTTGCGATTTCTAGTTAAATGATTAAAATTTACTCAGAATAAGCTAATTTAATGACCAGCTGAGCCGTTCGTTGAATTAAGCCCTTCAAGTGAAGAGCAGAGCGGTTCACTTGATAGACTATTCGGTGACAAGCTGAGCAGTTCATTGAATCAGGCATCTTAAGTGACGAGCCGAGCTGTTCACTTCTTTTAGTAAAGGTCTGGCAGAGTAGTTCATAGGTATTAGGGAACGAGGACTAGGAGTAGGGTAGGTTATTCAGGGTCAGGGCCAGATTCTGGCGAGGAATCACCAGGATTTCGCCCGCTTCCGATGATGAGGCCTTGCGGCGATTCTCCTCATCATACGGCGCGTCTTCCGAAGCGCTAGTAGATGCATTTGCTAGGTAGAACCATATTCTTATGGTTTAGTCTCTTTTACAAACTGATTTTATCCCGAGCGCTCCTAAAGGCCATCCGAACGAATTGATCGGATAAGCCTAGCAGAGTACTCCTGTTAAAGTACCTTAGGTCATTTGGACGAAATTGTCTTACACTCCGCATAGTGAAATAAAAGATTGGCGGGGGCTTGTCCATGTCTAAGGTCGAGAGCCACGGGTCTCTGGTTAGTACCGGAGGGGGATAGCAATCCCTAGGGCGGCTGGAGGAGCCCTACCTTACACCAATCAATAAAATTGATTATATTTATACGAACCTGTAAATAGACAATACATAACAGGATATGAGCTATTCGGAAGTTAGGTACATAGAGCTTGTAGGGATGGCAAATCTCCGTATTCTAGGTCAATTTCTTTGGATAGGATCTTATATAATTGGTTACTATTTTATCATTAATAATTCCTATAAGTTTATATTTCTCTTAACTTCGGTATTAACGTAATTTCATTGAGGTATAGGCTGAGTAAGGTACTAGGTAACGTTAGTAGGGTTTCAGAAAAGGGAAGAGGAGTTCAATACCTGACAAATATTCGCATTAAAGATTCAGGGTTTCTTACGGTTCACAACTCTTCGGGGTCCTACCTAGACGATTCACTTTGGCCAATACGTAATTTTATCCTGGGTTTTAACAGTCATTAGTTTTAATATTTTAATTTATTAATTAATTCATATTAGGGAGGTATTGGGGGTTTATTTATATTAAGAGAGGGGGGGGATCGTTACAACAATTGACCTGTAACTTATGTTATCAATAAAGAATTGTATTGTATTGTATTGTATTAAACGAGCTACCTAACTAATTAGGCTGGCACGACGATAAATTAGTATTGGCCTCCTACACAACAGCACGCCACTTTACTTGATCCTGCGCAACTTCTCGCCAGCTTCCACCGGCTCCGAGAAAGCAGCAGCTCCAGGTTGCAAGTCCGCGTCTACGAAATTATTTCTACGAGACCAATATACTGCTGAATGTCCCAAAGAAGGTGACAGATAGTAGTAAATAAATAAATATAAAAAAAACGAGACCTGGGGTGACCCACAGCTGTCGTCCGGTATGTATGCTCTCTTCCCTTGATGAATTTCTCTTGTCCTCTCGAGGCGACCAAGCCAGCGAAGATGATTTGGTTTCGTATTTATTTCAGCTACCAGCTCTCCTATGTCGATATACTTAAAGATCATCCAACGCCCATTTTTACGTTCTGCTACTAACATGCTGTGCTCTTCCTTAAGTGTTAGCGTCCAATGAGGAAGGAAACACCTATATATTAAAATGGGTGGATTATGGTCTTATGAAATCCGAAGCTTAGTAAGTAAAATAAAAAGCTCGGACGCCAACCCTTTGTGAAAAGCATCAGCACAAGGTATTCTGGATACGGTTGTTAATTTCATCCTCCAGCATGTATATCAGTAACAGTGTATCCGAGATACATAAGTATTTAAATTTGGACACTCTCTTGTAATAGGTTTCTTCTACGAGTAAGTCATGTCGTTTGGTACGACTGTTTCTGAAACGCTTCATTTGGAGGTATTCCGTCGTTCACTGATTAATTCTGGGGCCCTTTTCTGCTGCTTCATACTACAATATTCTCACCGACATTTTCGACCATTCACGGTAAAATAATAATATTAATTATTGAGATTCCTAAAGCCCATTTCAAGTGACACAGTTGTGTCATTGGTATTTTATCCTACAAATGTAAATGACTAATAACTAAAACCAGAAGGAAACTAAAAGACATAAATTCCAAAAATTAACAAATAAAGGTCGACAGTAGCCTGGGCCTCGGACTATGCTCAATAGGCACGCACCATTACCATCGGGCTCTCATGCTCACAACTTTTACAACACGTGATAATTTTCCAACTTTGGAAAGAACGCAGATAGTAAGAGAACCACTTTATACTCGTAGTAGTACATTGGTTTACACAAGTACCTACTTAGTAAAAGTGGAAAACTAAATAAAGCTTAATCTTGCATACAAGCCTTATACAGTAACACAGAATACACAGAATGTGAATATAAAAGTAGTTAGATTGGGATCATTGTTTCAAATATTACTCTAAACTACGGTGATATAAAATCATTGTGCATTGTCCTCTCAGTTACTCAAAGGTTAGCTGGAAGAGATTCCTTCAAGGGATAAATTCGCCTTTGTCTAAAATTAAGTTTATTTTTCTTATATGTATGTAAAGAAAAACATAATTTTCTTTAATTTAAATATTCCCACGAATCAAGTGTCATCTTGATCGTGTGACGGAACGTGCCCGATATTTGTTTTATAAACTATGGTCATATTTTTATTTGATAACCTATAGTATATGCTGTCATGAGAAAGCAATTTATCAAATATTTGTTAATAGAAAGCTAATTGTGATTTAGGAATCGACATTGAGATTAATAACATTAAATGTCGTTTCTTTTCTTACAGGTAATGTTTGTTTTGTTAGTTGTTTAATTCATACTGTTTATTCATGTTAATCTTACATGTAAACTAATGTAGTAAAACTTTTCTTACAGAGAAACTCAGTTGTGTATTGATTAACTGTGTCATCCAAATCACTACAAATAGAAACCCATATCTTATATGTACTTGATTTGTGCAATGAAATGTTTACTACTATAAGTACTACTACTACATTGTAGTATTTGTTATTTACAATAATTATACAACTTTGGGTAAACAGATTACTAACAAACAAGTTAAATGTGTTTGTTTAATCTTTGACGAAGAAGTTCATTAAAATAATTCTAGAAATGGGATTGTATGTACCAAGCACGGTACTAACCAATAAGATTGCTATGTCAACGAAATTTCATCGGAATCTGTAAAGTCATCATTGAGGAGTTTCATATGAGAACTGTGGTCATTATCACCAGTTCCGTTTCACCAAATTTGTGTTTTCCGAGAGCCAATGCTTGGTTAACTGCAGAAAAACAACCAACTACCAAAATCGGCATATCCGTGCCTATCAAATTCGAGGAGTTCCCTCGATTCCTCCTACATCGCATCATCAGACCTTCACCAAATTTATATGAGACCACCTTGAGGGTACCTACATTAAATCAAAAAAGAAAATTATTTCATATTTCTAATCAAATTTCAAATTTATAAACGTGATCAATAGATGTCCAAATATTGGGACGGTTATTTTATAATTTGCAACGACATTGTTAAATTTGCAATGACTATTATTGGGCAAACGATTTTAACACATTCAGCGCCGAAAACCCGACTATCTAGTACTCGGTTCGTAGCTGTTACAGGCTACATACGGCGAATACATGGCTACGTCATGCCTACAGCCTACGATACCAGCGTATATAGCACTAGGCGGCAATGAAAAGTGTAGTGTATTACACCTGACACCATGTGGAGGTGTTAATGAAGAATTGAAAAACAATTAAAATTTTGTATAATATATATTTTTCTCAAACATGCAATGAAATATTGATGTTATGTTCTTTTCTCAAACATGCAATGAAATATTGATGTTATGTTCCTTATAATAGGCTGCGAAGTATGACGTTTCATGCGCGGCTAGGACAAGAGGTCGTTAATGGAATTTCATACAAATCTTGCAGGCCTAGGCCGGCAAAGTCCTTTTTTTAGGGTTCCGTAGTCAACTAGGAACCCTTATAGTTTCGCCATGTCTGTCCGTCCGTCTGTCCGTCCGTCCGCGGATAATCTCAGTGACCGTTAGCACTAGAAAGCTGAAATTTGGTACTAATATGTATATCAATTACGCCGACAAAGTGGTAAAATAAAAAGTGGAAAAAAATATTTTATTAGGGTACCTCCCCTATACGTAAAGTGGGGAGTGATTTTTTTTTTTCATTTTAACCCTAACGTGTGATATATTGTTAGATAGGTATTTAAAAATAAATAGGGGTTTACTAAAATCATTTTTTGATAATGTTAATATTTTCGGAAATAATCGCTCCAGAAGTAAAAAAAAATGTGTCCCCCCCCCTCTAACCTTTGAACCATAAGTTTTAAAAATATGAAAAAAATCTCAAAAGTAGAACTTTATAAAAACTTTGTAGGAAAATTATTTTGAACTTGATAGGTTGAATAGTTTTTGAAAAAATTACAAAAATAATTTCTGAACTAAGTTTGTAATTTAACCGTATAAACAGGTGTTTATTGTACCTGTCATTTCTACAAAATCACAATGAAATGACGTGCTTTTTAGGGTTTTGTGTTTCTGTACTTAATATGTCAACTTAATGTGACGGACGGAAAACTACGGAACCCTACACTGAGCGTGGCCCGACACGCTCTTGGCCGGTTTTTAATTCTCTTCCACATAAACTTGTGGCACAGGCATCATGACATTCTGCCACTATGCGTATTAAAAATAAAATTTTGTTTTTGTTTGTTGTTTATTTCATTTCATGTTTGAGAAAAGCACTATACATACCTCGGCGGGAAATTTGGGGTTGCCAGCCTTAGACCTATCCGACCTCGCTCTGCTCGGCCGTATATATGTCTTCGGCCGGCAACCCCTTTCGTCCCGGCCTCTGTAGTAATGTACTATTAAAACTTGAATTATATTTTATAGACAGCTACGTACTATAAGACGATTGTATATAGACAAATCTAGACTAGCATTGATGACTAACATATAGATGTTTTAAAAAAGTGATATTGACGTCCTTCGTTATGTATAGTACGATTATTGTCGTATTTCCATAAATATATCTTTCTTTAAATTATTAGTTTGTTTACAACATAAATCCAACACTATCCTAAATAACAATCGTCACAAACAACTGTCCCTAAATTATCAAAAACAATGTAGGCGGCCATCAAAGTGATTTACTCGCAAACTAATGGAATAATGCTCTTGTTAGTGGCCTAGAGAATTATCTGCCATCTTAATGGGCCAAGCCTCGCGGCCTGATGGGAGCGACGTCACATCTAGATACTGCTGAGGATAATTACGTACCTAATTCTTGTTTTAGTTTGCCGCACAGTCAAGTTAATTGTAATAGATGAACGGAGTCTAACAATATTTTGTGCCACGGCAAAGAATAAATAACAGTACTTACATACGTATAGAAAATTCCCTGTCTAACATAAACGATTGGTCCCTGCTAGAAGACTCGAATCTCAGCGTCCTGCTATACCTATCTCATAGCACGTGCCTTCGTGTAGTTAGGGTCGCTACATTTGCGTGTCATTGTAATAGGACAACGGGTCACAATAAATAGTCACATCAGAGGTACGCAAGAGCAGGGCTCGGAACCGGTTAATCGCAAAATCCTGAAATAGACAAATATTTTTAATTAGTTTATGCTCTTTATGTAGGACTCAATAATGTATTTGGGTTATTACTACATATTGTTAGATTGCCTGATTAAACATGAAATAGTAGACGAAAGAACGATAAGAACTAAAAAAATACCGGTATTTTTGTTTGGACAGAATACCGGTTTTCGGGCCCTGCGCAAGATCCTGGCTTAGCCATTGGGCCAGACCTGGCCGCGATTGATACTCGTAGCTGAACTAAATGGTGCCCATTTTGTGTTGATTGGATATGAAGTTCAACCGTAACGATGCTGCTAAAAATCACGAAATGTGTTTCGTCTACGTTCACCTACTATAATTTACTTGTCTTTAATACGTATTCCTACACAGCAAAGAAAGACGTTGTCTTCCTACTTGACGCTCTTTGTGTACGTACATGGTCTGTGTAATAACCAATAGCCATGGATGGTTACCTCAGAAAACAAAACAACACGGCATCCATTTCGATCATGCTGTCACACATTTGTCTAGCGCTAGCGCCAAAACCTATAATCTTGCCACTACTTTTACCATGCTACTTTCTCGGCATAAATCGAGCCAACGATTTCAATAAAACCAAATGAAAACCGGCACAATAAAATCCCGAACATTCCAAATTCAAACATCGCCGAATATTCCGTGAAACGAACCGGTAAAAGCGTAAAAATACGATTCGAGTGGATGGGCCGGAAACACCGGAAACCGAGTTTCCGCAGGATACAACACTAGCTGAACCGAAACGTAACACCGTCTTATAAATAGTGTAGTGGTTGCATTCTGTGGAGTCGTGCCATTTCGGAGCATCACAAATTAATGTTATTGGTTTGGTTTTAATGCTCAGAAGTTTGTTAACCTCTTTTGACTTCGTAAGTTCGAACGGGAAGTGATAAAGAAGCGGAATTACACTTTGTTCTGAACCGTTGAAGTTGTTCCAAAATTTTGAGATATGTCCTTATCAGCCGCACCCGAAGACTGACCTCTAATTGTGTACAATAAGTGCTTACATACATACGTCCGCCACCATATCAGCCCTAGGACGTCCACTGCTGGACATAGGCCTCCCCCAATATCATGGGGGGTAAATGCCATAATTGCTTGGCATGCGGTTTGGCGATCGTAGTATTTCCACCACACTCCAGGGATGCTGCTGCCCATTCCACGGTGGCCTGCTCGTAGTTTTAGGATATACCCGGGTCCTACATACATACATGCTCAGCCAAAAAGTGTGTTTCATACTGGTGAACTCTCCAAAATTATTTAAATTGTGATTGTCCTTAAGTGTAGCTTTAAGGAGCTTATATGAGGTATGTGATAGTGTGGTGGTCAACTGCGTCAAGTGCACGAGGTCAAATATCTGGGCCACATTCTAATGGTAAAAATGAAAGACCATGGATACATCCAGAGGCAAAGACGAGCTATTGCAGTGCGAGCGAATATGCTAGCCAGAAGATTCGCTAACTGCGGCGTCAAAAGTAGCTGCCTCTTGACTCTTCTTGAGTTTCTGTACCAGTAGAATTAAAAAGGCTAGTTCCCAAAAAAATATTAACGATGCCATTCGATAAAGTTTTTGATGAGGATTCATTGTTTGTATGGGACCAACTACGATTAAAACACAACAAAAGCGGCAAATGAGGGTCAACGTTGGATATTGTTACCGGACACCAAAAATGCTCCATACTAATTGACAGAAAAATATGACGTCATAACGCAAGAGCCCCGTACTAACGTTGTATGGAATAACTAGAAAATTGCTATTTTAATCGTGAAATATCGCATTTAAGTACATAGTTAGTATTTTTCAGAATTTTTAATTTAACGGTGTGGAAATTGAAGAGCGGGGACACTTTACGACTTTGACCGCTAACATATATAAATTGAAAATAAATTGCAGAAACCTCGATATCATTTTGAAAGAACTATCCATAGATACCCTCCACGCCAATGTATGTACATTGTTTTTTTTTTTCATCTTATTTATCATTTTTTCGTAATTTCACATCACTTTTATGTAGTTGTTCATAGAATACACCTTCCTACCAAATTTCATAACTGTAGTGCTTAGTCTCCGAGTTAGTGGGCTGCGACATTCGGACGGACGGACAGATACATAGATGTAATTTGGGTAAATAAACTACGTACTCAAATTACATACGATTTGTAATTAATTCGTATTGTCGACGCTTCGGAATGCTGTCACCTGACCTATTCAGGGTAGTCTATTCGGCTCGATATTTAAAAAAATTAATTAGTTTTGTATTTTTTTGCATACGTACACTTTCATAGGCGAAACGTGGCGAACAAACAGTTGCACTCAGTGTTGTCTTGTTGAAGTACGCATTTTAAATATTTTTCATTTTTTTGGCATTCATACTCAGATTTACAAATGTTTAGTAGGTTAAGTATTATCATTGTAATAAGTATATATTGGGATAAAATTACTGACTGTCGAGTTTGTTTTGGGGTATCTTCTTGGCAGTGGTTTTCTTTTCAGAAACGCTAGTAGTTTTTTGACTTGTAAAAGTACCTACCATTTCGGCCTTGTTGCAGAATACGGTTTATTTATTTCATTTTTTTATTATTTCAGTAGAGTTATATACACTGGGTGTCCCGGGAAGGGTGTACCAGTGAATGGAGTAAGAGGACACTAATTATATTCATGGGGGTAAATTGACCCATGAATTTTCAGTGATTTTGAGTAGTTTCGGAGATATTTTTCCCTTAATCGGAATTTTCGTA
This sequence comes from Notocelia uddmanniana, assembly GCA_905163555.1. Lineage (NCBI taxonomy): Eukaryota > Metazoa > Arthropoda > Insecta > Lepidoptera > Tortricidae > Notocelia > Notocelia uddmanniana. Next base: position 428,013 of record LR991061.1, on the reverse strand, counting down.
TTTTTTCCTGATGTATATGTTACAGAAAATCCTTAAGTTCATACTACAGTGAAATATAAATACTTAGAACTTTACTATGGAAAAACAAAATTTACGTGATTACTAAAAAAGTTATCATTAAAATAAAACAGGCAAATGGGCTTCAAAACCTCATTATCAAACAAATAAAAAAATAATAATAATAAATAAATAATTATCTCATTCGAATACGATTATAAAAGTGTAAGATTCTATAAAAAAAAGTTTACACTAATGCTTAAGGGTTTTCTGTCACATTGACATAAGTGTAGCGAATTATTGTTTAGTTTAGTTTTATTCATCACACTATACAATTCTCATAAATAACATTGTTTTTGCTTATACTACATATTGCGTGACAATAATGGAAAACAAGAGTGTACAATAAAAGTTGAATCGCCAAAATCCTATCGCCAAGGAGATATGATATGATACGTGTGAAGAAATGGCGCTGGATAGAACACGAGTTGCGAAGGCCAAACATTTATCCAAAGTTTAATGTGCCAAACTCCTGAGAAACGGGAACCAGCATGATTATTGACCGAGGGAAACGAAGGTCTCCGCTTCAACTTCGACAAAAATGACTTCGTATATCCGGATTTCTGATTGCTCTCCTCCATTTTTGGAAATTTTCAAAAACACTTTTTTTTCCATGGTTTGTTTTTTTCTACAGGTCGCATTTCTCAGCTGATTCTCGTGAAATTTTGTACGTATTATATTTTTTTCTCGAGTTAGTATTGGAATTTTTTTATATAAATAATCTACAGCTCACAGAGCCACTCTAGAAAAACATTTTATACATTTTATAATTCACGAAATCATAATGTCGTTTTTATGGAAAGTACTGTTGAGACTTTACACAGGCTCAAAATTACCCCTCAAGTTGATTGCGTGCATAACTTTATACGTAGTACTACTAAGGTACTACATCTAGACTTCATGTAAAAGCTCAAATGATTTGTAAAGGAAATGACAGTTGATTTGTTCTAACTCTAGTTCGAAAAAACAAAATAGCTACCAACGTTACAAGAGTGGGCACGCATAACAAATACCAAACTAATTTCAATTCAACATGCTAAGTTGAATGGGGCACCCGAGCTATGTCGTGTCCACGGAATCGCGTAATTACTCCTTTGACAGGAGAGTCGTGTGCCTGAGCTGTCAATCAATGCATGCTATTATTAAGCTAAAGTGTAGTTCGTGGAATCCTGGCAGAAGTCAAGCGATTATGCAAAATACAAATAAGGATGAAGTCTAAGTCAAAATATTTATTACAGTACATATACTACTTTACCGCACGAGTGCGGTAATCAGCAGATTACAGACATATGTCGAAACTTTAAAGAGCCATAAGTACTGTAAAACATTGTACGATACATGTGAAAATAGGTAATTCGCAACTCGTGTCGATTTAAAACACTCCCTTCGGTCGTGTTTTAGTCTATCACCACTCGTTGCGAATTTCCTGTTCTCTGCACTTGTATCGTAATGAACTATTATTCAAATAGGCCTAGCAACAAGCACTTTCGAATCGTCAGTTATAATATAACATATGATGATTATGATGGCGCCTAAAAAGTTTTAAGTGTTTAAAAATTTGCCGCTTTTGCCTCCCTCCCCCTTGTACCCACAGCTGATTTGGACTTCTAAAATTTTAACTAAACCTACATGCCTTTTAAAACTATGATCAAGACATAATACCAACTTACCGAGCGAGAGAATAATGGATCCATAGACGAACCTTCATACGTGAGAGTGCTCCAAAGAGACCAAACCTAAGCAAGCAATTGGCAAGCAATTCAAGGCAACTAAAAGACAAACACTGAGCGCGCAAATTCAATAGTTTTATTTTAATTGCATTTCACTTCACAGCACTTCGGAGCTTTATTGTTGTGAACTGGAGGTCAATCCGACTTCAAATTTCACATTTAAATATGGTATCATTGTTATAAATAAATAAATATTAGGGAATGTAACACCGCTAATCAAGGAAAGCACTAAACACAAAGATGTGACGGACTCCTAAAAATACCCAGAAGGTGCCCCGAGAGTTCAAACTCAGAAACAACGCTGTTATAAAATACGCCGTATCTTCGAAGTCTACTCGGGTACAATGTAGATGTCGCTGTTACCACCGTGACCGTGAATTCGCCATACTAAATTGTAGAACGCGCTGTTAAGATTTTTCCTGATTTAGTTAGGTCCGCCGACTGTAATTTGCTTTGTATGGCAACCGCCTCTACAACGAAGCAGAGGCTCAAGGATACGAGGTGCTCGGACCGGAGATACCGACCCACTACCCGTACGCGGCAGCCCACTGTCCAGACGTCATCGACCTTACGGTAGTACGAGGACTGACTTCCCTGCCCACGCAGGACGTTCTGGACGACCACCTTCTCTCTGACCACCAACCTGTACTGGCAACCCTGAATCTGACACCGACTCGGACGGTTCTACCTTCACCTCGCCGCAGACAGGACTGGGACCAGTACGCAGCCTACATGAGCGAACACACTCCATCCTTCCCCGTATCAACCCCGGAGAAAGTCGACCGACTTGCCGAGGAGTTCGCCTCTTGTACCAGCAATGCCTTGACTTACTCCACCGTCGAGACCGGCGCCAGTCAAGGGGCACCACCAGCGGAAAGTCCCCGCTTACATCCTGTCTCTCATCCAGAGGAAAAGGAAACTGCGTCGACAATACCAACGCACACGATGTCCCCAACCATGAAGTCCCAGCTGAACGCACTCGCCGAGAAGATTTGGAGGAGCCTCGCGGCGCACTCCGAACACTCCTGGCTTGAGTTCATCGATTCAGCTGGCGAGGACTGGAACGACATCCACCGCTTGTGCCGTAGGAAGACCAGCGCCCATCCGCCCTCCAGCAGAAGATCGAGCGGAGATTTTCGCCGACCATCTGGAGACGCAGTTTCAACCGAATCCGTCCGACGACACACGGCATGAAGCAGCTATAGCGCAGCACCTGGCGGATTACTTTGCCACGCCGATAGCTCCCGATGAAGATGCCATCGTCCTCTCCCCGGGCCAAGTCCAGAGGATGATCCGACGCACCCCGCTGAAGATGGCACCTGGCCCTGACCGCATACCGAACGAGGCGTTGCGCCACCTACCCCCGCGATCCATCGCGACGTTGACGCGACTCTTCAACGGAGTCTTGCGGACTGGCCACTTCCCGCGCCCCTGGAAGCAGGGTCGCGTTATCATGCTAATGTAATTTCGAAACTCTTCGAGAAGCTGCTTCTGCCGTACCTCACTCCACACATTCAGCCACGCAACGAACAGTTCGGCTTCAGAGCCGAGCATTCGACGACGCTCCAGCTGGCGCGAGTCCTTCACTATGCTGCCACGGCCTTTAACAAAAAGGAACGCACCGTCGCCGTCTTGCTCGACATGGAGAAAGCGTTCAACCGCGTATGGCACCCCGGCCTGGTCTACAAGCTGTCCACCTCTACTACTGCCCGTCGAGTAGTTAAGACCGTGGCCACTTTTTTGGAAGACCGACGCTTTCATGTGGCGGTTGAAGATGCCGTGTTGACTGACAGAGCCATCCACGCAGGGGTGCCACAAGGGAGATGCATCTCGCCTGTGTGCTATGGGCGCTACACTGACGACATACCTACTGGCGAGGGCGTTATGCTCGCGCTGTACGCCGACGACGCCGCGTATGTCGCCTCTTCTATCCGCCTGTCGCACGCAGCGAAAAAGGTCCAGTGCATCCTAGAGGCCCTCCCCACGTGGCTGGACACGTGGAGACTGACCGTGAATGTCAAGAAGACCCAGGCGATCGCCGTGAGCCGACAGCGAGTCCTGACGCCGAGGCTCACGCTACTGGAGCAGGCGATCGAGTGGTCACTGACGGTTAAATACGGCGGTTCGGTGACGGTGATAATTGACCGCCGCCTCAGCATGGCCCAACACACAAATAATGTTGTCGCACAGACGCGCGCAACTCGTGCGCTTCTAGCCCCGGTTTTGAAGTCCCGGCTATCGACACGCGTGAAGTTAGGCGTGTACAAGGCCTATGTCAGAACGCGCCTAACATATGCAGCCCCCGCATGGAATGCACTGGTGGCGGAGTGCAACAGGAAGCGGCTGGACGCCCAGCAGTCGCTTACTCTCCGCACTATCATTGCAGCCCCCCGCTATGTGAGGAACATTGTCATAGCCCGGGACTTGGGCACAGAACCCCTGAGCGACCCCTGAGCGCGGACCAGTCACGCTTTGGCCATTTACATGGCATAGCGCCGTACCACGCACGCCCACCCTACCACCGAGGCATGCCGCGCGAACTCGCGCAGCCGCCTCGCCCACCGGACATGACACCGCCTAGTCGCAAGACTAGGCAATTGGACAAGACACACGGACCGACCACTGGACTGACCCCCATCATCCCTGGCTGATGGTCGCTTGCTGGACTTCCCCCAACGGGGTTCCATCCGGCAGGCTTGATCTCGCCAGGGAAGAAAAATGAAGGATGAAAAAGAGAACCAGATGCCAGACTGGACTCCACTCGGGGTCCAACCCCACCGACACGGGCATATTCATGCCCGGCGAACCCAAAACCGCGCCGAGGGGCAAGCAGCCCTGATGCTGCAACTCCAGCCAACACAATTGGCTGTGAAAGAATCCTCCTGCTTTGTATCGAATCTTAGGGAACGATAACTATACCTACATATATATAGCCCCCTGCTTCCCTTGTGGAACTACGCGCTATAACTAGGTATCGATCGTAGAGGTTGCTTCCGCTCCAATTCTACCTACCAAATTGGTTGGGGAACTCCTCTCGGACCTGTCTTGTAAAAGTTAGTCAGTAATCCGCTACAAAATACACCTCTTCACGACTTCATCACCGTCTTTGCCTTTCGCCCCGCACGCACCCTCGCTACAGGTACAATTTTTACACAAATCGAGCTAGTCCCATAGTAAGCTCAAATAAGGCTTGTGTTATGGGTACTAGATGACGATATATATTGTTGAAGACGCTCGCTTCCATACGCAACAAGCCAACATGTCTAGAACGAGTGCACGTAACATTTAAATCAGTATGTGATATGTCGAGCTAGATCGACCTCCTGAAATCGATCAGACGCGGTCCCGACGAAATTGGCAATTTCGACTTTTTTCAACAATTGATGGCAATTAATTACTTTCTTTGGTCAGTTTTACCGTTTACCTTGTATCGGTAAATTTTCAAAGAATAAAATTAGTAAAACCATGTTCAATGCATCTGGATTAGTCTTGTTTATAAGTGTTCCTTTCAAATCGATATCATTAGTAAGTAGTTCTTGACATATTTTAGCGACGTGACAGACAGACAAAGCGACACCATAAGAATAAAGTTCCACTTTACCTTCTTTGGTATGGAATCTTAAAAATGAGTCCTGCGGGGTAATTTGTAAAACCGGCCAAGTGCGAGTCGGACTCACGCACGAAGGGTTCCGTACAATCTATACAACATTACATTAGACACTTTATTATAACCTTTTTAAATTTAATTTCAATAATAATATTTTATTATTATTTTTAGCGGCAACAAAAATATCATCATCATCATCCGAGCGTTATTCCCAGTACAGTTGCATCCTGAAGAATGCCTGGGGTCCGCTACCTAATAAATAAAAAATCTGTGAAAATCTCAACTATCACGGTTCATGAGATACAGCCTGGTGACAGACAGACAGACGGACGGACGGACAGCGGAGTCTTAGTAATAGGGTCCCGTTTTACCCTTTGGGCACGGAACCCTAAATATAGCAGGTAATTGTACCTATCGTACCCTGCTTGACTCAATGAGACGATTATCCATCGATATTTCATCCAGATAATTTTACAGGCTGCACGTGTTACAAGTGGTTTTATTGTGGCGTGCGAGGCTTGGCGTGCGGCGCGCAATAACGCGTGGCGTGTAAATGGCGCGATACATCACGCCGCGGGCCGCACTTAGCGCCGGACGCTCCGTGTGTTTTTACTTACCCGTATACTTTAACGGGAGATTACGAGTATAAACTTTGTTGGTGTTAGGTGTACTAGGTATCCTTCAGGATACAACTGTACTACCATAACGCTAGAATCATGAAGATGATGATAATTACGCCTATTATAAGTTCAATGCTCAGGTACTGAAAAGCATCACAGATCGATATAACGGCCTTTGAGAATTCTTCATCATCATCATCATATATATATATATTTACCGATTACATTTATGCATATATTATAAGTTTTATTTTTCATATAAGTATATATGTTGGCGGGAGATCCATGGTAATTGAATAAAAACGACCAAGTTAATTAATCGAACTGTATTCTGGCAGACCTTCGTCGTTGAGCGTCTGACCAAGAGTGCCGGGCTAATCGATGTCGCAGTCTTTTATAAGGCATAGTAGACAAACACCTGCATTAACACCTGCATTGACACCTGCACTCTAGATCGGGCGACCATTGAAATACGTAATAACTAAATTAGTGGGTAGTTGACAATATTTTTCTTAAATCAATTTGATTCCGTATAACATTCAATACAACATTCAAATCATGATAAATTTACAATTAGATGGTAAACAACTTTTACCTCATGCAAAAAGGCGCTAACACGGCCATTCTGATTAAAGCTCGTGCTCTGAGCGTGTTTCACTGTTGACGTCTGAAAAGTAATATTTGATTATGGTATATGGCACTTGACTTGTGCTCTTTTATTTTTGGCACTTTGTGTGTGCTCTTTTATGTCTGGCACTTTATGTGTGCTCTTTTGTAGATGGCAATAAACATGGTATTGTTATTATTATTATTATTTTTTTATGATGTACCGTTTCTTATTTTATATTGTTTGCCGCTAACACGGTCTTTTAACGAAACTTAATTATAATTTGGTGTTGGAAATAGCCTTAGATGTTCATGGGGGACAGTTATGTTTTTATGACCTGTTCGGAGATTTTTGATTTCATATCGATCATTCTCGATGATGTTGACTATTTGGTATGGCCCGAGATATTTTGGCCCTAATTTGTTACTTGACCATTGAGTGTCTTTACAAAGGACAAAATCATTCACCTTAAATGGGACAATCACAGCAGGTTTGGAGCAGTGTAGTAGTGTGACACACGCACACACGTTACGTGACACACGTTTTACAGACCCAACAGGTATTGCCAGAGCGTTCAATGATTTCTTTATTGATGAAATAAAAAACAAAATGCCGAATACACAACCATACCACTTTAAAACAAATAGTAACCCAAATACCATATTTTTGGCTCCAACATCACCTGACGAAGTTTCAAAAACTACCCGATGTTTAAAAAACACGAATAGCGTTGGGTTCGATGACATAAGCACCAAGGTAGTAAAATATGTTAGTCGCTCTATTGCAGTACCTTTAAGTCATATAATTAATTTAAGCTTTACCACTGGTGTATTTCCAAAGAACCTGAAATTAGGAATAGTAAAGCCTCTATATAAAAAAGGCAGTAGGGAAAATATTCAAAACTATCGACTAATTACTATGCTGCCTATATTTACAAAAGTGTTCGAGAAGATAATGTACAATATCATTTATAATTTCCTAGACAAACACAAAATATTAATAGAAGAACAGAGAGGATTTCGGAAAAGTAACACAATAAATATGGCTATTTATGACCTGGTCAGTAAAGTTATTATCAATCTCGATCAAAGAAAACCGTCATGTGCCGTATTTATGGACATGTCAAAGGCGTTTGACCATGTAGACCATAGAATTTTACTAAACAAATTAGAACACTACGGGATTCGTGGTAATGCTTATCGATTATTAAAATCATACCTACATGACCGAGAACAATATACGGAGCTCACGCAGATATGTACTACCGCCCGAGAGGAAAAGAAATATGTATCGGATCGTCGACTAGTAAAATTTGGAGTACCCCAGGGGAGCGTAATGGGACCCTTATTGTTTTTGATTTACATCAATGATATTGTTAAAAGTAGTCCGCATCCAATGATACTGTTCGCAGATGATAGTACAGTTTTTATACAACTCGATCCCAATACTGATTACGAATATGATGTTACATCTACTATTAAAGATATAATTAAATGGTTAGAATATAACAATTTGAAAATAAATCTGGATAAGACTCATATTATGCAATTTACTCAAAGGAAATCCGTACCGAACTTAAATATCCAATATAAGGGGCATACTATAAATAAAACAAATGTTACGAAATTTCTTGGTATTTACTTAGATAGCAATATGTCTTGGGAGACCCACTCTATTGAAGTTTGTAAAAAGCTATATACATTTTCATACGCATTGTACAAACTAGCGAAAACGTCTGCCAAAAAAACTGTCCTGGCGGCTTACCATGGCTTTGTCAGCTCAGCCATACGGTTTGGTATAATTTTTTGGGGTAACTCAACCCTCAGAGATAGACTTTTTAGAGCGCAAAAACGTTGTATTAGGGCCATATGTAACCTGAAACCTATGGAAAGTTGCCGGCTGCATTTCAAATCACAAAAAATATTAACGTTACCTAGTCTATACATTTACGAATGCTGCAATTTTGTTAAAAGAAATCCCACCCTTTTCAAATTAATCGATTCAAATCGAATGGGTAACCTGCGACCTAGAAGCCCTGCGGTGCTCATAGAGAAGTACAATACCGCTCTGATGGGACGCAATGTTAACATAATGGCTTCTAAACTATATAACAAATTGCCTGTTGCGCTGAAAAATGCTGATTTTAATAAATTTAAACATTCACTATTAAAAATGCTTTTAGATAAATGTTATTATAATATTAAGGAATATATTAATGATGTAGATTTCAATACTGTGACTTAATGTAATTAATAATAATAATAATCGTTTGGCTTGTAATTTATATATATGTAATTGACAATATTTGACATGTAATTTTATATTTTCTAATTGTTTCTATGGGATTTAAATTTTAATTGTAAATGATAATTTAATAATTCGTACGCCAAAAGGCACGTCATAGATCTGCTACCTATTTGTACTGTACACCTATTTTATCACCTATGAAGACGAAATAAAGATATTTGTATTTGTTGTATTTGTGACATACTTTTTTTTGCTTGCTCGTTCATCCTGATGGAAGCATATTTTCGAATTTCGTTTTTGTTGACTTGATTCTCTAATAGTGAAATCTGTTCAATAGCAGGGGAGGAGCATTTTTTTCCTATTAAAAGTTCTAACGGGGAGAAACCAGTGGCTTTGGATTTGGTTGTATTAATCGATAATTGAAGGTCTCCTACTTTAGTAATCCAGGCTTTATTGTAGCTTAATGCGATAACGCTTAAATGATCCCGCAGTGTTCTCATTAATCTTTCTATTTGACCATTAGCTCTTGGGACACCGCGTGCTATGGCATGGTGTTCTATGTTGCCTTGAGAAAAGAAATTTTGAATTTCGGATCCCATTATAGCTGGTTCGCGGTCTGAAATAATCCGCAGGGGTGTGCCAAAAAGATAAACTATACTCTGGATTGATTTCAAAATTAAACCTGTACTTTTGTCTTGCAAAGGGTAAGTTAATACAAATTTTGTAAAGGCGTCTATTGCCACCAGAGCATAAGCTTTTTTGTTGCTACCACTTAAATTCCCCATTAAGTCGACGTGGATGGTATGAAACGGAGTTGCTACTTTATCTATTGGATGGAGTTGAATTTGAAATTTTCCGGATGGACCTTTTCCGAATTTGCATGCTAAGCAATTGTCACAAAATGCGCGTACTCTCTTTGACATGTTACTGAACCAGAATTGTTCTCTAATTTTATCAAGAGTTCTTTCCCATCCTGCGTGCATTAGAGAGTCATGGTATCGGTTAATAAGACTGCAGACAAGCGAGTTCGGGACTACTGTTCGAGTTACTGTGTTGTCATTTTGATTTTGTATAGAAATTAGCAGTAAGTCGTCTTCGAGCCTATACTTCATATCGGACAATGTGTTATTTTTTATCGAATCCCTAATCCTTTTTAATTCAGAATCCCTTTCTTGCTCTACAATCATCCATGTTGGGTCTTTTATTATTAAGTTTATAACTGGATTTCTACTTAAATAATCAACGTGGTTCATGTGCTCGCCTTTTTGGTATTTGATATCAAAATCAAAGGCTTGCAAATAAGCCCACCACCGGTGAACTCGAGGAGTTAATCTTTTTTTATTTTACTGGCCTTAAGAGTATTACAATCAGTCACTACTGTAAATTTTCGTCCAAATAAGAAATGCCGGAAGTGTTTGAGGGCTTTAACTACTGCGAGGGTCTCTAATTCATATGAATGATATTTTGATTCCGAGTCTGTGGTTCTCATACTGAAGTAACTCACTACTTTTCGACGATCGTTTTCTATTTGAATTAATATGGCACCATATCCTAACGAGCTAGCATCTGTGTGAACTTCAATCGGTAGTTCAGGTTTAAATATGCTTAATAACGGTTCTGATGTAAGGTAAGAAATAATTTCTTGACGTATAGCTCCATGAGACTCATTCCATTCCCATTTTGCATTGTTTTTTGTTAAGGCATACAAAGGAGCCATTTTACGTGAAAAGTTTGGAATGAATCTTCTAAAATAACCGGCTAGTCCATTGAATTGACGCAATTGTTTCACTGTACTTGGTGGGTTGGAATTTTTTAATGCCTTAATTTTGTGAGGACTGGGTTTGACTTGACCATCCATTATTATATTACCTAGGTATTCAGTGGATCGTTTTAAAAATTTGCATTTCGTCATGTTTAGTGAGAATCCCGCCTCTTTTAATTTTTTGAGTATCAAGTCTAAACTTTTAAGACCTTCCTCTTCAGTCTCAGATGGAATCAAAATATCATCAATGTATACCAAAGCTATTGTATTTAGGCAATCACCTAAGGCTTTATTTATAGATCGTTGAAAAACGGATGGTGAATTGCAAAGCCCAAAAGGCATAGTGACATATTCATACTGTCCGTCAGGGGTAACGAACGCAGTTTTTTCTATAGAATCTTCATGTATGGGAATTTGATGGAAACCTGATTCCATGTCGAGAGTAGTGAAAAATTTTGCCGTGGCTAACTTATCGATTTGGTCTTGAATTAGGGGTAACGGAAAATGATCGCGTACAGTATTTGAGTTTAACTCGCGATAGTCAACGCAAAGGCGATCATCTCCATTTTTCTTTTTGACTAATAGGATAGGGCTGGCAAATGGAGAACAGCTATCCTGAATAATCCCTTTTGATTTTAGGTCCTCTATTATGTTTTTGACCTTTTCTCTTTCTATTGGGGCAAGGCGATACGGGCGGCGATTAATAATACGGCTAGGGTCCTTTAAACGAATCTGTAGGCTTCCAGTTTTTACTATTTTGGAGGGTAGGTTCATGCCAAAAATATCGGAATGTTTTGAAATCATTTCTTTTAGTGTGGATGTATCAGAGATATCGGTGTCTATATCAGTCACTTGTAAGTCAGTCTGTATTTGTCCTACGAAATGCTCTCGTTTGATAGATATTGCATTGTTGGTGATTTCTATTTTAAGGCCAGGTATTTGTAGAGAATCAATTCCTAATAGAACATCATAAGGCAAATTTTCAACAACATGAAGGTTTACTTCAAATGTTACCTCATCAAGAGTTACAGTTGTGGCTATTTCTTCATCAGATGTGACTGATTGTCCTCCAATACCGCGTAACTGTATAAGTGAATTACTTCGCTTTCCAGGAATCGAACCTGATGCTTTCCTGATGCTCACCTCTGTTCGGGTAGTCCGGTCGTTGTTGTATAACCGGGGAGTATGAAATTTCGTCACGATTATCCATATCAATGTGTTGTGCATGAGTTTCCTCTACTTCTGATGTTGGCGGGAGATCCATGGTAATTAAATAAAAACGACCAAGTTAATTAATCGAACTGTATTCTGGCAGACCTTCGTCGTTGAGCGTCTGACCAAGAGTGCCGGGCTAATCGATGTTGCAGTCTTTTATAAGGCATAGTAGACAAACACCTGCATTAACACCTGCATTGACACCTGCACTCTAGATCGGGCGACCATTGAAATACGTAATAACTAAATTAGTGGGTAGTTGACAATATTTTTCTTAAATCAATTTGATTCTGTATAACATTCAATACAACATTCAAATCATGATAAATTTACAATTAGATGGTAAACAACTATTACCTCATGCAAAAAGGCGCTAACAATAGTGAGAATCCGGGTCATACTCAGGCAAGTAAATTTCCGATAATTTGCGAGTACATACGTTTGGTTGTTGAGGGTTGTTTGTAAAAACCATTCTTTCCAACAGCTCCACTTGTCGACGAAGTAATGATATTTCACTGTTTTGCTCACCTCTGTTCGGGTAGTCCGGTCGTTGTTGTATAACCGGGGAGTATGAAATTTCGTCACGATTATCCATATCAATGTGTTGGGCATGAGTTTCCTCTACTTCTGATGTTGGCGGGAGATCCATGGTAATTGAATAAAAACGACCAAGTTAATTAATCGAACTGTATTCTGGCAGACCTTCGTCGTTGAGCGTCTGACCAAGAGTGCCGGGCTAATCGATGTCGCAGTCTTTTATAAGGCATAGTAGACAAACACCTGCATTAACACCTGCATTGACACCTGCACTCTAGATCGGGCGACCATTGAAATACGTAATAACTAAATTAGTGGGTAGTTGACAATATTTTTCTTAAATCAATTTGATTCCGTATAACATTCAATACAACATTCAAATCATGATAAATTTACAATTAGATGGTAAACAACTTTTACCTCATGCAAAAAGGCGCTAACATATATATTGCATCTGTTTTATTTGTATTGTACATGGTTTAAGTTTGTCTATCTTATTCTACCTACCTTCCACTCAATTGCTCAAAGGTTAGCTGGAAGAGATCCCTTATAGGGATAAGCTCGCCTTTGTACTTTAACGCTTTGTGACCTCTTTATGTTTCAACCTGTAATTGTGTACAATAAAGTGCTTACATACATACATACATACATATCACCCGAAGGACGTCCACTGCTGGACATTAGGCCTCCCCTAAAAAGTACCACCATGACCGATCCTGCGCCACCTGCAGCCAGCGGACTCCCGCGAACTTTACCAGGTCATCCGTTGTCAGGTCTACGCACGCTGCGCCTTCCGGTGCGTTGAGAATTATGGTTCGAAAATCTTATCCGAAAGCTGACGTGTGTTAAGGGTCTAGCTGAGTTTCGTCACCTTGTATACGATAAGCGGGTGAGTGGGAAGTGTCGGATGTCAAAGGGATAATTTACATGAGTCGCATTCCATCGGCACCATCGCTTATAATCAGTGACACCGGCGGGCCGGTTTGTCTAGTCACTGTACTTTGTTATTACAAACCATGTGTAATTTACGATAATTGAAGGTAAAACAAACTTACCTGAAGTGAAGTTTGACCATAATTATACGAAGTATAGCATACAACGACATTTAGTTTACATGTAGTATATCTTCTTAATGTACCAAGTGATTCCTGGTACATCGAGAAGATATACTAAATGTGATATGTTAACTAAATGTCGTTGTATGCTAAGCTGAAGTATAATTCGTTCACTTCAACCTTTAAAAATGTGTCCAAAATTATTGCGACATAATTCGGGTATAGTAGCCACATGAAAACAATGTTTCCAGCAGCGAATAAGTATAACCATGAAATTGCAGTAGCGAGCTACATACTACAGAAGTAAAATAAAAATAGACGTTCAGACAAATTGAGAAAAATGTATAGGTATACTCCGCGTCTTATCATAAGGTGATAAAACTGACTTTGTCGTATGGATGCGAAGTTTGGATACTGATGCTGAAGGAGGAAAGCAAGCTTTTGCTGGCTGAGAGAAAGATTTTGAGGAAGATTCTGGGGCCTACAAGACGGGAAGATGGTAGCTGGAGGGTTAGGAACAATAAGCACTGGTTACCGAGCCCGACATTATCAGAGAGAGCAAATCTGCCCGGCTGCGCTGGTTCGACCATGTTTAGAAGATAGCAAAGGATCGTGCTGCCAAAAGAGCATACCTGGGACGTCCATCGACGCTCGATCGGCCGACCAAGGTATCGCTGGTTAAGACGGAAGCTTCGAACAGCCGACTCTGATTGGTGACAGGCTGCCCAGAACAGCACAGCGGCGTATCTTAGTATCGGAGACCAAGATCCACTTTGGGTCGCTGCGCCAGCTTAGTAAGTAAGTAAGTATACTCAGATAGACTGACAAAAGGGTCATACACAGACTTAGGTCCGTGTCCTTCATGTGAACGACACAAAAAACATAACGTACAAATATATCGCCTAGTAGCCATAACTAAAGCCTTATTGCGCGTACTCCTTATGTCAATTTGTGTCAACGATTGAAAAATATTAATGTGATTTCAATTTATTTCACACGTTCATTGACCGAGAAGCAAAGGTCTCCCTTTCAGCTTCGGGAAAAAATATTTCGTATGTGCGGATGTCCAGATGTTCGGATTTCAGGTTGTTCTCCTCGGTCGCACACAAGTCGCATTTCTCAACCGATTCTCGTGAAATTTTGTGAACAGGTTCTATAATTTTATAGTTTTTTTTTTGTTGAGCCAGTTTTTGAAAATTTTGTAGGTAATCATTCTGGCACTCTTTAAGGGAGGCCTATGTCCGGCAGTGGACGTCTTTCGGCTGATAATTATGATGTTGATGATCAAGGTATATTTTATATTCAACCATAAACAAGCACCAATGTTGTCCGCATTAAATGGAAGACAGTGTAGTGCAAAATAAAATGTAAGCCGTAATAAATCAGCGAAGTGGCGACGCACCGCTAATGCGCGCCACCTGCCGGCTAATGCTGCACTTTGGCTTACATTTTTTACACCGTTGTTTTGCAACTATGTGTAATTTCTGGAGTGTTGTATTAAAAAGACACTGATATACCTTAGTGTTATTATACTGCCCGCCACTAGGTTTGAGTATAAATTATCTTTTTAGGGTTCCAAAGTAAACAGCTCGCGGCACCGGTCTTACGGTGACAGCCCCCACTCCCGACTATAGCGGCACTTTGCCGCATTCAGGGTAATAGGTCCGTAGTTGTTTATACAGGCATACGGAATGGCCTGTCCCTCCTCTGAAATTGGACACTGCGAGGTAATTATGCTAGATTTTTGAGCGTGCGTAAGGTAATCTATCTATCGTACGTTCGGAAATAAATCGTAAAGTTACGTGATGCTATGACTATGACACTGAACATGGTTTGACGATTTGCCAAGGACCAGATGATAAGATGTTCCCTTTTAATAATAACCCGGAACTTTATTTTCCCAAGATTTTATATTACATCTAAGAATATTTACATCATTCTGCGTAGCATACCGTTTTCTTTTTCCTACGAGGAATTCTTGTTTTTATTATTTCTGTGCTCGCTCTCGATTTTTATTGTATTTCTTTTGCATAATTATATTACTGGTATTTAAAAGTAATGTCTTCAAACAAATTCCCGGCCTACCTGATGCACGCTGTAGCCTATGACCGCTTGATACTCTATCAGAATCTCAAGCGCGTTGCCGACCCAGTATTTACTTGAAGACATCTAAAGACATATGCAGGTCCCTCTGTCGTAACACAGCGTATCCTCCAGAGCACTGGCGACCTGACTCACCAGGTCTTCTGCATTTGATAGAATACTTGGTATTTATACAATGCCTTATTTCAGTGGGATCAAATGTTTTGGTAGCTCTCTTGAAAAAGTTAAGCAAAGCATGTTGTTATACAAAAAAGTAACAGTCAAATCAGACTGATTGCTTATCCGTTGGTATTTTACCTATGGCTAACCGAAAATTAGCTATACTAAATTGAATCTACAGAAAACGTGTCAAGCCACTAAGCGCCTTCAGTCTGATTGGAATGAGCCCAACAATAGGAACCAAGACACTATCTCAAACTCCCAGCCAACTCTGTGGAACAATCCTACTACTTACCATCACTTGAAAGCAGCTGCAACAGGAATTGTATGCCATATTCCCAATATTTAAGGTTCATTTTTGTTACCAGATTCGGTAAACGGAGAAATTAACTCGACATACGAGTGTTTGGAATCGCGAGCTGCATTTCGTACTCTTGGTGTGATATAGGCTCATCTAGTTCAGGCATTACGGATAGATAGGGCCTTGTTTCGTTAACATGAATTCTGTTGGAGATAATTCAATATAATGATGACGTTGAGAGAGCGCGTGTGTGGATATTAACGTCTGTGGAACAAACAATTGCATCGTTTAGCAAAATGCACAAATGCAACATCTAGTTTCGTCGCAGTATCTTTTGTAGACAGACCGCAGTGAGGCTTGAAATACTTTTCTCATTTAAATTGACTCGCTTGCCGCATGAGGCTTGGCAAAAGCACCAAATGATTTCTAGTACTTAAGTACGGTAGGTTTTCTGTCTAACAGAACCGATGTTTGACAGCTCGAATATTCAAAACATGGCATCCCAATCGCTCGCGCTCGCCCTTACATCATACCAACAGATCCGTAGTGTTAAGCAAGATGATTTTTCACACAGTTGTCTCTTTTAATCCTTATGGTTAACCAAGATGAGATAGAATAGAACAGATAGTACGATCATTTTCGGCTGTTAACGAATAGTCTTCATTTAAAAGCGCACCAAAATGCCAAATCATATAAACTAAAACGTCAGTTCAGTACATTTTTCAGTAACGACACCAGAGACAGCTGAAAACCAGTCCGATATCACTTATCGACTTATTTATTTGTGCATTAGTGAGGATAGATCAGAGATACAGAAATATTAAATGAGTAGATCTGCTTTACTCTGATATCTATGCGCTCGCCGCAAGCGCGCGCTCTTTCGTTCCTAGGGCGATGGTCTATATTGACACTCCGCTCCGGGGTGTATGAGAGCCAATTTTGCCAGAAGTGACAAGAGATCTTTCAAAAGCAAGCGCTTGAAGTCAATTGAACTGGTAAATATCACTCAATTCAGCGGTTCTACACCTAAATACGACATATTTAATTTAAACAATTTAAGCATTTCTCTTGTACGTCTACTACCAGGCACCAAGCCTAACTTGTCAGAAAAATCCAGTTTCCAACCGTCATCAGTTGGTTTTAAATTTATGCCTGCATGGTCTTTGGAGGAAATGCCTATTAAAAGGAAAGGAAGGTATGTCTTTTGTGCTATTTATCTCGTTCACTCCACATCCGCTCATCAAAAAGGGTTGTCTGAGGCTTTCTCAGTTACTCACACGCTGTGTTCCGCTCACGTGCTTAATGAATACTGCTACCCTGAAAGAACGAAGTCCTGTTTAGTTCAGCAGGGTATCACGTAACTTTTTGAATGTACGATAGGTACATCTATCCAGCAATTTTGCTATGCAAAATTAAATTTACATCTACCAACCTTACGCACGCTCGAATACATGATTATGGATTTCCCCAAAGGAACAAGTTTCCGTCAAAATTGTATTTTCCATGTTAGATTTTTCCATATTATTGTATTTTTTGTCAAAATTGTAAGAAAAGCGTGTATACATTTTGAGGAGTCCGCAAATGGCAACCCCCTTCCTCCCTACTCCTTGTACCCCTGGAGTTGCAAGCGTCGATAGGCTATGTTGACAGTCTACCAGCAGGCAAGCCATATGATTGATTCCATCTGCCTGCCGACATAAAAAATGAACCTAGTGAGGAAACGTTTAGGCGCAAGCTGAAGAACCTTCTATTGGATAAGTCATTTTACTCTGTAAATGAATATATTGTAATTCTTAAATAGCATTTCGTAAATTTTATTGTAATAATTACTATTGAATTGACATTTATTATGAATTGTAGTCATTACCATTCTTCTTATTGTTAAGTTCTTCTTCTTCTTAATAATAAGATTTAACATTGTTTTTAGTTATAAGTTCTGACATTAGTGAATTGATACTTTTCTGGCATCATTTCCAAATTTAATTATTTTAGTATATTAGTTTTGATATAATTTATTCAACTGACATTGTTATGATTGGTACCTTGACATGGTATAACTTAATTTTTATGTATATTAGTTTAGTGTATCTTTTTAATCTTTATTAACTGACATCTTTTCATTGTATTATTTTCTATTATTATTCTTTAAATTGATTATTGGTAAATGCAGGTATATATTTAGTATATACCTTTATGTTACTATTATTATTTTACATTTAAATTATTTCAATGTACTGACGATCGATATACGACTAGCAATATAAGCGAATATGTTTTATAATGTAATTGTATAATGGAGATAAATAAACTAAACTAAACTAAACTAAACATCGATGTGGTATTAAAAGGCCTAATTTCGATTGGAGAATATTGACAACTCCAACTCACCCCGGTACTGCCAGCTTCACCTTTCACCATAGCAGGAAAGCTCTCATTCATTTCTAATTTTCTAGTTCCTACATAGTTGGTGAAGGACTCGAGCCAAGCCCATTGTCCGTGTGTCGCATTAGTTAGCAGCTGGCTGGGACTGTGCACTGCGACTGTCGTTTAATGCCACCGATAAATAATTCCAGCCGCTTTGTTCCTACCCGAATTGTTCTCGCAAGAAAAACCAACCATGGAGTCTATTATTGTTCACCGCTTCCAATCTCATTAATCTGTATCGAGGGTTCGTTTCCACGCGTGATGCATTAACGTCTCAAACGAGCGCACAAAACGTATTAAAATGCGAATATGATGTGAAAAGGATGAATGCGAACGAGGCCCTGTTTTGCTGACTTAGACAAATTCAAGAATCACGCTTGGGAAATATTTCCTCACCTGGGAATCCTGGGATAGGTTGACCTGGGACTTTTTATGATTCTTAAATTAATTCGGCCTTGTCCAATTTGGTCAAGTCCTTATCATAAGAGTACAAATGCTATCGATTTCTACATATGTGTAGCTGATTTTGAAGTTGACTGTAGTATATCTTTAAGATGTTCTTATCTTGTCTTTTTCACTCAATAAATTCGGCCAAGAGACTTTTTAAACACTTTTTTTGGTTGTGTCTTTCATAATTCGCGCAACAAGTGGCTAATAACCGGAGTATTTACAGGTGCACGGGCGTGGCGGCCAAGTTCCCGAGCTCACAAAGCGGAGTTCCGGGTAATGACATTCCCGAGACTTGGCTATAACGGGTCGCGGGTGAGCGGCGCAAGGCAAGAGATCAAAGCGAATAACACGCGTTGGTATCTTTTGATTTATTTTCTAATCGATTTCAATAGAAGAAAGGAGGTTCTCAGTTCCTCTGCATGTTAGCTTTTTTATGTATGTATGTTCCCCGATAACTCTTGACCACGTTGGCCGATTTTGATAATTATTTTTTGTTTCAAAGCAGGTATTCCGAAATTGATCCCATATAAATTTGGTGGAGGTCTGATGATGGATGGGATCTAGGAGGAATCGAGGGAACTCCTCGAATTTGATAGGCATGCATATTTCGGTATTTTAAACGTATAATTTTTAAGAAAAAAAAAACCCGACTTTAATGGGGGAGGCCGGTGAGAGATTATTATACTTATATGGTGCACTCTTAGATTCCATACAATAAAATAAAAAAATGGTTATAAGTATGTTTATAACGGTAGAAGACTAAGTACCATCAATTGCTCATGGAATCCTCCACCGGAACTCAAGATTGACAAAAATGTGTCTTGAAAAACTAGCTTGCTTGACATACAAAACGAAGAGAACAAATCACCCACCCGCATCCAGCGGACACCCGCGACCCTTACTAGGTCATCAGTCCACCGTGTGGGGGGCCTGCCCACGCTACGCCTTCCGGTACGTGGTCGCCACTCGAGAACCTTTCCGCCCCAACGGCCATCGGTTCTACGTGCTATGTGTCCCGCCCACTGCCACTTAAGTTTAGCGATTCGATATTCTATATCATTCTGTTCACTTTGGTTCTGCTGCGGATAACTTCATTCCTGATGCGATCACGCAGAGATACTCCCAGCATAGTCCTCTCCATCGCTCTTTTTTGATAAAATACTAATGATTGATAAAATAATACCTTTTTTAATAAATTTGTTGATAAAAACACAACTATCACTTTATGTTTGCCTTTAAGATTTGAGGAGTTCCGTCAATTCCTCATGGATCCCATCATCAGAAATCGAGCATAACAAAAATTAATATAGAACTTGCTTAGCAAACACAGCTGGAAGGACAAATCGCCAAACATGAACTTTTCTTCGTTGAAGAGTTCTGTTCTGATCATCATCAGCAGTTCCACTTCATCAAATGTCACATTTTTGTATGAAAATGCTCGATTTGTTGATAAAAACACAAAAATCCTTTATGTTTGCCTTTAAGATTTGAGGAGTTCCTTCAATTCTATGGATATATATATACTTTTTCAATGGATATATATACTTACAATCAAAAAAAGAATTTTCTTTAAGAAATGACGGAGTTATGGAGTAACAAACGTTAAACAAAAAACATTCAACCGAATTGATAACCTCCTCTCTTGAAATCTTGAAGTCGGTCGATAAAAGTAAAAGTAATTTATTCTTCAAATTAGGCATAATTACATGCACCTATGATTTTTCTGTAGGTAACCAAGCATTGGCTGTCGAAAACCAAAAATTTGGTGAAGCGGAACTGATGATGATAATCACAGTTGTCATATGGAATTCCTCAATGATCTAGGCACTTCACAGATTTTGTTGACGTAGTAACTAATGCTCGTAAAAATATACATTTTGAGGTGGAACTTAGGACGTGGAACTGAAAGTCAGTATGGGTTCCCTGAGCAATCGACGGAACTCCTCAAATACCATCGGCCCATATAAAGTGACTTGGGATCTGTAGTGTTGTGGCAAGGATATGTAAAAATGACATGTGTGTGGCATAGCGAAGTACAAAATTAAAGTCGGTTTGTTTTGGTATAAATTAAATACAATGACGGTGTCTAACACGCTTTCGGTCTGCCTAATGGTAAACAGACACCGTAGGCTATAGACGCTTGCGACTCCAGAAGAATCACAAGCGCTTTGTCAACCTGTTACTTGTACCTAAGCGTTTAATCACCCCTAATAAAATATTTAAAGAAATAAAATTCTTTAATATTGAAATTCCCTAATAATTAATATTAAAATAAATGTATTTGACAGTAATGTAAGAAAATGAATAATATTTTACAGCTTGATTTATTAACGACTGATTTAATTTGATTTGATTTAATTTATTTATTTGATTTGGCCAAGTGATCGTCTAGTAACATACCTACGCTGTGTGCCGCGTAACCCAAATTCTTTAATGTGAAACAAACAAGATCTGAACTCTTCACTACCTAACCTATAGCCCTACCTTTAGCCTAGCCCTAGCCCACTATTCCTAAGGAATTGCACTACCCATTTTCCTAAACCTATCACAATTTTGATTATAGAAAAGGTTAAGTACTAATCTTTGCTTTACCTACTGTATGCTTCTTTATATAAACAAATAATTATTTGTTTTTTATTAATAATCCCCCACCAGACTACCTGAGGCCGGGCTAAGCGTAACACAGTAGCCATTATTGGTTTTTAAAGAAAGGCAAATTTTCCTTAAAAGCCATAATTTTTCCCTAAATCAAAATTATTTCATCATAAAACACTGATACTCAATTTCCTAGCTAGCTAAGAATAATTTTGATTATTATTGTATGGTGCGACTCTTTCACTACCATACAATGCTACTGCTTACGCCTGGATGGGTGACAGACCTCCTAGCTACGTATTTAATACCTATTTTATTTTATTGAATTTTTAATAGGTATTTTTATATGACTTATGAATCTACCAATGCTTCGTAACCTAGACTTGCTGATGAGAAGAAGCATCAAAGAAACTCACCAGATAGTCATATCGATGATTAGAGGAATCATCTATTAATTTAAGCTTTATAAATAAATTCTAGCAATTTATTAGTACTGACGCTAACATTACTATATACAAAAGTTGAGGTACAAAGTTGTATCTATTGAAAACAAACCACCTCGTCACTAACTCCCTAAAACCCTAGTTTCCATAAAGTGGTACACTCAATATCGACTATTCAGGGCAATTCATATGAAATATTTGACCCTAATCGATACCTGAAATAATAAAAACTCATTTACTCATGATAAATGTTCGAGCATTATTCCACTCATGATAATAGATAAAATTGACTAGTAGACTGCTCCGCCTGCTACAATATCTAGAATTATTTCATCTTTCTGAAACAATTCTATATTCTAATCATAACTGGAATTATTATACCTCAATGAGCAAAGTAAATTAAATGTAGCACCTTTAAACCATATTTCACATGTAACCCATGAAACCCCATACTTCATAACCACACTTGGAAACCATTATTCACAATTGACCTTTACCTACTTATTCACGTCTACCAAACATCCTACAATAACTATCAACCTATTAAATGAAACCTAGTTCCCTAAAACCAGCTCTAATAATTGTTTTAGCCCTAACACCCTATTACCTACTACAAATGACTTTAAACCTATCTCTACTCTCAACTAGTCCCTACTCTAGTGTAAACAAAACCCAATAATTATTTATTAGTGTTATGAAATGTGAATCCTACTATAACCTAAGCTGTATCGTTCGGTAGGCTAGACCGAGATAGGCAACCTAAAGCCTGTGTATTTGCTCCATTCACAACTGTCCGAAGACTAAAGGGATCTGTGAATGATGCGCCCTAACGTATATAAGGTAAGTACATAAATATATTTAATAAAGAACGAACTTCAGGCACACACAAGATCTCTACGAGTGAACACCGTTCATAGCGGTCGACTTATTGGAAATTGCGACCTTCTCGCATCAATCTGTGGCTAGACCCCAAAGCACGTAAGAGTATATCATCATCTATGTTGATAAAGAGATGATGCCAAGCCCTCTTAAACTTGGTAATAAAACTAATAGGATTCCAAGCTGTATCTCTTTTTCTCCTCGAGGATGAGATCCAACTTGTTAAATAGACCATGCTATTCAGACATTGATCTGGCTCGATATCAAATCAAAACACACAAAAATCATAAAATAAAATCTAAATTCACAGTTGAATAACTCACCATAATTCAAAGTATTTGCACCATAATGAACCACTCAACTATGATAACGGTAATTAATAAAATAGTACCTTGAATTATCACTACGTTAAAACGAGCCAGCTTCAAATGACAATCCGCACAACAACAAAAGTAAGAATGAGCATCCCGAATCGAACCCCACGCGCTATTTATACCTTGATCTGTGTTAGCCTTCCAAATTGAAGCCTTTGAGTGAATTGTCCGCAAGCTTAATTACCCTACAGTCCAAGCAATACAACACCTTACGTCAAGCAAATATGGTCGCAAATCACTTGTTTCATGCAATACATACGCTCTTATTGAAATGAATTGTACTCGCGGGCAGGTGCAATAACAAAATAACAAGCTTCGCTCAAGCGAAACAACACCTTACGTCTTGCATATACGATCGCAATTTGCTTGCTTTAAATACTAGATACGTTCTTATTGAAACTCATTATACTCGAAGAGCTGGTGTATCAATATGAATAGGTATATTTTAGTGTTGTGGGTGACGTTCCAATTGTGCTTACATTTTATTACTTTATTTTATCCAACGTTTATATAATTTTTATTTATTACTGATGAAATACTTATGATTAATATATTAATACTTCTTTAGCATTCAATAAAGAATATGAATGTGCTTTGACAACATAGTTCTAGTTACATACTGACCCGAGGATTCGTGTGTTGACATCCAGAGACCTTATGCAGGTCCCCCACTCCCAACACAGCGCATCCTCGGGAGCTCTGGCGAGCTTACTATTTTTTGTTTAGTAGGTAGTATGACGGTTTTTAACCAACTTCAAAAAAGGAGGAGGTTCTCAATTCGTCGGGATATTTTTTTATGTATGTTCACCGATTACTCGGAGACTAGTGGACCGATTTAAAAAAAAAAAATTGTTTGAAAGGGTGTGTTTCTATTTGGGCCCATTGTCGCCAAGTCTGGATCTGATGACGGGATCTTGGAAAAATTGAAGGAACTCCTCAAATTATGAACCAAGAGGATGGGGTAAGGCAAAAAATAAGGTACTCAAATTATCAAGAGGGTGGTGTCTGGCAAGGTATGGAGTCGGTGTTTTTTTGTTCAAAATTTACTTGTTTTTGTTGTTGATGTGGGTAGAAGGCCTCCCGTGGTCCCGTGTTACAACGTTGTCAATACAACGAATCCTCTTATCAAAGAAGGGTCGTCAGCGCACTGTAATTCTTCTTCAGTTCCAAGCGTCCATAGGTTACGGTGTCTGTTTACTGGTCATATGCTTGTTTGCCACCGTCGTAGTATAGAAATAATACCCACCAGTGATTTTGAAATTAAAGTGAGCAGTATATGTCCGCCGATTAACCCACACACTAAAGTGACACCCTACGCCACGGTGTTAACTTCTCAGAAAACTATTTAAGTAAAAGGTACACCGTTTGAAAACATTCCCCCGGGAATTATTAACTACTTAACTTTGTAGTATGAGAAGAAATTTCCATCAGTATTGTAATGGGGGCTGTGAACGATACTCGCTAACTTGGCGCTTTAGAGTGCCTCTTAGAGGTTTCCAGTTTAAATAATGCGAGATTCTTCGTTAGCCTTTTGATACTAGTGTAGAGTAAAACCATTGTATTGCGCATATAATAGTATGCTTGAAATGGCTGTATTCTTCAACCATTTTCAAACTGAGCGCCCCGTTAGCGTGATTTTGGCGTATTTCGTCCTGAAGAAGCCGGGGATAAGTTACAATAAACCCTAGAATGTACGTATGCACCTTTTTTTTGCGGCGGCGGTTGCCGAGTTCTAGCGGAAAAGGTGTATGAGTCCTTCTCCAGAAGAATTATGCTAACCTCTCCAAATGAGTCCAGTAGAGACAACTTCATGTCTTGTGTTGAATATATACATAAAATTAACTAATATACTAACATATGAAAATTGCAAGTTAATGAGTGAGTGACGAGGTGACGGGCGATAGAGAGGAATGGAAGAAGAAAATACGCTGCACTAAATGGGAAAAGGGCACGTGATTGACAAATGATGAAAATTGCAAGTTAATATTATAAAGCTTGTAACTATACGCTGTCCCGGTGCTCCAGTGTAGAAGAACTCCTTAAACAGACTTAATAAATCCATTATTCCCCACAAAATCACCTTAACGTTCGCGAAGCACATTACCGTACTCCTCCGTAATGTGTTTAGCACGTGGCGGTGGCTTACCAGTCTTTGTGTATGGATTCATCTCGTTTGTTTAAGGGAGACTGCATTAGACGTGACACCCGCGACTTAAAGAGCTTTAGAGAGAATTTAACAGGGAAATGCTGGGGAATATGATTTATGATACATTACGCTCTCATCGAGGCTCTATTTTAAGAGTGGGTTTTAGTGAGATTCAGTGTCGTCGACCAATCAACCAAGTAATTTTACGGAATAAAGGTTTGAGGCCCCATTTGACCAAACATTTGACAAAAAAAATCGTTTACAGTGCCAGTGGCTGGAGATTTAGACCCAAATTGGCTGCGGTTTCTTATTATTTCCTATTTTTATTGCTCTAGAATTATACGGTATATCTTACATGTCGTAGCATTCCGCATTAACTTCTGGAAGTTTACTTGACTAAACGTGCCTAGATTCTTTGGTAATGGCATTGGTAGCCCAAGCCTAATATAACATTAAAATGTCAGTATATCAGTGCATGCGTAATTGACTATCTAAAACCAGATTCATACTCTCTAACTGTAGTAAATGTATAAAACCGATATCGTTGTGTCGCGTCACGATACGGCACGTCAGACAAAATATGGATCCAAAGTGAATCCGACTTAAACGGCGGCGGCGACGTGGCGAGCGAAGTGCTCAAGATGGTGGTATTGTATAGGGATGGTCAGCCGGAACCAGGCGGGCTGTCGATCACTTATCGGTATCACTCAGCCTATTTCCCCAAAGTCGGGGCCCAAGACTGCTGCCCCGGTGGCATTCCCACATCATCTTCTCTCAATCTTCCAATGAAATTTTCCTATTTTTCTTTAAGATTGTGTTGTTGGTATCCTTCAATTCGCTCTCCTCTGATGTATCTCTACCGAATGCTCCGCATTGCTGCGTACATAATACCTTCCACTAGTACATTGCTAGTTTCTTCCTCCCCACACTGTGCGCAGAGTGCTTAAGATGCTCGATGGAAATAGTTACGATCTAGCTCATATCTCAAGAACATGAGTTCTCTTGCTCTAAGCTAAGTTAGGAAAATAGAGTATATACTCGTATCTTAATTGATGAATACTGTTAATGCTGCCGCTACTAATACAGATACAGAGGAGTGAGGGCACATGAGAATGACGTCGCAACGCACACAGCTGTCATCTGTATTTACAACGATTAAATCCAGTATTAGAAAGCAGGAGTTTTCTTGAAGAGACGAAACCCCTCAGCTGAGCTGTTCATCAATAACGGCTCCGACAATTGGCAACCGTAGAAAGGACAGTACCGAAGTTATCTTTGTATACACATGTATATGGATGACACGCAAACTGCAGCGGCATTAGAGTATTTTCTTAACTTGAGGCAAGAAGCTAGTATAGGCACTAGTTTTCCAAAAGCAACTGCTATCTAACCTTCCTACCCAAAGAGATAACTAGATCTTGTTGCGATCAGATCAGTTTCATCACGATGTTTTTCTTCACCGGAAATCTACTACCTAAAAAAAGATTTAATCGTCAACTTAAAAACTTAACAATATACAGGTTGGTGTCTCTTTTAAGTATTAAAGATATCTCTATATTATAATCCTCCGTGCCACATCTAGCGGTTTAAAAAATCCTTTCTGATTCACACTGCTTCAGTCTGGAAATCTCTTCCTTCGTCTGTATTTCCGGAAACATACAACCTCGATGTGTTCAAGGTAAGAGTGAACATGCATCTTCTGGGTGAGCGTGTTCCATCTTAGACCTTGTCTTAACTTTCCAGCAGGTTAGACTAGGGTAAGCGCAATCCCATTTACAATTTAATCATTACTCAATCTGATCGTCTAAAGAAACCTGTGTCAAGAGACACCGCTCTTTTTTAATGGTTTACTGGGTTCACAATAACAAAAATAGTGTAGACCTGTAATATTAAATCCAGGAAGGAGATAAAATAATACTGTTCATATAATCAATAGTACATTCCTACAGAGGCCGGGACGAAAGAGGTTGCCGGCCGAAGACATATAGACGGATAGGTCTGACTGACGCGGGCAAGCCCATATTTCCCGCCGAGGTGTGTATAGTTTTTTTTTCTCAAACATGCAATGAAACAACAACAAAAAAAAACAAAGTTTTATTTTTAATACGCATAGTGGCAGAATATCATGATGCCTGTATCACAAATTTATGTGGGATGGAATTTAAAAAAGAGAACTGTTATGTTTTAAATAATAAATGAACCTTTTATTTGATTGCACATGTTTATTCACTCACATCCCAAATTGTACAAAAACAAGGGTATATTAAACCTGTAATTTTTATTCTTAATTTATTGTCTACCTACATGACACCTTTCCCTTAAGTTTTGAGATATCATCATCAAA
Organism: Notocelia uddmanniana; assembly: GCA_905163555.1. Taxonomy (NCBI): domain Eukaryota; kingdom Metazoa; phylum Arthropoda; class Insecta; order Lepidoptera; family Tortricidae; genus Notocelia; species Notocelia uddmanniana. The sequence goes on along the minus strand of LR991061.1, from coordinate 400,358 downwards.
ATTAACAAGTTAATCAACATTTATAATAGTATTTATAAATCACTATACTCCAATGATTTCCTGCCACTCTTCTGGTGGCGGTACTACAACATCATTGTCATCATCATTACGGGTCCCACAATCATCAGGGTCATTATACTTTTGAGTCATATCCGGTATGTCACTAGGGAGCCTTGTCCTAAGCAATTGGTCCACATGCCTTCTGTGCTTGGCTCCATCACTAGTCTGTATTTCATATACAGCTGGGCCATCCACAGCTGTCACAACTCCGCGCTGCCACTTCTGATTCATATTATAGAGTCTGAATAAAACATGATCACCAATCTTGAAGTTTTTCGTATGTTTTCTTACATCCTCCTCCATCCCAAGTTCTAAATCATCTGATAAATCAGAATCGGGGTGAAGAAGCGTGAGGGTCGTTCTGAATTTACGGTTGTTCAACATTTCAGCAGGCGTTTTGCCCGTCACTGTGCTTGGGACAGTTCGCATTTGAAATAGCACTTTCGCTACTCGCTCTGGCCAAGCCATAGATGTCTGTTTCTTCAATTTGGATTTTATTGTCTGTATAGTCCTTTCAATTTGGCCGTTAGTTGCCGGATGGTACGGCGCGCCAGTAATATGTCGAATCCGGTTCTTAGACATATAGTCTTGGAATTCTTTAGAAGTAAATGCTAAGCCATTATCCGATACCACAATGTCAGGTAACCCATTGTCGGCAAAAGTTTTATTCAGTATCTCAATAACTATTTTGCTTGACATTGAGGGCACCATTTCAATCACTGGCCACTTACTATAAGCGTCAATTAAAACTAAAAATGTCTTTCCCATAAATGGGCCCATGAAATCTATGTGTATCCGTGACCATCTTTTTGTGGCTGGCTGCCAAATATGTTCTGTTGTTGGAGGGTTATTCCTCCATGACTGACATTTTTCACACATTGCTACCATTTCTTCAATGTCCGCATCTAATGAAGGATACCATAGATATCCCCTGGCTATCATTTTTGTTTGTACGATCCCACAGTGACCATCATGTAGTTGTTTCAGAACATTCTCTTGCAGTGACTTGGGAATTACTACTCTATTAGACCATAGAATGCAGTTTTTATTAAGTGATAAATAGTCTTTTCTTCTATGATATGGCAATAATCCAGGATCTTCTATCTTATTTGGCCAACCATGTAGTAAATAATACTTGACCCTTTTGAGTATTTGATCTTTGTCGGTTTCTTTTGCAATTGTTTTAGAGTCAATGTCAGCCTCTTTAAGCAGGTAAATTTCATCATCATATTCTTCTTCATCATGGTCTTCTTTGGTATGTGGGGTTGGCCATCGACTGAGACTATCAGCATTGCCCATATTTTTTCCTGGACGATACCTAAGATCATAATCAAATGAGTTCAGGCACAGTGCCCATCGTAGCATTCTATTTGACACCATCTCTGGTATTGGTTTGTTTCGGCCAAAAATTCCTAGCAGTGGTTTGTGGTCTGTGAATATTACAAACTGCCGTCCCAACAAATACTGCCTGATTTTTTTAAGGCCAAACATAATAGCCAAAGCTTCCTTGTCTATTTGAGCGTATCGTCGTTCATGGGGTTGCATCGTTCTTGAGCCCATGATGACAGGTCGCTCAGTGCCGTCTTCCATCCGATGAACCAATATAACACCAACCCCGTATTCACTAGCGTCACAAATCATGTATAGGTCCTTCTCTAGACTGTAATGTACCAGTGTCAAATCCGAGGTAAGTAGCAGCTTGGCTTTATCAAAGGCTGCTTGCTCAATGCTACCCCATTGCCATTTAGCCTTGTCTTTCAACAGTTTGTATAGGGGCTCCAGTACTACAGTTTTATCTTTTAATAACCGCTCATAAAAGTTATACAAACCCAGGAATGCCTTCAGAGACTTTTTGTTTGTAGGTGCAGGTTTATCAGAAATCTCCTGGATTTTCTCTTTTGCAGGATGTATTCCAGTTTCATCGATTTCATAACCTAAGAAGGTTACTCTTCTTGTTGAAAAAATACACTTTGCCTTATTTAACTTCAGACCAAGGTCTTCAAGCCTTTTGAGTACTTTTCCAAGTCGCTCATCGTGTTCTTGCAATGTTATGCCGCAGACTACCACATCATCAAGCAGGCAGGCCACTCCTTGAATTCCAGCAAGTATAGAGTTCATCAGCCTCTGAAAGATACCTGTTGCGGCATTAACCCCATATGCAAGGCGATTCATTCTCATTAACCCCAGAGGTGTATTAAGTGTGAGTAGTTCTGCTGTTTCATTAACCACTTTTAGCTGATTGTATGCTTGTTTAAGGTCCACCTTAGAGAAATATTTGCCTTCTGCCAAAGAAAAAAATGCCTCATTTGATGTCGGTAGTGGGTAGCTGTCACCTAAACAGGATGCATTGACTGTGCTCCTATAATCACCACACACACGCAGCGAACCATCAGGTTTGGGAACTATTGTTAGCGGTGTTGCCCATCGTGAGTGCTTTACAGGAGTTATGATTCCATTTGACATCATCCTATTTAACTCGTCGTTAACTTTTTCTCGCAACGGGAATAGAACCGGGCGGCAACGTAAAAATACGGGGCTTGTTCCTTCTTTACAGTCGATATGCACTAACGGTCCATTATACTTGTCCATATCATCGTCGAACAACTTCGGAAACTTCGCAACCACGTCCACTGTGGCTTCCGTAACCGAATTTACTCCGTGAATTGAAATTCCCAAGGATTCGAACCACGCACGGCGGAGTAAAGCTGGCCCCCTGCCACAGCTCACTAACAACGGCAATCTAACACTTTTGTCCTTGTACGCAACGTCCACCATCGTTTGGCCAACAATCTTCAAAACGTCCACGTAACCAACTTGCTCTTGCACGGCGATAGGTCGCCTGGGAACGCGCTGCGGTGCTGCCGGTACAGGCTGTGCGGCAGAATTGAGCGCGCGGAGCCCGAGTCCACCTCCATCGCCAGCGGCACGCCGTTCACCAAGACCTCCACCATGACAGGAGGCGCGCACGCGCCGGCGTCTCCTACGCCGTGCACGCCGTAGATGCCGTGATTATCTTCAGCACTGTGTTCGTCACTGTCGTCTTCCCTGTCCGACACCGAAGAACACACTTCACATTTATTTACGCGTTGTTTTGCCGTTTTGTTTACATTTGTTTCACACGCTGCCTTTGTATGCCCTCTTTTTTGACATTTGTAACAGGTTGCGTTCCGAAATTTGCATCGTGCGGTCCCATGGCGTTTAGCGCAATGTACACAAGGCTTCGTTTGAATATCGTTTACTTCCATCGGCTCGCTCGAGTTATGCGCACTCGTGCCGGAACCCTGAGTTACATCACCATATGTTCTGGCTAGGAAACGATTTGATTCGTTGTTATCTGAGATTGCTTCGTAATTTAGTGCTAGTTGAACCACTTTGTCGTATGTTAAATCACTGATGTTAATTTTCAACAGCTCCTTTTTCAAACTTGCTTGATTCACGCCAAGTATGATTTGTTCCGCAATCCGACGGTTTAAATCGGTAAACAAACACCGTGAACTTATGTCGTGTAACGCCGCCACAAAACTTGTGATTGTTTCACTCGTTCTTTGCCTTCTGTTATAGAACTTTTCCGTTTCTAATATCGGATGCGGCGTAGGTACAAAGAATTTGTTCAACACTCTTATAATATCATCGAAGCCTTCCTCACTGGGCTTTTTAGGTGACAACAATGACACAATCAATGAAAATGCCACATTGAGACAAAAACAAGGCTCGTTTCTGCACGCTTTCCAATTGTCCTGACGCCTCCAACGCAAAGAAAAGTTGTTCTCTGTAGTTTTCCCAATTGTCTTTGTTTGGTATGAACTTCCCAGGTAACACAATGTTTGCTATGTTGGAAACTGCCATTTTTGAGATTCACACGTCGCCAATGTTATGTTTTAAATAATAAATGAACCTTTTATTTGACTGCACATGTTTATTCACTCACATCCCAAATTGTACAAAAACAAGGGTATATTAAACCTGTAATTTTTATTCTAAATTTATTGTCTACCTACATGACAAGAACTTTGCCGGCCTAGGCCTGTAAGATTTGTATGAAATTCAGTTAACGACCTCTTGTCCTAGCCGCCCCTGAAACGTCATATTTCATTGCATGTTTGAGAAAATGACATTTTACGCATATGTGGGTTCGAACCCACGTTGAAAAGTCGCATGCAATACGCTACAATGGCTTCTTAACTTTGATAAAATAATTCTCAATTATTCTCTGAGAAGATTGCAGCCTCCCGTCATCTCAGACCTGAAAGCGCTTAATTACAGGACGTATAAATCATTAGCGTCTTCATACGTCAGCACCGATGCTGCCAGCCAGCTATAAATAAGCTCGCTTGGCGTGCTTACAGTCGAGCTTTCGTAAACGTGTGCTTTGTATGAACTTAACGCCGTGAATTTTAAGGAAAAGACAATTAATCACAATAGGTAGTTGGTCAAACTTATTCTGTATAGTAACATTTTACTCTTATAGCTGTGGAATATCGCTTGTTTTGGTCAACAAAAACAACCCCGCAAGAAGGGCTAAAATACTTGACACGGATCAGAATGTTAAAATTATGTTTATTGTCAAGAAAATAAAAGTCGAAATTGAAAATTGACGGAGTATAAAAATGTCGAGAAGAAGAAAAGACGAACAGACAATGGTCCGAAAGTAAAAATGTCCAGATTTGTAATTTAAAAAAAAAGTCCCACTATAAGTGATCTAGGTACAACGGCCCCAGGTCTAGGTAGGTAAGATTCGTTAGGTATCTTCAGATGCCCGAAGGGCAAACTGCGCAGAAAAAGGACCGTCAATTTTAAGGCAGAGTGAAATTAGTCATTTCAATACTTCTACTAAATTCTATTTCAACGTATTTATTCCTCGACCCTTTAATACTTTGTCATATTTCCGTATCGTCATTTTTATAAAGCGATTTAAAAAAGTTACTAAACAAATAGAGGCGATTTAATTACGTAAGATAGATGTCGTTTAATAAAAATCTATGGAGATAAGATTTATGCTAAGGAAAGTTATTATGACATTGACTGTTGTTCGTTTGCATTTTCGATTTCTAATTGCATCTCCGACAATATTATACTTTGATTTTGATTGAGATTTCTTGTTAACTGTGTAGTTCCTCACAAGTTGGTAATATTAATGGACAATCTTGACAGACTGTCAGTCAACTAAGTGCTGACTAAACATGGATAACTTGCTACTTGCAACATTGAAATGCCAGTACGATGGACCAAAAATTTGTTTACCAGTTTTCAACTCTATTATTGGTACATTAGGAATCAATAACGGTAGATCATTTTCTTGGTTGACTGTACCTATACTTAATTATTGGCCACCGGCGGGACCAAGCGAAACCGAGCAATATATGTCACACTTTCAGTGACGATATGACTTTAATTATGAAATAACCAACAAATTTAGGCGATTTCCCGATATGTCGGTGCGGTGGCGGTACGGTATGAGAAAACTGTCAGCTGTCAGTGTCAACTGTCAGTCGAGGCAGTGCCGCTTTTTACTGCGCACCTACATTTAAATGAGTGCTTCCTGGCCAGCGCGGAATGCGCAGAAGTGGGGCGATACGATTGCAGTACTGCGCCGCTACTGCGCATAATATTACTAATGCGCAAACGTAATACTGACAGTATCTCGTCAAGTGACGAAATCTCACATCAGTAAGCTCACATCAAAGAACAAAATACCACGTATCAATCTGGTCCACAGCAGTAAGCTCACGTCAAAGAACAAAATACCACATATCAATCTGGTCCACATCAGTTAGTTCACGTCAAAGAACAAAATACCACATATCAATCTGGTTCACATCAGTAAGTTCACGTCAAAGAACAAAATACCACATATCAATCTGGTTCACATCAGTAACTTCACGTCAAAGAACAAAATACCACATATCAATCTGGTCACATCAGTAAGCTCACGTCAAAGAGCAAAATACCACATATCAATCTGGTCCACATCAGTTAGTTCACGTCAAAGAACAAAATACCACATATCAATCTGGTTCACATCAGTAAGTTCACGTCAAAGAACAAAATACCACATATCAATCTGGTTCACATCAGTAACTTCACGTCAAAGAACAAAATACCACATATCAATCTGGTCCACATCGGTAAGTTCACGTCAAAGAACAAAATACCACATATCAATCTGGTCACATCAGTAAGCTCACGTCAAAGAGCAAAATACCACATATCAATCTGGTCACATCAGTAAGCTCACGTCAAAGAGCAAAATACCACGTATCAATCTGGTCCACATCAGTAAGCTCACGTCAAAGAACAAAATACCACATATCAATCTGGTCACATCAGTAAGCTCACGTCAAAGAGCAAAATACCACATATCAATCTGGTCACATCAGTAAGCTCACGTCAAAGAGCAAAATACCACATATCAATCTGGTCCACATCAGTAAGCTCACGTCAAAGAACAAAATACCACATATCAATCTGGTCACATCAGTAAGCTCACGTCAAAGAGCAAAATACCACATATCAATCTGGTCCACATCAGTAAGCTCACGTCAAAGAACAAAATACCACATATCAATCTGGTCACATCAGTAAGCTCACGTCAAAGAGCAAAATACCACATATCAATCTGGTCCACATCAGTAAGCTCACGTCAAAGAACAAAATACCACATATCAATCTGGTCACATCAGTAAGCTCACGTCAAAGAGCAAAATACCACATATCAATCTGGTCACATCAGTAAGCTCACGTCAAAGAGCAAAATACCACGTATCAATCTGGTCCACATCAGTAAGCTCACGTCAAAGAACAAAATACCACATATCAATCTGGTCACATCAGTAAGCTCACGTCAAAGAGCAAAATACCACATATCAATCTGGTCCACAGCAGTAAGCTCACGTCAAAGAACAAAATACCACATATCAATCTGGTCCACATCAGTTAGTTCACGTCAAAGAACAAAATACCACATATCAATCTGGTTCACATCAGTAAGTTCACGTCAAAGAACAAAATACCACATATCAATCTGGTTCACATCAGTAACTTCACGTCAAAGAACAAAATACCACATATCAATCTGGTCACATCAGTAAGCTCACGTCAAAGAGCAAAATACCACATATCAATCTGGTCCACATCAGTTAGTTCACGTCAAAGAACAAAATACCACATATCAATCTGGTTCACATCAGTAAGTTCACGTCAAAGAACAAAATACCACATATCAATCTGGTTCACATCAGTAACTTCACGTCAAAGAACAAAATACCACATATCAATCTGGTCCACATCGGTAAGTTCACGTCAAAGAACAAAATACCACATATCAATCTGGTCACATCAGTAAGCTCACGTCAAAGAGCAAAATACCACATATCAATCTGGTCACATCAGTAAGCTCACGTCAAAGAGCAAAATACCACGTATCAATCTGGTCCACATCAGTAAGCTCACGTCAAAGAACAAAATACCACATATCAATCTGGTCACATCAGTAAGCTCACGTCAAAGAGCAAAATACCACATATCAATCTGGTCACATCAGTAAGCTCACGTCAAAGAGCAAAATACCACGTATCAATCTGGTCCACATCAGTAAGCTCACGTCAAAGAACAAAATACCACATATCAATCTGGTCACATCAGTAAGCTCACGTCAAAGAGCAAAATACCACATATCAATCTGGTCCACATCAGTAAGCTCACGTCAAAGAACAAAATACCACATATCAATCTGGTCACATCAGTAAGCTCACGTCAAAGAGCAAAATACCACATATCAATCTGGTCCACATCAGTAAGCTCACGTCAAAGAACAAAATACCACATATCAATCTGGTCACATCAGTAAGCTCACGTCAAAGAGCAAAATACCACATATCAATCTGGTCACATCAGTAAGCTCACGTCAAAGAGCAAAATACCACGTATCAATCTGGTCCACATCAGTAAGCTCACGTCAAAGAACAAAATACCACATATCAATCTGGTCACATCAGTAAGCTCACGTCAAAGAGCAAAATACCACATATCAATCTGGTCCACATCAGTAAGCTCACGTCAAAGAACAAAATACCACATATCAATCTGGTCACATCAGTAAGCTCACGTCAAAGAGCAAAATACCACATATCAATCTGGTCCACATCAGTAAGCTCACGTCAAAGAACAAAATACCACATATCAATCTGGTCCACATCAGTAAGCTCACGTCAAAGAACAAAATACCACATATCAATCTGGTCACATCAGTAAGCTCACGTCAAAGAACAAAATACCACATATCAATCTGGTCACATCAGTAAGCTCACGTCAAAGAACAAAATACCACATATCAATCTGGTCACATCAGTAAGCTCACGTCAAAGAGCAAAATACCACGTATCAATCTGGTCCACATCAGTAAGCTCACGTCAAAGAACAAAATACCACATATCAATCTGGTCACATCAGTAAGCTCACGTCAAAGAGCAAAATACCACATATCAATCTGGTCACATCAGTAAGCTCACGTCAAAGAGCAAAATACCACGTATCAATCTGGTCCACATCAGTAAGCTCACGTCAAAGAACAAAATACCACATATCAATCTGGTCACATCAGTAAGCTCACGTCAAAGAGCAAAATACCACATATCAATCTGGTCCACATCAGTAAGCTCACGTCAAAGAACAAAATACCACATATCAATCTGGTCACATCAGTAAGCTCACGTCAAAGAACAAAATACCACATATCAATCTGGTCACATCAGTAAGCTCACGTCAAAGAGCAAAATACCACATATCAATCTGGTCACATCAGTAAGCTCACGTCAAAGAGCAAAATACCACGTATCAATCTGGTCCACATCAGTAAGCTCACGTCAAAGAACAAAATACCACATATCAATCTGGTCACATCAGTAAGCTCACGTCAAAGAGCAAAATACCACATATCAATCTGGTCCACATCAGTAAGCTCACGTCAAAGAACAAAATACCACATATCAATCTGGTCACATCAGTAAGCTCACGTCAAAGAGCAAAATACCACATATCAATCTGGTCCACATCAGTAAGCTCACGTCAAAGAACAAAATACCACATATCAATCTGGTCACATCAGTAAGCTCACGTCAAAGAGCAAAATACCACATATCAATCTGGTCACATCAGTAAGCTCACGTCAAAGAGCAAAATACCACGTATCAATCTGGTCCACATCAGTAAGCTCACGTCAAAGAACAAAATACCACATATCAATCTGGTCACATCAGTAAGCTCACGTCAAAGAGCAAAATACCACATATCAATCTGGTCCACATCAGTAAGCTCACGTCAAAGAACAAAATACCACATATCAATCTGGTCCACAGCAGTAAGCTCACGTCAAAGAACAAAATACCACATATCAATCTGGTCCACATCAGTTAGTTCACGTCAAAGAACAAAATACCACATATCAATCTGGTCCACATCAGTAAGCTCACGTCAAAGAACAAAATACCACATATCAATCTGGTCCACATCAGTTAGTTCACGTCAAAGAACAAAATACCACATATCAATCTGGTTCACATCAGTAAGTTCACGTCAAAGAACAAAATACCACATATCAATCTGGTTCACATCAGTAACTTCACGTCAAAGAACAAAATACCACATATCAATCTGGTCACATCAGTAAGCTCACGTCAAAGAGCAAAATACCACATATCAATCTGGTCCACAGCAGTAAGCTCACGTCAAAGAACAAAATACCACATATCAATCTGGTTCACATCAGTAAGTTCACGTCAAAGAACAAAATACCACATATCAATCTGGTTCACATCAGTAACTTCACGTCAAAGAACAAAATACCACATATCAATCTGGTCACATCAGTAAGCTCACGTCAAAGAGCAAAATACCACATATCAATCTGGTCCACATCAGTTAGTTCACGTCAAAGAACAAAATACCACATATCAATCTGGTTCACATCAGTAAGTTCACGTCAAAGAACAAAATACCACATATCAATCTGGTTCACATCAGTAACTTCACGTCAAAGAACAAAATACCACATATCAATCTGGTCCACATCGGTAAGTTCACGTCAAAGAACAAAATACCACATATCAATCTGGTCACATCAGTAAGCTCACGTCAAAGAGCAAAATACCACATATCAATCTGGTCACATCAGTAAGCTCACGTCAAAGAGCAAAATACCACGTATCAATCTGGTCCACATCAGTAAGCTCACGTCAAAGAACAAAATACCACATATCAATCTGGTCACATCAGTAAGCTCACGTCAAAGAACAAAATACCACATATCAATCTGGTCCACATCAGTAAGCTCACGTCAAAGAACAAAATACCACATATCAATCTGGTCACATCAGTAAGCTCACGTCAAAGAGCAAAATACCACATATCAATCTGGTCCACATCAGTAAGCTCACGTCAAAGAACAAAATACCACATATCAATCTGGTCACATCAGTAAGCTCACGTCAAAGAGCAAAATACCACATATCAATCTGGTCACATCAGTAAGCTCACGTCAAAGAGCAAAATACCACGTATCAATCTGGTCCACATCAGTAAGCTCACGTCAAAGAACAAAATACCACATATCAATCTGGTCACATCAGTAAGCTCACGTCAAAGAGCAAAATACCACATATCAATCTGGTCCACATCAGTAAGCTCACGTCAAAGAACAAAATACCACATATCAATCTGGTCACATCAGTAAGCTCACGTCAAAGAGCAAAATACCACATATCAATCTGGTCCACATCAGTAAGCTCACGTCAAAGAACAAAATACCACATATCAATCTGGTCACATCAGTAAGCTCACGTCAAAGAGCAAAATACCACATATCAATCTGGTCACATCAGTAAGCTCACGTCAAAGAACAAAATACCACATATCAATCTGGTCCACATCAGTAAGCTCACGTCAAAGAACAAAATACCACATATCAATCTGGTCACATCAGTAAGCTCACGTCAAAGATCAAAATACCACATATCAATCTGGTCCACATCAGTAAGCTCACGTCAAAGAACAAAATACCACATATCAATCTGGTCACATCAGTAAGCTCACGTCAAAGAACAAAATACCACATATCAATCTGGTCCACATCAGTAAGCTCACGTCAAAGAACAAAATACCACATATCAATCTGGTCACATCAGTAAGCTCACGTCAAAGAACAAAATACCACATATCAATCTGGTCACATCAGTAAGCTCACGTCAAAGAGCAAAATACCACATATCAATCTGGTCACATCAGTAAGCTCACGTCAAAGAGCAAAATACCACGTATCAATCTGGTCCACATCAGTAAGCTCACGTCAAAGAACAAAATACCACATATCAATCTGGTCACATCAGTAAGCTCACGTCAAAGAGCAAAATACCACATATCAATCTGGTCACATCAGTAAGCTCACGTCAAAGAGCAAAATACCACATATCAATCTGGTCCACATCAGTAAGCTCACGTCAAAGAACAAAATACCACATATCAATCTGGTCACATCAGTAAGCTCACGTCAAAGAGCAAAATACCACATATCAATCTGGTCACATCAGTAAGCTCACGTCAAAGAGCAAAATACCACGTATCAATCTGGTCCACATCAGTAAGCTCACGTCAAAGAACAAAATACCACATATCAATCTGGTCACATCAGTAAGCTCACGTCAAAGAGCAAAATACCACATATCAATCTGGTCCACATCAGTAAGCTCACGTCAAAGAACAAAATACCACATATCAATCTGGTCACATCAGTAAGCTCACGTCAAAGAGCAAAATACCACATATCAATCTGGTCACATCAGTAAGCTCACGTCAAAGAACAAAATACCACGTATCAATCTGGTCCACATCAGTAAGCTCACGTCAAAGAACAAAATACCACATATCAATCTGGTCACATCAGTAAGCTCACGTCAAAGAGCAAAATACCACATATCAATCTGGTCCACATCAGTAAGCTCACGTCAAAGAACAAAATACCACATATCAATCTGGTCACATCAGTAAGCTCACGTCAAAGAACAAAATACCACATATCAATCTGGTCCACATCAGTAAGCTCACGTCAAAGAACAAAATACCACATATCAATCTGGTCACATCAGTAAGCTCACGTCAAAGAACAAAATACCACATATCAATCTGGTCACATCAGTAAGCTCACGTCAAAGAGCAAAATACCACATATCAATCTGGTCACATCAGTAAGCTCACGTCAAAGAGCAAAATACCACGTATCAATCTGGTCCACATCAGTAAGCTCACGTCAAAGAACAAAATACCACATATCAATCTGGTCACATCAGTAAGCTCACGTCAAAGAGCAAAATACCACATATCAATCTGGTCCACATCAGTAAGCTCACGTCAAAGAACAAAATACCACATATCAATCTGGTCACATCAGTAAGCTCACGTCAAAGAGCAAAATACCACATATCAATCTGGTCCACATCAGTAAGCTCACGTCAAAGAACAAAATACCACATATCAATCTGGTCACATCAGTAAGCTCACGTCAAAGAGCAAAATACCACATATCAATCTGGTCACATCAGTAAGCTCACGTCAAAGAGCAAAATACCACGTATCAATCTGGTCCACATCAGTAAGCTCACGTCAAAGAACAAAATACCACATATCAATCTGGTTCACATCAGTAAGTTCACGTCAAAGAACAAAATACCACATATCAATCTGGTCACATCAGTAAGCTCACGTCAAAGAGCAAAATACCACATATCAATCTGGTCCACATCAGTAAGCTCACGTCAAAGAACAAAATACCACATATCAATCTGGTCACATCAGTAAGCTCACGTCAAAGAACAAAATACCACATATCAATCTGGTTCACATCAGTAAGCTCACGTCAAAGAACAAAATACCACATATCAATCTGGTTCACATCAGTAAGTTCACGTCAAAGAACAAAATACCACATATCAATCTGGTTCACATCAGTAACTTCACGTCAAAGAACAAAATACCACATATCAATCTGGTCCACATCAGTAAGCTCACGTCAAAGAACAAAATACCACATATCAATCTGGTCACATCAGTAAGCTCACGTCAAAGAGCAAAATACCACATATCAATCTGGTCCACATCAGTTAGTTCACGTCAAAGAACAAAAAACCACATATCAATCTGGTCCACATCAGTAAGTTCACGTCAAAGAACAAAATACCACATATCAATCTGGTCCACATCAGTAAGCTCACGTCAAAGAACAAAATACCACATATCAATCTGGTCCACATCGGTAAGCTCACGTCAAAGAACAAAATACCACATATCAATCTGGTCCACATCGGTAAGTTCACGTCAAAGAGCAAAATACCACATATCAATCTGGTCCACATCAGTTAGTTCACGTCAAAGAACAAAATACCACATATCAATCTGGTTCACATCAGTAAGTTCACGTCAAAGAACAAAATACCACATATCAATCTGGTCCACATCAGTAAGCTCACGTCAAAGAACAAAATACCACATATCAATCTGGTCCACATCGGTATGTTCACGTCAAAGAACAAAATACCACGTATCAATCTGGTCCACATCAGTAAGCTCACGTCAAAGAACAAAATACCACATATCAATCTGGTCACATCAGTAAGCTCACGTCAAAGAGCAAAATACCACATATCAATCTGGTCACATCAGTAAGCTCACGTCAAAGAGCAAAATACCACGTATCAATCTGGTCCACATCAGTAAGCTCACGTCAAAGAACAAAATACCACATATCAATCTGGTCCACAGCAGTAAGCTCACGTCAAAGAACAAAATACCACATATCAATCTGGTCCACATCAGTTAGTTCACGTCAAAGAACAAAATACCACATATCAATCTGGTCCACATCAGTAAGCTCACGTCAAAGAACAAAATACCACATATCAATCTGGTCCACATCAGTTAGTTCACGTCAAAGAACAAAATACCACATATCAATCTGGTTCACATCAGTAAGTTCACGTCAAAGAACAAAATACCACATATCAATCTGGTTCACATCAGTAACTTCACGTCAAAGAACAAAATACCACATATCAATCTGGTCACATCAGTAAGCTCACGTCAAAGAGCAAAATACCACATATCAATCTGGTCCACAGCAGTAAGCTCACGTCAAAGAACAAAATACCACATATCAATCTGGTTCACATCAGTAAGTTCACGTCAAAGAACAAAATACCACATATCAATCTGGTTCACATCAGTAACTTCACGTCAAAGAACAAAATACCACATATCAATCTGGTCACATCAGTAAGCTCACGTCAAAGAGCAAAATACCACATATCAATCTGGTCCACATCAGTTAGTTCACGTCAAAGAACAAAATACCACATATCAATCTGGTTCACATCAGTAAGTTCACGTCAAAGAACAAAATACCACATATCAATCTGGTTCACATCAGTAACTTCACGTCAAAGAACAAAATACCACATATCAATCTGGTCCACATCGGTAAGTTCACGTCAAAGAACAAAATACCACATATCAATCTGGTCACATCAGTAAGCTCACGTCAAAGAGCAAAATACCACATATCAATCTGGTCACATCAGTAAGCTCACGTCAAAGAGCAAAATACCACGTATCAATCTGGTCCACATCAGTAAGCTCACGTCAAAGAACAAAATACCACATATCAATCAGGTCACATCAGTAAGCTCACGTCAAAGAGCAAAATACCACATATCAATCTGGTCCACATCAGTAAGCTCACGTCAAAGAGCAAAATACCACATATCAATCTGGTCACATCAGTAAGCTCACGTCAAAGAGCAAAATACCACATATCAATCTGGTCCACATCAGTAAGCTCACGTCAAAGAACAAAATACCACATATCAATCTGGTCACATCAGTAAGCTCACGTCAAAGAGCAAAATACCACATATCAATCTGGTCACATCAGTAAGCTCACGT
The DNA here is from genome assembly GCA_905163555.1 of Notocelia uddmanniana. Classification (NCBI taxonomy): domain Eukaryota; kingdom Metazoa; phylum Arthropoda; class Insecta; order Lepidoptera; family Tortricidae; genus Notocelia; species Notocelia uddmanniana. Next base: position 385,316 of record LR991061.1, on the reverse strand, counting down.
CAAAGAGCAAAATACCACGTATCAATCTGGTCCACATCAGTAAGCTCACGTCAAAGAACAAAATACCACATATCAATCTGGTCACATCAGTAAGCTCACGTCAAAGAACAAAATACCACATATCAATCTGGTCCACATCAGTAAGCTCACGTCAAAGAACAAAATACCACATATCAATCTGGTCACATCAGTAAGCTCACGTCAAAGAGCAAAATACCACATATCAATCTGGTCCACATCAGTAAGCTCACGTCAAAGAACAAAATACCACATATCAATCTGGTCACATCAGTAAGCTCACGTCAAAGAACAAAATACCACATATCAATCTGGTCACATCAGTAAGCTCACGTCAAAGAGCAAAATACCACGTATCAATCTGGTCCACATCAGTAAGCTCACGTCAAAGAACAAAATACCACATATCAATCTGGTCACATCAGTAAGCTCACGTCAAAGATCAAAATACCACATATCAATCTGGTCCACATCAGTAAGCTCACGTCAAAGAACAAAATACCACATATCAATCTGGTCACATCAGTAAGCTCACGTCAAAGAACAAAATACCACATATCAATCTGGTCCACATCAGTAAGCTCACGTCAAAGAACAAAATACCACATATCAATCTGGTCACATCAGTAAGCTCACGTCAAAGAACAAAATACCACATATCAATCTGGTCACATCAGTAAGCTCACGTCAAAGAACAAAATACCACATATCAATCTGGTCACATCAGTAAGCTCACGTCAAAGAGCAAAATACCACGTATCAATCTGGTCCACATCAGTAAGCTCACGTCAAAGAACAAAATACCACATATCAATCTGGTCACATCAGTAAGCTCACGTCAAAGAGCAAAATACCACATATCAATCTGGTCACATCAGTAAGCTCACGTCAAAGAGCAAAATACCACATATCAATCTGGTCCACATCAGTAAGCTCACGTCAAAGAACAAAATACCACATATCAATCTGGTCACATCAGTAAGCTCACGTCAAAGAGCAAAATACCACATATCAATCTGGTCACATCAGTAAGCTCACGTCAAAGAGCAAAATACCACGTATCAATCTGGTCCACATCAGTAAGCTCACGTCAAAGAACAAAATACCACATATCAATCTGGTCACATCAGTAAGCTCACGTCAAAGAGCAAAATACCACATATCAATCTGGTCCACATCAGTAAGCTCACGTCAAAGAACAAAATACCACATATCAATCTGGTCACATCAGTAAGCTCACGTCAAAGAGCAAAATACCACATATCAATCTGGTCACATCAGTAAGCTCACGTCAAAGAGCAAAATACCACGTATCAATCTGGTCCACATCAGTAAGCTCACGTCAAAGAACAAAATACCACATATCAATCTGGTCACATCAGTAAGCTCACGTCAAAGAGCAAAATACCACATATCAATCTGGTCCACATCAGTAAGCTCACGTCAAAGAACAAAATACCACATATCAATCTGGTCACATCAGTAAGCTCACGTCAAAGAACAAAATACCACATATCAATCTGGTCCACATCAGTAAGCTCACGTCAAAGAACAAAATACCACATATCAATCTGGTCACATCAGTAAGCTCACGTCAAAGAACAAAATACCACATATCAATCTGGTCACATCAGTAAGCTCACGTCAAAGAGCAAAATACCACATATCAATCTGGTCACATCAGTAAGCTCACGTCAAAGAGCAAAATACCACGTATCAATCTGGTCCACATCAGTAAGCTCACGTCAAAGAACAAAATACCACATATCAATCTGGTCACATCAGTAAGCTCACGTCAAAGAGCAAAATACCACATATCAATCTGGTCCACATCAGTAAGCTCACGTCAAAGAACAAAATACCACATATCAATCTGGTCACATCAGTAAGCTCACGTCAAAGAGCAAAATACCACATATCAATCTGGTCCACATCAGTAAGCTCACGTCAAAGAACAAAATACCACATATCAATCTGGTCCACATCAGTAAGCTCACGTCAAAGAGCAAAATACCACATATCAATCTGGTCACATCAGTAAGCTCACGTCAAAGAGCAAAATACCACGTATCAATCTGGTCCACATCAGTAAGCTCACGTCAAAGAACAAAATACCACATATCAATCTGGTTCACATCAGTAAGTTCACGTCAAAGAACAAAATACCACATATCAATCTGGTCACATCAGTAAGCTCACGTCAAAGAGCAAAATACCACATATCAATCTGGTCCACATCAGTAAGCTCACGTCAAAGAACAAAATACCACATATCAATCTGGTCACATCAGTAAGCTCACGTCAAAGAACAAAATACCACATAATATCAATCTGGTTCACATCAGTAAGCTCACGTCAAAGAACAAAATACCACATATCAATCTGGTTCACATCAGTAAGTTCACGTCAAAGAACAAAATACCACATATCAATCTGGTTCACATCAGTAACTTCACGTCAAAGAACAAAATACCACATATCAATCTGGTCCACATCAGTAAGCTCACGTCAAAGAACAAAATACCACATATCAATCTGGTCACATCAGTAAGCTCACGTCAAAGAGCAAAATACCACATATCAATCTGGTCCACATCAGTTAGTTCACGTCAAAGAACAAAAAACCACATATCAATCTGGTTCACATCAGTAAGTTCACGTCAAAGAACAAAATACCACATATCAATCTGGTCCACATCAGTAAGCTCACGTCAAAGAACAAAATACCACATATCAATCTGGTCCACATCAGTAAGCTCACGTCAAAGAACAAAATACCACATATCAATCTGGTCCACATCGGTAAGTTCACGTCAAAGAGCAAAATACCACATATCAATCTGGTCCACATCAGTTAGTTCACGTCAAAGAACAAAATACCACATATCAATCTGGTTCACATCAGTAAGTTCACGTCAAAGAACAAAATACCACATATCAATCTGGTCCACATCAGTAAGCTCACGTCAAAGAACAAAATACCACATATCAATCTGGTCCACATCGGTATGTTCACGTCAAAGAACAAAATACCACGTATCAATCTGGTCCACATCAGTAAGCTCACGTCAAAGAACAAAATACCACATATCAATCTGGTCACATCAGTAAGCTCACGTCAAAGAGCAAAATACCACATATCAATCTGGTCACATCAGTAAGCTCACGTCAAAGAGCAAAATACCACGTATCAATCTGGTCCACATCAGTAAGCTCACGTCAAAGAACAAAATACCACATATCAATCTGGTCACATCAGTAAGCTCACGTCAAAGAGCAAAATACCACGTATCAATCTGGTCCACATCAGTAAGCTCACGTCAAAGAACAAAATACCACATATCAATCTGGTCACATCAGTAAGCTCACGTCAAAGAGCAAAATACCACATATCAATCTGGTCACATCAGTAAGCTCACGTCAAAGAGCAAAATACCACGTATCAATCTGGTCCACATCAGTAAGCTCACGTCAAAGAACAAAATACCACATATCAATCTGGTCACATCAGTAAGCTCACGTCAAAGAGCAAAATACCACATATCAATCTGGTCCACATCAGTAAGCTCACGTCAAAGAACAAAATACCACATATCAATCTGGTCACATCAGTAAGCTCACGTCAAAGAGCAAAATACCACATATCAATCTGGTCACATCAGTAAGCTCACGTCAAAGAGCAAAATACCACGTATCAATCTGGTCCACATCAGTAAGCTCACGTCAAAGAACAAAATACCACATATCAATCTGGTCACATCAGTAAGCTCACGTCAAAGAGCAAAATACCACATATCAATCTGGTCCACATCAGTAAGCTCACGTCAAAGAACAAAATACCACATATCAATCTGGTCACATCAGTAAGCTCACGTCAAAGAGCAAAATACCACATATCAATCTGGTCTACATCAGTAAGCTCACGTCAAAGAACAAAATACCACATATCAATCTGGTCACATCAGTAAGCTCACGTCAAAGAGCAAAATACCACATATCAATCTGGTCACATCAGTAAGCTCACGTCAAAGAGCAAAATACCACGTATCAATCTGGTCCACATCAGTAAGCTCACGTCAAAGAACAAAATACCACATATCAATCTGGTCACATCAGTAAGCTCACGTCAAAGAGCAAAATACCACATATCAATCTGGTCCACATCAGTAAGCTCACGTCAAAGAACAAAATACCACATATCAATCTGGTCACATCAGTAAGCTCACGTCAAAGAACAAAATACCACATATCAATCTGGTTCACATCAGTAAGCTCACGTCAAAGAACAAAATACCACATATCAATCTGGTTCACATCAGTAAGTTCACGTCAAAGAACAAAATACCACATATCAATCTGGTTCACATCAGTAACTTCACGTCAAAGAACAAAATACCACATATCAATCTGGTCCACATCAGTAAGCTCACGTCAAAGAACAAAATACCACATATCAATCTGGTCACATCAGTAAGCTCACGTCAAAGAGCAAAATACCACATATCAATCTGGTCCACATCAGTTAGTTCACGTCAAAGAACAAAAAACCACATATCAATCTGGTTCACATCAGTAAGCTCACGTCAAAGAACAAAATACCACATATCAATCTGGTCACATCAGTAAGCTCACGTCAAAGAGCAAAATACCACATATCAATCTGGTCCACATCAGTTAGTTCACGTCAAAGAACAAAATACCACATATCAATCTGGTCCACATCAGTAAGCTCACGTCAAAGAACAAAATACCACATATCAATCTGGTCCACATCGGTAAGCTCACGTCAAAGAACAAAATACCACATATCAATCTGGTCCACATCGGTAAGTTCACGTCAAAGAGCAAAATACCACATATCAATCTGGTCCACATCAGTTAGTTCACGTCAAAGAACAAAATACCACATATCAATCTGGTTCACATCAGTAAGTTCACGTCAAAGAACAAAATACCACATATCAATCTGGTCCACATCAGTAAGCTCACGTCAAAGAACAAAATACCACATATCAATCTGGTCCACATCAGTAAGCTCACGTCAAAGAACAAAATACCACATATCAATCTGGTCCACATCGGTAAGTTCACGTCAAAGAGCAAAATACCACATATCAATCTGGTCCACATCAGTTAGTTCACGTCAAAGAACAAAATACCACGTATCAATCTGGTCCACATCAGTAAGCTCACGTCAAAGAACAAAATACCACATATCAATCTGGTCCACATCAGTAAGCTCACGTCAAAGAACAAAATACCACATATCAATCTGGTCCACATCAGTAAGCTCACGTCAAAGAACAAAATACCACATATCAATCTGGTCACATCAGTAAGCTCACGTCAAAGAACAAAATACCACATATCAATCTGGTCACATCAGTAAGCTCACGTCAAAGAACAAAATACCACATATCAATCTGGTCACATCAGTAAGCTCACGTCAAAGAGCAAAATACCACGTATCAATCTGGTCCACATCAGTAAGCTCACGTCAAAGAACAAAATACCACATATCAATCTGGTCACATCAGTAAGCTCACGTCAAAGAGCAAAATACCACATATCAATCTGGTCACATCAGTAAGCTCACGTCAAAGAGCAAAATACCACGTATCAATCTGGTCCACATCAGTAAGCTCACGTCAAAGAACAAAATACCACATATCAATCTGGTCACATCAGTAAGCTCACGTCAAAGAGCAAAATACCACATATCAATCTGGTCCACATCAGTAAGCTCACGTCAAAGAACAAAATACCACATATCAATCTGGTCACATCAGTAAGCTCACGTCAAAGAACAAAATACCACATATCAATCTGGTCACATCAGTAAGCTCACGTCAAAGAGCAAAATACCACATATCAATCTGGTCACATCAGTAAGCTCACGTCAAAGAGCAAAATACCACATATCAATCTGGTCCACATCAGTAAGCTCACGTCAAAGAACAAAATACCACATATCAATCTGGTCACATCAGTAAGCTCACGTCAAAGAGCAAAATACCACATATCAATCTGGTCCACATCAGTTAGTTCACGTCAAAGAACAAAAAACCACATATCAATCTGGTTCACATCAGTAAGTTCACGTCAAAGAACAAAATACCACATATCAATCTGGTCCACATCAGTAAGCTCACGTCAAAGAACAAAATACCACATATCAATCTGGTCCACATCGGTAAGCTCACGTCAAAGAACAAAATACCACATATCAATCTGGTCCACATCGGTAAGTTCACGTCAAAGAGCAAAATACCACATATCAATCTGGTCCACATCAGTTAGTTCACGTCAAAGAACAAAATACCACATATCAATCTGGTTCACATCAGTAAGTTCACGTCAAAGAACAAAATACCACATATCAATCTGGTCCACATCAGTAAGCTCACGTCAAAGAACAAAATACCACATATCAATCTGGTCCACATCAGTAAGCTCACGTCAAAGAACAAAATACCACATATCAATCTGGTCCACATCGGTAAGTTCACGTCAAAGAGCAAAATACCACATATCAATCTGGTCCACATCAGTTAGTTCACGTCAAAGAACAAAATACCACGTATCAATCTGGTCCACATCAGTAAGCTCACGTCAAAGAACAAAATACCACGTATCAATCTGGTCCACATCAGTAAGCTCACGTCAAAGAACAAAATACCACATATCAATCTGGTCCACATCAGTAAGCTCACGTCAAAGAACAAAATACCACATATCAATCTGGTCACATCAGTAAGCTCACGTCAAAGAACAAAATACCACATATCAATCTGGTCACATCAGTAAGCTCACGTCAAAGAGCAAAATACCACATATCAATCTGGTCACATCAGTAAGCTCACGTCAAAGAGCAAAATACCACGTATCAATCTGGTCCACATCAGTAAGCTCACGTCAAAGAACAAAATACCACATATCAATCTGGTCACATCAGTAAGCTCACGTCAAAGAGCAAAATACCACATATCAATCTGGTCACATCAGTAAGCTCACGTCAAAGAGCAAAATACCACGTATCAATCTGGTCCACATCAGTAAGCTCACGTCAAAGAACAAAATACCACATATCAATCTGGTCACATCAGTAAGCTCACGTCAAAGAGCAAAATACCACATATCAATCTGGTCCACATCAGTAAGCTCACGTCAAAGAACAAAATACCACATATCAATCTGGTCACATCAGTAAGCTCACGTCAAAGAACAAAATACCACATATCAATCTGGTCACATCAGTAAGCTCACGTCAAAGAGCAAAATACCACATATCAATCTGGTCACATCAGTAAGCTCACGACAAAGAGCAAAATACCACGTATCAATCTGGTCCACATCAGTAAGCTCACGTCAAAGAACAAAATACCACATATCAATCTGGTCACATCAGTAAGCTCACGTCAAAGAACAAAATACCACATATCAATCTGGTCCACATCAGTAAGCTCACGTCAAAGAACAAAATACCACATATCAATCTGGTCACATCAGTAAGCTCACGTCAAAGAACAAAATACCACATATCAATCTGGTCACATCAGTAAGCTCACGTCAAAGAACAAAATACCACATATCAATCTGGTCACATCAGTAAGCTCACGACAAAGAGCAAAATACCACGTATCAATCTGGTCCACATCAGTAAGCTCACGTCAAAGAACAAAATACCACATATCAATCTGGTCACATCAGTAAGCTCACGTCAAAGAGCAAAATACCACATATCAATCTGGTCCACATCAGTTAGTTCACGTCAAAGAACAAAAAACCACATATCAATCTGGTTCACATCAGTAAGTTCACGTCAAAGAACAAAATACCACATATCAATCTGGTCCACATCAGTAAGCTCACGTCAAAGAACAAAATACCACATATCAATCTGGTCCACATCGGTAAGCTCACGTCAAAGAACAAAATACCACATATCAATCTGGTCCACATCGGTAAGTTCACGTCAAAGAGCAAAATACCACATATCAATCTGGTCCACATCAGTTAGTTCACGTCAAAGAACAAAATACCACATATCAATCTGGTTCACATCAGTAAGTTCACGTCAAAGAACAAAATACCACATATCAATCTGGTCCACATCAGTAAGCTCACGTCAAAGAACAAAATACCACATATCAATCTGGTCCACATCGGTAAGTTCACGTCAAAGAACAAAATACCACGTATCAATCTGGTCCACATCAGTAAGCTCACGTCAAAGAACAAAATACCACATATCAATCTGGTCCACATCAGTAAGCTCACGTCAAAGAACAAAATACCACATATCAATCTGGTCACATCAGTAAGCTCACGTCAAAGAGCAAAATACCACATATCAATCTGGTCACATCAGTAAGCTCACGTCAAAGAGCAAAATACCACGTATCAATCTGGTCCACATCAGTAAGCTCACGTCAAAGAACAAAATACCACATATCAATCTGGTCACATCAGTAAGCTCACGTCAAAGAGCAAAATACCACATATCAATCTGGTCACATCAGTAAGCTCACGTCAAAGAGCAAAATACCACGTATCAATCTGGTCCACATCAGTAAGCTCACGTCAAAGAGCAAAATACCACATATCAATCTGGTCACATCAGTAAGCTCACGTCAAAGAGCAAAATACCACGTATCAATCTGGTCCACATCAGTAAGCTCACGTCAAAGAACAAAATACCACATATCAATCTGGTCACATCAGTAAGCTCACGTCAAAGAGCAAAATACCACATATCAATCTGGTCCACATCAGTAAGCTCACGTCAAAGAACAAAATACCACATATCAATCTGGTCACATCAGTAAGCTCACGTCAAAGAACAAAATACCACATATCAATCTGGTCACATCAGTAAGCTCACGTCAAAGAGCAAAATACCACATATCAATCTGGTCACATCAGTAAGCTCACGTCAAAGAGCAAAATACCACGTATCAATCTGGTCCACATCAGTAAGCTCACGTCAAAGAACAAAATACCACATATCAATCTGGTCACATCAGTAAGCTCACGTCAAAGAGCAAAATACCACATATCAATCTGGTCCACATCAGTAAGCTCACGTCAAAGAACAAAATACCACATATCAATCTGGTCACATCAGTAAGCTCACGTCAAAGAGCAAAATACCACATATCAATCTGGTCACATCAGTAAGCTCACGTCAAAGAGCAAAATACCACGTATCAATCTGGTCCACATCAGTAAGCTCACGTCAAAGAACAAAATACCACATATCAATCTGGTCACATCAGTAAGCTCACGTCAAAGAGCAAAATACCACATATCAATCTGGTCCACATCAGTAAGCTCACGTCAAAGAACAAAATACCACATATCAATCTGGTCACATCAGTAAGCTCACGTCAAAGAACAAAATACCACATATCAATCTGGTCACATCAGTAAGCTCACGTCAAAGAGCAAAATACCACATATCAATCTGGTCACATCAGTAAGCTCACGTCAAAGAGCAAAATACCACGTATCAATCTGGTCCACATCAGTAAGCTCACGTCAAAGAACAAAATACCACATATCAATCTGGTCACATCAGTAAGCTCACGTCAAAGAGCAAAATACCACATATCAATCTGGTCCACATCAGTAAGCTCACGTCAAAGAACAAAATACCACATATCAATCTGGTCACATCAGTAAGCTCACGTCAAAGAGCAAAATACCACATATCAATCTGGTCCACATCAGTAAGCTCACGTCAAAGAACAAAATACCACATATCAATCTGGTCACATCAGTAAGCTCACGTCAAAGAGCAAAATACCACATATCAATCTGGTCACATCAGTAAGCTCACGTCAAAGAGCAAAATACCACGTATCAATCTGGTCCACATCAGTAAGCTCACGTCAAAGAACAAAATACCACATATCAATCTGGTCACATCAGTAAGCTCACGTCAAAGAGCAAAATACCACGTATCAATCTGGTCCACATCAGTAAGCTCACGTCAAAGAACAAAATACCACATATCAATCTGGTCACATCAGTAAGCTCACGTCAAAGAACAAAATACCACATATCAATCTGGTTCACATCAGTAAGCTCACGTCAAAGAACAAAATACCACATATCAATCTGGTTCACATCAGTAAGTTCACGTCAAAGAACAAAATACCACATATCAATCTGGTTCACATCAGTAACTTCACGTCAAAGAACAAAATACCACATATCAATCTGGTCCACATCAGTAAGCTCACGTCAAAGAGCAAAATACCACATATCAATCTGGTCACATCAGTAAGCTCACGTCAAAGAGCAAAATACCACATATCAATCTGGTCACATCAGTAAGCTCACGTCAAAGAGCAAAATACCACGTATCAATCTGGTCCACATCAGTAAGCTCACGTCAAAGAACAAAATACCACATATCAATCTGGTCACATCAGTAAGCTCACGTCAAAGAACAAAATACCACATATCAATCTGGTCCACATCAGTAAGCTCACGTCAAAGAACAAAATACCACATATCAATCTGGTCACATCAGTAAGCTCACGTCAAAGAACAAAATACCACATATCAATCTGGTTCACATCAGTAAGCTCACGTCAAAGAACAAAATACCACATATCAATCTGGTTCACATCAGTAAGTTCACGTCAAAGAACAAAATACCACATATCAATCTGGTTCACATCAGTAACTTCACGTCAAAGAACAAAATACCACATATCAATCTGGTCCACATCAGTAAGCTCACGTCAAAGAACAAAATACCACATATCAATCTGGTCACATCAGTAAGCTCACGTCAAAGAGCAAAATACCACATATCAATCTGGTCCACATCAGTTAGTTCACGTCAAAGAACAAAAAACCACATATCAATCTGGTTCACATCAGTAAGTTCACGTCAAAGAACAAAATACCACATATCAATCTGGTTCACATCAGTAATTTCACGTCAAAGAACAAAATACCACATATCAATCTGGTCCACATCAGTAAGCTCACGTCAAAGAACAAAATACCACATATCAATCTGGTCACATCAGTAAGCTCACGTCAAAGAGCAAAATACCACATATCAATCTGGTCCACATCAGTAAGCTCACGTCAAAGAACAAAATACCACATATCAATCTGGTCACATCAGTAAGCTCACGTCAAAGAACAAAATACCACATATCAATCTGGTCACATCAGTAAGCTCACGTCAAAGAGCAAAATACCACATATCAATCTGGTCACATCAGTAAGCTCACGTCAAAGAGCAAAATACCACGTATCAATCTGGTCCACATCAGTAAGCTCACGTCAAAGAACAAAATACCACATATCAATCTGGTCACATCAGTAAGCTCACGTCAAAGAGCAAAATACCACATATCAATCTGGTCCACATCAGTAAGCTCACGTCAAAGAACAAAATACCACATATCAATCTGGTCACATCAGTAAGCTCACGTCAAAGAGCAAAATACCACATATCAATCTGGTCACATCAGTAAGCTCACGTCAAAGAGCAAAATACCACGTATCAATCTGGTCCACATCAGTAAGCTCACGTCAAAGAACAAAATACCACATATCAATCTGGTCACATCAGTAAGCTCACGTCAAAGAGCAAAATACCACATATCAATCTGGTCCACATCAGTAAGCTCACGTCAAAGAACAAAATACCACATATCAATCTGGTCACATCAGTAAGCTCACGTCAAAGAACAAAATACCACATATCAATCTGGTCACATCAGTAAGCTCACGTCAAAGAGCAAAATACCACATATCAATCTGGTCACATCAGTAAGCTCACGTCAAAGAGCAAAATACCACGTATCAATCTGGTCCACATCAGTAAGCTCACGTCAAAGAACAAAATACCACATATCAATCTGGTCACATCAGTAAGCTCACGTCAAAGAGCAAAATACCACATATCAATCTGGTCCACATCAGTAAGCTCACGTCAAAGAACAAAATACCACATATCAATCTGGTCACATCAGTAAGCTCACGTCAAAGAGCAAAATACCACATATCAATCTGGTCCACATCAGTAAGCTCACGTCAAAGAACAAAATACCACATATCAATCTGGTCACATCAGTAAGCTCACGTCAAAGAACAAAATACCACATATCAATCTGGTCACATCAGTAAGCTCACGTCAAAGAGCAAAATACCACGTATCAATCTGGTCCACATCAGTAAGCTCACGTCAAAGAACAAAATACCACATATCAATCTGGTCACATCAGTAAGCTCACGTCAAAGAGCAAAATACCACATATCAATCTGGTCCACATCAGTAAGCTCACGTCAAAGAACAAAATACCACATATCAATCTGGTCACATCAGTAAGCTCACGTCAAAGAACAAAATACCACATATCAATCTGGTTCACATCAGTAAGCTCACGTCAAAGAACAAAATACCACATATCAATCTGGTTCACATCAGTAAGTTCACGTCAAAGAACAAAATACCACATATCAATCTGGTTCACATCAGTAACTTCACGTCAAAGAACAAAATACCACATATCAATCTGGTCCACATCAGTAAGCTCACGTCAAAGAACAAAATACCACATATCAATCTGGTCACATCAGTAAGCTCACGTCAAAGAGCAAAATACCACATATCAATCTGGTCACATCAGTAAGCTCACGTCAAAGAGCAAAATACCACGTATCAATCTGGTCCACATCAGTAAGCTCACGTCAAAGAACAAAATACCACATATCAATCTGGTCACATCAGTAAGCTCACGTCAAAGAGCAAAATACCACATATCAATCTGGTCCACATCAGTAAGCTCACGTCAAAGAACAAAATACCACATATCAATCTGGTCACATCAGTAAGCTCACGTCACAGAACAAAATACCACATATCAATCTGGTTCACATCAGTAAGCTCACGTCAAAGAACAAAATACCACATATCAATCTGGTTCACATCAGTAAGTTCACGTCAAAGAACAAAATACCACATATCAATCTGGTTCACATCAGTAACTTCACGTCAAAGAACAAAATACCACATATCAATCTGGTCCACATCAGTAAGCTCACGTCAAAGAACAAAATACCACATATCAATCTGGTCACATCAGTAAGCTCACGTCAAAGAGCAAAATACCACATATCAATCTGGTCACATCAGTAAGCTCACGTCAAAGAGCAAAATACCACGTATCAATCTGGTCCACATCAGTAAGCTCACGTCAAAGAACAAAATACCACATATCAATCTGGTCACATCAGTAAGCTCACGTCAAAGAACAAAATACCACATATCAATCTGGTCCACATCAGTAAGCTCACGTCAAAGAACAAAATACCACATATCAATCTGGTCACATCAGTAAGCTCACGTCAAAGAACAAAATACCACATATCAATCTGGTTCACATCAGTAAGCTCACGTCAAAGAACAAAATACCACATATCAATCTGGTTCACATCAGTAAGTTCACGTCAAAGAACAAAATACCACATATCAATCTGGTTCACATCAGTAAGTTCACGTCAAAGAACAAAATACCACATATCAATCTGGTCCACATCAGTAAGCTCACGTCAAAGAACAAAATACCACATATCAATCTGGTCACATCAGTAAGCTCACGTCAAAGAGCAAAATACCACATATCAATCTGGTCCACATCAGTTAGTTCACGTCAAAGAACAAAATACCACATATCAATCTGGTCCACATCAGTAAGCTCACGTCAAAGAACAAAATACCACATATCAATCTGGTCCACATCGGTAAGCTCACGTCAAAGAACAAAATACCACATATCAATCTGGTCCACATCGGTAAGCTCACGTCAAAGAGCAAAATACCACATATCAATCTGGTCCACATCAGTTAGTTCACGTCAAAGAACAAAATACCACATATCAATCTGGTTCACATCAGTAAGTTCACGTCAAAGAACAAAATACCACATATCAATCTGGTCCACATCAGTAAGCTCACGTCAAAGAACAAAATACCACATATCAATCTGGTCACATCAGTAAGCTCACGTCAAAGAGCAAAATACCACATATCAATCTGGTCACATCAGTAAGCTCACGTCAAAGAGCAAAATACCACGTATCAATCTGGTCCACATCAGTAAGCTCACGTCAAAGAACAAAATACCACATATCAATCTGGTCACATCAGTAAGCTCACGTCAAAGAGCAAAATACCACATATCAATCTGGTCCACATCAGTAAGCTCACGTCAAAGAACAAAATACCACATATCAATCTGGTCACATCAGTAAGCTCACGTCAAAGAGCAAAATACCACATATCAATCTGGTCACATCAGTAAGCTCACGACAAAGAGCAAAATACCACGTATCAATCTGGTCCACATCAGTAAGCTCACGTCAAAGAACAAAATACCACATATCAATCTGGTCACATCAGTAAGCTCACGTCAAAGAGCAAAATACCACATATCAATCTGGTCCACATCAGTAAGCTCACGTCAAAGAACAAAATACCACATATCAATCTGGTCACATCAGTAAGCTCACGTCAAAGAACAAAATACCACATATCAATCTGGTCACATCAGTAAGCTCACGTCAAAGAGCAAAATACCACGTATCAATCTGGTCCACATCAGTAAGCTCACGTCAAAGAACAAAATACCACATATCAATCTGGTCACATCAGTAAGCTCACGTCAAAGAACAAAATACCACATATCAATCTGGTCCACATCAGTAAGCTCACGTCAAAGAACAAAATACCACATATCAATCTGGTCACATCATTAAGCTCACGTCAAAGAACAAAATACCACATATCAATCTGGTCCACATCAGTAAGCTCACGTCAAAGAACAAAATACCACATATCAATCTGGTTCACATCAGTAAGCTCACGTCAAAGAACAAAATACCACATATCAATCTGGTTCACATCAGTAAGTTCACGTCAAAGAACAAAATACCACATATCAATCTGGTTCACATCAGTAAGTTCACGTCAAAGAACAAAATACCACATATCAATCTGGTCCACATCAGTAAGTTCACGTCAAAGAACAAAATACCACATATCAATCTGGTTCACATCAGTAACTTCACGTCAAAGAACAAAATACCACATATCAATCTGGTCCACATCAGTAAGCTCACGTCAAAGAACAAAATACCACATATCAATCTGGTCACATCATTAAGCTCACGTCAAAGAACAAAATACCACATATCAATCTGGTCACATCATTAAGCTCACGTCAAAGAACAAAATACCACATATCAATCTGGTCACATCAGTAAGCTCACGTCAAAGAACAAAATACCACATATCAATCTGGTTCACATCAGTAAGTTCACGTCAAAGAACAAAATACCACATATCAATCTGGTTCACATCAGTAATTTCACGTCAAAGAACAAAATACCACATATCAATCTGGTCCACATCAGTAAGCTCACGTCAAAGAACAAAATACCACATATCAATCTGGTCACATCATTAAGCTCACGTCAAAGAACAAAATACCACATATCAATCTGGTCACATCATTAAGCTCACGTCAAAGAACAAAATACCACATATCAATCTGGTCACATCAGTAAGCTTACGTCAAAGAACAAAATACCACATATCAATCTGGTTCACATCAGTAAGTTCACGTCAAAGAACAAAATACCACATATCAATCTGGTTCACATCAGTAACTTCACGTCAAAGAACAAAATACCACATATCAATCTGGTCCACATCAGTAAGCTCACGTCAAAGAACAAAATACCACATATCAATCTGGTCACATCATTAAGCTCACGTCAAAGAACAAAATACCACATATCAATCTGGTCACATCATTAAGCTCACGTCAAAGAACAAAATACCACATATCAATCTGGTCACATCAGTAAGCTCACGTCAAAGAACAAAATACCACGTATCAATCTGGTCCACATCAGTAAGCTCACGTCAAAGAACAAAATACCACATATCAATCTGGTCACATCAGTAAGCTCACGTCAAAGAGCAAAATACCACATATCAATCTGGTCCACATCAGTAAGCTCACGTCAAAGAACAAAATACCACATATCAATCTGGTCACATCAGTAAGCTCACGTCAAAGAGCAAAATACCACATATCAATCTGGTCACATCAGTAAGCTCACGTCAAAGAGCAAAATACCACGTATCAATCTGGTCCACATCAGTAAGCTCACGTCAAAGAACAAAATACCACATATCAATCTGGTCACATCAGTAAGCTCACGTCAAAGAACAAAATACCACATATCAATCTGGTCCACATCAGTAAGCTCACGTCAAAGAACAAAATACCACATATCAATCTGGTTCACATCAGTAAGCTCACGTCAAAGAACAAAATACCACATATCAATCTGGTCCACATCAGTAAGCTCACGTCAAAGAACAAAATACCACATATCAATCTGGTCCACATCGGTAAGTTCACGTCAAAGAACAAAATACCACATATCAATCTGGTTCACATCAGTAAGTTCACGTCAAAGAACAAAATACCACATATCAATCTGGTCCACATCAGTAAGCTCACGTCAAAGAACAAAATACCACATATCAATCTGGTCCACATCGGTAAGTTCACGTCAAAGAGCAAAATACCACATATCAATCTGGTCCACATCAGTTAGTTCACGTCAAAGAACAAAATACCACATATCAATCTGGTTCACATCAGTAAGTTCACGTCAAAGAACAAAATACCACATATCAATCTGGTCCACATCAGTAAGCTCACGTCAAAGAACAAAATACCACATATCAATCTGGTCACATCATTAAGCTCACGTCAAAGAACAAAATACCACATATCAATCTGGTCACATCAGTAAGCTCACGTCAAAGAACAAAATACCACGTATCAATCTGGTCCACATCAGTAAGCTCACGTCAAAGAACAAAATACCACATATCAATCTGGTCACATCAGTAAGCTCACGTCAAAGAGCAAAATACCACATATCAATCTGGTCCACATCAGTAAGCTCACGTCAAAGAACAAAATACCACATATCAATCTGGTCACATCAGTAAGCTCACGTCAAAGAGCAAAATACCACATATCAATCTGGTCCACATCAGTAAGCTCACGTCAAAGAACAAAATACCACATATCAATCTGGTCACATCAGTAAGCTCACGTCAAAGAACAAAATACCACATATCAATCTGGTTCACATCAGTAAGCTCACGTCAAAGAACAAAATACCACATATCAATCTGGTTCACATCAGTAAGTTCACGTCAAAGAACAAAATACCACATATCAATCTGGTTCACATCAGTAACTTCACGTCAAAGAACAAAATACCACATATCAATCTGGTCCACATCAGTAAGCTCACGTCAAAGAACAAAATACCACATATCAATCTGGTCACATCAGTAAGCTCACGTCAAAGAGCAAAATACCACATATCAATCTGGTCACATCAGTAAGCTCACGTCAAAGAGCAAAATACCACGTATCAATCTGGTCCACATCAGTAAGCTCACGTCAAAGAACAAAATACCACATATCAATCTGGTCACATCAGTAAGCTCACGTCAAAGAGCAAAATACCACATATCAATCTGGTCCACATCAGTAAGCTCACGTCAAAGAACAAAATACCACATATCAATCTGGTCACATCAGTAAGCTCACGTCAAAGAACAAAATACCACATATCAATCTGGTTCACATCAGTAAGCTCACGTCAAAGAACAAAATACCACATATCAATCTGGTTCACATCAGTAAGTTCACGTCAAAGAACAAAATACCACATATCAATCTGGTTCACATCAGTAAGTTCACGTCAAAGAACAAAATACCACATATCAATCTGGTCCACATCAGTAAGCTCACGTCAAAGAACAAAATACCACATATCAATCTGGTCACATCAGTAAGCTCACGTCAAAGAGCAAAATACCACATATCAATCTGGTCCACATCAGTTAGTTCACGTCAAAGAACAAAAAACCACATATCAATCTGGTTCACATCAGTAAGTTCACGTCAAAGAACAAAATACCACATATCAATCTGGTTCACATCAGTAATTTCACGTCAAAGAACAAAATACCACATATCAATCTGGTCCACATCAGTAAGCTCACGTCAAAGAACAAAATACCACATATCAATCTGGTCACATCAGTAAGCTCACGTCAAAGAGCAAAATACCACATATCAATCTGGTCCACATCAGTAAGCTCACGTCAAAGAACAAAATACCACATATCAATCTGGTCACATCAGTAAGCTCACGTCAAAGAACAAAATACCACATATCAATCTGGTCACATCAGTAAGCTCACGTCAAAGAGCAAAATACCACATATCAATCTGGTCACATCAGTAAGCTCACGTCAAAGAGCAAAATACCACGTATCAATCTGGTCCACATCAGTAAGCTCACGTCAAAGAACAAAATACCACATATCAATCTGGTCACATCAGTAAGCTCACGTCAAAGAGCAAAATACCACATATCAATCTGGTCCACATCAGTAAGCTCACGTCAAAGAACAAAATACCACATATCAATCTGGTCACATCAGTAAGCTCACGTCAAAGAGCAAAATACCACATATCAATCTGGTCACATCAGTAAGCTCACGTCAAAGAGCAAAATACCACGTATCAATCTGGTCCACATCAGTAAGCTCACGTCAAAGAACAAAATACCACATATCAATCTGGTCACATCAGTAAGCTCACGTCAAAGAGCAAAATACCACATATCAATCTGGTCCACATCAGTAAGCTCACGTCAAAGAACAAAATACCACATATCAATCTGGTCACATCAGTAAGCTCACGTCAAAGAACAAAATACCACATATCAATCTGGTCACATCAGTAAGCTCACGTCAAAGAGCAAAATACCACATATCAATCTGGTCACATCAGTAAGCTCACGTCAAAGAGCAAAATACCACGTATCAATCTGGTCCACATCAGTAAGCTCACGTCAAAGAACAAAATACCACATATCAATCTGGTCACATCAGTAAGCTCACGTCAAAGAGCAAAATACCACATATCAATCTGGTCCACATCAGTAAGCTCACGTCAAAGAACAAAATACCACATATTAATCTGGTCACATCAGTAAGCTCACGTCAAAGAGCAAAATACCACATATCAATCTGGTCCACATCAGTAAGCTCACGTCAAAGAACAAAATACCACATATCAATCTGGTCACATCAGTAAGCTCACGTCAAAGAGCAAAATACCACATATCAATCTGGTCACATCAGTAAGCTCACGTCAAAGAGCAAAATACCACGTATCAATCTGGTCCACATCAGTAAGCTCACGTCAAAGAACAAAATACCACATATCAATCTGGTCACATCAGTAAGCTCACGTCAAAGAGCAAAATACCACATATCAATCTGGTCCACATCAGTAAGCTCACGTCAAAGAACAAAATACCACATATCAATCTGGTCACATCAGTAAGCTCACGTCAAAGAACAAAATACCACATATCAATCTGGTTCACATCAGTAAGCTCACGTCAAAGAACAAAATACCACATATCAATCTGGTTCACATCAGTAAGTTCACGTCAAAGAACAAAATACCACATATCAATCTGGTTCACATCAGTAACTTCACGTCAAAGAACAAAATACCACATATCAATCTGGTCCACATCAGTAAGCTCACGTCAAAGAACAAAATACCACATATCAATCTGGTCACATCAGTAAGCTCACGTCAAAGAGCAAAATACCACATATCAATCTGGTCACATCAGTAAGCTCACGTCAAAGAGCAAAATACCACGTATCAATCTGGTCCACATCAGTAAGCTCACGTCAAAGAACAAAATACCACATATCAATCTGGTCACATCAGTAAGCTCACGTCAAAGAGCAAAATACCACATATCAATCTGGTCCACATCAGTAAGCTCACGTCAAAGAACAAAATACCACATATCAATCTGGTCACATCAGTAAGCTCACGTCAAAGAACAAAATACCACATATCAATCTGGTTCACATCAGTAAGCTCACGTCAAAGAACAAAATACCACATATCAATCTGGTTCACATCAGTAAGTTCACGTCAAAGAACAAAATACCACATATCAATCTGGTTCACATCAGTAACTTCACGTCAAAGAACAAAATACCACATATCAATCTGGTCCACATCAGTAAGCTCACGTCAAAGAACAAAATACCACATATCAATCTGGTCACATCAGTAAGCTCACGTCAAAGAGCAAAATACCACATATCAATCTGGTCACATCAGTAAGCTCACGTCAAAGAGCAAAATACCACGTATCAATCTGGTCCACATCAGTAAGCTCACGTCAAAGAACAAAATACCACATATCAATCTGGTCACATCAGTAAGCTCACGTCAAAGAGCAAAATACCACATATCAATCTGGTCCACATCAGTAAGCTCACGTCAAAGAACAAAATACCACATATCAATCTGGTCACATCAGTAAGCTCACGTCAAAGAACAAAATACCACATATCAATCTGGTTCACATCAGTAAGCTCACGTCAAAGAACAAAATACCACATATCAATCTGGTTCACATCAGTAAGTTCACGTCAAAGAACAAAATACCACATATCAATCTGGTTCACATCAGTAACTTCACGTCAAAGAACAAAATACCACATATCAATCTGGTCCACATCAGTAAGCTCACGTCAAAGAACAAAATACCACATATCAATCTGGTCACATCAGTAAGCTCACGTCAAAGAGCAAAATACCACATATCAATCTGGTCCACATCAGTTAGTTCACGTCAAAGAACAAAATACCACATATCAATCTGGTCCACATCAGTAAGCTCACGTCAAAGAACAAAATACCACATATCAATCTGGTCCACATCGGTAAGCTCACGTCAAAGAACAAAATACCACATATCAATCTGGTCCACATCGGTAAGTTCACGTCAAAGAGCAAAATACCACATATCAATCTGGTCCACATCAGTTAGTTCACGTCAAAGAACAAAATACCACATATCAATCTGGTTCACATCAGTAAGTTCACGTCAAAGAACAAAATACCACATATCAATCTGGTCCACATCAGTAAGCTCACGTCAAAGAACAAAATACCACATATCAATCTGGTCACATCAGTAAGCTCACGTCAAAGAGCAAAATACCACATATCAATCTGGTCACATCAGTAAGCTCACGTCAAAGAGCAAAATACCACGTATCAATCTGGTCCACATCAGTAAGCTCACGTCAAAGAACAAAATACCACATATCAATCTGGTCACATCAGTAAGCTCACGTCAAAGAACAAAATACCACATATCAATCTGGTCCACATCAGTAAGCTCACGTCAAAGAACAAAATACCACATATCAATCTGGTCACATCAGTAAGCTCACGTCAAAGAGCAAAATACCACATATCAATCTGGTCACATCAGTAAGCTCACGACAAAGAGCAAAATACCACGTATCAATCTGGTCCACATCAGTAAGCTCACGTCAAAGAACAAAATACCACATATCAATCTGGTCACATCAGTAAGCTCACGTCAAAGAGCAAAATACCACATATCAATCTGGTCCACATCAGTAAGCTCACGTCAAAGAACAAAATACCACATATCAATCTGGTCACATCAGTAAGCTCACGTCAAAGAGCAAAATACCACATATCAATCTGGTCACATCAGTAAGCTCACGTCAAAGAGCAAAATACCACGTATCAATCTGGTCCACATCAGTAAGCTCACGTCAAAGAACAAAATACCACATATCAATCTGGTCACATCAGTAAGCTCACGTCAAAGAGCAAAATACCACATATCAATCTGGTCCACATCAGTAAGCTCACGTCAAAGAACAAAATACCACATATCAATCTGGTCACATCATTAAGCTCACGTCAAAGAACAAAATACCACATATCAATCTGGTCCACATCAGTAAGCTCACGTCAAAGAACAAAATACCACATATCAATCTGGTTCACATCAGTAAGCTCACGTCAAAGAACAAAATACCACATATCAATCTGGTTCACATCAGTAAGTTCACGTCAAAGAACAAAATACCACATATCAATCTGGTTCACATCAGTAAGTTCACGTCAAAGAACAAAATACCACATATCAATCTGGTCCACATCAGTAAGTTCACGTCAAAGAACAAAATACCACATATCAATCTGGTTCACATCAGTAACTTCACGTCAAAGAACAAAATACCACATATCAATCTGGTCCACATCAGTAAGCTCACGTCAAAGAACAAAATACCACATATCAATCTGGTCACATCAGTAAGCTCACGTCAAAGAACAAAATACCACATATCAATCTGGTCACATCATTAAGCTCACGTCAAAGAACAAAATACCACATATCAATCTGGTCACATCAGTAAGCTCACGTCAAAGAACAAAATACCACATATCAATCTGGTTCACATCAGTAAGTTCACGTCAAAGAACAAAATACCACATATCAATCTGGTTCACATCAGTAATTTCACGTCAAAGAACAAAATACCACATATCAATCTGGTCCACATCAGTAAGCTCACGTCAAAGAACAAAATACCACATATCAATCTGGTCACATCATTAAGCTCACGTCAAAGAACAAAATACCACATATCAATCTGGTCACATCATTAAGCTCACGTCAAAGAACAAAATACCACATATCAATCTGGTCACATCAGTAAGCTTACGTCAAAGAACAAAATACCACATATCAATCTGGTTCACATCAGTAAGTTCACGTCAAAGAACAAAATACCACATATCAATCTGGTTCACATCAGTAACTTCACGTCAAAGAACAAAATACCACATATCAATCTGGTCCACATCAGTAAGCTCACGTCAAAGAACAAAATACCACATATCAATCTGGTCACATCAGTAAGCTCACGTCAAAGAACAAAATACCACATATCAATCTGGTCACATCATTAAGCTCACGTCAAAGAACAAAATACCACATATCAATCTGGTCACATCAGTAAGCTCACGTCAAAGAACAAAATACCACATATCAATCTGGTCCACATCAGTAAGCTCACGTCAAAGAACAAAATACCACATATCAATCTGGTCACATCAGTAAGCTCACGTCAAAGAGCAAAATACCACATATCAATCTGGTCCACATCAGTAAGCTCACGTCAAAGAACAAAATACCACATATCAATCTGGTCACATCAGTAAGCTCACGTCAAAGAACAAAATACCACATATCAATCTGGTCACATCAGTAAGCTCACGTCAAAGAGCAAAATACCACGTATCAATCTGGTCCACATCAGTAAGCTCACGTCAAAGAACAAAATACCACATATCAATCTGGTCACATCAGTAAGCTCACGTCAAAGAGCAAAATACCACATATCAATCTGGTCCACATCAGTAAGCTCACGTCAAAGAACAAAATACCACATATCAATCTGGTTCACATCAGTAAGCTCACGTCAAAGAACAAAATACCACATATCAATCTGGTCCACATCAGTAAGCTCACGTCAAAGAACAAAATACCACATATCAATCTGGTCCACATCGGTAAGTTCACGTCAAAGAACAAAATACCACATATCAATCTGGTTCACATCAGTAAGTTCACGTCAAAGAACAAAATACCACATATCAATCTGGTCCACATCAGTAAGCTCACGTCAAAGAACAAAATACCACATATCAATCTGGTCCACATCGGTAAGTTCACGTCAAAGAGCAAAATACCACATATCAATCTGGTCCACATCAGTTAGTTCACGTCAAAGAACAAAATACCACATATCAATCTGGTTCACATCAGTAAGTTCACGTCAAAGAACAAAATACCACATATCAATCTGGTCCACATCAGTAAGCTCACGTCAAAGAACAAAATACCACATATCAATCTGGTCACATCATTAAGCTCACGTCAAAGAACAAAATACCACATATCAATCTGGTCACATCAGTAAGCTCACGTCAAAGAACAAAATACCACGTATCAATCTGGTCCACATCAGTAAGCTCACGTCAAAGAACAAAATACCACATATCAATCTGGTCACATCAGTAAGCTCACGTCAAAGAGCAAAATACCACATATCAATCTGGTCCACATCAGTAAGCTCACGTCAAAGAACAAAATACCACATATCAATCTGGTCACATCAGTAAGCTCACGTCAAAGAGCAAAATACCACATATCAATCTGGTCACATCAGTAAGCTCACGTCAAAGAGCAAAATACCACGTATCAATCTGGTCCACATCAGTAAGCTCACGTCAAAGAACAAAATACCACATATCAATCTGGTCACATCAGTAAGCTCACGTCAAAGAGCAAAATACCACATATCAATCTGGTCCACATCAGTAAGCTCACGTCAAAGAACAAAATACCACATATCAATCTGGTTCACATCAGTAAGCTCACGTCAAAGAACAAAATACCACATATCAATCTGGTCCACATCAGTAAGCTCACGTCAAAGAACAAAATACCACATATCAATCTGGTCCACATCGGTAAGTTCACGTCAAAGAACAAAATACCACATATCAATCTGGTTCACATCAGTAAGTTCACGTCAAAGAACAAAATACCACATATCAATCTGGTCCACATCAGTAAGCTCACGTCAAAGAACAAAATACCACATATCAATCTGGTCCACATCGGTAAGTTCACGTCAAAGAGCAAAATACCACATATCAATCTGGTCCACATCAGTTAGTTCACGTCAAAGAACAAAATACCACATATCAATCTGGTTCACATCAGTAAGTTCACGTCAAAGAACAAAATACCACATATCAATCTGGTCCACATCAGTAAGCTCACGTCAAAGAACAAAATACCACATATCAATCTGGTCACATCATTAAGCTCACGTCAAAGAACAAAATACCACATATCAATCTGGTCACATCATTAAGCTCACGTCAAAGAACAAAATACCACATATCAATCTGGTCACATCAGTAAGCTCACGTCAAAGAACAAAATACCACATATCAATCTGGTTCACATCAGTAAGTTCACGTCAAAGAACAAAATACCACATATCAATCTGGTTCACATCAGTAACTTCACGTCAAAGAACAAAATACCACATATCAATCTGGTCCACATCAGTAAGCTCACGTCAAAGAGCAAAATACCACGTATCAATCTGGTCCACATCAGTAAGCTCACGTCAAAGAACAAAATACCACATATCAATCTGGTCACATCAGTAAGCTCACGTCAAAGAGCAAAATACCACATATCAATCTGGTCCACATCAGTTAGTTCACGTCAAAGAACAAAATACCACATATCAATCTGGTCCACATCAGTAAGCTCACGTCAAAGAACAAAATACCACATATCAATCTGGTCACATCAGTAAGCTCACGTCAAAGAGCAAAATACCACATATCAATCTGGTCCACATCAGTTAGTTCACGTCAAAGAACAAAATACCACATATCAATCTGGTCCACATCAGTAAGCTCACGTCAAAGAACAAAATACCACATATCAATCTGGTCCACATCAGTAAGCTCACGTCAAAGAACAAAATACCACATATCAATCTGGTCACATCAGTAAGCTCACGTCAAAGAACAAAATACCACATATCAATCTGGTCACATCAGTAAGCTCACGTCAAAGAACAAAATACCACATATCAATCTGGTCACATCAGTAAGTTCACGTCAAAGAACAAAATACCACGTATCAATCCGGTTCACATCAGGAAGCTCACGTCAAAGAACAAAATACCACATATCAATCTGGTCCACATCAGTAAGCTCACGTCAAAGAACAAAATACCACATATCAATCTGGTCACATCAGTAAGCTCACGTCAAAGAACAAAATACCACATATCAATCTGGTCACATCAGTAAGTTCACGTCAAAGAACAAAATACCACGTATCAATCCGGTTCACATCAGGAAGCTCACGTCAAAGAACAAAATACCACATATCAATCTGGTCACATCAGTAAGCTCACGTCAAAGAACAAAATACCACATATCAATCTGGTTCACATCAGTAAGCTCACGTCAAAGAACAAAATACCACATATCAATCTGGTCACATCAGTAAGTTCACGTCAAAGAACAAAATACCACGTATCAATCCGGTTCACATCAGGAAGCTCACGTCAAAGAACAAAATACCACATATCAATCTGGTCACATCAGTAAGCTCACGTCAAAGAACAAAATACCACATATCAATCTGGTTCACATCAGTAAGTTCACGTCAAAGAACAAAATACCACATATCAATCTGGTCCACATCGGTAAGTTCACGTCAAAGAGCAAAATACCACATATCAATCTGGTCCACATCAGTTAGTTCACGTCAAAGAACAAAATACCACATATCAATCTGGTTCACATCAGTAAGTTCACGTCAAAGAACAAAATACCACATATCAATCTGGTTCACATCAGTAAGCTCACGTCAAAGAACAAAATACCACGTATCAATCTGGTCCACATCAGTAAGCTTACGTCAAAGAACAAAATACCACATATCAATCTGGTTCACATCAGTAAGTTCACGTCAAAGAACAAAATACCACATATCAATCTGGTTCACATCAGTAACTTCACGTCAAAGAACAAAATACCACATATCAATCTGGTCCACATCAGTAAGCTCACGTCAAAGAACAAAATACCACATATCAATCTGGTCACATCATTAAGCTCACGTCAAAGAACAAAATACCACATATCAATCTGGTCACATCAGTAAGCTCACGTCAAAGAACAAAATACCACATATCAATCTGGTCCACATCAGTTAGTTCACGTCAAAGAACAAAATACCACATATCAATCTGGTTCACATCAGTAAGTTCACGTCAAAGAACAAAATACCACATATCAATCTGGTCCACATCAGTAAGCTCACGTCAAAGAACAAAATACCACATATCAATCTGGTCCACATCAGTAAGCTCACGTCAAAGAACAAAATACCACATATCAATCTGGTCACATCAGTAAGCTCACGTCAAAGAACAAAATACCACATATCAATCTGGTCCACATCAGTAAGCTCACGTCAAAGAACAAAATACCACATATCAATCTGGTCACATCAGTAAGCTCACGTCAAAGAACAAAATACCACATATCAATCTGGTTCACATCAGTAAGTTCACGTCAAAGAACAAAATACCACATATCAATCTGGTCCACATCAGTAAGCTCACGTCAAAGAACAAAATACCACATATCAATCTGGTCACATCATTAAGCTCACGTCAAAGAACAAAATACCACATATCAATCTGGTTCACATCAGTAAGCTCACGTCAAAGAACAAAATACCACATATCAATCTGGTTCACATCAGTAAGTTCACGTCAAAGAACAAAATACCACATATCAATCTGGTTCACATCAGTAACTTCACGTCAAAGAACAAAATACCACATATCAATCTGGTCCACATCAGTAAGCTCACGTCAAAGAACAAAATACCACATATCAATCTGGTCACATCATTAAGCTCACGTCAAAGAACAAAATACCACATATCAATCTGGTCACATCAGTAAGCTCACGTCAAAGAACAAAATACCACATATCAATCTGGTCCACATCAGTTAGTTCACGTCAAAGAACAAAATACCACATATCAATCTGGTTCACATCAGTAAGTTCACGTCAAAGAACAAAATACCACATATCAATCTGGTCCACATCAGTAAGCTCACGTCAAAGAACAAAATACCACATATCAATCTGGTCCACATCGGTAAGTTCACGTCAAAGAACAAAATACCACGTATCAATCTGGTCCACATCAGTAAGCTCACGTCAAAGAACAAAATACCACATATCAATCTGGTCCACATCGGTAAGTTCACGTCAAAGAACAAAATACCACGTATCAATCTGGTCCACATCAGTAAGCTCACGTCAAAGAACAAAATACCACATATCAATCTGGTCCACATCAGTAAGCTCACGTCAAAGAACAAAATACCACATATCAATCTGGTCACATCAGTAAGCTCACGTCAAAGAGCAAAATACCACATATCAATCTGGTCACATCAGTAAGCTCACGTCAAAGAGCAAAATACCACGTATCAATCTGGTCCACATCAGTAAGCTCACGTCAAAGAACAAAATACCACATATCAATCTGGTCACATCAGTAAGCTCACGTCAAAGAACAAAATACCACATATCAATCTGGTTCACATCAGTAAGCTCACGTCAAAGAACAAAATACCACATATCAATCTGGTCCACATCAGTAAGCTCACGTCAAAGAACAAAATACCACATATCAATCTGGTCACATCAGTAAGCTCACGTCAAAGAACAAAATACCACATATCAATCTGGTTCACATCAGTAAGCTCACGTCAAAGAACAAAATACCACATATCAATCTGGTTCACATCAGTAAGTTCACGTCAAAGAACAAAATACCACATATCAATCTGGTCCACATCAGTAAGCTCACGTCAAAGAACAAAATACCACATATCAATCTGGTCACATCATTAAGCTCACGTCAAAGAACAAAATAGCACATATCAATCTGGTCACATCATTAAGCTCACGTCAAAGAACAAAATACCACATATCAATCTGGTCACATCAGTAAGCTCACGTCAAAGAACAAAATACCACATATCAATCTGGTCACATCAGTAAGTTCACGTCAAAGAACAAAATACCACGTATCAATCCGGTTCACATCAGTAAGCTCACGTCAAAGAACAAAATACCACATATCAATCTGGTCACATCAGTAAGCTCACGTCAAAGAACAAAATACCACATATCAATCTGGTCCACATCAGTTAGTTCACGTCAAAGAACAAAATACCACATATCAATCTGGTTCACATCAGTAAGTTCACGTCAAAGAACAAAATACCACATATCAATCTGGTCCACATCAGTAAGCTCACGTCAAAGAACAAAATACCACATATCAATCTGGTCCACATCGGTAAGTTCACGTCAAAGAACAAAATACCACGTATCAATCTGGTCCACATCAGTAAGCTCACGTCAAAGAACAAAATACCACATATCAATCTGGTCCACATCAGTAAGCTCACGTCAAAGAACAAAATACCACATATCAATCTGGTTCACATCAGTAAGTTCACGTCAAAGAACAAAATACCACATATCAATCTGGTCACATCAGTAAGTTCACGTCAAAGAACAAAATACCACGTATCAATCCGGTTCACATCAGGAAGCTCACGTCAAAGAACAAAATACCACATATCAATCTGGTCACATCAGTAAGCTCACGTCAAAGAGCAAAATACCACATATCAATCTGGTCCACATCAGTAAGCTCACGTCAAAGAACAAAATACCACATATCAATCTGGTCACATCAGTAAGCTCACGTCAAAGAACAAAATACCACATATCAATCTGGTTCACATCAGTAAGCTCACGTCAAAGAACAAAATACCACATATCAATCTGGTTCACATCAGTAAGTTCACGTCAAAGAACAAAATACCACATATCAATCTGGTTCACATCAGTAACTTCACGTCAAAGAACAAAATACCACATATCAATCTGGTCCACATCAGTAAGCTCACGTCAAAGAACAAAATACCACATATCAATCTGGTCACATCAGTAAGCTCACGTCAAAGAGCAAAATACCACATATCAATCTGGTCCACATCAGTTAGTTCACGTCAAAGAACAAAAAACCACATATCAATCTGGTTCACATCAGTAAGTTCACGTCAAAGAACAAAATACCACATATCAATCTGGTCCACATCAGTAAGCTCACGTCAAAGAACAAAATACCACATATCAATCTGGTCCACATCGGTAAGCTCACGTCAAAGAACAAAATACCACATATCAATCTGGTCCACATCGGTAAGTTCACGTCAAAGAGCAAAATACCACATATCAATCTGGTCCACATCAGTTAGTTCACGTCAAAGAACAAAATACCACATATCAATCTGGTTCACATCAGTAAGTTCACGTCAAAGAACAAAATACCACATATCAATCTGGTCCACATCAGTAAGCTCACGTCAAAGAACAAAATACCACATATCAATCTGGTCACATCAGTAAGCTCACGTCAAAGAGCAAAATACCACATATCAATCTGGTCACATCAGTAAGCTCACGTCAAAGAGCAAAATACCACGTATCAATCTGGTCCACATCAGTAAGCTCACGTCAAAGAACAAAATACCACATATCAATCTGGTCACATCAGTAAGCTCACGTCAAAGAGCAAAATACCACATATCAATCTGGTCCACATCAGTAAGCTCACGTCAAAGAACAAAATACCACATATCAATCTGGTCACATCAGTAAGCTCACGTCAAAGAGCAAAATACCACATATCAATCTGGTCACATCAGTAAGCTCACGACAAAGAGCAAAATACCACGTATCAATCTGGTCCACATCAGTAAGCTCACGTCAAAGAACAAAATACCACATATCAATCTGGTCACATCAGTAAGCTCACGTCAAAGAGCAAAATACCACATATCAATCTGGTCCACATCAGTAAGCTCACGTCAAAGAACAAAATACCACATATCAATCTGGTCACATCAGTAAGCTCACGTCAAAGAGCAAAATACCACATATCAATCTGGTCACATCAGTAAGCTCACGTCAAAGAGCAAAATACCACGTATCAATCTGGTCCACATCAGTAAGCTCACGTCAAAGAACAAAATACCACATATCAATCTGGTCACATCAGTAAGCTCACGTCAAAGAGCAAAATACCACATATCAATCTGGTCCACATCAGTAAGCTCACGTCAAAGAACAAAATACCACATATCAATCTGGTCACATCATTAAGCTCACGTCAAAGAACAAAATACCACATATCAATCTGGTCCACATCAGTAAGCTCACGTCAAAGAACAAAATACCACATATCAATCTGGTTCACATCAGTAAGCTCACGTCAAAGAACAAAATACCACATATCAATCTGGTTCACATCAGTAAGTTCACGTCAAAGAACAAAATACCACATATCAATCTGGTTCACATCAGTAAGTTCACGTCAAAGAACAAAATACCACATATCAATCTGGTCCACATCAGTAAGTTCACGTCAAAGAACAAAATACCACATATCAATCTGGTTCACATCAGTAACTTCACGTCAAAGAACAAAATACCACATATCAATCTGGTCCACATCAGTAAGCTCACGTCAAAGAACAAAATACCACATATCAATCTGGTCACATCATTAAGCTCACGTCAAAGAACAAAATACCACATATCAATCTGGTCACATCATTAAGCTCACGTCAAAGAACAAAATACCACATATCAATCTGGTCACATCAGTAAGCTCACGTCAAAGAACAAAATACCACATATCAATCTGGTTCACATCAGTAAGTTCACGTCAAAGAACAAAATACCACATATCAATCTGGTTCACATCAGTAATTTCACGTCAAAGAACAAAATACCACATATCAATCTGGTCCACATCAGTAAGCTCACGTCAAAGAACAAAATACCACATATCAATCTGGTCACATCATTAAGCTCACGTCAAAGAACAAAATACCACATATCAATCTGGTCACATCATTAAGCTCACGTCAAAGAACAAAATACCACATATCAATCTGGTCACATCAGTAAGCTTACGTCAAAGAACAAAATACCACATATCAATCTGGTTCACATCAGTAAGTTCACGTCAAAGAACAAAATACCACATATCAATCTGGTTCACATCAGTAACTTCACGTCAAAGAACAAAATACCACATATCAATCTGGTCCACATCAGTAAGCTCACGTCAAAGAACAAAATACCACATATCAATCTGGTCACATCATTAAGCTCACGTCAAAGAACAAAATACCACATATCAATCTGGTCACATCATTAAGCTCACGTCAAAGAACAAAATACCACATATCAATCTGGTCACATCAGTAAGCTCACGTCAAAGAACAAAATACCACGTATCAATCTGGTCCACATCAGTAAGCTCACGTCAAAGAACAAAATACCACATATCAATCTGGTCACATCAGTAAGCTCACGTCAAAGAGCAAAATACCACATATCAATCTGGTCCACATCAGTAAGCTCACGTCAAAGAACAAAATACCACATATCAATCTGGTCACATCAGTAAGCTCACGTCAAAGAGCAAAATACCACATATCAATCTGGTCACATCAGTAAGCTCACGTCAAAGAGCAAAATACCACGTATCAATCTGGTCCACATCAGTAAGCTCACGTCAAAGAACAAAATACCACATATCAATCTGGTCACATCAGTAAGCTCACGTCAAAGAGCAAAATACCACATATCAATCTGGTCCACATCAGTAAGCTCACGTCAAAGAACAAAATACCACATATCAATCTGGTTCACATCAGTAAGCTCACGTCAAAGAACAAAATACCACATATCAATCTGGTCCACATCAGTAAGCTCACGTCAAAGAACAAAATACCACATATCAATCTGGTCCACATCGGTAAGTTCACGTCAAAGAGCAAAATACCACATATCAATCTGGTCCACATCAGTTAGTTCACGTCAAAGAACAAAATACCACATATCAATCTGGTTCACATCAGTAAGTTCACGTCAAAGAACAAAATACCACATATCAATCTGGTCCACATCAGTAAGCTCACGTCAAAGAACAAAATACCACATATCAATCTGGTCACATCATTAAGCTCACGTCAAAGAACAAAATACCACATATCAATCTGGTCACATCAGTAAGCTCACGTCAAAGAACAAAATACCACGTATCAATCTGGTCCACATCAGTAAGCTCACGTCAAAGAACAAAATACCACATATCAATCTGGTCACATCAGTAAGCTCACGTCAAAGAGCAAAATACCACATATCAATCTGGTCCACATCAGTAAGCTCACGTCAAAGAACAAAATACCACATATCAATCTGGTTCACATCAGTAAGTTCACGTCAAAGAACAAAATACCACATATCAATCTGGTCCACATCAGTAAGCTCACGTCAAAGAACAAAATACCACATATCAATCTGGTCCACATCGGTAAGTTCACGTCAAAGAGCAAAATACCACATATCAATCTGGTCCACATCAGTTAGTTCACGTCAAAGAACAAAATACCACATATCAATCTGGTTCACATCAGTAAGTTCACGTCAAAGAACAAAATACCACATATCAATCTGGTCCACATCAGTAAGCTCACGTCAAAGAACAAAATACCACATATCAATCTGGTCACATCATTAAGCTCACGTCAAAGAACAAAATACCACATATCAATCTGGTCACATCAGTAAGCTCACGTCAAAGAACAAAATACCACGTATCAATCTGGTCCACATCAGTAAGCTCACGTCAAAGAACAAAATACCACATATCAATCTGGTCACATCAGTAAGCTCACGTCAAAGAGCAAAATACCACATATCAATCTGGTCCACATCAGTAAGCTCACGTCAAAGAACAAAATACCACATATCAATCTGGTCACATCAGTAAGCTCACGTCAAAGAGCAAAATACCACATATCAATCTGGTCACATCAGTAAGCTCACGTCAAAGAGCAAAATACCACGTATCAATCTGGTCCACATCAGTAAGCTCACGTCAAAGAACAAAATACCACATATCAATCTGGTCACATCAGTAAGCTCACGTCAAAGAGCAAAATACCACATATCAATCTGGTCCACATCAGTAAGCTCACGTCAAAGAACAAAATACCACATATCAATCTGGTTCACATCAGTAAGCTCACGTCAAAGAACAAAATACCACATATCAATCTGGTCCACATCAGTAAGCTCACGTCAAAGAACAAAATACCACATATCAATCTGGTCCACATCGGTAAGTTCACGTCAAAGAACAAAATACCACATATCAATCTGGTTCACATCAGTAAGTTCACGTCAAAGAACAAAATACCACATATCAATCTGGTCCACATCAGTAAGCTCACGTCAAAGAACAAAATACCACATATCAATCTGGTCCACATCGGTAAGTTCACGTCAAAGAGCAAAATACCACATATCAATCTGGTCCACATCAGTTAGTTCACGTCAAAGAACAAAATACCACATATCAATCTGGTTCACATCAGTAAGTTCACGTCAAAGAACAAAATACCACATATCAATCTGGTCCACATCAGTAAGCTCACGTCAAAGAACAAAATACCACATATCAATCTGGTCACATCATTAAGCTCACGTCAAAGAACAAAATACCACATATCAATCTGGTCACATCATTAAGCTCACGTCAAAGAACAAAATACCACATATCAATCTGGTCACATCAGTAAGCTCACGTCAAAGAACAAAATACCACATATCAATCTGGTTCACATCAGTAAGTTCACGTCAAAGAACAAAATACCACATATCAATCTGGTTCACATCAGTAACTTCACGTCAAAGAACAAAATACCACATATCAATCTGGTCCACATCAGTAAGCTCACGTCAAAGAGCAAAATACCACGTATCAATCTGGTCCACATCAGTAAGCTCACGTCAAAGAACAAAATACCACATATCAATCTGGTCACATCAGTAAGCTCACGTCAAAGAACAAAATACCACATATCAATCTGGTCCACATCAGTTAGTTCACGTCAAAGAACAAAATACCACATATCAATCTGGTCCACATCAGTAAGCTCACGTCAAAGAACAAAATACCACATATCAATCTGGTCACATCAGTAAGCTCACGTCAAAGAGCAAAATACCACATATCAATCTGGTCCACATCAGTTAGTTCACGTCAAAGAACAAAATACCACATATCAATCTGGTCCACATCAGTAAGCTCACGTCAAAGAACAAAATACCACATATCAATCTGGTCACATCAGTAAGCTCACGTCAAAGAACAAAATACCACATATCAATCTGGTCACATCAGTAAGCTCACGTCAAAGAACAAAATACCACATATCAATCTGGTCACATCAGTAAGTTCACGTCAAAGAACAAAATACCACGTATCAATCCGGTTCACATCAGGAAGCTCACGTCAAAGAACAAAATACCACATATCAATCTGGTCCACATCAGTAAGCTCACGTCAAAGAACAAAATACCACATATCAATCTGGTCACATCAGTAAGCTCACGTCAAAGAACAAAATACCACATATCAATCTGGTCACATCAGTAAGTTCACGTCAAAGAACAAAATACCACGTATCAATCCGGTTCACATCAGGAAGCTCACGTCAAAGAACAAAATACCACATATCAATCTGGTCACATCAGTAAGCTCACGTCAAAGAACAAAATACCACATATCAATCTGGTTCACATCAGTAAGCTCACGTCAAAGAACAAAATACCACATATCAATCTGGTCACATCAGTAAGTTCACGTCAAAGAACAAAATACCACGTATCAATCCGGTTCACATCAGGAAGCTCACGTCAAAGAACAAAATACCACATATCAATCTGGTCACATCAGTAAGCTCACGTCAAAGAACAAAATACCACATATCAATCTGGTTCACATCAGTAAGTTCACGTCAAAGAACAAAATACCACATATCAATCTGGTCCACATCGGTAAGTTCACGTCAAAGAGCAAAATACCACATATCAATCTGGTCCACATCAGTTAGTTCACGTCAAAGAACAAAATACCACATATCAATCTGGTTCACATCAGTAAGTTCACGTCAAAGAACAAAATACCACATATCAATCTGGTTCACATCAGTAAGCTCACGTCAAAGAACAAAATACCACGTATCAATCTGGTCCACATCAGTAAGCTTACGTCAAAGAACAAAATACCACATATCAATCTGGTTCACATCAGTAAGTTCACGTCAAAGAACAAAATACCACATATCAATCTGGTTCACATCAGTAACTTCACGTCAAAGAACAAAATACCACATATCAATCTGGTCCACATCAGTAAGCTCACGTCAAAGAACAAAATACCACATATCAATCTGGTCACATCATTAAGCTCACGTCAAAGAACAAAATACCACATATCAATCTGGTCACATCAGTAAGCTCACGTCAAAGAACAAAATACCACATATCAATCTGGTCCACATCAGTTAGTTCACGTCAAAGAACAAAATACCACATATCAATCTGGTTCACATCAGTAAGTTCACGTCAAAGAACAAAATACCACATATCAATCTGGTCCACATCAGTAAGCTCACGTCAAAGAACAAAATACCACATATCAATCTGGTCCACATCAGTAAGCTCACGTCAAAGAACAAAATACCACATATCAATCTGGTCACATCAGTAAGCTCACGTCAAAGAACAAAATACCACATATCAATCTGGTCCACATCAGTAAGCTCACGTCAAAGAACAAAATACCACATATCAATCTGGTCACATCAGTAAGCTCACGTCAAAGAACAAAATACCACATATCAATCTGGTTCACATCAGTAAGTTCACGTCAAAGAACAAAATACCACATATCAATCTGGTCCACATCAGTAAGCTCACGTCAAAGAACAAAATACCACATATCAATCTGGTCACATCATTAAGCTCACGTCAAAGAACAAAATACCACATATCAATCTGGTTCACATCAGTAAGCTCACGTCAAAGAACAAAATACCACATATCAATCTGGTTCACATCAGTAAGTTCACGTCAAAGAACAAAATACCACATATCAATCTGGTTCACATCAGTAACTTCACGTCAAAGAACAAAATACCACATATCAATCTGGTCCACATCAGTAAGCTCACGTCAAAGAACAAAATACCACATATCAATCTGGTCACATCATTAAGCTCACGTCAAAGAACAAAATACCACATATCAATCTGGTCACATCAGTAAGCTCACGTCAAAGAACAAAATACCACATATCAATCTGGTCCACATCAGTTAGTTCACGTCAAAGAACAAAATACCACATATCAATCTGGTTCACATCAGTAAGTTCACGTCAAAGAACAAAATACCACATATCAATCTGGTCCACATCAGTAAGCTCACGTCAAAGAACAAAATACCACATATCAATCTGGTCCACATCGGTAAGTTCACGTCAAAGAACAAAATACCACGTATCAATCTGGTCCACATCAGTAAGCTCACGTCAAAGAACAAAATACCACATATCAATCTGGTCCACATCGGTAAGTTCACGTCAAAGAACAAAATACCACGTATCAATCTGGTCCACATCAGTAAGCTCACGTCAAAGAACAAAATACCACATATCAATCTGGTCCACATCAGTAAGCTCACGTCAAAGAACAAAATACCACATATCAATCTGGTCACATCAGTAAGCTCACGTCAAAGAGCAAAATACCACATATCAATCTGGTCACATCAGTAAGCTCACGTCAAAGAGCAAAATACCACGTATCAATCTGGTCCACATCAGTAAGCTCACGTCAAAGAACAAAATACCACATATCAATCTGGTCACATCAGTAAGCTCACGTCAAAGAACAAAATACCACATATCAATCTGGTTCACATCAGTAAGCTCACGTCAAAGAACAAAATACCACATATCAATCTGGTCCACATCAGTAAGCTCACGTCAAAGAACAAAATACCACATATCAATCTGGTCACATCAGTAAGCTCACGTCAAAGAACAAAATACCACATATCAATCTGGTTCACATCAGTAAGCTCACGTCAAAGAACAAAATACCACATATCAATCTGGTTCACATCAGTAAGTTCACGTCAAAGAACAAAATACCACATATCAATCTGGTCCACATCAGTAAGCTCACGTCAAAGAACAAAATACCACATATCAATCTGGTCACATCATTAAGCTCACGTCAAAGAACAAAATAGCACATATCAATCTGGTCACATCATTAAGCTCACGTCAAAGAACAAAATACCACATATCAATCTGGTCACATCAGTAAGCTCACGTCAAAGAACAAAATACCACATATCAATCTGGTCACATCAGTAAGTTCACGTCAAAGAACAAAATACCACGTATCAATCCGGTTCACATCAGGAAGCTCACGTCAAAGAACAAAATACCACATATCAATCTGGTCACATCAGTAAGCTCACGTCAAAGAACAAAATACCACATATCAATCTGGTCCACATCAGTTAGTTCACGTCAAAGAACAAAATACCACATATCAATCTGGTTCACATCAGTAAGTTCACGTCAAAGAACAAAATACCACATATCAATCTGGTCCACATCAGTAAGCTCACGTCAAAGAACAAAATACCACATATCAATCTGGTCCACATCGGTAAGTTCACGTCAAAGAACAAAATACCACGTATCAATCTGGTCCACATCAGTAAGCTCACGTCAAAGAACAAAATACCACATATCAATCTGGTCCACATCAGTAAGCTCACGTCAAAGAACAAAATACCACATATCAATCTGGTTCACATCAGTAAGTTCACGTCAAAGAACAAAATACCACATATCAATCTGGTCACATCAGTAAGTTCACGTCAAAGAACAAAATACCACGTATCAATCCGGTTCACATCAGGAAGCTCACGTCAAAGAACAAAATACCACATATCAATCTGGTCACATCAGTAAGCTCACGTCAAAGAACAAAATACCACATATCAATCTGGTCCACATCAGTTAGTTCACGTCAAAGAACAAAATACCACATATCAATCTGGTTCACATCAGTAAGTTCACGTCAAAGAACAAAATACCACATATCAATCTGGTCCACATCAGTAAGCTCACGTCAAAGAACAAAATACCACATATCAATCTGGTCCACATCGGTAAGTTCACGTCAAAGAACAAAATACCACATATCAATCTGGTCCACATCAGTAAGCTCACGTCAAAGAACAAAATACCACATATCAATCTGGTCCACATCGGTAAGTTCACGTCAAAGAACAAAATACCACATATCAATCTGGTCCACATCAGTAAGCTCACGTCAAAGAACAAAATACCACATATCAATCTGGTCCACATCGGTAAGTTCACGTCAAAGAACAAAATACCACGTATCAATCTGGTCCACATCAGTAAGCTCACGTCAAAGAACAAAATACCACATATCAATCTGGTCCACATCAGTAAGCTCACGTCAAAGAACAAAATACCACATATCAATCTGGTCCACATCAGTAAGCTCACGTCAAAGAACAAAATACCACATATCAATCTGGTCCACATCGGTAAGTTCACGTCAAAGAACAAAATACCACGTATCAATCTGGTCCACATCAGTAAGCTCACGTCAAAGAACAAAATACCACATATCAATCTGGTCCACATCAGTAACTTCACGTCAAAGAACAAAATACCACATATCAATCTGGTCCACATCAGTAAGCTCACGTCAAAGAACAAAATACCACATATCAATCTGGTCCACATCGGTAAGTTCACGTCAAAGAACAAAATACCACGTATCAATCTGGTCCACATCAGTAAGCTCACGTCAAAGAACAAAATACCACATATCAATCTGGTCACATCAGTAAGTTCACGTCAAAGAACAAAATACCACGTATCAATCCGGTTCACATCAGGAAGCTCACGTCAAAGAACAAAATACCACATATCAATCTGGTCACATCAGTAAGCTCACGTCAAAGAACAAAATACCACATATCAATCTGGTCCACATCAGTTAGTTCACGTCAAAGAACAAAATACCACATATCAATCTGGTTCACATCAGTAAGTTCACGTCAAAGAACAAAATACCACATATCAATCTGGTCCACATCAGTAAGCTCACGTCAAAGAACAAAATACCACATATCAATCTGGTCCACATCGGTAAGTTCACGTCAAAGAGCAAAATACCACATATCAATCTGGTCCACATCAGTTAGTTCACGTCAAAGAACAAAATACCACATATCAATCTGGTCCACATCAGTAAGCTCACGTCAAAGAACAAAATACCACATATCAATCTGGTCCACATCGGTAAGTTCACGTCAAAGAACAAAATACCACGTATCAATCTGGTCCACATCAGTAAGCTCACGTCAAAGAACAAAATACCACATATCAATCTGGTCCACATCAGTAAGCTCACGTCATAGAACAAAATACCACATATCAATCTGGTCCACATCAGTAAGCTCACGTCAAAGAACAAAATACCACATATCAATCTGGTCCACATCGGTAAGTTCACGTCAAAGAACAAAATACCACGTATCAATCTGGTCCACATCAGTAAGCTCACGTCAAAGAACAAAATACCACATATCAATCTGGTCCACATCAGTAACTTCACGTCAAAGAACAAAATACCACATATCAATCTGGTCCACATCAGTAAGCTCACGTCAAAGAACAAAATACCACATATCAATCTGGTCACATCATTAAGCTCACGTCAAAGAACAAAATACCACATATCAATCTGGTCACATCATTAAGCTCACGTCAAAGAACAAAATACCACATATCAATCTGGTCACATCAGTAAGCTCACGTCAAAGAGCAAAATACCACATATCAATCTGGTCACATCAGTAAGCTCACGTCAAAGAGCAAAATACCACGTATCAATCTGGTCCACATCAGTAAGCTCACGTCAAAGAACAAAATACCACATATCAATCTGGTCACATCAGTAAGCTCACGTCAAAGAACAAAATACCACATATCAATCTGGTCACATCAGTAAGCTCACGTCAAAGAACAAAATACCACATATCAATCTGGTTCACATCAGTAAGCTCACGTCAAAGAACAAAATACCACATATCAATCTGGTTCACATCAGTAAGTTCATGTCAAAGAACAAAATACCACATATCAATCTGGTCCACATCAGTAAGCTCACGTCAAAGAACAAAATACCACATATCAATCTGGTCACATCATTAAGCTCACGTCAAAGAACAAAATACCACATATCAATCTGGTTCACATCAGTAAGTTCACGTCAAAGAACAAAATACCACATATCAATCTGGTTCACATCAGTAACTTCACGTCAAAGAACAAAATACCACATATCAATCTGGTCCACATCAGTAAGCTCACGTCAAAGAACAAAATACCACATATCAATCTGGTCACATCAGTAAGCTCACGTCAAAGAACAAAATACCACATATCAATCTGGTCCACATCAGTAAGCTCACGTCAAAGAACAAAATACCACATATCAATCTGGTTCACATCAGTAAGCTCACGTCAAAGAACAAAATACCACATATCAATCTGGTTCACATCAGTAACTTCACGTCAAAGAACAAAATACCACATATCAATCTGGTCCACATCAGTAAGCTCACGTCAAAGAACAAAATACCACATATCA
Organism: Notocelia uddmanniana; assembly: GCA_905163555.1. Lineage (NCBI taxonomy): Eukaryota > Metazoa > Arthropoda > Insecta > Lepidoptera > Tortricidae > Notocelia > Notocelia uddmanniana. Next base: position 343,936 of record LR991061.1, on the reverse strand, counting down.
ATCTGGTCACATCAGTAAGCTCACGTCAAAGAACAAAATACCACATATCAATCTGGTCCACATCAGTAAGCTCACGTCAAAGAACAAAATACCACATATCAATCTGGTTCACATCAGTAAGCTCACGTCAAAGAACAAAATACCACATATCAATCTGGTTCACATCAGTAACTTCACGTCAAAGAACAAAATACCACATATCAATCTGGTCCACATCAGTAAGCTCACGTCAAAGAACAAAATACCACATATCAATCTGGTCACATCAGTAAGCTCACGTCAAAGAACAAAATACCACATATCAATCTGGTCCACATCAGTAAGCTCACGTCAAAGAACAAAATACCACATATCAATCTGGTCACATCAGTAAGCTCACGTCAAAGAACAAAATACCACATATCAATCTGGTCCACATCAGTAAGCTCACGTCAAAGAACAAAATACCACATATCAATCTGGTCCACATCAGTAAGCTCACGTCAAAGAACAAAATACCACATATCAATCTGGTCACATCAGTAAGCTCACGTCAAAGAACAAAATACCACATATCAATCTGGTTCACATCAGTAAGCTCACGTCAAAGAACAAAATACCACATATCAATCTGGTCCACATCAGTAAGCTCACGTCAAAGAACAAAATACCACATATCAATCTGGTCACATCATTAAGCTCACGTCAAAGAACAAAATACCACATATCAATCTGGTCACATCATTAAGCTCACGTCAAAGAACAAAATACCACATATCAATCTGGTCACATCAGTAAGCTCACGTCAAAGAACAAAATACCACATATCAATCTGGTCCACATCAGTAAGCTCACGTCAAAGAACAAAATACCACATATCAATCTGGTCACATCAGTAAGCTCACGTCAAAGAACAAAATACCACATATCAATCTGGTTCACATCAGTAAGCTCACGTCAAAGAACAAAATACCACATATCAATCTGGTTCACATCAGTAAGCTCACGTCAAAGAACAAAATACCACATATCAATCTGGTTCACATCAGTAAGCTCACGTCAAAGAACAAAATACCACATATCAATCTGGTTCACATCAGTAAGCTCACGTCAAAGAACAAAATACCACATATCAATCTGGTCCACATCAGTAAGCTCACGTCAAAGAACAAAATACCACATATCAATCTGGTCACATCATTAAGCTCACGTCAAAGAACAAAATACCACATATCAATCTGGTCACATCAGTAAGCTCACGTCAAAGAACAAAATACCACATATCAATCTGGTCACATCAGTAAGTTCACGTCAAAGAACAAAATACCACGTATCAATCCGGTTCACATCAGGAAGCTCACGTCAAAGAACAAAATACCACATATCAATCTGGTCACATCAGTAAGCTCACGTCAAAGAACAAAATACCACATATCAATCTGGTTCACATCAGTAAGCTCACGTCAAAGAACAAAATACCACATATCAATCTGGTCACATCAGTAAGCTCACGTCAAAGAACAAAATACCACATATCAATCTGGTTCACATCAGTAAGCTCACGTCAAAGAACAAAATACCACATATCAATCTGGTCACATCAGTAAGCTCACGTCAAAGAACAAAATACCACATATCAATCTGGTCCACATCAGTAAGCTCACGTCAAAGAACAAAATACCACATATCAATCTGGTCACATCAGTAAGCTCACGTCAAAGAACAAAATACCACATATCAATCTGGTCCACATCAGTAAGCTCACGTCAAAGAACAAAATACCACATATCAATCTGGTTCACATCAGTAAGCTCACGTCAAAGAACAAAATACCACATATCAATCTGGTTCACATCAGTAACTTCACGTCAAAGAACAAAATACCACATATCAATCTGGTCCACATCAGTAAGCTCACGTCAAAGAACAAAATACCACATATCAATCTGGTCACATCAGTAAGCTCACGTCAAAGAACAAAATACCACATATCAATCTGGTCACATCAGTAAGCTCACGTCAAAGAACAAAATACCACATATCAATCTGGTTCACATCAGTAAGCTCACGTCAAAGAACAAAATACCACATATCAATCTGGTTCACATCAGTAAGCTCACGTCAAAGAACAAAATACCACATATCAATCTGGTTCACATCAGTAAGCTCACGTCAAAGAACAAAATACCACATATCAATCTGGTTCACATCAGTAAGCTCACGTCAAAGAACAAAATACCACATATCAATCTGGTCACATCAGTAAGCTCACGTCAAAGAACAAAATACCACATATCAATCTGGTTCACATCAGTAAGCTCACGTCAAAGAACAAAATACCACATATCAATCTGGTTCACATCAGTAAGCTCACGTCAAAGAACAAAATACCACATATCAATCTGGTTCACATCAGTAACTTCACGTCAAAGAACAAAATACCACATATCAATCTGGTCACATCATTAAGCTCACGTCAAAGAACAAAATACCACATATCAATCTGGTCACATCATTAAGCTCACGTCAAAGAACAAAATACCACATATCAATCTGGTCACATCAGTAAGCTCACGTCAAAGAACAAAATACCACATATCAATCTGGTCACATCATTAAGCTCACGTCAAAGAACAAAATACCACATATCAATCTGGTCACATCATTAAGCTCACGTCAAAGAACAAAATACCACATATCAATCTGGACACATCAGTAAGCTCACGTCAAAGAACAAAATACCACATATCAATCTGGTCCACATCAGTAAGCTCACGTCAAAGAACAAAATACCACATATCAATCTGGTCACATCAGTAAGCTCACGTCAAAGAACAAAATACCACATATCAATCTGGTTCACATCAGTAAGCTCACGTCAAAGAACAAAATACCACATATCAATCTGGTTCACATCAGTAAGCTCACGTCAAAGAACAAAATACCACATATCAATCTGGTTCACATCAGTAAGTTCACGTCAAAGAACAAAATACCACATATCAATCTGGTTCACATCAGTAAGCTCACGTCAAAGAACAAAATACCACATATCAATCTGGTTCACATCAGTAAGCTCACGTCAAAGAACAAAATACCACATATCAATCTGGTCCACATCAGTAAGCTCACGTCAAAGAACAAAATACCACATATCAATCTGGTCACATCATTAAGCTCACGTCAAAGAACAAAATACCACATATCAATCTGGTCACATCAGTAAGCTCACGTCAAAGAACAAAATACCACATATCAATCTGGTCACATCAGTAAGTTCACGTCAAAGAACAAAATACCACGTATCAATTCGGTTCACATCAGGAAGCTCACGTCAAAGAACAAAATACCACATATCAATCTGGTCACATCAGTAAGTTCACGTCAAAGAACAAAATACCACATATCAATCTGGTTCACATCAGTAAGCTCACGTCAAAGAACAAAATACCACATATCAATCTGGTTCACATCAGTAAGCTCACGTCAAAGAACAAAATACCACATATCAATCTGGTTCACATCAGTAAGCTCACGTCAAAGAACAAAATACCACATATCAATCTGGTCCACATCAGTTAGCTCACGTCAAAGAACAAAATACCACATATCAATCTGGTTCACATCAGTAAGCTCACGTCAAAGAACAAAATATCACATATCAATCTGGTCCACATCATTAAGCTCACGTCAAAGAACAAAATACCACATATCAATCTGGTTCACATCAGTAAGTTCACGTCAAAGAACAAAATACCACATATCAATCTGGTCCACATCAGTAAGCTCACGTCAAAGAACAAAATACCACATATCAATCTGGTCCACATCGGTAAGTTCACGTCAAAGAACAAAATACCACGTATCAATCTGGTCCACATCAGTAAGCTCACGTCAAAGAACAAAATACCACATATCAATCTGGTCCAAATCAGTAAGCTCACGTCAAAGAACAAAATACCACATATCAATCTGGTCACATCAGTAAGCTCACGTCATAGAACAAAATACCACATATCAATCTGGTCCACATCAGTAAGCTCACGTCAAAGAACAAAATACCACATATCAATCTGGTCCACATCGGTAAGTTCACGTCAAAGAACAAAATACCACGTATCAATCTGGTCCACATCAGTAAGCTCACGTCAAAGAACAAAATACCACATATCAATCTGGTCCACATCAGTAACTTCACGTCAAAGAACAAAATACCACATATCAATCTGGTCCACATCAGTAAGCTCACGTCAAAGAACAAAATACCACATATCAATCTGGTCACATCATTAAGCTCACGTCAAAGAACAAAATACCACATATCAATCTGGTCACATCATTAAGCTCACGTCAAAGAACAAAATACCACATATCAATCTGGTCACATCAGTAAGCTCACGTCAAAGAGCAAAATACGACATATCAATCTGGTCACATCAGTAAGCTCACGTCAAAGAGCAAAATACCACGTATCAATCTGGTCCACATCAGTAAGCTCACGTCAAAGAACAAAATACCACATATCAATCTGGTCACATCAGTAAGCTCACGTCAAAGAACAAAATACCACATATCAATCTGGTCCACATCAGTTAGCTCACGTCAAAGAACAAAATACCACATATCAATCTGGTTCACATCAGTAAGCTCACGTCAAAGAACAAAATACCACATATCAATCTGGTTCACATCAGTAACTTCACGTCAAAGAACAAAATACCACATATCAATCTGGTTCACATCAGTAAGTTCACGTCAAAGAACAAAATACCACATATCAATCTGGTCCACATCGGTAAGTTCACGTCAAAGAACAAAATACCACGTATCAATCTGGTCCACATCAGTAAGCTCACGTCAAAGAACAAAATACCACATATCAATCTGGTCCACATCAGTAACTTCACGTCAAAGAACAAAATACCACATATCAATCTGGTCCACATCAGTAAGCTCACGTCAAAGAACAAAATACCACATATCAATCTGGTTCACATCAGTAAGTTCACGTCAAAGAACAAAATACCACGTATCAATCTGGTCCACATCAGTAAGCTCACGTCAAAGAACAAAATACCACATATCAATCTGGTCCAAATCAGTAAGCTCACGTCAAAGAACAAAATACCACATATCAATCTGGTCCACATCGGTAAGTTCACGTCAAAGAACAAAATACCACGTATCAATCTGGTCCACATCAGTAAGCTCACGTCAAAGAACAAAATACCACATATCAATCTGGTCACATCAGTAACTTCACGTCAAAGAACAAAATACCACATATCAATCTGGTCCACATCAGTAAGCTCACGTCAAAGAACAAATACCACATATCAATCTGGTCACATCATTAAGCTCACGTCAAAGAACAAAATACCACATATCAATCTGGTCACATCATTAAGCTCACGTCAAAGAACAAAATACCACATATCAATCTGGTCACATCAGTAAGCTCACGTCAAAGAGCAAAATACCACATATCAATCTGGTCACATCAGTAAGCTCACGTCAAAGAGCAAAATACCACGTATCAATCTGGTCCACATCAGTAAGCTCACGTCAAAGAACAAAATACCACATATCAATCTGGTCACATCAGTAAGCTCACGTCAAAGAACAAAATACCACATATCAATCTGGTCACATCAGTAAGCTCACGTCAAAGAACAAAATACCACATATCAATCTGGTTCACATCAGTAAGCTCACGTCAAAGAACAAAATACCACATATCAATCTGGTTCACATCAGTAAGTTCACGTCAAAGAACAAAATACCACATATCAATCTGGTCACATCAGTAAGCTCACGTCAAAGAACAAAATACCACATATCAATCTGGTTCACATCAGTAAGCTCACGTCAAAGAACAAAATACCACATATCAATCTGGTTCACATCAGTAAGCTCACGTCAAAGAACAAAATACCACATATCAATCTGGTTCACATCAGTAAGCTCACGTCAAAGAACAAAATACCACATATCAATCTGGTCACATCAGTAAGCTCACGTCAAAGAACAAAATACCACATATCAATCTGGTTCACATCAGTAAGCTCACGTCAAAGAACAAAATACCACATATCAATCTGGTTCACATCAGTAAGTTCACGTCAAAGAACAAAATACCACATATCAATCTGGTCACATCAGTAAGCTCACGTCAAAGAACAAAATACCACATATCAATCTGGTTCACATCAGTAAGCTCACGTCAAAGAACAAAATACCACATATCAATCTGGTTCACATCAGTAAGCTCACGTCAAAGAACAAAATACCACATATCAATCTGGTTCACATCAGTAAGCTCACGTCAAAGAACAAAATACCACATATCAATCTGGTTCACATCAGTAAGTTCACGTCAAAGAACAAAATACCACATATCAATCTGGTCCACATCAGTAAGCTCACGTCAAAGAACAAAATACCACATATCAATCTGGTCACATCATTAAGCTCACGTCAAAGAACAAAATACCACATATCAATCTGGTTCACATCAGTAAGTTCACGTCAAAGAACAAAATACCACATATCAATCTGGTTCACATCAGTAACTTCACGTCAAAGAACAAAATACCACATATCAATCTGGTCCACATCAGTAAGCTCACGTCAAAGAACAAAATACCACATATCAATCTGGTCACATCAGTAAGCTCACGTCAAAGAACAAAATACCACATATCAATCTGGTTCACATCAGTAAGTTCACGTCAAAGAACAAAATACCACATATCAATCTGGTTCACATCAGTAACTTCACGTCAAAGAACAAAATACCACATATCAATCTGGTCCACATCAGTAAGCTCACGTCAAAGAACAAAATACCACATATCAATCTGGTCACATCAGTAAGCTCACGTCAAAGAACAAAATACCACATATCAATCTGGTCCACATCAGTAAGCTCACGTCAAAGAACAAAATACCACATATCAATCTGGTTCACATCAGTAAGCTCACGTCAAAGAACAAAATACCACATATCAATCTGGTTCACATCAGTAACTTCACGTCAAAGAACAAAATACCACATATCAATCTGGTCCACATCAGTAAGCTCACGTCAAAGAACAAAATACCACATATCAATCTGGTCACATCAGTAAGCTCACGTCAAAGAACAAAATACCACATATCAATCTGGTCCACATCAGTAAGCTCACGTCAAAGAACAAAATACCACATATCAATCTGGTCCACATCAGTAAGCTCACGTCAAAGAACAAAATACCACATATCAATCTGGTCACATCATTAAGCTCACGTCAAAGAACAAAATACCACATATCAATCTGGTCCACATCAGTAAGCTCACGTCAAAGAACAAAATACCACATATCAATCTGGTCACATCAGTAAGCTCACGTCAAAGAACAAAATACCACATATCAATCTGGTCACATCATTAAGCTCACGTCAAAGAACAAAATACCACATATCAATCTGGTCACATCAGTAAGCTCACGTCAAAGAACAAAATACCACATATCAATCTGGTCCACATCAGTAAGCTCACGTCAAAGAACAAAATACCACATATCAATCTGGTCACATCAGTAAGCTCACGTCAAAGAACAAAATACCACATATCAATCTGGTTCACATCAGTAAGCTCACGTCAAAGAACAAAATACCACATATCAATCTGGTTCACATCAGTAAGCTCACGTCAAAGAACAAAATACCACATATCAATCTGGTTCACATCAGTAAGCTCACGTCAAAGAACAAAATACCACATATCAATCTGGTTCACATCAGTAAGCTCACGTCAAAGAACAAAATACCACATATCAATCTGGTCCACATCAGTAAGCTCACGTCAAAGAACAAAATACCACATATCAATCTGGTCACATCATTAAGCTCACGTCAAAGAACAAAATACCACATATCAATCTGGTCACATCAGTAAGCTCACGTCAAAGAACAAAATACCACATATCAATCTGGTCACATCAGTAAGTTCACGTCAAAGAACAAAATACCACGTATCAATCCGGTTCACATCAGGAAGCTCACGTCAAAGAACAAAATACCACATATCAATCTGGTCACATCAGTAAGCTCACGTCAAAGAACAAAATACCACATATCAATCTGGTTCACATCAGTAAGCTCACGTCAAAGAACAAAATACCACATATCAATCTGGTCACATCAGTAAGCTCACGTCAAAGAACAAAATACCACATATCAATCTGGTTCACATCAGTAAGCTCACGTCAAAGAACAAAATACCACATATCAATCTGGTCCACATCAGTAAGCTCACGTCAAAGAACAAAATACCACATATCAATCTGGTCACATCATTAAGCTCACGTCAAAGAACAAAATACCACATATCAATCTGGTTCACATCAGTAAGTTCACGTCAAAGAACAAAATACCACATATCAATCTGGTTCACATCAGTAACTTCACGTCAAAGAACAAAATACCACATATCAATCTGGTCCACATCAGTAAGCTCACGTCAAAGAACAAAATACCACATATCAATCTGGTCACATCAGTAAGCTCACGTCAAAGAACAAAATACCACATATCAATCTGGTCCACATCAGTAAGCTCACGTCAAAGAACAAAATACCACATATCAATCTGGTTCACATCAGTAAGCTCACGTCAAAGAACAAAATACCACATATCAATCTGGTTCACATCAGTAAGCTCACGTCAAAGAACAAAATACCACATATCAATCTGGTTCACATCAGTAAGCTCACGTCAAAGAACAAAATACCACATATCAATCTGGTCACATCAGTAAGCTCACGTCAAAGAACAAAATACCACATATCAATCTGGTTCACATCAGTAAGCTCACGTCAAAGAACAAAATACCACATATCAATCTGGTTCACATCAGTAAGCTCACGTCAAAGAACAAAATACCACATATCAATCTGGTTCACATCAGTAACTTCACGTCAAAGAACAAAATACCACATATCAATCTGGTCCACATCAGTAAGCTCACGTCAAAGAACAAAATACCACATATCAATCTGGTCACATCATTAAGCTCACGTCAAAGAACAAAATACCACATATCAATCTGGTCACATCATTAAGCTCACGTCAAAGAACAAAATACCACATATCAATCTGGTCACATCATTAAGCTCACGTCAAAGAACAAAATACCACATATCAATCTGGTCACATCAGTAAGCTCACGTCAAAGAACAAAATACCACATATCAATCTGGTCACATCATTAAGCTCACGTCAAAGAACAAAATACCACATATCAATCTGGTCACATCATTAAGCTCACGTCAAAGAACAAAATACCACATATCAATCTGGTCACATCAGTAAGCTCACGTCAAAGAACAAAATACCACATATCAATCTGGTCCACATCAGTAAGCTCACGTCAAAGAACAAAATACCACATATCAATCTGGTCACATCAGTAAGCTCACGTCAAAGAACAAAATACCACATATCAATCTGGTTCACATCAGTAAGCTCACGTCAAAGAACAAAATACCACATATCAATCTGGTTCACATCAGTAAGCTCACGTCAAAGAACAAAATACCACATATCAATCTGGTTCACATCAGTAAGCTCACGTCAAAGAACAAAATACCACATATCAATCTGGTTCACATCAGTAAGCTCACGTCAAAGAACAAAATACCACATATCAATCTGGTCCACATCAGTAAGCTCACGTCAAAGAACAAAATACCACATATCAATCTGGTTCACATCAGTAAGCTCACGTCAAAGAACAAAATACCACATATCAATCTGGTTCACATCAGTAAGCTCACGTCAAAGAACAAAATACCACATATCAATCTGGTTCACATCAGTAAGCTCACGTCAAAGAACAAAATACCACATATCAATCTGGTTCACATCAGTAACTTCACGTCAAAGAACAAAATACCACATATCAATCTGGTCCACATCAGTAAGCTCACGTCAAAGAACAAAATACCACATATCAATCTGGTCACATCAGTAAGCTCACGTCAAAGAACAAAATACCACATATCAATCTGGTCCACATCAGTAAGCTCACGTCAAAGAACAAAATACCACATATCAATCTGGTTCACATCAGTAAGCTCACGTCAAAGAACAAAATACCACATATCAATCTGGTTCACATCAGTAAGCTCACGTCAAAGAACAAAATACCACATATCAATCTGGTTCACATCAGTAAGCTCACGTCAAAGAACAAAATACCACATATCAATCTGGTTCACATCAGTAAGCTCACGTCAAAGAACAAAATACCACATATCAATCTGGTCACATCAGTAAGCTCACGTCAAAGAACAAAATACCACATATCAATCTGGTTCACATCAGTAAGCTCACGTCAAAGAACAAAATACCACATATCAATCTGGTTCACATCAGTAAGCTCACGTCAAAGAACAAAATACCACATATCAATCTGGTTCACATCAGTAACTTCACGTCAAAGAACAAAATACCACATATCAATCTGGTCCACATCAGTAAGCTCACGTCAAAGAACAAAATACCACATATCAATCTGGTCACATCATTAAGCTCACGTCAAAGAACAAAATACCACATATCAATCTGGTCACATCATTAAGCTCACGTCAAAGAACAAAATACCACATATCAATCTGGTCACATCATTAAGCTCACGTCAAAGAACAAAATACCACATATCAATCTGGTCACATCAGTAAGCTCACGTCAAAGAACAAAATACCACATATCAATCTGGTCACATCATTAAGCTCACGTCAAAGAACAAAATACCACATATCAATCTGGTCACATCATTAAGCTCACGTCAAAGAACAAAATACCACATATCAATCTGGTCACATCAGTAAGCTCACGTCAAAGAACAAAATACCACATATCAATCTGGTTCACATCAGTAAGTTCACGTCAAAGAACAAAATACCACATATCAATCTGGTTCACATCAGTAACTTCACGTCAAAGAACAAAATACCACATATCAATCTGGTCCACATCAGTAAGCTCACGTCAAAGAACAAAATACCACATATCAATCTGGTCACATCAGTAAGCTCACGTCAAAGAACAAAATACCACATATCAATCTGGTCCACATCAGTAAGCTCACGTCAAAGAACAAAATACCACATATCAATCTGGTTCACATCAGTAAGCTCACGTCAAAGAACAAAATACCACATATCAATCTGGTTCACATCAGTAACTTCACGTCAAAGAACAAAATACCACATATCAATCTGGTCCACATCAGTAAGCTCACGTCAAAGAACAAAATACCACATATCAATCTGGTCACATCAGTAAGCTCACGTCAAAGAACAAAATACCACATATCAATCTGGTCCACATCAGTAAGCTCACGTCAAAGAACAAAATACCACATATCAATCTGGTCCACATCAGTAAGCTCACGTCAAAGAACAAAATACCACATATCAATCTGGTCACATCATTAAGCTCACGTCAAAGAACAAAATACCACATATCAATCTGGTCCACATCAGTAAGCTCACGTCAAAGAACAAAATACCACATATCAATCTGGTCACATCAGTAAGCTCACGTCAAAGAACAAAATACCACATATCAATCTGGTCACATCATTAAGCTCACGTCAAAGAACAAAATACCACATATCAATCTGGTCACATCAGTAAGCTCACGTCAAAGAACAAAATACCACATATCAATCTGGTCCACATCAGTAAGCTCACGTCAAAGAACAAAATACCACATATCAATCTGGTCACATCAGTAAGCTCACGTCAAAGAACAAAATACCACATATCAATCTGGTTCACATCAGTAAGCTCACGTCAAAGAACAAAATACCACATATCAATCTGGTTCACATCAGTAAGCTCACGTCAAAGAACAAAATACCACATATCAATCTGGTTCACATCAGTAAGCTCACGTCAAAGAACAAAATACCACATATCAATCTGGTTCACATCAGTAAGCTCACGTCAAAGAACAAAATACCACATATCAATCTGGTCCACATCAGTAAGCTCACGTCAAAGAACAAAATACCACATATCAATCTGGTCACATCATTAAGCTCACGTCAAAGAACAAAATACCACATATCAATCTGGTCACATCAGTAAGCTCACGTCAAAGAACAAAATACCACATATCAATCTGGTCACATCAGTAAGTTCACGTCAAAGAACAAAATACCACGTATCAATCCGGTTCACATCAGGAAGCTCACGTCAAAGAACAAAATACCACATATCAATCTGGTCACATCAGTAAGCTCACGTCAAAGAACAAAATACCACATATCAATCTGGTTCACATCAGTAAGCTCACGTCAAAGAACAAAATACCACATATCAATCTGGTCACATCAGTAAGCTCACGTCAAAGAACAAAATACCACATATCAATCTGGTTCACATCAGTAAGCTCACGTCAAAGAACAAAATACCACATATCAATCTGGTCCACATCAGTAAGCTCACGTCAAAGAACAAAATACCACATATCAATCTGGTCACATCATTAAGCTCACGTCAAAGAACAAAATACCACATATCAATCTGGTTCACATCAGTAAGTTCACGTCAAAGAACAAAATACCACATATCAATCTGGTTCACATCAGTAACTTCACGTCAAAGAACAAAATACCACATATCAATCTGGTCCACATCAGTAAGCTCACGTCAAAGAACAAAATACCACATATCAATCTGGTCACATCAGTAAGCTCACGTCAAAGAACAAAATACCACATATCAATCTGGTCCACATCAGTAAGCTCACGTCAAAGAACAAAATACCACATATCAATCTGGTTCACATCAGTAAGCTCACGTCAAAGAACAAAATACCACATATCAATCTGGTTCACATCAGTAAGCTCACGTCAAAGAACAAAATACCACATATCAATCTGGTTCACATCAGTAAGCTCACGTCAAAGAACAAAATACCACATATCAATCTGGTCACATCAGTAAGCTCACGTCAAAGAACAAAATACCACATATCAATCTGGTTCACATCAGTAAGCTCACGTCAAAGAACAAAATACCACATATCAATCTGGTTCACATCAGTAAGCTCACGTCAAAGAACAAAATACCACATATCAATCTGGTTCACATCAGTAAGCTCACGTCAAAGAACAAAATACCACATATCAATCTGGTTCACATCAGTAAGCTCACGTCAAAGAACAAAATACCACATATCAATCTGGTCACATCATTAAGCTCACGTCAAAGAACAAAATACCACATATCAATCTGGTCACATCATTAAGCTCACGTCAAAGAACAAAATACCACATATCAATCTGGTCACATCATTAAGCTCACGTCAAAGAACAAAATACCACATATCAATCTGGTCACATCAGTAAGCTCACGTCAAAGAACAAAATACCACATATCAATCCGGTCACATCATTAAGCTCACGTCAAAGAACAAAATACCACATATCAATCTGGTCCACATCAGTAAGCTCACGTCAAAGAACAAAATACCACATATCAATCTGGTCACATCATTAAGCTCACGTCAAAGAACAAAATACCACATATCAATCTGGTCACATCATTAAGCTCACGTCAAAGAACAAAATACCACATATCAATCTGGTCACATCATTAAGCTCACGTCAAAGAACAAAATACCACATATCAATCTGGTCACATCAGTAAGCTCACGTCAAAGAACAAAATACCACATATCAATCTGGTCACATCATTAAGCTCACGTCAAAGAACAAAATACCACATATCAATCTGGTCACATCATTAAGCTCACGTCAAAGAACAAAATACCACATATCAATCTGGTCACATCAGTAAGCTCACGTCAAAGAACAAAATACCACATATCAATCTGGTCCACATCAGTAAGCTCACGTCAAAGAACAAAATACCACATATCAATCTGGTCACATCAGTAAGCTCACGTCAAAGAACAAAATACCACATATCAATCTGGTTCACATCAGTAAGCTCACGTCAAAGAACAAAATACCACATATCAATCTGGTTCACATCAGTAAGCTCACGTCAAAGAACAAAATACCACATATCAATCTGGTTCACATCAGTAAGCTCACGTCAAAGAACAAAATACCACATATCAATCTGGTTCACATCAGTAACTTCACGTCAAAGAACAAAATACCACATATCAATCTGGTCCACATCAGTAAGCTCACGTCAAAGAACAAAATACCACATATCAATCTGGTCACATCATTAAGCTCACGTCAAAGAACAAAATACCACATATCAATCTGGTCACATCATTAAGCTCACGTCAAAGAACAAAATACCACATATCAATCTGGTCACATCATTAAGCTCACGTCAAAGAACAAAATACCACATATCAATCTGGTTCACATCAGTAAGCTCACGTCAAAGAACAAAATACCACATATCAATCTGGTCACATCATTAAGCTCACGTCAAAGAACAAAATACCACATATCAATCTGGTCACATCAGTAAGCTCACGTCAAAGAACAAAATACCACATATCAATCTGGTCACATCAGTAAGTTCACGTCAAAGAACAAAATACCACGTATCAATCCGGTTCACATCAGGAAGCTCACGTCAAAGAACAAAATACCACATATCAATCTGGTCACATCAGTAAGTTCACGTCAAAGAACAAAATACCACATATCAATCTGGTTCACATCAGTAAGCTCACGTCAAAGAACAAAATACCACATATCAATCTGGTTCACATCAGTAACTTCACGTCAAAGAACAAAATACCACATATCAATCTGGTCCACATCAGTAAGCTCACGTCAAAGAACAAAATACCACATATCAATCTGGTCACATCATTAAGCTCACGTCAAAGAACAAAATACCACATATCAATCTGGTCACATCATTAAGCTCACGTCAAAGAACAAAATACCACATATCAATCTGGTCACATCATTAAGCTCACGTCAAAGAACAAAATACCACATATCAATCTGGTTCACATCAGTAAGCTCACGTCAAAGAACAAAATACCACATATCAATCTGGTCACATCATTAAGCTCACGTCAAAGAACAAAATACCACATATCAATCTGGTCACATCAGTAAGCTCACGTCAAAGAACAAAATACCACATATCAATCTGGTCACATCAGTAAGTTCACGTCAAAGAACAAAATACCACGTATCAATCCGGTTCACATCAGGAAGCTCACGTCAAAGAACAAAATACCACATATCAATCTGGTCACATCAGTAAGCTCACGTCAAAGAACAAAATACCACATATCAATCTGGTCACATCAGTAAGTTCACGTCAAAGAACAAAATACCACGTATCAATCCGGTTCACATCAGGAAGCTCACGTCAAAGAACAAAATACCACATATCAATCTGGTCACATCAGTAAGTTCACGTCAAAGAACAAAATACCACATATCAATCTGGTCCACATCATTAAGCTCACGTCAAAGAGCAAAATACCACATATCAATCTGGTCACATCAGTAAGCTCACGTCAAAGAACAAAATACCACATATCAATCTGGTCCACATCAGTAAGCTCACGTCAAAGAACAAAATACCACATATCAATCTGGTTCACATCAGTAAGCTCACGTCAAAGAACAAAATACCACATATCAATCTGGTTCACATCAGTAAGCTCACGTCAAAGAACAAAATACCACATATCAATCTGGTCCACATCAGTAAGCTCACGTCAAAGAACAAAATACCACATATCAATCTGGTCACATCATTAAGCTCACGTCAAAGAACAAAATACCACATATCAATCTGGTTCACATCAGTAAGCTCACGTCAAAGAACAAAATACCACATATCAATCTGGTCCACATCAGTTAGCTCACGTCAAAGAACAAAATACCACATATCAATCTGGTTCACATCAGTAAGCTCACGTCAAAGAACAAAATACCACATATCAATCTGGTCCACATCATTAAGCTCACGTCAAAGAACAAAATACCACATATCAATCTGGTCCACATCATTAAGCTCACGTCAAAGAACAAAATACCACATATCAATCTGGTCCACATCAGTAAGCTCACGTCAAAGAACAAAATACCACATATCAATCTGGTCCACATCATTAAGCTCACGTCAAAGAACAAAATACCACATATCAATCTGGTCCACATCATTAAGCTCACGTCAAAGAACAAAATACCACATATCAATCTGGTCCACATCATTAAGCTCACGTCAAAGAACAAAATACCACATATCAATCTGGTCCACATCAGTTAGCTCACGTCAAAGAACAAAATACCACATATCAATCTGGTCACATCATTAAGCTCACGTCAAAGAACAAAATACCACATATCAATCTGGTCACATCATTAAGCTCACGTCAAAGAACAAAATACCACATATCAATCTGGTCACATCATTAAGCTCACGTCAAAGAACAAAATACCACATATCAATCTGGTTCACATCAGTAAGCTCACGTCAAAGAACAAAATACCACATATCAATCTGGTCACATCAGTAAGCTCACGTCAAAGAACAAAATACCACATATCAATCTGGTCACATCAGTAAGCTCACGTCAAAGAACAAAATACCACATATCAATCTGGTCACATCAGTCAGTTCACGTCAAAGAACAAAATACCACGTATCAATCCGGTTCACATCAGGAAGCTCACGTCAAAGAACAAAATACCACATATCAATCTGGTCACATCAGTAAGTTCACGTCAAAGAACAAAATACCACATATCAATCTGGTCCACATCAGTAAGCTCACGTCAAAGAACAAAATACCACATATCAATCTGGTTACATCATTAAGCTCACGTCAAAGAACAAAATACCACATATCAATCTGGTCACATCAGTAAGCTCACGTCAAAGAACAAAATACCACATATCAATCTGGTCACATCAGTAAGTTCACGTCAAAGAACAAAATACCACGTATCAATCCGGTTCACATCAGGAAGCTCACGTCAAAGAACAAAATACCACATATCAATCTGGTCACATCAGTAAGTTCACGTCAAAGAACAAAATACCACATATCAATCTGGTCACATCAGTAAGTTCACGTCAAAGAACAAAATACCACGTATCAATCCGGTTCACATCAGGAAGCTCACGTCAAAGAACAAAATACCACATATCAATCTGGTCACATCAGTAAGTTCACGTCAAAGAACAAAATACCACATATCAATCTGGTCCACATCAGTTAGCTCACGTCAAAGAACAAAATACCACATATCAATCTGGTCACATCATTAAGCTCACGTCAAAGAACAAAATACCACATATCAATCTGGTCACATCATTAAGCTCACGTCAAAGAACAAAATACCACATATCAATCTGGTCACATCATTAAGCTCACGTCAAAGAACAAAATACCACATATCAATCTGGTTCACATCAGTAACTTCACGTCAAAGAACAAAATACCACATATCAATCTGGTCCACATCAGTAAGCTCACGTCAAAGAACAAAATACCACATATCAATCTGGTCACATCATTAAGCTCACGTCAAAGAACAAAATACCACATATCAATCTGGTCACATCATTAAGCTCACGTCAAAGAACAAAATACCACATATCAATCTGGTCACATCATTAAGCTCACGTCAAAGAACAAAATACCACATATCAATCTGGTCACATCAGTAAGTTCACGTCAAAGAACAAAATACCACATATCAATCTGGTCCACATCAGTAAGCTCACGTCAAAGAACAAAATACCACATATCAATCTGGTCACATCATTAAGCTCACGTCAAAGAACAAAATACCACATATCAATCTGGTCACATCAGTAAGCTCACGTCAAAGAACAAAATACCACATATCAATCTGGTCACATCAGTAAGTTCACGTCAAAGAACAAAATACCACGTATCAATCCGGTTCACATCAGGAAGCTCACGTCAAAGAACAAAATACCACATATCAATCTGGTCACATCAGTAAGTTCACGTCAAAGAACAAAATACCACATATCAATCTGGTCACATCAGTAAGTTCACGTCAAAGAACAAAATACCACGTATCAATCCGGTTCACATCAGGAAGCTCACGTCAAAGAACAAAATACCACATATCAATCTGGTCACATCAGTAAGTTCACGTCAAAGAACAAAATACCACATATCAATCTGGTCACATCAGTAAGTTCACGTCAAAGAACAAAATACCACGTATCAATCCGGTTCACATCAGGAAGCTCACGTCAAAGAACAAAATACCACATATCAATCTGGTCACATCAGTAAGCTCACGTCAAAGAACAAAATACCACATATCAATCTGGTCCACATCAGTAAGCTCACGTCAAAGAACAAAATACCACATATCAATCTGGTCACATCAGTAAGCTCACGTCAAAGAACAAAATACCACATATCAATCTGGTTCACATCAGTAAGCTCACGTCAAAGAACAAAATACCACATATCAATCTGGTTCACATCAGTAAGCTCACGTCAAAGAACAAAATACCACATATCAATCTGGTTCACATCAGTAAGCTCACGTCAAAGAACAAAATACCACATATCAATCTGGTTCACATCAGTAACTTCACGTCAAAGAACAAAATACCACATATCAATCTGGTCCACATCAGTAAGCTCACGTCAAAGAACAAAATACCACATATCAATCTGGTCACATCATTAAGCTCACGTCAAAGAACAAAATACCACATATCAATCTGGTCACATCATTAAGCTCACGTCAAAGAACAAAATACCACATATCAATCTGGTCACATCATTAAGCTCACGTCAAAGAACAAAATACCACATATCAATCTGGTTCACATCAGTAAGCTCACGTCAAAGAACAAAATACCACATATCAATCTGGTCACATCATTAAGCTCACGTCAAAGAACAAAATACCACATATCAATCTGGTCACATCAGTAAGCTCACGTCAAAGAACAAAATACCACATATCAATCTGGTCACATCAGTAAGTTCACGTCAAAGAACAAAATACCACGTATCAATCCGGTTCACATCAGGAAGCTCACGTCAAAGAACAAAATACCACATATCAATCTGGTCACATCAGTAAGTTCACGTCAAAGAACAAAATACCACATATCAATCTGGTTCACATCAGTAAGCTCACGTCAAAGAACAAAATACCACATATCAATCTGGTTCACATCAGTAACTTCACGTCAAAGAACAAAATACCACATATCAATCTGGTCACATCATTAAGCTCACGTCAAAGAACAAAATACCACATATCAATCTGGTCACATCATTAAGCTCACGTCAAAGAACAAAATACCACATATCAATCTGGTCACATCATTAAGCTCACGTCAAAGAACAAAATACCACATATCAATCTGGTTCACATCAGTAAGCTCACGTCAAAGAACAAAATACCACATATCAATCTGGTCACATCATTAAGCTCACGTCAAAGAACAAAATACCACATATCAATCTGGTCACATCAGTAAGCTCACGTCAAAGAACAAAATACCACATATCAATCTGGTCACATCAGTAAGTTCACGTCAAAGAACAAAATACCACGTATCAATCCGGTTCACATCAGGAAGCTCACGTCAAAGAACAAAATACCACATATCAATCTGGTCACATCAGTAAGCTCACGTCAAAGAACAAAATACCACATATCAATCTGGTCACATCAGTAAGTTCACGTCAAAGAACAAAATACCACGTATCAATCCGGTTCACATCAGGAAGCTCACGTCAAAGAACAAAATACCACATATCAATCTGGTCACATCAGTAAGTTCACGTCAAAGAACAAAATACCACATATCAATCTGGTCCACATCATTAAGCTCACGTCAAAGAGCAAAATACCACATATCAATCTGGTCACATCAGTAAGCTCACGTCAAAGAACAAAATACCACATATCAATCTGGTCCACATCAGTAAGCTCACGTCAAAGAACAAAATACCACATATCAATCTGGTTCACATCAGTAAGCTCACGTCAAAGAACAAAATACCACATATCAATCTGGTTCACATCAGTAAGCTCACGTCAAAGAACAAAATACCACATATCAATCTGGTCCACATCAGTAAGCTCACGTCAAAGAACAAAATACCACATATCAATCTGGTCACATCATTAAGCTCACGTCAAAGAACAAAATACCACATATCAATCTGGTTCACATCAGTAAGCTCACGTCAAAGAACAAAATACCACATATCAATCTGGTCCACATCAGTTAGCTCACGTCAAAGAACAAAATACCACATATCAATCTGGTTCACATCAGTAAGCTCACGTCAAAGAACAAAATACCACATATCAATCTGGTCCACATCATTAAGCTCACGTCAAAGAACAAAATACCACATATCAATCTGGTCCACATCATTAAGCTCACGTCAAAGAACAAAATACCACATATCAATCTGGTCCACATCAGTAAGCTCACGTCAAAGAACAAAATACCACATATCAATCTGGTCCACATCATTAAGCTCACGTCAAAGAACAAAATACCACATATCAATCTGGTCCACATCATTAAGCTCACGTCAAAGAACAAAATACCACATATCAATCTGGTCCACATCAGTTAGCTCACGTCAAAGAACAAAATACCACATATCAATCTGGTCACATCATTAAGCTCACGTCAAAGAACAAAATACCACATATCAATCTGGTCACATCATTAAGCTCACGTCAAAGAACAAAATACCACATATCAATCTGGTCACATCATTAAGCTCACGTCAAAGAACAAAATACCACATATCAATCTGGTTCACATCAGTAAGCTCACGTCAAAGAACAAAATACCACATATCAATCTGGTCACATCATTAAGCTCACGTCAAAGAACAAAATACCACATATCAATCTGGTCACATCAGTAAGCTCACGTCAAAGAACAAAATACCACATATCAATCTGGTCACATCAGTAAGTTCACGTCAAAGAACAAAATACCACGTATCAATCCGGTTCACATCAGGAAGCTCACGTCAAAGAACAAAATACCACATATCAATCTGGTCACATCAGTAAGTTCACGTCAAAGAACAAAATACCACATATCAATCTGGTCCACATCAGTAAGCTCACGTCAAAGAACAAAATACCACATATCAATCTGGTCACATCATTAAGCTCACGTCAAAGAACAAAATACCACATATCAATCTGGTCACATCAGTAAGCTCACGTCAAAGAACAAAATACCACATATCAATCTGGTCACATCAGTAAGTTCACGTCAAAGAACAAAATACCACGTATCAATCCGGTTCACATCAGGAAGCTCACGTCAAAGAACAAAATACCACATATCAATCTGGTCACATCAGTAAGTTCACGTCAAAGAACAAAATACCACATATCAATCTGGTCACATCAGTAAGTTCACGTCAAAGAACAAAATACCACATATCAATCTGGTCCACATCATTAAGCTCACGTCAAAGAACAAAATACCACATATCAATCTGGTCCACATCAGTTAGCTCACGTCAAAGAACAAAATACCACATATCAATCTGGTCCACATCATTAAGCTCACGTCAAAGAACAAAATACCACATATCAATCTGGTCACATCAGTAAGTTCACGTCAAAGAACAAAATACCACATATCAATCTGGTCCACATCAGTTAGCTCACGTCAAAGAACAAAATACCACATATCAATCTGGTCCACATCATTAAGCTCACGTCAAAGAACAAAATACCACATATCAATCTGGTCCACATCAGTTAGCTCACGTCAAAGAACAAAATACCACATATCAATCTGGTCCACATCAGTTAGCTCACGTCAAAGAACAAAATACCACATATCAATCTGGTCACATCAGTAAGTTCACGTCAAAGAACAAAATACCACATATCAATCTGGTCCACATCAGTTAGCTCACGTCAAAGAACAAAATACCACATATCAATCTGGTCCACATCATTAAGCTCACGTCAAAGAACAAAATACCACATATCAATCTGGTCCACATCAGTTAGCTCACGTCAAAGAACAAAATACCACATATCAATCTGGTCACATCAGTAAGCTCACGTCAAAGAACAAAATACCACATATCAATCTGGTTCACATCATTAAGCTCACGTCAAAGAACAAAATACCACATATCAATCTGGTTCACATCATTAAGCTCACGTCAAAGAACAAAATACCACATATCAATCTGGTTCACATCATTAAGCTCACGTCAAAGAACAAAATACCACATATCAATCTGGTCACATCAGTAAGCTCACGTCAAAGAACAAAATACCACATATCAATCTGGTCACATCAGTAAGTTCACGTCAAAGAACAAAATACCACGTATCAATCCGGTTCACATCAGGAAGCTCACGTCAAAGAACAAAATACCACATATCAATCTGGTCACATCAGTAAGTTCACGTCAAAGAACAAAATACCACATATCAATCTGGTCCACATCAGTAAGCTCACGTCAAAGAACAAAATACCACATATCAATCTGGTCACATCAGTAAGCTCACGTCAAAGAACAAAATACCACATATCAATCTGGTCACATCAGTAAGTTCACGTCAAAGAACAAAATACCACGTATCAATCCGGTTCACATCAGGAAGCTCACGTCAAAGAACAAAATACCACATATCAATCTGGTCACATCAGTAAGTTCACGTCAAAGAACAAAATACCACATATCAATCTGGTCACATCAGTAAGTTCACGTCAAAGAACAAAATACCACGTATCAATCCGGTTCACATCAGGAAGCTCACGTCAAAGAACAAAATACCACATATCAATCTGGTCACATCAGTAAGTTCACGTCAAAGAACAAAATACCACATATCAATCTGGTCCACATCAGTTAGCTCACGTCAAAGAACAAAATACCACATATCAATCTGGTCCACATCAGTTAGCTCACGTCAAAGAACAAAATACCACATATCAATCTGGTCCACATCATTAAGCTCACGTCAAAGAACAAAATACCACATATCAATCTGGTCACATCAGTAAGTTCACGTCAAAGAACAAAATACCACATATCAATCTGGTCCACATCAGTTAGCTCACGTCAAAGAACAAAATACCACATATCAATCTGGTCCACATCATTAAGCTCACGTCAAAGAACAAAATACCACATATCAATCTGGTCCACATCAGTTAGCTCACGTCAAAGAACAAAATACCACATATCAATCTGGTCCACATCAGTTAGCTCACGTCAAAGAACAAAATACCACATATCAATCTGGTCCACATCATTAAGCTCACGTCAAAGAACAAAATACCACATATCAATCTGGTCCACATCATTAAGCTCACGTCAAAGAACAAAATACCACATATCAATCTGGTCCACATCAGTTAGCTCACGTCAAAGAACAAAATACCACATATCAATCTGGTCACATCAGTAAGCTCACGTCAAAGAACAAAATACCACATATCAATCTGGTTCACATCATTAAGCTCACGTCAAAGAACAAAATACCACATATCAATCTGGTTCACATCATTAAGCTCACGTCAAAGAACAAAATACCACATATCAATCTGGTTCACATCATTAAGCTCACGTCAAAGAACAAAATACCACATATCAATCTGGTTCACATCATTAAGCTCACGTCAAAGAACAAAATACCACATATCAATCTGGTCCACATCATTAAGCTCACGTCAAAGAACAAAATACCACATATCAATCTGGTCCACATCAGTTAGCTCACGTCAAAGAACAAAATACCACATATCAATCTGGTCACATCAGTAAGCTCACGTCAAAGAACAAAATACCACATATCAATCTGGTTCACATCATTAAGCTCACGTCAAAGAACAAAATACCACATATCAATCTGGTTCACATCATTAAGCTCACGTCAAAGAACAAAATACCACATATCAATCTGGTTCACATCATTAAGCTCACGTCAAAGAACAAAATACCACATATCAATCTGGTTCACATCATTAAGCTCACGTCAAAGAACAAAATACCACATATCAATCTGGTCCACATCAGTAAGGTCACGTTAAGTAAGGAAGTCAGGAAGTCACGTTAATCAACAAATATCAAAGCTTACTCGTAGATGATTGAATGTATCGGATGCATTTCCTATTTCGTTTCATAGACCGCCATCCATGATACGGCTACCGAGCTCCAAAGACACGCGTTAATATCCCTAGTATCCAATCACCCGAGGCTCCATTCTGGCGCCGATACAATCTAATTGAAATTGAATGAGATTTGTACTGGTAACTGCTCTCACATGTCGTGTCTCTGTGAGATGCGTTTCAAAGTTGCCGATGAATTGAATAAGTTGTTGCCGAATGAAGGCGCTTGGCATTCAATCATACAGGCATTTAGTCCTGACTCGTACTATATAATTCAATGTACTTGTTTACCATTAATTCTATCTTTAAGAGAGTGAGAACAGAAAGTTTATTATAACACACACCTAGGTTCTCCCTGTGTGGGGTTAGAATTGTACGGGTTATGGCCAGAGCAGCGCATGGGTTCTAATGATGAGTTGCACAATAAAAATAAATAACCCAGATGTGAACCACCATATCAGCCTTAGGACGTCCACTGCTGGACATAGGCCTCCCCCAATTTCATGGGGGGTAAATGCCATAATCGCCACGCTTGGCATGCGGGTTGGCGATCGCAGTATCTCCACCGCACTCTAGGAATGCTGCTGCCCATTCCCCGGTGGTCTTGGTCGTAGTTTTAGCCTTGTCGTCGCGGCTGGTTGACGCTTCGGGTGACCCCAGGGCTGGCGCTTACCTCTCGCAGAGGAAATCCCTCGCCGTTCAGAGAGGTAACGAGGCCAGCGTTCTGGGAACCATGCCGCAGGCAGACCTACTGGACGGAGTGTTCTTTTTATAATTGGGGTTTCCTTTTTTTGTTCTTTTTTTATTTAGCTTTTGATTTGGTATATTTTAAGTTATTTTAAATTTCGTTTGTTTTAGTTGTAACGTATCTTAGTTAAATTTAATAGTTAAATAAACGCTATTTTCAGTAGAATAAGGAAATAAAAAAAATATATTTTATGTCAAGAATAGTCCTTGTGATCAGGCCAGCAAACACGGTAGTGTATGGTATCTTATTCTTTACTTTTCTTTGTGTGTATGTACAATTATGCACCAGTAACGAGCCAGCGGCTAAACTTTACTACATAGGCTCCTACAATGTTATTCTGAAAGTAAATGAAGGAACAAGGAGCACAATGAGTAGAAATATCATAAGCAAGTCTATCGGCCCATTGTGCAGTGGAGGGTCCTTTGTGGGACTCGACCCTGCCTCGCCGCGGGCGACAACACTTTACGGGAAACTCCGAACTGCCTAGCTTTGGGATATTATTAATATTGTATTTAATTTTATTTAGTACGTAAAACAGACAAGGAAGCAAAACAAAGGAAAATGAAACAGAAGCTAAGCGTCTTAACATTTAAAATTATATCTGACAGAATATTCTCGAATCGATTTAGTGGACGAGGTTACTCGTTCAATAGGGCAAGTTCAAATAACAACAGCAATTGACAGGTACTAAATAATTGTATAACATTATAAAATATGTAAATATTACAAAAAAAACTCAAAAATTGGTAAATTCGTCGATCTATAAGTTCAAAAATAAAACGTCTGTTTTTACTTTAGCCGCATAGATTGACAAATCCAGCAACGTATTAACTGGTTTGATCGGTACCTAATTACAAAATACAGACATAGCAGACCCCTTTTTAGTTTTCGTAGTCAACTAGGAACCCTTATAGTTTCGCAATGTCGTTCTGACTGTCTGTCTGTTCGTCTGTCTGTCCGAAGCTTTGCTCTGTGATTGTTAGTGCTAGAAAGCTGCAATTTGGTATGAATATATAAATCAATAAAACTGAAAAAATCGCAAAAAAAAAAACAAAATATATATATGGGTACCTTCCCTACACGTAAAGTGGGGATGGATTTTTTTCTTTCAAAATTAAGGTGTGGGGTGTTGTTGGATAGGTTTTTCAAAATGATTAGAGGTCTTCTTCAAACATTTTTTGATAAAGTGAATATTTTCGGAAATATTAACTCCAAAAGAAAAAAAAATAGGGCCCCTCTAATTTATGAACTATGGGTCCAAAAAATATGGAAAAAATCATGAAAGTAAAGCTTAATAAAGACTTGTAAATAAAACTATAGCGGACATGATCAGTTAAGCCGTTTTTGAGTTAACGTAAAAAGTCTTCCCTTCTTAGTAAAAGACTTATGAAACGCTGCGAAAGTATTCCCTATTGCTTCTTATTGTTTTTTTTAGTAACTTCATTGGGCAACTACGAAACCCTACACTGAGCATGGCCTGACATGTTCTTGGCCGATATTTTTTTTAAATATCTATCGTTATATTTAAATCATCACAATTATTTACTAGTGGCGCTAGTGGATAAATTAAAACCCTCTTACTTCAAAAATCATTTTTAAACCCCGAACATTGTATAAATAAAATAAATAAATTCGATTCGTGTAAATATTAAGGGACAATTTTTACACAAATCGAACTAGTCCCATAGTAAGCTCAATAGGGCTTGTGTTATGGGTACTAGACGATGATATATTTAATAGATATATACTTAAATACATAGAAAACATCCAAGTCTCATGAACAAATGTCTCTGCTCACCACAGAAACAAATGCCCTTACCGGGATTCGAACCTGGGACCTCTAGCTTCGGAGGCAGTGACACTACCAACTAGGCTAAACAGGCCGACAAAACTATGTATGTATGCATGGATGTAACTGTGTATGTATGCTGTATGTGACTTGCCTTGGTCCTTACCTTACCTCTATTATGCATAAGCACTTAACCTTTATGTATGGGTGCAACGTATTTATAACTAGGTGTCGTATATTAATGAAATTGTAAGTTATCGATTAATAAACCTCGACATGCCCTGATCAGATGTTTGTCAAAAACAACAATTTCCATATTTCCTCTGAGACGTAACTGGCTGCCCTCTCGGCCGAGAGGTCGTTATTTATGTCGCGGTGGAGTACCAATAAGACGGCTCAAACCTCCTGCGCGGAAAGAATACCATGAACGCGATATATTTCTGCTCGAGGCCTCCTTAAAAGAAAGGAGGATTTTTTTCTCTGACAAAGGAAATATTGTTAGAGTGCGATTCGCGAAACGAAAGGTTCAATTCTAATATCAATATTTATTCTGCAAGTAGGGCTCAAGGATTTTTTTTACTTTTTCCTCAACTGGTGATCCGAAACATGGGACGTCTCAGATTTAAATGAACCACCACTCGGTATGCAAATTTTAAATGAAAGATCGTGATATGACAATCGTACATAAATGGCGATTTTGGTAGTTCGAAAGTAATAAGACAGGTACTACATTGAAGTGACATTTGACATTACATTACAAGTTATACCAGCACAGTTGCATCCTGGAGGATGGCCGAGGTCCACTACCTAATACCAAAAATTTGCGTAAACAGTAGTTTTTACGGAAGCCACTGACTGCCATCCGACCTTCCAACCGGGGAAACTAGATCTTATTGGGATTAGGCTTGTCAAGTGATTGGCCAACATGACTTTTAGAAGTTCTCAAGCCGCCCGAAGGCCTCTAACTTGGCTTAACGATATATGTCTGCCTTCCAAAGCACGGGAGCGCTTAGTTAATGACCACTCAAAGCGGTCACCCATCCGGCGGTGAAGTGGTATACAATTTTACTCAAACAAGATCTCATTAAAATGTACTGAATTAAGTTAACAAAAACGTCTATGAAGATAAACACCTATTACTACTATGCAAATTAGATAGAGGAGGGTAGATTTTGCTGTTCTCGCGTCATACATGCTCTTTAGGTATGTGGTGTTGTGTTCCTGGTGGTGAGTAAGGTCGCCAGAGCTTCCGAGGATATGCGCTGTGAGGGATGATATGTGCTTATGTCTCTAGCTGTCACCACAACAAATCCTCAAGTCAATAAAGGGTCGGCAACGCGCTTGTGATTCTTCTGGAGTCGCAAGCGCGCATAGGCTACGGTTTCTACCACTAGGCAGGCGACAGTCGTTATATACAGGATGGAAAAAATATGGGAATTGGAGGGGAACTATCTTAAAACGTTGAGATAGCTCAATTTGCTGAAAGGAAACATTGTTTTATTTATCCTTAGCAGCAAAAGTGCATTCACAGATTTTTGAAAAAAATTACAGACACCATAACAAAACCATTTTTAGACATAATTTGTCAAAAAAATGTTACACGCTAATTGATGCCATTTCTATCAAGGAACAAAAACATCTTAGAGGCTGGCTAGTCTAGGCTACAAGAGAGCCACAATAATAAAAAAGAAATTTGGTTTAGTATAGTGAGTTTTTAAAAAACAAACTGTGAATGCAGTTTTATTTTTAAAAATCCACCTGTATATATAAAAAAAATATTATCATAAGGTATACCTATACACACATACACAGCACGCATCTGAAAAATGTTTCGCCGTCGTGTTGAATCCCCCTGATTGGTCAAAATGAAATTTGTCGCGGTTCGTTTTTTACCGAACACGTGTTCGGCAAATTGCAAATTACCCTCAATTTGCTGTTGCACCTTGTTTTGCTTTCATTTACTGCGGTATACAGGGTGTGCGGCAACACGGGCTAATTTAAACACAACATGTGCATTTCAATCGGTCAGTAGTCATTGAAAGGAATAACTACATGGCCTTCCTAAATTCTACAGTTTACTAATTACTATTAATTCGCTAAAAATGGTTTTGTCGTTTACCAAGCGTTTAATTTTATTGTTTTATAAAAATAAATAACTTTAGGCCTGATAAATAAATGGAGATACCTTAGCGGGATAAGTTCAAGTCTTTACAAATATTTATGATAATGTTTATTTTCTGTTATTTTTAATTATTTGTGCAAATATAAAGTGTTTATTACTAATGCTAATTCAGTAATTAGTGTTCGTAATAAAAACTTTTGCCATATTCGAAGCAGGATACAACTTTATTTGATGTACACATTACCTACACCGCATGTCCTTTTTATATTGTTTTTTATACGTCGGTGGCAAACAAGCGAACGACCCGCCTGATGGTACAGTCAACAGCAAAAGTAGTTGATCATTTTAGTACTTTGTCACTTTCACTACTTTGACGCATCCCAACTGTCGCAGTGTTGTTATGTTAGTACGGCAAAGTACTAAAATGATCGTCTACTTTTGCTGTTGACTGTACGCGGTCACTGTAGCTTATGCATGCCTGCAACTCCAGGGGTCTCACATGGTGGGGCGCTAGTCGGGTAACCTCCACGAGTGTCTGGGCTCTTCCAGTTCCCCTG
Organism: Notocelia uddmanniana; assembly: GCA_905163555.1. Taxonomy (NCBI): domain Eukaryota; kingdom Metazoa; phylum Arthropoda; class Insecta; order Lepidoptera; family Tortricidae; genus Notocelia; species Notocelia uddmanniana. The sequence goes on along the minus strand of LR991061.1, from coordinate 314,586 downwards.
GACCCTCGCGGGTCTGCGGGAAGGGGAAGGGTTCTGGCCGGTGCGCCCTGGAGGCAACGGTAAGTGATTCATCTTCGGAGGGATCGCTTACCGGTGCTACCAATAACCCGGAGATGGGGTCGCTCTGGGTGTTCCTCTGTTTAGCGAAGGATACTCCAGATGCAACCAATGGGGGGTTCCGCATCAGGGAGTCGCCATGACTCCCCAGGTGCGGCGAGAGGGACAGGCCATGCCGTATGCCTGTTTAAAGAATTACGGACCCGTAACCCTGACTTCGGCAGAGGGCCGCTATAGTCGGGAGCGGGGGCTGTCACTGTCAGGCCGGGGCCGGGTGGTGGCTGCGAGGGAGAAAACCTCTATAAAAAGTTACAAGGGGACCTGAGGGAGTGAATCCGGGGTTTTTCACTCTCTCCTGGCGTGGAGGTCCTTTGGTCGGCAAGTGTGTGGTGTCGCCCTGCACGCTTGCCGTCGGGTGGGGGGCGCAAGCCTCTACCAAGAGGGGACGGCTCCGGCTGTCGCAGCAGGCGGTGTTCGCGGTTGTGTGCCTTGGCGATCCCGTGTCACCGCCACTAATGCTGTGTGATGGGCATACCCTGGTGGTTTTAGACGGTAGTCCGAGCGATTCCCGGGAGTCCGTCATACCTGTCCTAGTTCCCCGGCTAGGCTGGATGCGTAAAGGCATTTCCCCAGGTAAAAAAAAAGGGGTGTCACATGGTCGTTGCATACCCTTTTAACATTATACACTCCTTATTAAAGATAATAGAAGAGGTAACATGATTGGACATTTTATAAGGCACGACAACTTCTTCAAGACCGTTATAGAAGCAAATACGAGTATAGAGGGCAGCCGAGGCAGGGGAAGACCAAGGCGCAGTTATCTTTTTTTTATGACATAGGAGGCAAACGAGCAGACGAATCGCCTAATGGTAAACGATATAATGTGGACCAAATAAAAGAAATGGTTAGCGTCGTGTCGTATCAGGAAGTCAAAAGACTGGCGTTCGAGAGAGAAAAAAAGAAAATACTCCACCGACAAGAGAATAACTCTTAAATTTGATGATTTTTAAAGAATCCCATACTGTAGTCCCTCAGAAAAACTCCGCTGGGAGCTGAGCTCTTATTCCAGCTCTTGTCAAATAGTCCTATTCGCTTATTTGTTAAAGCTTGTTTCTTCGTTTACAAGACAAAAATTATTCATACGTATTAGTGATCAAATGCTTACAAATCTTAATAATTAAAAAATATTGATCGACAATCTTACACAAATCATACACTTCCAACTAAGCCAAAGTGTTCTCTTAGACATCCGACGCATTTCAATACATATATTGCGAATATATGTAAAAGAAGAAACACATCCTATAATACCTACCAATATATCGGCGTCTCACTCACCACAGAATGTTTCCAACAACACAACTGGTACACTCATTAAAAGTTCTATTAATTTACTTCTGCATTTTAAGGCATGCACTCCAGTGCCCAACTGGTCTATTCTATAATCAATGGGTATTACAGAAATAGACAGTTTAAAACTAATTGTGCAATGCTAAACATAAGCTCCTGATTACCAAGAGTATTCTCCGAAAAATCTTCGGTCAAACTCCATACTTAATTCTTTTTTTTATTTACTATAGTTTTCACCCCAGCGGCTCGAAAATGGCAGTTTTGCTGCTTGAAATGCAATTTTGCGGCGAGCGTGAAAAAAACTTACTTTTAAATTTTTCATATCGTAGGTTATTTTAAGTAACGTCATTCTCTCTATCACTATTCCTTCGCGTTATATGTATGTCTTCTGAGCCATGTCTATAAGCTGTTTTCAAGAGTCATTACGAACCGTCTCGCACGCAGGCTAGATGACTTCCAGCCTCCCGAACAAGCCGGTTTCCGAAGAGGCTTTAGCACCGTAGACCACATCCATACGCTCCGTCAGGTTATACAGAAGACTGAGGAGTATAACCTGCCCCTCTGTTTAGCGTTCGTGGACTACGAGAAAGCCTTCGATTCGATCGAAACCTGGGCTGTACTACAATCTCTCCAGCGGTGCCAAGTGGACTACCGGTATATCGAAGTGCTGAAAAGTTTGTACAAGAACGCCACTCTGTCAGTCCGACTCCAGGACCAGAACTCAAAGCCTATTCCGTTGCAGCGGGGAGTAAGGCAAGGAGATGTTATTTCTCCTAAACTGTTCTCCGCTGCACTGGAGGATGTTTTCAAGACTCTGGACTGGAGAAGGCTAGGCATCAACATAAACGGCTACTACCTCACTCACCTTCGGTTTGCTGACGATATAGTAGTCTTGGCTGAGACCATGGAGGATTTAAGTACAATGCTCAATGACCTCAGTAAAGCCTCCGAGCGAGTTGGTCTAAGGATGAACATGGACAAGACGAAGATCATGTCAAATGTCCATGTCGCACCAACTCCCTTAACAATCGGACACTTTACGCTCGAAGTTGTAGACGATTACGTATACCGTAAAATGGGGTGGCTTTCAAAACGCGAGGTCACTTTGATGATTACTTTTAATTTTTACATTTTTGTTACTGATTCGTAAACTACTGAACGCATCCGATTTATATTTTTGTGTTGGCAATACTGACAGATCCGCCATTGCTCCCCATGGCGTACGCGCACGGAACACACGTCTTCCTTGTTAAAATTATTATTTTGCTTATGACTGAATATTCGCTTGTTTTTGAGGTGTTGAAAACTTCTGTCCTGCAGGGGTAAGTGTTTTAATTACAGTATTCTCTTTGTATTCATGGTATTGTATGTTTCTTTAGGAACAAAAGCATTATTCTGTTTTTGGTTGGCGTCGGCCATTTTGTTTGGTATTAGCAAATTAACGAAATGGGGCCATATTGATAACCAATATGAGGCGACTTTGATAGTTATCATGTTCACCCCAAAGGAGTATCTTACTCCATTGACTTACAAAATGTATGTATTATCAAATTAACCCCTTTTTGTTTTTCTTTATAGGCTAAGAAATGGTGAGAACGTACAAAAAAAAGCATGGAGGCCGGGAGTACAAAAATTATACTCAAGATGATCTGGAGGAAGCTACAGAAGCAATCACCAATGGAGAATTAAGTATAAATGCTGCGTCTATAAAGTACAAAATTCCCTTTGGGACCTTATATAATAAGTACAAAGGCTTGCATGGTTCTACTGCTGGAGGGCAACCGGTGTTTTCGCATGCTGAGGAAATTTCAATATTAAAAGCTGCTGCTACCTGTGCTGACTGGGGCTTTCCACTAACCACCTTTGATCTGCGAATGTTTGCGAAGGCCTACTTAGATCGAGAAGGTAAAACTGTAGCACGTTTTTCCAACAATACTCCGGGTGTAGACTGGGCTCTTAGTGTTCTTAAACGTCATAAGAATGGATATGGTCAAAGGCTGGCTACTAACATCAAACGATCAAGAGCTGCAGTAGGTCCAGAGTCACTGAATAAATACTTTGATAACCTTCAAAGAGAAGTATTTAACATACCGCCTTCGAACATATTCAACTACGACGAGTCAAATTTATCAGATGATCCCGGAAAGAAGAAATGCGTTTACAGGCGCGGTGTTAAGTATCCGGAGAGGGTAATGAATCACTCAAAGAGTTGCACAACTGTAATGATTTGCGGATCAGCTGATGGTACTTTACTGCCGCCTTACGTAATATACAAGAGCATGCATTTGTACGATACATGGAAAGAGGGTGGCATTATAGGTAAACCGTGCTGCGTTCAACCATGCTGTAGGCGAGGCTCCAGGTACAATAGGACAAGTAGCGGGTGGATAGATGCACCTACCTTCAGAGACTGGTTTTTGACATGCTTTTTACCGCACGCAGATAGACTTGATGGGCAAAAAGTATTAATAGGTGACAATTTATCATCCCATATGGATGCTGACGTACTACAAAAATGTGCAGCACACAAAATAAGTTTGGTGTGCCTTGTGCCAAATTCTACACACCTTTTTTTTTTTTTTATAGTGGGGAAATGCATTTACGCATACCCGGCCTTGTATAGGGAGGCCGGGTTATGTGGGACTCCCTGGGTGTAAAATATGCAGAATACCCACTAAAACCCCACTTGCGCCGCTTCGCCGCTAGAACAGCAGGGACACGGGGACGCTCGCGCACTCGTCCGCGTCTAAAATTCTACACACCTATGCCAACCTTTAGATGTCGGTTTCTTCCGGCCCATGAAAGCAGCATGGAGGCAGACACTTGAAGAGTATAAAAAACACCACACTAAGGCCACGTCCATACCAAAGGACATATTTCCACGCCTTTTAAAGAAATGTCTGCTAAGGATGGACGACATTCCATCGCAAAGAGACAGTGAACCGAGTACGTCTGTCAAAAATAATTTAGTTAGCAGCTTCAGAGCCACCGGTATCTACCCTCTCGATAGACATTGTGTGTTGAACCGAATACCTATCTCTAATTCTCCGCAAAGTCAAGCTCGAACAGAGGTAAATGTACGAGATACCCTAACTGATTATTTAAGAAATCAACGGTACGATGACGGCACTCAAGTTGCGAGAAAGAAGAGACGTTTGCAAGTAGAGCCAGGTAAAAGTATTGCTACTTTAGATGAAACTTCTGACGTCGACCCTGAGGCGGGACCTTCTACAGATCGCAATAACCGATTTTCAATGGAGGAACCTGAGGCTGGACCTTTGACAGCTGATTACGAGACTGACACATCTACGGTTGACCCTGTTGCCGTGCCTACAACAGTAAATTCTGAGCTCAGAAGTTCTGGTGCACAATCTCCAGTGAATTTACCTGATTTTAATCCAATAACCAGAACTCCGGTCGACGATCAAAATGATTCACCAAGACCTGAAGCTGGAAAGTTTATTCTTGCCAAATTCAATTCAACTAAGGGCAAAAAAACTTACAAATACGTTTGTATGATAGAAGACGTTGCTGAGAACAAAATTGTAGTATTAGGATTTAAGTCCCAAAAGAAATCAAAGACTGTCTTCCGAGCAGTTGAAAATGATGTCTCGATTATTGAAGAAAAAGATATTGTGACTTATTTGCCTCAGCCACAATTTAAAAACAATATGTATATCTTCTCTGAAGATGTAGATGTGAAAGAACTAGGTACCAAATAAGTAGCTACTTGATCTCTTCTACAAAATAAATGTAAACTTAAGTTCCTTGTGATTGTCTATTGTTAGGCGCTTAATAATTTGATCTCAATGCAAAGGCTGCAAACAATTATTTGTTATGTTATCATGTTGATTATAATTCATAAAAAATAAAAATTAACACATACATAATTGTTTTATTGACATTATTATTCATAAAATAATTAATATAACATAATATTTTACCATATCCGTGTATATTCATTATATCTTAAAGAAGAATCAAACTGACCCCAGCAATCAATCTCACCCCAATACTTTTGACACCCCATATCTTCCAAAATAATAAGTGGAGTAAAAAATTTTTTTGCGATTTATACTGTATAAAGGGGACACTTTAGAATGCGGCTAAAAAAACGGTAGGTATCAAAGTGACCCCGTTTCAATTATAAATTTGATAAGCCGCTTTTTATTTTATTCCTCCGAAACTATGTTTTTTTTTTTTTAATAATGCCAAAAAAACTTCCCGTTAAGTGGATTATATATTATTTTTTGTAGAATTTTACCTTTAAAACTGACAAAGATAAACAACTTTGAATTTCAAAATTAATCATTGTAACCCCATTTTACGGTACCTAGGACAGACTGTCCAGTTAGGTAGGTCCAACTTCGAGAAAGAGGTTAGGGATGATTCACAGTAGACCGTTCCGTGTCCGGGCCGGCCCGTTTTCTATGACAGCAAGCGCAACGGCCGGCGCATTTCTCTAGAAGAAAACGGGCCGGCCCGGACACGGAACGGCCTACTGTGAATCATCCTTTAATCGTCGAATCCGACTCGGCTGGGCAGCGTTCGGGAAGCTACGGCACATCTTTTCGTCCAATATTCCGCAGTGTCTCAAGACAAAAGTCTTTGACCAGTGTGTGTTGCCAGTGATGACATATGGCACTGAAACGTGGTCGCTTACTATGGGCCTCATAAGAAGGCTCAAAGTCACCCAAAGGGCAATGGAGAGAGCTATGTTGGGAGTTTCTCTGCGTGATCGCATCAGGAATGAGGCCATCCGCAGCAGAACCAAAGTGACCGATATAGCCCTCCGAATCGCTAAACTTAAGTGGCAGTGGGCGGGGCACATAGCACGTAGAACCGATGGCCGTTGGGGCGGAAAGGTTCTCGAGTGGCGACCACGTACCGGAAGGCGTAGCGTGGGCAGGTCCACCGTGTGGTGGACTGATGACCTGGTGAAGGTCGCGGGTGTCCGCTGGATGCGGGTGGCGCAGGACCGGTCATTGTGGAAGTCTTTGGGGGAGGCCTATATCCAGCAGAGGACGTCTTTCGGCTGACATGATCATGATATGTATGTCCTCGCCGCTGAGGTGAAAAGTTGTATATATCACACGAGAGCAAAGTTATTTGCAACTCGTGTCGTTGAATGCCTCGCTACGCTCAAGATTCAAATTTTGAATCACTCGCTATGCTCGTGATTCAATTATAAAATCTTTCGCTTGCTCGGGACTCAACATCAACACTCGCAACAAAAATCTACTTTTCTCTCTTGTTAAACAAATAACTATTAACCAATGAATGGGAAAAGTAGCGAATGATGAGATGAGTAAATGAATACTAGAAAACCATCCGTTTTCTTCTGTAGCAGTCAGGTAAAAACTGTAAAAAATAGAATTACCCAGCAGCACTTCGGGCGTCCAACTTTTTGTGTTGTTTACCGTTTTTGCGGAGACTCTCCTAGTTTTTTGTTTAAATGCGGCTTAACGTGGAGAGTATGGTCTGTATAAAGAATATAGCTAGAAAACTGCTGTTATACTGTTTTCACAGGCGATAAAGTCGCTAAAGACTGACAATATTAAGGTTCTTTTTTCACCAAGTTCAAGAACGTCTTACGTCTTCTTACGTCTTACTCTTACGTCTCTGATCTTTTATGGCTTTTATATGGAAACATAAGCCTTGAAGTATTTAACCGACCCGCCAAAGTTAGTTTCGTAACCAACCTGAAAATTTCAGATTTAATACCGCTTTTAGTTGGCTACGGAGTATTTACTTATATATGAAAAAGTCTGCACTACGCTTTGACGCTTATTATAATTGCATCGTTATTTTTCCGAACAAAATATTTTAAAATTAATATTAACTTGCACATCCGCCCTGCAAATGAAAATTTTCCTTTTTCTCCTCACGCAACTCTCACAATCATTTAAATTATTCCTTTTGCCAGCCAACCTGCAAGCAGGGCGCATTTTTTATAAAATATTCCTTCATACGCCATGGCGTACCATGAAAAAGCTCATACCTTTATTGACATAGCAGAAAAATATTCATAAACATGTCCAATGAAATACTGGAGGAAAATAAAACCGCGTAGTATTTTTCTCTTTGTAGGAGCATTTGCGGGAAAATATGGCTAAGAACGCTCCGACCATGCCCAGTGTTCCGTTGTTGCTGTCATTTGCAATATTATTGAATAACTTGTGAAGCTTTATTTTTCATCTTGAGGAAGGTCTGATCTCTACAAGGTCCAGTTTTCCCACTAGGTTTGAAGGTCAGATGGCAGTCTCTTTCGTAAAACTAGTGCCTACGCCATATCTTTTTTTATACCACGTCAATGGGGAACAAGCGTACGGCCCGCCCGATGGTACGCGCGTTGCCGACCCTTAAAAATTTATACACTATTTACCTCGGGAAAACCTCCGCAGGGAGCTCATTCGACAACCAAACCGTCAGAGCAATGTTTATGGCTCCTTTCGGATACAAACCGAGTAAACTCTTGGAGAATTATTAATGAATAATGAATTATTATTATTTACAGTACATATGGTGTTACTTCCACACTCCATGGAAATGCGCATTGCATTGAAAATAATTGAAAGAACATTGAAATGGAACTGCAATCCCATTTTTCGGGCCGTTATTTCAAAATACATCTTCTCCCTCTCGCAACGCAGGGGGGAGGAGTTATTTTACCAAGAACTGTACGAAATTTTACAATAGTAAAATTCAAAACCGGAAAATGGTAAACGAGATCATTTGTCACTGAAGACGGGACCCCAAAAATGTTTCGTCCTCGATTGTTCTGCCCGCGTCGGTGAGCAGGAAAAATACAAGTTTTATTATAAACGGAGTTCCGAGTAGGTATTAACTAGGGGCACACTCCGGGGCCCCGGGGCCCGGGAATTGACAGCTTATTTACAGGTGACGACGCCGGCCTGTCTCCGCGCGACCCAAATATACTTTGATCCGTGAATTTGTTTATTGTTTACACGTTATGTGGCGATGCGTGAATATCCAGCTCTGTGCAGATTTTTTTTTATGAAATAGGAGGCAAACGAGCAGAGGAATCGCCTGATGGTAAACGATTAGCGCCGCCCATGGACACTCGCAACACCAGAGGGGTTGTAAGTGCATTGCCGCATCTCGCATGGGAGATTTCTACGTTTGTATTTGGCCTTGTTTTACAGGCGATACTTTACGCTGTCAGGCAGTTTTATCCTCCATGTCTTTGAAACCTAAACTTATCCATCCACAAATAAGGTAAATGTCCCAATGATAGAATACTTAATACAGTCTAGTTGACAACTCTTGTTAACATGTATAGGTAGTAAGAGGGCGCAGTACGCTCGGTCTGGCTCGGTTCTCCATACAAACGTATTTACCCTCTCATTTTAAAACGCCATGCTAGAATAACATGAAAATTTGTATACACAATGGGATCCGGCATATCTAGGTCGGACCATAGTTTCTATTGCTAGAAATTGTAAAAGAAAAAAAAATACAGCGGCTTTTTGAGTTTTTTACGGCTTGTATGAAAACCTTAATAATCGCTGTATTTTTTCTCCATTATAATTTCAAGCAACAGAAACTAATTTGCGCCCTAGACAAGCTGGATCCCATTGTGTATACAAAGTTTCATGTTATTCTAGCATGGCGTTTTAAAATGAGAGCATAAATACGTTTGTATGGAGAACTAAACGTACTGCGCCCTCTTAAGAGTGCGCAGTACGCTCGGTTCTCAAGCCCTGAAAAACTCAAAAAACCGCTGTATTTTTTTTTCTTTTTCAATTTCTAGCAACAGAAACTAATTTCCGACCTAGGTATGCCGGATCCCATTGTGTATACAAAGTTTCATGTTATTCTAGAATGGCGTTTTAAAATGAGAGCTTAAATACGTTTGTATGTAGAACCGATCCACACCGATCGTACTGCGCCCTCTTAATATGACATAAGATTGGCGGTTGAGATACGCGTCATACTCGTGATTGGGTGCTGTTTGTGGAGTCTGGTCTGTTCATGCTTGCAAAGGCATAGTAATCATCACGAGTATGACGCGTATCTCAGCCATCAATCATAACACTGAGTGTGTTATGTTATTGGGGATTGACGAGAGACATCATCCTGTTCTGGATTAGTTTTATTGTTATTGACGCTTAGCGACCTTACACATCTCTAGCAATATTAAAATAGTGCTATTTTCATTACTTTACTCTTGAAGTTTAGAGAAGGACTTTGGAATAATTGAACGCTCAGAGACCTCACTGAGATATTAAATTTATTTTAAATACTTTTGTTTATTTGGGTAGAGACCGTAAACGTCCCTAAAATTACCTTCAAACTTTGATGATGCCTTGTAAATTTCTTTTCACTGAATCACATACGTTTGCTAATCAGTGTAGTTGTGAAATCATTATTATTATTGTCAGTTTTTTAAATTATATAGCTCATGTTTTGACTTGTAAGTGCCCTTTGCAGAATAGTTTTTATTTTTTATTTTGATTGACAGTGTCATGTATCGAGTCAGTGTCAAGCACTGGGACGCTTACCTTTCGGTGGACGACGCCAGTAAAAATAAATTGTTCTTGCATTACCAAAAAAAACTACTTTTTTGCCTAATGGTAAGCAGAAACCGTCACGTATTATGGACGCTTGCAAATCACCAGCGCGTTGCTGACCCTTTATTAACTTGAGGATTCGGTGTGTTGAGAGCTAGAGACATATGCAGGTCCGTCACTTTCTACACAGCGTATCCTCGGGAGCTCTGGCGACCTTACTCACCGCCAGGAACACAACACCACATACGAAAGGAACAAGGTGTTACGTATTATGGCTGCGGTCTTTTGTAGGGTGGAGGTACTTCCCCAGTTGGGCTGCTCCAAATACGAGCGAGTGACATTCCGCTGTGCCCTTCCTCTCTTCTCCACTTTATTATGCTTTAGATATTTCGCAAGTCGTTCTTGATCCTAGTAAATAGTCGAAATGTCTTGAAAACCCACTAGCACAATGTTGGTCATGATGGCAATTAATGATAGTTTGTAGGTACTTTAAAATCTAAGTGATGACATATGGCACTGAAACGTGGTCGCTTACTATGGGCCTCATAAGAAGGCTCAAGGTCACCCAAAGAGCAATGGAGAGAGCTATGTTGGGAATTTCTCTGCGTGATCGTAAGGTCGCGGGTGTCCGCTGGATGCGGGTGGCGCAGGACCGGTCATTGTGGAAGTCTTTGGGGGAGGCCTATATCCAGCAGAGGTAGTATTTCGGCTGACATGATGATGACGATGATGACTTTAAAATCTCCCGCTTCGAAGGTTACACTGCAAACTGCTGTCTGTGCAAACTGCGTCGATACGTATAATTAAAGATAAATAGGTTTTATTTTTTAATGGAGTAAGTACACTTTTTTTTTATTGGCCAAAATATATGATACAAAAGTAGTACATGATTCACCAGCGGAAACCTCAGGGGTTTATATGCTGATGAGTAGTTCGCTTATGGTACATTTAGTAGATATACATATACATACACTCGTATATTACAAAAGACTATTATTAGCTTCAGATAACGTTAGATATCTTTTTAAAGCCGGTATCGACTTCAAGCTGTTTAAGTATCTATGTTGGAGTTCTTTTGGTAGTTGATTTATTAAGTAAGGCAATAGATATCGAACGTTTCTTTTACCATGCACATTAGCAAACTTAGGCAACTTGTACAAAGCTAGCTGTGGTATACTTAATAACTTCGAGGAGCTATCAAGAAATAATAACGAATCATCAATGTTTTATAACTATTAAATTAAAGGGTTTTATAAAAACTGCAATATTTCAAATTTCGAGGCGTGGGCAGCGATTAAAAAGCGAGCCAAGTTCGACGGAGTTCGGAAAAGTAATAATTTCCGGAAGCACGTGGCAGATTGCGGCCATAAATCGCGAAGGTTGAGTTTCGTATCGGGCGCTCGTGTGCCGATCATTGTATATATATCAAAGCAGTAATCCAACCATTTACTTTAATAATTCTCAACATTCATGGGGTCGAAACTCTAGGTCCATGGGAACTGAAATAGCGAAGCGTCTGCTTGACGTAACTGGTGACCGAAGAGCTGGGCATTTCCTCGCACAATGTAACAACATTGCGATACAGCGAGAAAATGCCGCCAGCATCTTCGGTACAATGCCTCAAGTGTCTGTTTTAGATTTAAGTTAGTTTTGATATTATTTAAGTAATTTTGTTTTTTTTTTTATGACATAGCAGGCAAACGAGCAGACGAATCGCCTGATGGTAAGCGATTAGCGCCGCCCATGGACACTCGCAACACCAGAGGGGCTGTAAGTGCGTTGCCGGCCTTTAAAATGGGAGTACGCTCTTTTCTTGAAGGTTTGAAGGTCGTATCGGTCCGGAAATACCGCAGGCGACAGTTCATTCCACAATTTAGCTGTGCGAGGTAGGACTGGAGAAAAGCACAGTTGAGGACTGCCAACCATCTAAGTGGTGAGGATGGTAATGTTGTCGCGTTGGGCGATGGCTTTGCTTTTTCTAGGCTAATTTGTTAAGTATTCTTGAATAATATAGATACCTAATCCAAATATTATTTCCTCAATGGCGGTGGCAAACAAGCTTACGGCCTGCCTGGCGGTAAGCTTGTGCTTGTGGACTGTCAATTCGTTGTATTGACAGCTAGAGCTCCTCTCAATCATTCGTGACAAACAAGTACACGTTATACAAGACATAATACCGTCTATTTCGTGTCACGAAGTAGACTCAGTAAAGCGATATGGTCCTCCGCAGAGTTATGAGAAGCCAACGTATGTGACACTACAATATTCAGTTTAGTTACTGCCTTGGCACATGCATGTACGGATACTGAGGCTCTATTCAATTAACGTATGTAATTGTAATTTGTTTTGAATTTATTACGCACTCGCTAACATAACGCCGCCGCCGCCAGGAGACCTAACGAGAAAATCTTACTTCTTATGCTCTATACCTCTCTTCTGAGAGAGGACTTCCTAGTGGCAGGTAAACTTAGTTGCGTCAGGAATGTGGGCAATAATTACAAAACTAATTTAAATGAAATATTTTGGTTGAATAGACCCTGCGCTGTCGTTCGGCGTACAATTAAAGCTTCACGGGAAATTTCCAATAAAGCGTGTAAAGCTACGCGCGGCGGCTTGCAGAGTGACCAGGCGACCAGCGTTGTAATAAGGGACGAATAATTATTATATGTATAAGAAGGTAGTGCTTTTTATAATAAATTTTAGTATTTACGCAATATTGGAGTTGTTTACTTGGATCCCTGTTTCTCGGAACACATGGCAACCCTGCTAGGCTCTCTGACTCCGTATACAAATTGCTCTGCTATTGGTATCCGTGAGTATAACCATATTTTAATAACAATTATAAATATTTAAACCTTTACTTTATAATTAACTTACCGAAATAACAATCCTGACATATGAATAGATTAATAGTTAATTAATTACATAATAATAATAAATATTGGGCGGCAATCTTACACAAGTCGACCTAGTTAAGTACAAGTTGCACAAAAAAGTTAAACCTAACCTAACACAATTCCAATTACTTACGTCAGATTCATACAAGAATTGTCAACTCCAAATTAAAAGTAGGTTAAATAGTACAACTTGCTCCCAAATACATATGTAATAGTAATAGTTAATAAATAAAAAAAAATAAAAAAAAAATATTTAACGAGGGGCGTAAGCGAAAAATTGCGAACGAGAGTCTATCAGAAGAAAATTAAATTATGAAAGGTTTACATTCTTGCAAGTCTTAATCTGATTAAAATTAAAAATTGAACTACTATAAAATATTAAGAGTGAATTAGAATAGTGTCTTCGAGAAATTAATTTTATTTAACCTAAGGAATGTAATGTAGGTTATATTAGATTAGAAGTCAAAAAATAAATAAAATGACGCGATTTTCCTCAATACACCTTAAATCAGGGCCACCCTTCTCGTGAAACAATAATTGCATCACCCGCTGCATTACACGCTATCCGGGAAATATTTAAACCCGGAACGGACCCGGACCGATTAGGGCGGCTCGGGCCGCACCTGGCTTAAGCCGAATTTGCGGATAAAAACATCGTTATGGCCCTAACAAGGTTCTTTAGGGTTCCGTTTCTGTACACGGGCTGATTTCACAAAGGCTTGTTACTTGTAATACAAGGCGAAGCCTGTTTTTACAAGCTTTTATTTAACTTGCCCTGTGACTCCTGTTAGCATATCTGTCCACATGTTTGGAACAAATCTTGCAACTAAATTTTAGACTAGTCATCATGAACCGATTGACATACAATTTGGCATATTTATGTAAGTTCAGTAACAGTGCCATATTGTGGCACCGCCGAGCTGATCTGATGAATGATGATGGAGACAAAAGGTGGCCTACGCCTAAACTACGCAACCCCTGGGCCATGTGGTGTTTCGCGACTCGCATTTGGACAAAACTCCGATAACGCCATTGCACACATCCTGAACTCTGTGAACGTTGCCCTCTCGGGCCCACGTGGTGTGGTAGGTAGCACCCTACCTACTCCGCTATCGGCACCCTAGAACACAATGAGGAGCCTTCCAGCTCAGGGCCTCTCCTAAGCGGGCGATGAAAGTCCCGAACCATCATCCACAGCCGTTATGGCGGCTGCATGCGGCCTGCAAAGGCTCTCCGCCGCCTGCCTGGCCTCAGTTTAACCTTAAGTTCTCCTGTGATAACTTGCAATATTTAGCAAACTTACAAGCTAACATTGTGTGTATGTTAACTTCGTTCGTCAGCTAGTTTGTTTATGTCAGAACTTCTCGAAGTCCAATCGAGCTTAAACTTGGGTTAATCAGATGACAATGCAATAATATGATACCATAAAGCTGGTGTGATCATGGAAACCGCAAGTGACATTGGTAATTTTTTTACATACACAAGGCAAACCGTCGTTAATTATCCATAAAAGCTTGTAATAGAAATAACTTATTAAACATTGAACCCTTAAAACTCAACCGTCGTCTTTTTATATTAGGGCCTGAGGCTTCGATGGCTCCTCCGGGTAGATAGCGGCTACAGCAGACTCCGACTGGCCCTAACGACCACAAATGGAGACTTGGAGACTGCTATCAATTTTATTGCAAGTATTATTGGTTCTAAAGAAGACAAATTTATATTTGGTAGGTTTTCGTTACATCAAAGGTGTCTGTCAGAGAGTCGTGTTAAGGAAGATTGTGTTTGTGATATGTTGGAGATTTAAGAGAAAACAAATAGATATAGAACAAACAAATTGAATTTTTCCCCAAATACTGCGTCATTTCGTAATTAGGATGAAAGTACTTAAACAAATAGTTTTTTTTTAAATTGTGTTATTTAGGAATATTAACACTTGAACTCGTCAACCTTTTCAACTTGGCATCCACTTGGTTTATTCCACTTACTCATAACATGATCGCTTTTTAAAGTTTTCACTGTTTCTTCCATTAAGATCAGCCCTGGTATGACTAGACTTCACTAACGACAAAAGAATAATAATAATAATATTGGGGGACAATCTTACACATCGACCTAGTCCCAAACTAAGCAAAGCTTGTACGGTGGGTACTAGACGACGATATACATACTTATATAGATAAATACATACTTAAATACATAGAAAACATCCAAGACCCAAGAACAAATATCCGTGAAAAATGCACACATAAATACCCTGGCCGGGATTCGAACCCGGAACCTCTAGCTTCGGAGGCAGAGTCACTACCAACTAGGCTAAACAGGTCGTCAAGAATTGTGGCGTTACCATTTTTCTCGTAACTAAACGGTTTCTGACTATTTCAGTTTTGGGCGGTTTGCCCTTCGGACATCTGAGTCTACCTAACAAACCTAACCTTCCTTCTTTCGAATCAGACAAAAATTATGTCGGGCGTTTTCATTTACTGACGTGGAATGACCCACCAACGGTGCGGCCAAAAAAAATCATGACATTGATGATTCACAAATAAATGAAGATATGCAAAAACAGCTGCAGTCAAAGTCATAAATCCCTATATGCCAGTTATCAAAGTGACAATAATATCTGTATGCACGTCTTAGGCTCTTGTCACTAGGGCCATTATTGCATATTTTTGGCACTTAGGCAACTTTCTGACTTGGCGGGGCGGGATTGATATGTGGTATTTGGTTCTTTGGCGTGAGCTTACTGATGTCGCAGAGATTTCTTCAGTTGATAAGAATTGTCAGTATTACGTTTCCGCATCAGTAATATCGTATAGTGTTAAGAAAGATGATTTTTCATATAGTTGTCTCTTTGAATCCTTGTGGTTAACCAAGATGAGTTAGAACATGACATGTAGTACTATAATTTTCGAATTGTCTGCAAGCAAAAGCACACCAAAATGTCAAATCCCATATAATCCAAAACGTCACAAACGTCGGTACAATTTGTAGTTATGAAAGCGGAGACACTGACAGGTGAACACCTGTCAGATATCACTTATCTGTCTCTCTCAAACTTACTAATTTGTGCATTAGTGAGAATAGATCGGATGTACAGAAATCGTTCAACTTAAATGACCAGATCTGTTTTACTCAGATATCTGTGGATTCGACTAACAATTGTCACTGCAGCTGACAGTTTTCTCATAACGTCAAACCGCCACCACACCGACAAATCAGGAAGTCGCTTTAGACCGCATCGATATTTTCAGTGCTAATTGTTTACGATACCGCGTGTTCTGGCACAAGCACCGAACCTTGGGGGCGGTTCGGTGCCCCGTTTGAGTATAACTGTAAACAAAGAGCTTGCATAAATTAAAATATCTCACCACCAATCAATAACATGCTCTGCAGTGAATCAATTAGCGCTTTTGAAAGGGGGAGAGCTTTCTTTCAAAAGCTTTTAGAAGGTGATCGCTTAGTATGCGGCGGCACGAAGCAATGTAATCAGTGTTTCGCCGACGATCTGAAATTTTATCGTGAATTAAAAATTCTAAGGAAATATTGTTTGGAACAATAGGCGAGGGCGAAAATTTATAGAAACAAGTAGTATAGTAAATAGTACTATCCTGTAGTGATAATAAATAATGTAATAAATAATTATTAGGGGACAGTTATTAACACAAATTAAACTTGTCCCATAGTAAACTTAATAATGCTTGTGTTATGGGTAATAGACGACAACATATTAAATAGAGATATACATTATGAATATACTACATACAGATAAATACATAGAAAACATCCAAGTCTCAGGAACAATGTTTTTGCTCACCACAGAATCAAATGCCCCTACCAACTACCAACTAGGCTAAACAGGCCGACAAATGATGTGATGTGAAATACTAATAATACTATTACAGTTGTTATAATTGTCTACATTAGTTTTGGTTATATTATGCACAGCATTCTCTACGCATACCAGAGCCACCTCAAAAAGCATACTCGTCGCAGCTCATTCAACAGAACAATCGTCCGTGGTCACGGATAATAGCGACTAATCCTAGTAGAGTAGTGAGTCAAGAAAGAGAAATTGTGATAAATAATAAACTGATTTAGACTCAACGTTTTCCCAATAGACTGGAATATCCGAGAATGATTAACAGTTTATAGTTTAAACTATAAACTGTTACTGTGTAGCTTAAGCTGTTAAAAATATTACTTCAGAGATCTTTGTCAGGGTTATTTTGCCATTAAATGTCCTATCTTATTATCCAATCAAGAATTCTTTCCCATTAATACAACGTGTTCTCGCAAACAGAGTAAACATGTTTATTCAGAATATGAAATATGAATTTTATATACATGTACATTCGCCGTTTCTGTAAATAAACTGGCTGCGTGTGGAAAAATCGCTTCTAGGCCCCAGGAATATGGATAATTTTGTACACATCACGGGAGGTAATCAAGAAAACTTCAGCAATTACACTACACTAGCAAGCATATACAAAATAATTTACATAAATAAAATGTAATGGCCTCTAAGCACTTCATCATCATCATTAATGGGATTGGAAAGTGTGTTCATTATTCATTACATTACTTGCCAATAAAAGCTAGGTATGTCAGCCGAACTATTTGTTAATGAAGATATACGCATACTATTTTTGGAAAATAAATGATTCTAAAGTTCAAACGTAGTTCGTATATTTATCGGCCTTGCCTTTGGTTCAGGAGACAATAACTGGGAGCCATTTCTTGTTTTACTACAGTGTTATAGCCTTAAACATGCTTATTTAACATGCATGTCGATTGTGCTAGTATCCATCCCAATACAAATTACGTCATATTCGACGTTTTGAGGTTATACGTTGTCTGGGATAACAGCTAATGAAGGATATCACTGAGCCCAAGCTGTATGACAATTTTATTAACACACTAAAAAGATAATATCAGGCAGTGAGCAATATTGATCTTATCTCTGCATTTTTCTAATTTTAACACATACCATTCGCATAGGTACCTACCATTGTTTGATATTATACATGAACACCTTGGCTGAAACGAGTCGCTACACGGAATTCTCTCATTACTGCATCGACATCGCAATCCTGCGTATTGGGAATCTCACGCGCTGGCGAGCACAGTATACAGCCAGACAGTATGAAGAGCATACGCAATATCTTATTTTTATACAAGGACAGAGGAGCCTTCGGCCTCTCTGATGGTAAGCAGATACCGTAAATGCCTGAAGAATCTCAAGAGCGTTTAGACATATGCAGGTCCTTCACTTTTTACACAGCGCATCGGGAACATTGCCTTCTGGAGACCTTACGCACCACCAGGGACACCACACCATATACCTAAAGAGCATGTAGTGGTGTTATTGTGGCTGCGGTCTTCGGTAAGATGTAATTGTGTTCCCATTGCGGCCTCATTGAGGTAAGATATAAATGATTAATTGAAGATTTGTCCCGAAAGGACACATATGCTCTTGCGCAGATGGGCTTGAACTCCTTATTTTAAGTGCACTTATGCAACTAAGTATTGTGTTGATTATTGGTATAAACTATTGCTTGAACTGTTATTTAGTTGATTGCGTAACGTTTCAAACGTATATATGTGTAAAGATCAACCTTAGAAACCGTGCGTTTGAAAACGTTACGTAGCTACCCCGCTGTTCAAACAATGGTCACTGTGGCATGCATTCAAAACGTTGCAAATATAAGCGGCTCGCATTCGATTAGTTGCTGACACGAGGTTATAATTAGGGCGCTGCACGCCGCTGCCACAACTTCATACAAGCTGCTACTGGCTTAGTTACCTTATTGAATGTTCAGACATCATTAGTAGTGCACATATTTGTGAGCAGAACGAGGAGAGTAGAAGTCACTTGTTGTTTGGGGTAATTTAATACATTAGGTACTAAGACCGATGATATCACGTATTCCTGCCATGTCTCATTCTATTGACATGAAACATCCAACAGGGAGAGTCCCAGAGACTGGTCACGTTTTGTTAGTTGAATAGGGAAAAGCCTGGTTGGTGATAGGTAGGTTAGGGCGTGGTAGGTTTCATACAGCGGGAGCATTCGTACAGTAATCATATCTCCACTATCCAATGCATTGATGCGTATATATGTATATTTGGACAACACCCTTAACAAAGTACAATTAACACATTGACTGCATTTGTTTCTAATAAGGTCCATCAATTACATTTAATTAATTATAACTCATGAGTTGGAGAATATTATGAATATGTCTGTTTTCAAACTACATTGCCAGTTATGTGTAACTTTATCATATTTCACGATTTTTAAATATGGCTGGGGCACCCCACCACCTCCTCCCTTATTACAGTTTTGAGATGTTTCACGAGAGTTACTATTACCCCGCAAAAAAGGAATGCTGTAATTAGCCACCCCACGCGTGGCGTGCTTTTGTTCAATTCCCACTTTTTTCAAAACCGCAATTGCTTGGTTAATGTTGCTTCATATCAACATGAAACTTTACTCTTATTAGACCTGCATAAATAGGCTATTCAGCAGTATCGAAACTTATCTGATACATAACCGTTTCTGTTTTTTACAATGCTTATAGTAAAAAGTGTAGGAATCCAATTTGCACTCCCCTGCCAGTATGTAAGAGGGGTGTCAATCTAAGACATTACTTTTCATTACATAATTTTAATTTACTTTTGGCACCGAGCAGGGTCAGAACGAGTGTTTGAAAAACATTGAAACGAAATTGGTATGTGTGAGATTGATATGGTATGTGAAATGAAAACCCGTATGTCTGGACACCTCTCGTCTGTTGAGCAAGCTGTTACCCAGCTTCTACTTATATTTTACGTTACTGAAAGGTCACTAAATCATCCAGAGAACTCAACCCCTAAAGGGATAGAAGATAGAAATGAAATTAGTGATTCACAAAGTTGTGTGGTATCAGCCGCGCCGCGCCTGGCGGGCGGGCCGGGGTAATAGCGCACGTCCGACTTGCCTAACTCTTGAGAGAGTGCAGCTGGGGGCCCGGGAGATTGCCGTAAGGCAAAGGAGTCAGCGGTAACTGATTCAGAGAGTTTTGTGGATGGTATCAGCCGCGCTGGTCAGGTCGAGACAATAGCGCACGTTCAACTTGTCTAGAGTTAACTCTTGAGCGAATGCAGCTAGGAATAAAGAAGCCGGAAAGGTAAAGTGATCATAATCATAATCATAATCATCATTTATTGCATTATATGGTTACAAAGGTCTTAAAAGTAGATACGTGTCCCAATATAAACCCTGTTAGGGCACTGCAATATTTAGTTTAACTTAAACATAGATAATAACTTAATTACAATTAAAATTCTGAATACATAATATCAACATGTCAATTACTATACCTATTAATAATTATTATTATTTTTATATGAATTACAATTTCATTTCAATTCGAAAAATCCTTTTAGGGTGTAGAAACTATTCTTAACTAAAAAGTCTTTTAGTTTATTACAAAATGTCTTATATTTTACTATTTTCCTTATACTAAAAGGAACTTCATTATAAATTTTCACTGACATATGGTGAGTACCAGATCTGACAATTTGCATTTTGCTAAATGTATTAGTTAACTTATTCCTGGTTCTTAGATTATGATGCGACATGCAGCAGTTACCTATCACGAGTTTGTTTCAAAATAGTTTTGTTGTTTCTTACGAATTTACAAATTTCATAGATGTACATTGATGTTAATGTTAATATTTTGAGACGGCTAAAATGGCATCTGCAGCTCTCTGTTTGTTTTATATTGAGTAAAATTCGAATACACTTTTTCTGGAGTATAAACAAATTATTTGCATGTGTGCTATTTCCCCATAAAATAATGTCGTAATTCAACCATGCATGTCCATAAGCGTAATACGCGCTAATTGCCGTACTCAAATCTGTGCAGCTCTTTAAATGATAAAGTGCGTAGGTGAATTGCGACAATTTACCCGACACCTTTTCAACATGCGCTTTCCAGTTTAATTCCGAGTCTATATCAATTCCTAATATGGGACAGGAATTGACTGACTCTATTTTCTCGTTTTTGTAGGAAATTTCAGTATTAATCGGATTTTTTCCGATTTGTGATTCCAAACTGTAGTTGTTTTATTGGAAAAATTTGATGATTTTATTCTAGTTCTATTTTTCATGATTGAAATAAGGTTGTTGCGAACTGATATGTCTGGTAGAACGGACACAAGCAATAAAATAATATATTTATTTATTTAAACTTTATTGCACTGATACAAAAAAGTACAATTGGCGGAGAAAATTAAGGCAGTCTCAGTCAACCCCCCTCGCAACTCAGTTTCCACTGAATTTTAGTTTTTTTAATGGTAACATTACAGCAGCAAGGGACAAGAGCTTTCGGGAGATTATAAAAACACACCTAAACAATTGCAATTCTCAGGCAAACATAGTTCAATTTACGAATGCATCGCCATTACACAGGCTGCCAAGGCGGTAGCTAAGCGGAGTATCAAAGATCAAAAGATACGCATAGTGTCCGACAGCGCTGCAGTATTACAAGCCCTAGATAGCAACCTCATCCAGTCTGGGCTCATCCTAGAGTGCCAACAAGCCTTGGAGGTGATAGGGAAAACAAACACTGTCACCTTGCAATGGATAAAAGGACACAGTGGCTCTCTAGGTAACGACGTAATTGACGAGCTGGCTAGGAGAGGTTCTAGCCGGCCTGCGTTTGGCCCTAGTCCAATGTTCCCGTTACCCTTCAACCAGCTAAGATCATGGCTACGTCACAGACCATCTGAACAACACGCTGATCAATGGACAAATACCAGTACATGTAGACAATCCCGGGAAATAGTGCCACACCCGGATGCACGATTTACCAGGCATCTGCTCTATCTTAACAGAGCGTCAATACGTATAATCGTAGGCACCATCACTGGACATTGCTTACTCATCAAACATTTAATATTCTCTAGGTACGACCGATAGCCCCCTATGCAGGGGATGCCTGTCGGCCGAAGAAACAGCTCCCCACGTCATCCTGGAATGCGAAGGTGTAGCTACATAACGGACTCAAATCCTCAACGCACCGAGGTCACTCCGCGAGCCTGTGGTGATACCGAGAGGATCCTGCGGTTGTGGTCGGAGTTAGGCTGGCTAAGTGCGGAAAAGGGAGTCCATAACCATAACCATAAGCCAGCCTCTTTCTCAACTGGACACTTCTGGACTTTAGAGTAGTCATAGATTTGCAACACAATGTGACTTGAAGCCTGTCCCTTATGGCTCGGGCCGCGCCTTATCTACCATCGTGCTGTAATTGGAGCTAGGGTTGATTTCTTTGCCGCCGCGGGCACAATGCTCCGCGTTGCGTGCATTCATTAAACCATACATCCCTGACTGTCCTACTCCACACTGTCGTATACTACACCT
This sequence comes from Notocelia uddmanniana, assembly GCA_905163555.1. Taxonomy (NCBI): domain Eukaryota; kingdom Metazoa; phylum Arthropoda; class Insecta; order Lepidoptera; family Tortricidae; genus Notocelia; species Notocelia uddmanniana. The sequence goes on along the minus strand of LR991061.1, from coordinate 292,342 downwards.
CACACTAGTTCCATGTGAACGCAAATGGGCCGTGAATCTGTTCATCTTCAACGTGTTTCGCACGCTCAGTTTATTATGTTAGCTCGGCGTGGAAGAGGATAATTTTTTATACACGGAACATTTTTTTATACAGTTTATTTTGGGGTCCTGGAGGGAAACTACCTTAAGACATGGAGATAACTCAATTTGCTGAAAGGAAACATTATTTTATTTATCCGGAGCAATAAAACTGCATATACAGATTTATGTAACGAACGTTTTTCAATACCGACTAATTTGTACAAATTTAATTTTTATTTGTGGGGTCTCTTATCCTCGACTAGGTCGGTCTCTGAGAATTGTTTTGTTCCTTGATAGAAATAGGATCGATTGGCATCAAACATTTTTTTGACAAAATCTCGGATTGTCATGGGTTGCAGGAGGACATCGATAGGGTTGTGCACTGTAGTAAACTTTATAAACTGTACTTCAATGATACCAAGTGCACGATCATCTCGATTAGCTGTACACGCTGCCCTGTGCTCCACCAGTACGTGGTCGGGGGAAAGCCAATGCAGCGTGTGACGGAGGTACGTGATCTCGGAGTCCGTCTAACTACCGATTTGTCATTCCGTGATCACATCATTGGTGTGTGCAAGAAAGCATTTCGTAACCTCGGCTTTCTGATGCGAGTAGCAAAGAGCTTCACTAACATCTCGGCGATACGAGCGTTGTACGAGGCTCTCGTAAGGAGCCACCTCGAATGCAACGCAGTAATTTGGAGTCCACGAGAGGCCAAATATAAACTCATGTTGGAACGTATTCAAAATAAGTACATCAGGTTCCTTTACTTAAAGCTTTACGGTGTCTATCCTGGATATCCCTTGTTGTATCCCACACTCTTCCTGCTCGGAATGTTAGGGTACAATAAGCTGGAGGTGAGGCGGGAAGTGGCCCTCGCCTTGTACGTTATTAAGGTACTGGCGAGTTGTGCAACCCAGGGGTTCAGCGCTCCTTGTCGCTGAACGTACCCAACGGCTTTGTGGAGCGCCGCCGCCGGCCGCCGCTGCTGGCCGTGCCCACCGCTCGCACAAAGTTGTTGCAAGAGGCACCGCTGACGATAAGTACTTATACGCACTATCAATCTGGTTGCGCTAAAGTTGGACGTGTTTACATGCTCCCGCAATGATTTCACAAAGGCCACTATGTCTGTATTGTGTTTTACTTAGTTTGCTAGTTAATATTATTTTTATGATGGAACTTTAGTTATTTAGGAGTTTTATGTGGTCTATGGCTATTTTTTACTATTATAATACCAATTACGTTCCTGTCTGTCGCATTAGGTACCCTGTATTGATAGACTTAAGTTATTAAATGAATGGTAAAAAAAATGGTTTTGTTTTGCTGTCAGTACATTTTTTCTAAAGTCTGTGAATACAGTTTTATTGCTTAGGAGAAATAAAATAATGTTTCCTTTCATTAATTGGAGCTGTCTCAAAGTTATAAGGTAGTATTACGAAATTTTTGGCAGTGAAAGTGTTGGTGTCAACATTAGAACTTCACCATCTCAACTACGACAAACAAAACTTTTAAGATGTAAATATACGCTTAAAACTACGCAGTCAAATGCGTCTATAAATAGTCTTTCATTTAAACCGCACATCATTAATAAAACAACGCGAGTTTAAACCACAAGGCGAGGCACGAGCCACGTACCCGATTCGAATGCAACCACTCGCACTCCTCGGCGTTCTCGCGCCAATTTTTAAAATATCTTGAAAAATACCCAATTGTATCAGCCATACGTCAAGCAAACGGCAGTGAACGGCACATGCGCTCTCTATCCCGCACGTGCCCCGCATCAATAGGGAAGATCCTGCCGTTAAAGCCACTGCGGTATTTCAGAAAGATATCCTTTGACCGATAAATCTGAGTCTTAAAGTCGTTTACTTGTTGAAAATCTTAAAATTTAGTGATGGGATTTACACATAGAGAATTTTTCAAAAATACTGGCCGCGGATTTTAGATTATGTTAGTATTCAGAAGATATTGAGTGCGCAGTGCATGAGTTAGGTTTAGGAAATAAATAGGTATACCTGAGTTTCGAATGTGTGAGAGGGCGCAATACTCGCCAACAAACTGCATATACAGTTTGGCGAACAAAGGGTTAACTTACTGTAATGTTAAATTTTGGGTTTAATAAATATAAAAAAAATATATAAAAATATGATTTTTTATACGTTGTGCAAACCTAATCGCGATCTAACCGCAATGCTAGGATTTTTTAGGCCAGCTTCCGCGCAACCCGCGCCAGGCAGCAATCATTCATTTTAATTTATTAACCGACTTCAAGATTTCAAAAGAGGAGGTTATCAATTCGGTTGTATGTTTTTTTTTTGTTTTTTTAATGTTTGTTACTCCATAACTCCGTCATTTCTTAACCGATTTGGAAAATTCTTTTTTTGATTGTATGTATATATATCCAAGTTAGTCCCGTTTTTGTCAAAAGGCAGTTCTGATGATGGGATCCATGAGGAATTGAAGGAACTCCTCAAATCTTTAAGGCAAACATATAGTGATTTTTGTGTTTTTATCAACAAGTCAAGCATTTGCATCCAAAAATGTGACATTGGATGAAGTGGAACTGCTGATGATGATCAGAACAGAACTCTTCAACGACGAAAAGTTCACGTTTGGCGATTTGTCCTCCTAGCTGTGTTTGTTAAGCAAGTTCTATTTTTACGATTAATTTTTGTCATGCTCGAGTTCTGATGATGGGATCCATGAGGAATTAAGGGAACTCCTCAAATCTTAAAGGCAAACATATAGTGATTTTTGTGTTTTTATCAACAAATCGAGCATTGTCATACAAAAATGTGACATTTGATGAAGTGGAACTGCTGATGATGATCAGAACAGAACTCTTCAACGACGAAAAGTTCACGTTTGGCGATTTGTCCTTCTAGCTGTGTTTGTTAAGCAAGTTCTATTTTCACGATTGATTTTTGTCATGCTCGAGTTCTGATGATGGGACCCATTAGGAATCGAGGAAACTCCTCAAATGTGAAAGGCACACAAATAGTGTTTTTAGTTTTTTCATGAACTAATCAAGCATTTTCATTCATAAAAGTGACATTTGATGAAGTGGAACTGCTGATGATGATCAGAACGGAACTCTTCAACGACGCGTAGTTCACGTTTGGCGATTTGTTCTCTTCGTTTTGTTTGTCAAGCAAGCAAGGTTTTTCCATGATTTCATGAGGAATTGAGGGTACTTAGTCTTCTACCATTATAAACATACTTATAGCTATTTTTGTATTTTATTGTATGGAATCTAAGAGTGCACCATCTAAGATTAATAATCTTTCACCGGACTCCCCCATTGAAGTCGGTTTTTTTTTTCTTAAAAATTATTTACAACAATTATAAGCAATATTTTATAATTTTATTTGTCTGTTACTTAATTAAATTATTCTGTTAATTATTCTGTTTATTTTATTCATGTACCTATTATGGACTCTTGTCTGTAATAAATAAGTTCATAAGAATAAGAATAAGAATAAGAATAAGAATTTCTTTATTTTCCATTAAGGAACACATACAAGAATGAGACAAATAAAGTTAAGAAAACAAATAAAATATCAATGTGAAAGAAAAAAAAAGAAATTAACTTAACTAGACTAGGTATTATACAAATATTATAATGCAAGAAGTGTTCATTCATTCATTAGGGCGACTTCCTTACTTGGCGGGGCGCGATCGTTATGTGATACGTATTTTGTTCTTTGACTTGAGCTTACCTACTGATGTGAGATTTCCTCACTTGACGAAATACTGTCAGTATTACTTTTGCGCAGTAGAAATACCATGCGCAGAAGTGGGGCATAGGATACTGCATTCGTATCGGTTGACACTGACAGCTGACAGTTTTCTCATATCGTACCGCCTTCGCATCGACAAATCACGAAGACGCCTAATTCAGGGCGGCCACATACGGTCGGAATTCCGATTCGTAATTCCGTTTCGGAATATCGATTCGGGATTTCGAACGCAGTAAAATCCATACGAATCTGTGGACCACACACACATACAGAAAACGGAAAACTTTTTATTTATTTATTAAAAATGGGATTGCTCTTGGCCAGCATCTAGCCAGGGGGCAAAGATGAGGCCGACGATGAAGCGAGTTCACCCAGAAGATGCCTATTCACTCGTGCCTTAAAAAGGTCCAGGTTATATGAACTCGGAAATACAGACGCTGGCAGAGAATTCCAAACCTTAGAAGTGCGCATTATAAAAGAAGATGCAAAGCGCTTGGTTCGAATTAGAGGAATTTCGACCAGGTAAGGATGGTAGCCAGCCGTACGTCTGGATGTCCGATGGAAGAAGGGGGAAGGCGGTATGAGCTCATGGAGCTCCTGAGCACACTCACCGAAGTACAGTTTGTAGAAGACGCACAGACATGCTACTTTGCGTCGATGTGCTAAGCTCTGCAGCTTATTTCCCACTACCGTACTGCCGCCAATGAGCCTCCTGGCTCTGCGGTCCACCGAGTCAAGTGCGGCAAGTTGGTACTTAGCCGAGCCATCCCAAAGGTGACTACAATACTCCATGCAAGATCGGACTTGGGCTTTATATAAAGATAGAAGCTGCCCAGGGGTGAAGTATTGCTTGACCTTATTTAGGATGCTCAGCTTTTTGGCCGCTGTTCCGGCTTTGGACTCGATGGTAGTGCCGAAGTTAAGGTTTGAGCTTAACGTCATGCCAAGCAGCTCGAGATCGTTGCGAAACTACTTTATGTGTGTGATAGGTACATAGATTTGTATGGATTTTACTGCGTTCGAAATCCCGAATCGATATTCCGAAACGGAATTACGAATCGGAATTCCGACCCGTATGTGGCCGCTCTTAGGGGCGCTGTAAAAAGCGGTACTGACTGGACTAGGTAATAGTTGACACTGACAACTGACAGTTTTCTCAAATCATATCGTACCGCCTCCGCACTGACAAATCAGGGAGTCGCCGTAGACCGCATTATATCATATCACTCGGCTGTAATTATTTCTCTAACCTACAGAAAAAGAACCAATAATCGAGGTCAAAAACTACTCGATAACCGTACAAAAAATGTCCTCAAAACAGAAATATTCCTAGTTTTAACCATTTAAGTAAGTGATGACAAACTGCCACCGAGTTTCCACCCACATGTAGTACCTAAAAAATATCCGCCCTTTTTTCTAAGAAAATCTCTGAAATAAAATTACTAACCGCGTTCGCAGCAATGATCAAGTTTCGCCCAAACTAGCCCATAATGAGCGATTGGTTACACTCATCCATCAATCGGTTTCCACTCGATTTACCAACTTAATCAGATGACGCGGCCAAATTATGGCCAGCCAATATGGCGCTTCGAACCAACGCTTCCATTTCCCGACCCACATTACACGCGTGTTCAACGCGTATGTAAGTGCGTCCCCCTCTTTTACGTTTGATTATCTGCGAGCGGGAGCAGGACGAATAAAGAGATTTAATACGCATTAAAATCTTAGTACCAGAATCCAGGTCTCGTGTCGAATATCGTGCCCTCCTTCCAAGCGCTGATGCCCTGGTAACGCGGTATGAAAGGTTCATATTTCATTTTGTTTTCCAGGAAAATTGAATGACAAGCGTTTTGCGCAGTTTTGAATCTGGTTAGCAGTTTGTTTACGAAGTCAGTTAGTTAGTGGAGTTACTGAAGTTAAGAAAGTTAGCGCCGCGCTTCCAGCATTAATCAAAACTGACTAATTATTTTGAACTGGGAAGATGAAAATTGAAAGAGACAACGGAACCCACATTAGATAGATACAAGTTCTGATTATTATATTTCACATATTCAAATTTTTTATTCAATAAAACGCGCGGGAGTTCACTGTATGCGGGTGTTGTAGGACCGGTCATTTCGGCACTCTGGGGGAGGCCTATGTTCAGCAGTGGACGTCTGTCGGCTGATATGATGACCATGATTTATAAAATCGAAATAGAAATGAAGTAAGGTAAATGTCCCAGTGCTGGGCACTAGCCCAGTACCTAATTGACACTTTCAATCTTATGTCACAATGACAACTACTGGGGCGTTTACCTTATTGGGCTCTTTGTAACAAAGCGAAATGGACGATGCTCGTAATATTGTTATGGAAAAGGTATACCACCACTCAGATGGTTGGCAGTCCTCAACTGTGCGTTTCTCTAGAAATTTCTTGCCTCGCACAGCTAAACTGTGGAATGAACTTTCGCCTGCGGTATTTCCGATACGACCTTCAAACCTTCAAGAAAAGAGCGTACTCCCATCTTAAAGGCCGGCAACGCACTCTCCCTCTGGTGTTGCGAGTGTCCATGGGCGGCGCTAATCGCTTACTATCAGGCGATTAGTCTGCTCGTTTGCCTCCTATGTCATAAAAAATATATACGTACTAATATTTTTACACGTTAATTTAATCATTTACTATTTCTTAATATTAAGAGCATTTATTTATACTTTATATAAGTTTAGCTCTACATAAATAAAATGAATACGGCGCCTTCCTGACTTGTCGATGCGGAGGCAGTACGATATGAGAAAACTGTCAACTGTTAGTGTCAACCGAAATCTATGCAGTACTGCCCCACTTCTGCGCATGGTATTACTACTGCGCAAACTTAATACTGACAGTAATTCGTCAAGTGAGGAAATATCACATCAGTAAACTTACGTCAAAGAACAAAAACCTATAAAATATCGCACCCGTCCCGCCAAATCAGGAAGTCGCCATGATGAATTTTTGTGGACAATCTTACAATAGCACCTAACTAAGCAAAGCTGAGTTCTATGGGTACTAGGCGACGATATCATCATCATCATCATCATGTCAGCCGAAAGACGTCCACTGCTGGACATAGGCCTCCCCTAAAGACTTCCACAATGACCGATCCTGCGCCACCCGCATCCAGCGGACACCCGCGACCTTCACCAGGTCATCAGTCCACCGTGTGGGGGGCCTGCCCACGCTACGCCTTCCGGTACGTGGCCGCCACTCGAGAACCTTTCCGCCCCAACGGCCATCGGTTCTACGTGCTATGTGCCCCGCCCACTGCCACTTAAGTTTAGCGATTCGGAGGGCTATATCGGTTACTTTGGCGACGATATACGTACTTATATTGATAGATGAATACATAGAAAACATCCAAGACTCAGGAACAATCATTTGTGCTTATCACACAAATAATGCCCCGACCGGGATTCGAAGCAGCACCACGGGCTTCATAGGCACGGCCACTACCAGCGAGGCCAAGGTGGTCGTCAAGTTATTAAAATCCTACCTACTTATGCATATTGTTAAAGAAAATATTTTTGTCAACCGCACTCACGGACTCCAAGATACAGGCTGAGCCTACTCGTAGTTTGGGGCCCACTAGATACGTGTATAATGTTAATTTAATTTTTTTGGTCAATATACTTGTTTTTTTAATTAAGTATGTTGGCATTCCCATAATCATTTTTACCCGACTGCGCCAGAAGTATGGTTATGTTTTTCGAGAGTATGTATGTATAATTTTTTGGCACGCTCTGCAGCCTGAACGGCTCGGTGGATTTTAGCTTGAGAGATGTCGTTAGATTCGTATTTAATGTGAGAGTGACACTGGGTATATCAAAATAAAAATAAAACAAAATGGCGGATTTTTGCGCCAAATTCCAAATTACACAGAAACGTAGTCGGGTTTCTTTTTTGTTTTTGAATAAAATTTCCACCAAATGCCACATCCTGTATATTTTACAGTGCTTACACTATCCATGTAAGACGATGTACCAGGATCATATAAAACAACGGGGTTGGTAATGAGAAAAATAAATCTTAATAGCAGTAACGAACTGCACCCCGACAATGAATGCAAATAGAATGCCCGAGTTATCGCCGGGCCCCGCGCGGGACTGCCACACAATACGTTAATAAATTAGTCCAGTGTTGGACAATGCCCCAGAAATAGACACTAAAATTGATTGCTTCCTTTAATTGGATAAGCATCAACTTAAAATATTAATAATTTATATAAGCATGAATGATGTATTGTCCATTGGTGATCCTTAATAAATAAAAAGTATCAAAAGATTTGAATTATGTATTGTATGGTATGGTCGTGCAGAGGCGAAACACGTATCGAGGTTTTTAGGGTCTTATAGATTCGTCATGTCCGTCCGTCCGTATGTCACAGCCGATTTACTCGGAGACTATTTATAGTCTTATAAGCACTCATCCAAAGAGGAGGAGGCCTTTGTCGAAAGACAAGCTGTTGGAAAACCCGGTCGTCAGGAATAAATGTTAGTCATGTACTGTAAAATATGATAAAACAGTAATAAAGGGTGATGTTATTATTATAATTATTATATTTAAGCACTCATCATGTCAGCCGAAAGACGTCTACTGCTAGACATAGGCCTCCCCCAAAGACTTCCACAATGACCGGTCATGCGCCACCCGCATCCAGCGGACACCCGCGACCTTCACCAGGTCATCAGTCCACCGTGTGAGGGGCCTGCCCACGTTATGCCGCTATGCCTTCCGGTATGTGGTTATAAGCACTACAATTATGAAATTTGGTAGGAAGGTGTAATCTATAAACCGCTACAGAAAAATGATCTAAAACTACAAAAAAAATATTAAATAAGGGGGGCACCCCACACATGTAACCGGGGGATGAAAAAAAATCAATGCTCATAGGCGTGCGTATTGCATTATACTCATACTCATACTCATACTTTATTAGTAACACATATTACAAGTCAATATTATTATATAGGTCATTTCCATCAATTCAAAAACAATTGTACAATTGTACACATGTCATAAGCTTAGGATTAGAATATTAATTATCTGTAGGCATATGTTTAAGTAAATTTTTATATTCAGTACACGACGTCTTTATTTTTACCTGTAAAATACATTACTTAAGGTTAAAGAATTCTTCAATGTCATAGAACGACCGCTCAACAAGCCAAGTCTTAAGTTTATTTTTGAAGCTGATAAGACTAGGAGCGTCTGTTATGCTCATTGGCAATTTGTTATACACGGAGGGGCCCATCACGTGTATGGTTTTAGCCATTTTGACCAGTCTTCGAGGCACCGGGGCTAGTTTGTGGCCGTAGCGCGTGATCCGGTTACTTCCATCCCCCCGTTTAGGATATTTGTCTAGGTTCTCCCTGGTGTAGACGGCTATTTGCAGTATCAGGAGACTTGGCAAGGTAAGAATGCCTAAGGTTATGAAAGATTGTTTAGCTGACTCATGCCATGGTACACGCGCCATCGCTCTTACAGCTCGCTTTTGCAGCCGGAAAACACGCCGCCAGTCAGCCCCTTGTCCCCACAGCTCAATCCCGTATTGTATGATGGACTGTATACTGGCAAAGTAACAGTCGCGGACAGCATAAAGTGGGAGGGTAGTAGCTAGCCTACCGAGGGCGAAACAAGCTCTTGCCATTTTACCACATAGGGTATCTATGTGATTCTCCCACGTCAAGCACTGGTCAATGTGAAAGCCCAAGAAGGACGTGCTTTTGACTTGCTCGATGATGCCGCCACTGAGGCCAACGTTCAACGGACGGCGTTTACGCCCAGACAGATCGAACTGCATAAAGTGGGTCTTCGTTAGGTTTAGGATTAGGCCATTCTGTTCGAACCAGTCTGACAGTTGTTTGGTGACTATGTTAAGTTGCGTCTCTAGAACGTTGATATTCTGGGCAGTTACAATTACCGCAACGTCGTCCGCGTACATAAAAACCTCGCCCCCATTGACTGCACCAGGTAAGTCGTTTAGTAGGAGAGAGAAAGCTAGGTTTGAGAGCGATGATCCCTGTGGGACACCAAATATTGTCGGAAGTCCACTGGAGATCAGGCTGCCTTTCTGTCCTACCATGTACTGGATCCTCCCGTGCAAAAAATCTGCCATGAGAGATTGAGATGGCCCCCGAATGCCATAATGACACATCTTAGAGCTTAGCAGGGAATGGTCAACGACGTCGAAAGCTTTAGAGAGGTCACAGAACAGGACGGCGACCTCGAGCTTGCTTTCACGCGCTTCAAGGATCTGGCGTACCACTTCTCGTGCCATCATTGTAGTTGGTCGTCCCGGCCTATACGCATACTGACGTTCAGAGATACTGTTCGTATTTAGTAGGTACTGAGACAGACGCGTTGTCAGTCCGTTCTCAAATACTTTGGCTACAGCTGGTATAATGCATATGGGACGGTAACAATTAAGATCTTCTTGCTTCCCCTTTCCCTTATACAAAGGACTAACCTTTACTTCTTTGAGCGGTTTTGGGTACTTCCCGAGCTCTAGACATTTGTTGAAAAGTATGGTCAACGGAGGCGCAATTGAAGCTGCTGACAGTCGTACGATTTCTATAGATATTCCGTATAGGTCTTGGGTCGGTTTATTTTCAACGCTATTTAGGATTATTTTTTGCACCTCTGCTGGTGTAAAATGTTTAAAACGCAGAGAGCGGTCGGCAGCGGTGTACGCTTGCGCGAGAGCCTCTGTGGCGCTCGCGAGCTGCACGGTCGGGGCTCCGCACCGCACCGCAGCGGTCGTGAACTGCTCATTTAGAGTGTTTACTAAGGCGAGTTTACTTGAGAACGCAGTCCCGTCGGGATTTTTAATAATATCAATGCAGTCAACGGATGTTTTGTTTTTATTCGATTCTCTATTGATTATGTCCCACATTGTTTTCATTTTATTTACACTGTTTTGTATTTTTGTAACATAGAAATCGGTTTAAACATTTCGTGTGAGACGGTCGTGTTTATCATTGAGTTCGTCTACTTTTTGGTCTAATCCATTATTTTGAGGAAGTTTATCTTTTAATTTTATAAGATCAAACAATAACCATTTTAAATTGTATACTTCATCTGTTATCCATGTATTACGTTTGGATATGTTCGGTTTAATTTTGAAAGGGAAGCAAATGTTTATTTTGTTCACCAGAACATTAATAATAGTGTGGGCTAGGCTATCTACGGTAAACTTTCGCTCACATAACTCCTTCCAGTCGACGCTGTCCACGGCCGCCGCAAAAGCGTCCTTGGAAGCGACCGTGTAGTTACGGACGCGACGCGTGAGCGGGGCCGGCGGCCGTATGGTTCCACGCTTGCACTCAACTACAGCTCGGACACCGTAGTGGTCGCTAATGTTTGTCGTCACCGCAGCGACGGTAATAGATAGGTCGTCACATCGGTTTGAATACAAGTGATCAAGAGAGGTAGATGTTGTTCGTGTTTCTCGAGTTGGAAAATTTACTTTGTTCGTGAAGTTGTATGAAGAGAGAGTATCAAGCAAATTCCTACTGTCGGCAGTTATAGTCATACTATCAATGTTTGTATCGCCAACTATAATACAGTCGTACGTATATATACACGCGCCACCGTGTTCGCGCGAATGTCGACAAAACTTTGATATTAGGGTATAGTTATTTAGATAAATACTTTCTAGTTGATTACTTGTCAGCCAATGCTCGGTCAGCGCAAGAATATCGCATTTCAATTCTTTTTCTAACAGTACTTCTAGTTGCTTAGTTTTGGAGTTTAGTGACTGCATATTTTGCTGACAAATAACCAGTGGTACTGAATAATCAGTTGTCCTTGCGGATCGTTCCGTTGATATCAGAAGCGGGGTCGGCGGGGACTGCCGCGGTGGTAAAGAGCTGTCGGGCGTCAGTGTGCTGCACTCTGTTGAATTGGTATTCATGGTCAGTACATGGACTAAAGTTCTGCAATACGATGGGTTGTTCGATGAAAATCCAGGTCTGATTGAGAGGTTTCTGTAAAACTTTCGAAGCTGGTATCTATAAACGTCAATGTTGAAGTTTTCTTAAAGTTTCTTACTGACGCTGATATTGTTTTGGCAATAGTCCTGCTTATGTGACTTGATCTCCTGATTTGTATGTAATCCTGAAGATTAATGTTGCTTTCCATGTATTTAACATTTTTATTGGCACTTGATACGTGGTATAGTTGTTCGTTCAATTTAAAGATATCCTCATTGTTTTGATCGTCATATGTGAAGGACCAGATAAACAGTTTATATTGTTGACGATGTTGCTTCTCGATTATGTCTTCGATGCGTTTAATGTACGTACTTTGTGATTCTTTAACGGTGTCATAGTCACTCAGGAGCAGTACAACAAAATCATTTGGACCCAGTTCTTTCGTCTGGTTATCATAATTATTTAATATCATAGTGCAAGGCGCATGTGGGTAACAATTGTTCGTCATATTCAAGTTTTCGTTTGCTAGATAAGTTCCTAGATTGCGGCCAGTTTTGTCCGAGAAAATGAGGCCATTGTTTTCGTGCAATCTACTTATGTGTGTCTGTACGTAACGCGAGGAATGCATTTCCTCCGACGTGGACTTGTTAGTCCGACGGGTTACTTCCTGGACAAGCTCCGAATTAGCAATTTTTTCTTTCAATGTGAAATTCTGAGCTATCGATGCTTGTAAAGACCTTGAAATTCTAGTAATTCTTCTTTGTTGTTTGCGAATTTTCTTAAATAAAGAACGATTTTTGTATATTTCTTTAACCTTGATAGGGAAAGCGTCGCTTCGACGTGGTGTCTCTTCTAGGTTTATTGAAGAATTGGTTTCTTCTACTAGTTTTATGAATCTTCTTTGTAGTTGATTATATTCGTGTTGCATTTGAGAGACTTGTAATTTCAATGGCAAAATTACAGAATTATTTTGATTTCCAATTTCCTCATGCTCTTCGATCAGAGTTTGGTTGTCTTCGGTTAAATTGACCAGGTCATTTCGGAGATCAGTATTTTTCGCAGTAATGTCAGCTAATTGCTTTTTAAGAATCTGGTTTTCTTTGCACAACGATTCAAACTCAACGCTATTTTGATCTTGTTCATCTGATAAATTTTTTATAAGACTTTCCCTTTCATTGAGTTTGCTTCTTAGACTACATATTAAGATTTCGTAAGTTTTTAAGCCATTGTCTTTTTCTTTTATTTGTCGCTCATATTCTGAAATTATATCATTTAGCGTCTTTCTTGTTGTTGTTCGATTCAGAATAGCCGATTTCTGCTTATTCATCTCTATCAATTTTATTTCGGCAATGTCTTGGATTAAAATGTAACGAATAAAAAATAAAAAGATAAATCGTAGTTACTAACAAAAAAGAAAACTCAAAAAGGAAAAATAATAATAATAATAATACATTAAAGTTTATCTGGGGATTGGACCCTAGTTACCAATGCTTAGTTTCGTTAGATAGACGCACGAACCACTCGGCCACGGTTGCAGATAACTCAGTGAGCGAAAATATATATAGTGTGCAAGTTCTCATGTATGGGTGCACTTCACGGATGTGGGTTACTTTTGTGCTTATTCCAGTTTGCGAGTACCCACACAAAAAACAGATTGATATCACTATAAACTTGACAAATTGCATTTGCGAACAATGGCCGAAAGTCGTAACTTAATAGTTTCGCTCACACGTTTATTCACAATGTCACAGTTATTAAGTTCCCATCACTCTAGTTGATTGGGATTTGGTTCCTTTCGTTGTATTTTGACTTCGTAATTATTTAAAAACCACTAAGTTTTATCCGTTGATAACACTTGTCATTATTATTTAGTGTAGCTTATCCGTAATAGTGTTTATAACATTTGACTAGATTTGGTATTTTTTATTTACAATATAAACCGACACAACTACTTTTGTATGTTTACGGGCGGAGGTGGCGCCCTCTCATAAGAGATAACTATTATAAGAGGATAACTCCAGTGTACCAATACAATTCAACTGGATTACGAGAAGTGTCAAATTTGGTGTGCGGACCCCGGGTTCCGAAGCATATGCTATAATCGCTACGCTTGGCATGCGGGTTGGCGATCGCAGTATCTCCACCGCACTACAGGGACGCTGCTGCCCATCCTCCAGTGGTACGACCAAGAAGTCGTAGTTGTAGGACACACCCGAGTCTGATATAAAAAGCAAAATAATATTTTAAAATGGCAGATGGATGAGTGTGGCAGCCGGCGCGGAGCAGCCTCTTAAGACCGCGGGTTATTTCCACTTGTGTTACCCGGTTTTTATTATAAAATGGAATAATGAAAACGTCGGGTGTTCGCTGTCTGGCTCTTAATAGTTTGCGGGTTGCGGGTCGTTTACCCCGCCAGGGTTTATTCATGTCTTTGTTTCATTCCGTTTTTATGCGATCATGCTTCAACCCAAGTATTTTGAAGACGTAATTGTACTTCTGTAACTGTCTAAAAAGTTGACGTACATTTTAAATTCCACTTAATCGTTTAGGTTACAGAATACATCTGAAGCTTGAATTTAGGACCTTACCATATAAAATGTTCATAGTTAAACTTCTCTTACCATAATTCTCGCAAATATAAACTTTTGACTTTTTAGGGTTCCGTAGTCAACTAGGAACCCTTATAGTTTCGCCATGTCTGTCCGTCCGTCTGTCCATCCGTCCGTCCGCGGATAATCTCAGTGACCGTTAGCACTAGAAAGCTGAAATTTGGTACTAATATGTATATCAATTACGCCGACAAAGTGGTAAAATAAAAAGTGGAAAAAAATATTTTATTAGGGTACCTCCCCTATACGTAAAGTGGGGAGTGATTTTTTTTTTCATTTTAACCCTAACGTGTGATATATTGTTAGATAGGTATTTAAAAATAAATAGGGGTTTACTAAAATCATTTTTTGATAATGTTAATATTTTCGGAAATAATCGCTCCAGAAGTAAAAAAAAATGTGTCCCCCCCCCCCCCTCTAACTTTTGAACCATAAGTTTCAAAAATATGAAAAAAATCTCAAAAGTAGAACTTTATACAAACTTTGTAGGAAAATTATTTTGAACTTGATAGGTTAAATAGTTTTTGAAAAAATTACAAAAATAATTTCTGAACTAAGTTTGTAATTTAACCGTATAAACAGGTGTTTATTGTACCTGTCATTTCTACAAAATCACAATGAAATGACGTGCTTTTTAGGGTTTTGTGTTTCTGTACTTAATATGTCAACTTAATGTGACGGACGGAAAACTACGGAACCCTACACTGAGCGTGGCCCGACACGCTCTTGGCCGGTTTTTTTGATTTTGAATAAATATGCTGACTGACTGATAAAAACAATAGACTCAAGGAAATAAACATGTTATATAAGATTAGCACGTGTACGTACGGCGAACTCATAAGTGGCTGGACATTCTGGTACTTTATCATCACTGTCACACGTTTGCGAATTTAGTATGACAATTTAAACATGACGTTAAAGTGACAAGGTACAAAGGTATTAAGCCCTTGTGAGTTTGACCGTTACCTTTAATATCAAATTGGCAAGTTACAGAGATTTTCGTCATCCACCACCATATCAGCCGAAGGTCATCCACTGCTGGACATAGGCCTCCCCCAATTTAATTGGGGGTAAATGCCATAATCGCCACGCTTGGCATGCGCGAGTTGACAATCGCAGTATCTCGACCGCACTCCAGGGATGTTGCTGCCCATCCCACGGTGGTCTTAGTCGTAGTTTTAGGACATACCCGGCTCCCAGATTTTGTTGGACGTGTTATCAGTATATCCTTAAATACACACATTTTATAATTACATTGTTCCATTTTCTAAATAGTTGTGTAATTTTGTTCATTGTTTAAACGTTCTAGCTTGACTTGTTTAGTATTAGGTACATTATACTAGAGGTAGACACACGCATCGTAATAACGAAATCCATGGCTGAGTGAAAAGATACGAAGATTAACAAACAAACGGCCTGACCTAACGGCCTGGGCGGGGTGACGGCCTGTTTAGCCTAGTTGGTAGTGACCGCAGACCATAGTGACACTGCCTCTGAAGCTAGAGGTCCCGGGTTCAAATCCGGCCAGGGCATTATTTGTGCATTTAGCACGGATATTTGTTCTTGGGTCTTGGATGTTTTCTATGTATTTAAGTTTGTATTTATCTAGTCGTCTAGTGCCCATAGGACAAGCTTTGCTTAGTTTGGGACTAGGTCGATTTGTGTAAGATTGTCCCCCAATATTTTATTTATTTAAACTTCGAAACAGATGAACTTGATACAAGTTCGATTATACTCGTATATAAATCCACTTATCAGTAATCAGTACTTCATTCGCTGTTCACAACAAAACGTTGCAACGCAAGATCCCGGCCGACAAATATTCGACAGATCCTCCATTTACAACTTATTTAATTAACTGCAAGCGCATATCGTTTGA
This sequence comes from Notocelia uddmanniana, assembly GCA_905163555.1. Taxonomy (NCBI): domain Eukaryota; kingdom Metazoa; phylum Arthropoda; class Insecta; order Lepidoptera; family Tortricidae; genus Notocelia; species Notocelia uddmanniana. Next base: position 276,102 of record LR991061.1, on the reverse strand, counting down.
TATTTCATGTTTCCGTTCACTTTTAATCATTGTTTTATTTATATTCTATTTATTACAATGTTCCATATTTCTATCACTAGCAAAAATAATATTCGACAACATGATCATTTGTTGACACAATGCACTAAAGAGCAATTAAAGTGGGCCAATTAATAGCAGAATAGTTAGAATGAAAATTATATACAAAGTGTGTCCAGTTTCTTAGCCATACTGGACCTAACAATGGTTAGACAAACCGTGTTTTGATTACAAATATATGAACAGAAAACTGAAAAAAATAGATAAACCCTTCTGAAATTAATACTATTAAGAGTATCTTATGAGAGGATAAACAATCTAGGTGAAACTAGACTAAGTTTCAGAATCAATTAGGCACCAGCAAATTCCCAAAAGCATCTAGATGACACGTCTGAAGACACGCTGCAACGAACTTCTGCTGGAAGTCCATCCCGCTTGACGTATTAATGGCATTAGTATGATATTTGTCGTCCGCGCTCGCTTTCACGCATGAAGAACATTATGTGTTTCTCAGGGAGATATGCAGAGATCACGGTATTCCACTTCCTGCGATCTTATCCAACATCTCTTGCTTCATTCACTGGCATGAGATAATATGCTCGTCGGTTTAGGGTTCCTTATGACCTTGCTTTCGAATATCTCCGATTAGGTCGAAAAAAGTTTGCCAAAATCGTTCTTCTGCACCAATCTACTTTTTACAGGCTTTTATTTAACTTGCAATGTTTGTACGTGTGTATGTTCATGTCTAATCTTGCTATTAAATTTTAAAGTGGTGATCTGGGTGGGTGTCTACGGTGGTATGGGCATGTTATGCGAAGGGATGAAAGTCATGTGACAAGAAAGGTATTAGGCATGAATGTGGAGGGATGTAAGAGGAGAAGGAAAAGGTGGATGGATTGCGTGAGAGACGACATGAAGAGTAAGGATGTGAGTGACGAGATGACGGGCGATAGAGAGTTATGGAAGCAAAAACATGCTGCGCCGACCACAAGTAAATGGGAACAGGGGACGCGAATGATGATGTTCCTCAACCAATTGAAATGAAATTTGGCATACTTATGTAAGTTTGTTGACAATGTAATATTAAGGTACCACCGAGCTGATCTGATGATGAAAACAGAAAGTGACCATAGCAATTCCTAAACTAGACAAGATAAACCTGCCCTGTTTGGGCCCATTTGAACCGTTGCAACAAGTAGTTGATGCCTGGAAGAAATGGGACAGACAGCAATTAAAGCTTGCACCAGAAGATTTTTCTGACAGAAACTTATCCCTCATACTCTTTGATAATCTGCTTTCTTCCACGGTCTACAAATATAACCACCATATCAGCCGAAAGACGTCCACTGCTGGACATAGGCCTCCCCCAATTCCATGGGGGGGTAAATGCCATAATCGTCACGCTTGGCATGCGGGTTGGCGATCGCAGTATCTCCACCGCACTTCAGGGATGCTGCTGCTCATCCCCCGGTGGTCTTGGCCGTAGTTTTAGGACATACCCGGGTCCAAATATAACACCAATGTGAAATTAATACGCGGATTGAGCTCGAGCCCCGGTGGTTGATAATCCGCATTAGTATTCAAAGGCCACGCGAGGTGTGACGGAGTGACCGCGCGCCGGCATAGCAATGAGACACGAGATACAGACGAGAGCCGGGAGACTGCTTAGCCGGTACGCTTTTCACATGACAACGTGCTTTAAATGCTATCATGGATTGTTCCCTCATCATGAACCGTCGCAAATTTTACCTATGACGTATTTTGGAAAATATCGCGAGATATATGTTTAGGTATGCTTGCTATTAGATAAGAACGTCAGAGAGAAGGCGTTCACAATATCTGAACACAACACATTAAACGCATCATTGCAACACAAAGTGAACGGTCAGATATTGTTGAAATATACAGATGTTTCTAATGGCGTCAGAAAATCCTCGTCTATACGCTATGTATGCTTTCATTTCACCTCATTTGTAAATTGTAATAACAACCCTGTATTTACAGGTGTGACTTACAGTGGTTTTCTGGCAGAGAATTTCTGGTTGAAGGCATTACAGAATTTACAGCCCAGAAGAAATGAAATAAACTTGCCTAACCACAAATGTCCTGAAAAACATATTTTAATAATAATAATAAATAATAATAATATTGGGGGACAATCTTACACAAATCGACCTAGTCCCAAACTAAGCAAAGCTTGTACTATGGGTACTGGACGACGATATACATACTTATATAGATAAATACATACTTAAATACATAGAAAACATCCAAGACCCAAGAACAAATATCCGTGAAAAATGCACAAATAAATGCCCTGGCCGGGATTCGAACCCAGGACCTCTAGCTTCGGAGGCAGAGTCACTACCAACTAGGCTAAACAGGTCGTCGTAAATGATTATTTAGGATCCAATCCCATCACTAAAAGCTAAACATACAAGTGCTAATGTAAGTAAGTCGGATGTGCCTGTATGTAAACTATAATCAGGGAAATACATAAAGCTAGATAAATAAGAAATTATTAATGAAGTGTTAACGATATATTTTTTCTTAGGCTGCCAAGTGATCAATTTCGTAATATCTTGCTCAGGTCCAGGGCTTGAATAACCGGTATTTTTAGGATACCTTGTAGCAGGAACCGCTATTAGACAAAGTACCGGTATTGCTAAAACCGGTATCCTAAATGATACCGATACCTTGAGAACCGGTAAATTGATGAAATTCACCGGTTTTTAACAGTTAAAACACCAATACTCGAAAGTACGAGTGGAGTGAGTGAGAGAGATAGAAAACCTATTAAGGTCACAAACACTCACATCGCGAGTTGAGCGTCGGATGATAAATTATATTCTTCTCTTAAACTCTTGGATGCAGACGTATTCTTGTCGGAGGTCGGTAATTGGGACGTTCTTATTTGTGGTAAGTAAATCGTAATTGTGGTATAAGGTGTAAGAATTAGCAGTGAACCAAGTGTGTGATGATGATAGCTTTCCGCTATTGATTGACTTGAAGATAAGTGTCATGTTATTAATTTTATTTACCTAAGTTCCACCGCCGAGCCGCGCATTCGCACGAAATAGCAACATAGCATACACGTCTAGGAACCTTTATAAAGAACCGATATTTTTCGGTGCTAATACCGGTATTTTTTCCTAACCGGTTCTCTGGAACCAAAACGAAGAAAACCTATAAATACCGGTATGTTACTGGTATTTTCGGTACCGGTTCCAAGCCCTGCGGCCAGGTCATAAGAAGATGAATGTCAATTTTCAACCCAGGCCATTTGCCACACGCACAACAGAGAACAATGCTAATTCCGCAACTTTGAACAGGCCTCGGCGCCCGCCCAATTTGCGCGGAAATGTCCGCAATGAAACACCAAATAGCGTGTATTAAGCAAGAAAAAAGTATAATGGCGCACTCAGTCCGTGCCAGAATTACGTCAACGCAGCGATAAATTCAGATTAAGTGAGCACCGTAATGATATATACGCGGTATTACTTACCAACTTAAAGGATACGAAAACTGCGGAGTTGATGGATGTGCTGGGATTAAAATTGAGAAGAATTCACCCTTCATAAGTTAGAGGCAAAATAACACAATTGATACGCAGATGCCACTGACAAATACATGTGAACCACCGTTATTATCGTCTAATATTCAAATAACTATACTTTGGCGTGAGAAAAATTATTCACATTATATCTTAAGTAATTGAATAAAACTAAACTAAGTATGAAAATAATATTACTTTCCGCATATACAATACAATACAATACAATTATACTTTAATGCACACCTCAAAAAGAATTACATATAAAAACAGCATCAAGATACAAGCAGAGGTAAACAACAGGCGGTCTTGTCGCTAAATGAGCGATTTCTTCCAGACAACCATATAAATTTAATGAAATATTTTATTTTTTATATTTTAAATAATATTTTTATTGTATATTTTTATTTTTTTTAATTTGCATGCCACTAAAACGGTGTTATGCCAACCGTATTGTTTTAAGCCTATCTTTCATTATGTATTAATTCGTACTTACCGTAGTGATTCCGCAATTAAAGGACCATCGGCACCTTTGTATGGAGTGTGGTCGTAAAACCAACAAAGCTGAGAGTTATTAGATAACTGCCAGCTTTGTTGATTTTAGGATGGCCCTTTGTTCTGACTTTTACTTTGACTTATGTAGTTAAACAATCCGAAAATGCTGGTGACATCCAGATCCAAGGACGGGCAGTGAAATAATATCGTCATTTTTTAAACAACCGTTCTGACCAGAAAAACCAACATGAAGGCTTTATTTTAAGATAAAATAAATTATGAAACGGCACAATCAAAATGGGGGGGATTTAGGTACGTCATATAATCTTTCATAAGAGGAAATTTGAATAAAACTTCACAAAGTCAAAATAATTATAAATACCAATATTCGACAGATTAACAGTGGCATCACAACGATGTCACAGCGTGCGTAAAGTGGTCTAATAGTAGATTGTGTCTCAAGAAGGGAGTAATATGATATATTTTACGGCGAAGTTAATGTATTGAATTAGTGAAGCAAAATACTGCGCAATAGATTCCCGAGCATAGCGAGGGATCTGAAGTAGGATCTTGACCGTAACGAGGGATGAATCTGAGGAACGTAAACACTCAACAGTATTTACACCCTTATATCATGATGGTTTCACACCTGACCGGAGTCAGAAAAGAGTCATTGTTGCCCTCAAATAAGGGATCAAATTACTGCCCTTTAGTGAGGGAAGAGTACAAATTTGATTGTAAGTTTTACACGTTAACCGTTAGAGATAAACCACGATAACGTGGCCCACCCCTCCAAAATTCAAAAGTATTTATTAAGCACCACCAAGAGTACCAAGACTTCCAACGCATGTGTGCGTGCTGAGACAGCCGACAAACAAACAAACACACTCTTTCGTAAGGATGTGACTAATCACATAGAAATAGTAATTTGGAGGATTAGGCTATGTTATCGTAGTTTATCTCTACCAACTAGCAGGCAAGATATCAATAAAACCCTGCCCAGACTAACTTTAGCGGTTCACAGTCGCGGCAGCCCCGCCGAGTGTATCTGAGGGCCTACTCCGAACTTCGAAAAACGATCTTCGTATCTTGCCGTCCCTTTCCGTCATATAGTGTACAACACGAGAGTGAAAGGGACGGCACGACACGAAGTTCGATTTTCGAAGTTCGGAGTAGGCCCTCTGAATATATTCGTCTCCTGATATGTTGCTCCAGCCGTGAACATTTGATATCATTTCGGTGACATTTCTGCTGATGCTATGCGCTCCTGGTATCTGGATTTATACTTTTATTTAAATAATATACATTTACGAAGAGATTTCTCATTGAGACGTTAAGACATTTAAATTGCTTACAAATTGAAACTAAAGTATCAATTTGTAATTGATTTACAATTGATAAGATTGTGAAGGCAGGGCGGTGGCAGGGTCGATTGAAGGATTTCGGATCGAGTCGATCGGCTTTAATTTCAAACGGACTATTTTGAGGTAGGCAGTGAAAGTCCAACAATTTGTGACGTCTTCAATTATTTATTTATCGGTATTTTAAGGCCGTGGAAGGAAAAAATAATTTATTTATTTATTTAAACTTTATTACACAAAATGTAATTGTGCAAATGGCAAGCTTAACCCTTTCTGTACGGGTGACCACCAGAGTTGCCAAATAGGCAACATCACTGTAGTACGGGTGTCAACTATAGTTGATCGAAACAAGGACGAAGTTCGAGATTTTTTTTCAACAAACTTAGACCTTATGTCTTGGTAATAACGATAATATTTAGTAGTAGCATTAGTATAGATACAAAGAAAAAAATGCCAGGACATTTCGGTAGATGGCGTTGAAATAAATACTTATTTAAAAATCCCGCATTTTTTCTGTCAACTTGGGTTGACACCCGTACTCCACAAGTGCAGAAAAAGTAACTCAATATGGCGGCAAATACACTTGTTTTATATTTCATCGAGTTTTAGTAGTGGGGCCAGTTGCAAGTGTTATGGTCGTAAATTTCGTGATTTAAAGAATATTAATATTTATTATCATTTAAAGGCCTTGTTCTATTCAAAATATCATAAACTAATATTTACAAAACTAACAATAGTTAAAATCGCTTGTAGTAACTTAATTTTTTATTTTGTTTTAGTGTGAGATCTTACGCGTGAAATATAAAGTATTAGTGAATAAAAGCGCAATAAGTGAGTAGTTATCAAACGTTAATAATGTTTTTAATGTGTGTATAAATTTTCAAGCACATAGCTGTTATATTTCAGAAAATACACGTAAGTGAAAACTGAAAATATGTCTAACCGCCGACTCTCGCAAAAACATGTCCGTACTCGTATTGAGGCGGTGCTAGGCGTTCAAGTCCCCGTACAGAAAGGGTTAATGCAAAATGGCATTCTGTACCAGCCAACCATTGGGCTAAACAGAGATTTATGAAAAGTGCAAAGAAAAAAGTTTGATAATATCTACTAAGAAAATGCGAAGACAAAATCAATTTGAACACAAATTTCTCGTTCTTTGAACCCCGTTCTGATCAGATTAGTTAATAATAAGGACTTATTTTCAAACTACCACCACCATACCATCTACGAGTAAATTGGTTCTGTGGTAAGCATAGAAAGATTAACAGACTTTTGAATTTACAATATTAATATGGATTTCAATTCAATTCAATGATTTTTTGCGTTTCATGTAAATACAATAAGATCTTAAAGGTACATGACAAACATAAACTCTGTTGCGCATATAAATTTTTAATAATATGTTTATAATGTCAGAATACAAAATTATATTAATAAAATTGTCACAATGTTTCAAAATGTATACAAAGAAAAGGGTCCAAAATGTGAAAAATAATGTGCCAAAGTTTGAAATAAATTATTATTAGATTACTGTCATTGAATTATTTGCAAATAAAATTTTATAACTATATTATAGTTCATTTTATTAAAATCATAAAATAACATTATTATTGCAGTTAAATTCATTATACAAAATTTTGTTCCATTATTATTGGTATTTTATTTTATTTGATTTCTGCATCCACAACTTGGAAAGAAAAAGTTTTTCGTTTAACAAACCACAACGCTGATATCACCGACACCCTCGTTGGCCCAGCCGTGGCATCAAATGATGGAGTCCTGCCGTGACTTACGGCCGACGTGCCTGGAGTCGTAATGCCTCCATCCTCGCATGACGGCGGTATCATCTGAGATTAAGGCGGGGTGTAATCAAAGTGTATCTTCGTGAAGCCGAGGTGGCTGGGAACTGTTTTTGTAGAAATAGGTAACTACAAGGTACACTACTACTACTTTTTTAGGGATCCGTAGTCAACTAGGAAGTTTACACGTAAAGTGGGGATGAGTTCTTTTTCGCTTCCTCCCTTTGTTGTATATCGTTGGATAGGTCTTTAAAAAAGAAAAGGGAAGAACTATTTTAGTATAAAGTGAATATTTTCAGAAATATTTAATCCGAAAGTCCAAAAAAATATGAAAATTATTTGAAAGTAAAGCTTGATAAAGACTTTCAAGGTAAAATTATTTTGAACTTAATCGATTGAGCAGTTTTTGAGTTTTTTGTAAAAAAAAAGTTAAGATTTTTAATTTGGACCATTTGTGGAATCTAGGAACACAAACCTATGTAACGGTCGGGAACTACGGAACCGTACACTGAGCATGGCCCGACGTGCTCTTGGCCGGTTTTTGTCTTTATCGTACCCGGGTGATAGATTGTTCCACGACATAGATGAAATTAATTTTAATGAAACGAAAACCACAATATAATTGGCCGTATAGATCCATAGATGGATGAAATAAAGATTATGATTATGATTAAAAGGATGATTTATATATTATGTTACGGTGGCGTGGCACTTACGCACATTTTTTTTATACCACGACGGTGCCATCAAGAGTATGACCCGCCTGATGCTAAGCGGTCACCGCAGCCTATGGACGCCTGCAACTCCTTGGGTGTCACATGCGCCTTGCCGACCCTTTAAAATGTATACACTCCTTTCTTGAAGAACCCCATGCTTCGTCCTCACCACTCACCTCACACCTCACCCGTTTTTATATGGAAACTGTCAAAATTTGACAAATGACATTTAGAATAAAATAGAAACCAATTTATTGCAAAGCACAAAAGAACAACACATTACAATTAAAATGTTAGTAGGCAAGACAGCAAAATAACTAGCTTAACTTAAAATATTTAAACTACTTAAAATAAGTGAACCATTACAAAAAGCAGTGGTGCTGCTACAGTGGCCGCAAATGGACACCACTCAGCATAATGCTTTGACATTTATTAGTAAAATGCCATAGCGCTGGTCTTCCGTGGAGCCCAGGGCTGTAAGAATAGATCTGAACAGCGAAGAGTGACAGACAAGGAACCGCATACTTAAGATTCGTAATAAATGTAAAGATAAAGAGAACAATGATAATAAGGAGTCAAGGAGAATAAAGGGTAAGTACGAGGCATAGGGCCCGTATATTAATAAAAATAATATTAATAACTTAAATAATATTAATGTATATACAAATATGATAGGAGAGATGCTATACATGGGCTTACTAAACGACCATCAAGACGTGGCACATTTGGCAGTTTCCATATAGAAACGGGTGAGGTGTGAGGTGACAGGTGAGGACAAGTCAGTGTGTGAATAAGAGGGCTGGACACCTAAGTGTTTTACACGGTGAAGTAGGAGCGATAGTGGCACGGGTCGCCGGAGCGACATTATAATAAATAAAATAAATGAATAAAATAAAAATGGCCTTTATTGCTGCAGTTACATTTTCCTTATTATCTATGCTTATATAATTATCTGTTATTTTATTTTATTTTGTTAAAAGATATTATTTTTTTACTCTTCTCCATCGACAACCTCAACTTGTCCCGTGACAAATGCCTTTTCCAGAGCTTTCCATTTGTCACGATCCCTTGCTTTTTGCAGCCAGACACCTCCTCCTATTTTCTTAAGACATTATAAAAATTGATATTTTTTTTTTTCATATTATATGTTATTTTTGACTTTTGATAATTACCTAGGATATCCTAGACGTGTATTGTATACAACATGAACATTTTTATTTTTTATTTTACATGTGACATTTTTGATTTCTAATATTGTTACATATGTTCTCAAATTATTGTAATTAATGACGATCTTTTACTGAATTAATTTTATTTTACAAATGTAAAATACTATGTAATTTCTTGAAAGAAATAAAAATATCTATCTATCTATCTAAAGGCAACTGTAAATTAATCTGATAGGAAAAAGCACTTGTAAAGTTAAGAGCGCAGTAATTCACAAAAAAAATACTGGAAGACTCCTACAGCGATGTCAGAGTGTATAATATATACTATCGGCCAACGCGACAAAACACGTATTACTGACAGTATTTCGTCAAGTGAGGGAATCTCACATCGGTAAACTCACGTCGAAGAGCCAAATACCTATGACATATCTCTCCCGCCCCGCCAAGTCGGGACGTCGCCTTACTCTCGACACTAGGCATCCTTGTGACCTCTTGTAAACTTGGTTAGAATACGAGTATCATACCACCACCACCATATCAGCCGTAGGATGTCCACTGCTGGACATAGGCCTACCCCAATTTCATGGGGGGTAAACGCCATAATCGCCACGCTTGGCATGCGGGTTGGCGATCGCAGTAGGTATAGATCTCCACCGCTCTCCAGGGATGCAGCTGCCCATCCCCCGGTGGTCTTGGTCTTAGTTTTAGGACATACCCGAGTCCATACACTCAAGCAAAAACATGGGTGGCGCAGGACCGGTCATTGTGGAAGTCTTTGGGGGAGGCCTACGTCAAGCAGTGGACGTCATTCGGCTGAAATGATGATGATGATGAAGCAAAAAAATAAATATTTACTACAGAAATTTGTAGGTACCCAAGAGAAAACTCTTGAGCGTTATTACTGAAATCAACTTTGAGCATCTCCATTAAATACTTATATACCCCGTATCGATTCCAGGGAGCCTAGCACGACCTCGTTAGACGAGTCCTGAGGGCTACTCTAATTGCCCTTTCAACTACACAAAAGTAAATATCAAACTTCACGACCTTTGATATTTTAGCCGGAGGTCATGAGGTACCTCACAGTACATAATACTGCTACATTTAACCTTGATTAACTGAAACTGGGTTTCTGGTGTAACTTGAACAACGTTATTTAGTCGACCGAGTGAAACGAAGGTCTCCGTTTTAGCTTCAAATAAAATTATTTCTTATATCCGGATGTTCAGGTGTCCAGATTGCCGGTTGTTCTTCTCTACATGTCGCATTTCACAACCGATTCTCGTGAAATTTTGTGAGTAGGTCCGATAATTTTATGGGGTTTTCTTGTGTCAGTTTTTGGAATTTTTGAAATTTAAAAATACTCGCGATCTCTATAGCTCACAGAACAACTACTAACTACCACCACCATATCAGCCGATTGACGTCCACTGCTGGACATAGGCCTCCCCCAATTTCACGGGGGGTAAATGCCATAATCGCAACGCTTGGCATGCGGGTTGGCGATCGCAGTATCTCCACCGCACTCCAGGGATGCTACTGCCCATCCAGTGATCTTAGTCGTAGCCACTAGTAACATTTCTAAGTAATCAACGGAAACTGTACGAATGTTTGCTTTTCCATAGTACAGTCGCGGAATGAAAAGGTTCGTCACTTTTCAACTCTATTTTAAAGCCGTTAAGGTGGAAAACTGACGAACCTCTTCATTCGGCGACTATACATTTCTTAAGTTCGACTATTACACGTTAACTAGTAATGTCTACTTAGCTGTGATATTATATATACTACTCCTTTGTTTTTTTTTTTTTATACACACAAGAGAACCGTTTAACTGGCAGAGGGTGGGCCATCAAAACGAGCTATCTCACGATACCCTAGACGATGGGTTTTGCAAGAAATAATTGCATCCCCACTTTAGGTATAAGGGATCTCTTATTAATATCTCTATATCCTAAAAAAAATTGTCGGCGTGATTAATATGTATCTATACTTAATATGTATAACTTAAGCCAAATTATAGCTGTCTAGTAGTAACGGTTACTGAGCTAAGCTGCGGACAGACACGGACGGACGGACATGGCGAAACTACGAGGTTTTGAGTTTTATATAATCTTTTTTTGTAAATTTGCCGTATTAATTTTTAAAGCGCTATATTTTGTTCAAACCCAAGTGTGTGTGTGTGTCCCGTTCCCCTCTGCCAACTAAATAATTGCTACTGGGTATGTGAAAAAAATCATGGTAGTCGTGTATGTATAATGAATGTAACAAGAAAACTATCCCAGCTAAGTAGATTATCATTTATCAGTTGACGAGTAATAGCCGAACTTAATTAATATACTACTTGGAAAAGCAAACTTCGTACAATTTCCATTGATTACTTACACAGTCACTATTACAGTATTTGAATAGGGAATGTCTGAAATTTTTAAAAGTCCTTGATTTTTTTTGTAATGGTAGGAATAACCGTCGCCATTAAATGAAAAAAGTTTCAGTTGTTTCGGTTGCGCCATATATTTTATAAAAATACAAACATTTTATATCACCTCGCGTCTGCCCCGTATCGCACTACTAAGACATTTCTAAGTTCGTCAAATATTTAAAAAAAACACCTGCTTGAATCTGTGGTACGCAATGACATTGACAGTTCATCATAGGTTGGTCGTATGACTTGAACTGTCAATGTCATTGCGTACCACAGATTCAAGCAGGTGTTTTTTTTTAATATTTGACGGACTTAGAAATGTCTTAGCAGTCCGATACGGGGCAGACGCGAGGTGATATAAAATGTTTGTATTTTTATAAAATATATGGCGCAACCGAAAAATCTTAAACTTTTTTCATTTAATGGCGACGGTTATTCCTACCATTACAAAAAATATCAAGGACTTTTAAAAATTTCAGACATTCCCTATTCCTAAAGGTTTAATTAATTAATTATTTATTTATTATTACAAATGTTTACATGGCATTACAGTTAACCCAATACGCCATGAAACTTAAGCTTATATAAAAAAAAAACTATTTAGGCGACGAAACGGCGTGGCCCCGTTGCATCGTCGTCTCCGGTGTAGGATTCGGTAGGTTGACTGGTAGAGAATGCCTTGTGGCATTAAGTCCGCCTTTTGTACGTTAAGATTTCTTTTTGTGCAATAAAAAAATAATAAAAAAGTGAAATACTTAGATAATGTTGTCAGTTATGTCAAATTATGTAGTAAATATACAGCCCGGGTATGTCCTTAAACTACGACCAAGACCACCGGGGAATGGGCAGCAGCATTCCTGGAGTGCGGTGGAGATACTGCGATCGCCAACCCGCATGCCAAGCGTGGCGATTATGGCATTTACCCCCCATGAAATTGGGGGAGGCCTATGTCCAGCAGTGGACGTCCTAGGGCTGACATGGTGGTGGTGATGGATGTAGTAAATATAAGTTTTCGTCATTTTAAATCGCATAAAGTTACGGGTGGACAACATTGCGCGTGGCCCGACATACACTTTTGCCGCTTTTTTACTTATTATACGCAATCTGTAAGTGATCTGCAAGTAGCAACCGCGGAAACCTACAAATTTTAATGACGTCATGACGTATAAGATAACACGGTTACCTCTATAACTGAGGTATCCGCGCTAACGTAATCCGAGGGCCTACTCCTAACTTTGTATCGAAAATCGAACTTCGTATCGTGCCGTCCCTTTCCGTCATATAGTGTATAATGCGAGAGTGGAAGGGACGGCACCACACGAAGTTCGATTATCGAAATTCGGACGGGAACTCTGTAAGTTGTGTCAAAGTCTGCAACATACTTGTCCTTGAACTTGAACATGTAATTAACTTTGTCGCTAGTTGCTATGATCATTCTTAAAATTAAGAAAACCTGTGTTTGCCGAACTTTTATGTTTAAAGCAATGTATCAAATTACGTTTGGAAAATAGATAATATTTAATTAAAAACGCTAATTAACTTGATTGGGTATAAACTTTGTCATGATCGTTTTCACATTGACAATCACGCTAGTACAGTCAAGAGCATTAGTAAGTTACCAATTTTGCATCTTATTCCATTGTGATAAGGTGAAAAGGTGAAGGTCGCGGGTGTCCGCTGGATGCGGGTGGCGCAGGACCGGTCATTGTGGAAGTCTTTGGGGGAGGCCTATGTCCAGCAGTGGACGTCTTTCGGCTGACATGATGATGATGATGATGTAGGTGAAAAGTATTAACTTACTTTTACTCTTGACTGTACAGGGGTCTTATTCACAAATCGACTCGGCCTGAACTCTCACCTCACGCTCACCCGTTTTTACATGGAAACCGTCACAATTTGAAAAATTACATCTAACAGTTACAAATAAAAACGGGTGAGGTGAGAGGTGTGCCAACCGCCTAAGCGTTCGATATAGAACGCATCTTTGATTATATTTCATCGCTTCATTCTCGATATAATTTTTAACAGGTAGTCCCTTAAACCTACAGGCACGTTGCAAAAAGGAATGCCCTGTAAAAGCGTGCGAAAGGAATGCGTGTGGGGGATGCCGTGGTCGTCATTTTTTTAGAGTCATGGACGAAACTTTCGTTTGATAAATTATGGGTCCTACAGGGATGGGTGGGTGATTACATTTATATCTTCGAATGAAGCGACTCACATAACAGTGATCGAACTTCACCATAGGAAAGTTCGTTTAATCATCTATTATAGGATCTCCGTGCTAGGGCTGCCTCGCGGATCGCTGAGCGGCGACGCTAATCACAAACGGCATTAACAAAACGTTCGGTTCCTAACAAATTATGTAACGTTTATCGGATTATTTCCGAAACATTACGGACGTCGCGCGGAATGGCGGCCGTTACTCAGCCGGGTTTAACTCGTTGAATTTTAACTGGGATTTAGTGCGAGGAAGCGTTCGGGCTGAGGACAGTACTGACGCGAGCTGAGTCGTCTAATTACTAGAGGACACTTCGTCATCATCTTCACTTAACTATATTATCTGGTATAAAGTTTCTTAGAACAGACATGCACAAATGAGCTTTGCGTCTGTGAATGACACCGACTTCATAAGTGTAATGAATACGTAACGGTTATTAGGTATTATATGTATAGTCGTTTAAACTTCCTTTCATTTAAATACTTATATCGACCAAAATTCTTTAACTAAATACGCTTCACAGATATTTTTGCAATAGTTAGTAAGTAAATAAATAAGTAAGTAATAGTTTAAAAGTAGTGTTGCCATTTCTTATATTTAATCATTGTTACGTATTACTTGCTGAATTGCTTACTTTCAACTAGAATAAGCTATTATCAAATAAATCGGTACGAACAAAATATTCTCAAATACAATAGTACACTTGTGTACAGCTGTATAATAATATACTTTTTTAACTAAACTTGCAAGTCGGTTTTCACGCACTTTCTCTTTCCACCGGTAGTAAACTAAACTAATTAAACTAAAAACTATTTCATCTACGAGTACGACTGTACGTGGCCAGAGAAAGGAAATCCCATTTACAACGAGCTTGCGTACGTCCGCGAAAAACAATTAAATTACCAGAGAGTTTTTAGTGAGTTTTTAGAGAGTTTTTACGAAAATACATTAAACAGACGGGGATCAGTGGAAATAAATTGTGAATCAGTCGCTTTCTGGTTTTATTATCAAGCAAAAATATTCTTGTTTAATTTAGAAGTAATCAATCTGACTTGCGTGTTGAAAGTTCCGTGTCTCTATCATATTCATACATACTAATAGTGCCTACTGAATTTTAATAATTTTCTTTGGCAATAAGGTCTAACCTGTAACATACCTTTAGCTTCGCCGGTTCTCCGTCCAGCGCCGGTTCTCGTCCTTTTGAGTGACTTCTTCCTTACAAATGCATAGAATAGGAGTATATAAACAATTACCCGCGCAAGTTTTGGCTCTTTGTGTTCCTTAATACCGAACCTACAATGCTAACTATAAACAAACATTATTTAACAACGTGTGACTAAGATATAATTAACGAAAGTTTACACCACATTTTAGAGCCTCGAAAACCACGCCAAACTACAAAAAAAATAGTGTGTAAGGAAAACTTTGTAGTATGTTTTGTTATTGTTATTAACTAATTGCATTGATATTTTTGGCACATATTACTAGTAATATACATAACGAAGACAATAGTGAGTGTTAATTATACTTATTTTACCTAAAACCTGCATAAATTTAGTGGACGGGAACCGGACCATCAATTTTGCGTATTTGCCAGTTTTCGTCTACGTGGACGGATAACCGGCTTGGGGTCATTTTTCTGGATTTTCGCGTAGGTCCGGTTCTCGTCTATTGAAATCGGTCAAGCTGCAGCAAGGTAATCAAGGTACAGAATAATTATTGAAATGAATACAGATGATAGGTATTAGGTACATAAGGTCCACTGCTTTACTGATGACGTTAGCTGTCAAATTTTAGCCATAAACAAGACTAGAGTACTATGACGTAAGCGGGGGTTATCGATAGGAAATCAACATTCAATTAAATTATTTTCGTTCTTACTTTATCTTCACAAATCTAGAACCTATTTAATGCCGGGTCCACACAATGGACCATGATGGCCAACGTACAGGATGCAGTCATACGGTGGAACGAGATGAAAATATGTCTATCTCCCTTTAACGCACAACCGCTTCCTTTACATCGGATCATCATGGCCCATTGTGTTGTCGGACATAAAAGTTGTTCTACAATCATTTTACGTAAATATTATATATGGCGGTGTTTTCTTTCTTTCAATATTCGTTGTGGCAATGACTCTGACAACTTACACGGGGAGTTTACCAAAGGGAAGTATTGTTTCACGATAACTTTTGGTGGAATATGCCTGGTTCTAGGCGTTATAGCAACACATGCAACAGGAGGTATCTCTAAAGCTTAAGACAGGGGCGCCACCACGAACCGTAAACGAGGTAGCTGACCCTCTGTCGCACTTGCATATTCGACTGACAGAGAGCGAGATACTTTGTTTTCAGTTCACGGTAGGCCTTAAGATTCAGGCATGCTAGCCTAGTGAACAAGCTACACAAGCAGGTAGCTTGTTCACCAGGTTATCAGTCTATTATTTATTATGAATATATATCAGGATATAATTTGGCCTAAGCAACTGCAATTGACCTGTGTGATCTTAAAAGTAGAAGGCTACACATCGAGTCAAATGGCTTTAGATGTCAGTGCCCCTGAGGGACCTATTCTGCCTGCTACCTTATTTTTATTGCATATAAACGACTTATGACTGGTACCTGTGGGTATGCCGATGATAGCACTGTTGTCAGATATCTTTCCAAAGCACAGGCCAATAAAGATGTAGTCCAATCTCGTCGACAGGATATTATGAATCGGAATTGACTTTTAGAGCAGTTTCAGATAATAAATAAATAATAAAATGAATAAAAAATAAATATTAAGGGACAATTTTTACACAAATCGAACTAGTCCCATAGTAAGCTCAATAAGGCTTGTGTTATGGGAACTAGACGACGATGTATTTAATAGACATATACTTAAATACATAGAAAACATCCAATCGGGAACAAATGTCTCTGCTCACTACAGAAACAAATGCCCTTACCGGGATTCGAACCCGGGACCTCTAGCTTCGGAGGCAGTGACACTACCAACTAGGCTAAACAGGCCGACCAAAAAGATTGGGGCAATGCTAATAAAGTCAAATTCAATACATCCAAGGCACAGACGTGTCTCATCACTATTAAACAGAGTGAACGCACTCTCGACTCCCAACTTTCCGGAGTGTATCCATGACAATTTGCCAATTTCTGACCATCTACAGCTCCTTGGCATGAGCAGCATGTCCAATATGAACTTTGGGTCCTAGATAGAATCCTTGGTGTAAACTGCAGGGTCCCAGCAAAAACTTGACAACCTCTCTAAGGTGAAGCGGTACTTCACACCTGGGCAAATTATAAAACTATTAAGTACAGGTAGGGTATATGCAGTACTGCTGCCAGCTCGGAGATGGATTTGCTTAATATCAGCTGGCTTGGCTTTGATTGATAAGCGTGCCAGGAAGCTCATTAGTACCTAACTTGGACTTGGTTGAAGCTAAGATGCAATGTCTAAATCATCGTAGGAAATTCGCCTGCATATTGGTGTGCTAGGATTACACGAATTAATCCCTCCCTGACCACTTTGGCATCTTAGGACAAAGCGTGGACGACATGGTTTGACCCTTATGTTGTTAACAACAATGTTGACATGCCTCTGATATGCACGAAGTGTTTTGATTCTAGTTATCTTACGAAGACAGCTAAAGAGTGGAATAATTTTCGGGAAAATCTATTCCCATTTCATTATTTACAACTTAGATCTTTTCAAGATGAGTGAATGGGCAGTATTATCTAGGTACGCGTTTTACACCCTTGACCTCATCATCACTTACCATCAGCTGAGATAGGGGTCAAATGCTTATGCATGATCATCCTCTTAACATTTTTCCTGGTTATGCTCTAAGGATCCCGGGCTCCGCTTTCACAATTAATCGTAAGATTTGGCGCAGGCACTAGTTTTACGAAAGCAACTGCTATCTGACCTTCCAACTCAGAGGGAAAACTAGCCCTAGTTGGGATGAGACCGCTTTCCTCACGATGGTTTCCTAAACCGAAAAACTACTATTACATTTAAAAATATATTTCGTACACAAGTTTTTTTAAATAAGCCAGTGGTGCGAGCCGGGGTTCACACCCGCGACCTCTAGATTGAAAGTTGCATGCTACAGTGGCTCACTCAATAATTACCTTTTATATCTATAAAAAATAAGTTGATCATTTCTTTATTTCTTAATAACAAAAGCCAACTATTAAAACATTGTAAGATAAATAGCTAAGTACCTACGCATACTCAGCGGTTTTATACTCAGAAATTGGTTTTTGAGTGTATGAATCACTCCTCTTTTCCTATAGACGAGAACTGGCACCGCATGGACGAGAACCGGGACAATCGGACGAGAACCGGCAAAAACCATACTTTTTCATTCATCATCTTTTACAAGAATAACGGTGTATGTTATTAGTTAAAACTTAAACTTGGCGAAAAATAGAGTATATTGCCATTAAAAAGAAATATTACTCGTATATATTGCTATAGTTCAACATATTATTTTCCCGTCACAAAGTTGGCAACTCCACTAATCGGACGAGAACCGGCGAGGCTACCCTACGACTTTCACTAATCCAAGTATTCGACCATTCTTCTTGCCAAACCTCACCCCGCGTTCTTTACCTTTGCCAGTGGTTCTGATCAAGTTAATGGACTTACTGTCCTCGGTGGCACAAACGAAGCACAAAGACAAAATCCTTGCGTCGTATTTACTATTTAAAGTAAATGGTCGGGATCGCGGGCTTCGAAACGACGGGAGCATTGGTTGGCGGTGCAAGCCAGCCGCGGGGGCGGCCCGAGCGGTTGATAGACTGAAAACATGGTGCCATCTTGATGACATCTTAATGACGAATGATATTTGACGTATCAGAGATAAGTAAACTTTAAAAAACACCAAAGAAAACATATTCCTCATCCTTTTTTGAAGTCGTTTAAAAACCACTCCCTTGGTGGCGATAGGCCTTGCTAATGGACAAGCAACGCAAGAGGCGGCGTATCACGCTTCCAAGCAGGCAAGGTATACAAACCTTCAGGCTTGTACTTGAACAATTCTAAGCAATACCATATGCTTGTGCTCAAGCTAGTTCCGACATTTGGAACGCTGTCCGTAAGGAACCGCGGCCTAACAGTGTCTCGGTAAACAAATGTATGGAACTGTACATCCGCTACCCCCTATAATAAACCTATTCATATTGGTTGGTTGTTTATACAATTTACTAGCCTCTGGTGATGGGAAAAATGTCAGAGGTCTCGACATCCACACATTTTTTCCGGGTGCCAACCATAGTAGCAGATGCTAGTGAGAGCAGTAGCCGAATCAAACCATCCAGAAAACGGGAAAGTAATTGGAATATTTTGAAATAAAAAAACTCAAAATCAAAGGTGGCGGGACAATCTGAGTGCTGTTAGAAGTCCTTACTAGTAGCTTTATACGTAAGACGAAATATAAAGTTAGTAAGAGTTCTAGGTATTTTAATAGCAGTGTTTTAAAATTACAAAATGAAGTATTCTCAGAACATTCTCCGCACTTCTCAATTTGCACCCACCTAAATCCAAAAGGTCCAAAATGGACTTCAACTCCAATTCCAGGGACAGACATCACGATCCTGTGCGATATGTCAACCGGCAAGCCGAGACCATACCTGCCGCCGCAGCACCGCCGACCTGTGTTCGAGGGCCTGCACGGCCTCCGTCATCCCGGCGCATGAATTATTTAGGTTTGTATATCGATAAAGAACTTGATCGAATAAAGCCCGCTTGGTCTTGCAACCCGCGCCGCCGCTGACGCCCGTGACAAGAGGAAGACAAGTTGTATCTGCTATTGGCTGCAGCTATGACGCCAATATGGCGTTACACGCCAATATACCGCGCCAGTATCGCTACACACCGCTCTGCAGCGCTATACGCCATAGAGGTCTATCTCGCTCGACTATGAATATGATCCCGGAATGATATTTGTAGCCCCCGCTTACTTTCACGCGCCGAAATCTTCTTTGATTTTTTTATACCACAGCATAAGCAAACAAATATAGCATCTTCCTGTTGGAGAGCAGATACTGTAGTCTATAGGCGCTTGCGACTCCAGCGGGCCTACGATGGTTGCCATTTTATCATTTATTGTCGTGGATAAGACATTGGTCACGTTCGGACAGGTAGGTATGCGAGTGCGAGAATAACGGACGTCTTATCCACGAAATAGCAACCATCATACGTCCAAGAGCCAAATATAAGTAACACAAATCCCTTTATTAATTTGAGGATTCGCTGTGCCGGTAGCAATAATGCAAGAATGCAGATCCTTCACTCTCAACACAGATCATCCTCAGCTCTATAGCGACCTTAACACCACAAGGAACACAACACCAGTGGGGCTAGTATGATCGCTTATATGTCGGACATGTAGCATTCGTCCCGTACTGTCAAGTATGTAAGTGCGAGAGGGATGAATGCTATATGTCCGACATATAAGCGATCATACTAGCTAGGCAGATAGAGTTAGTAGTGGTGTTATGAGAGTGGTGTTATGATAGCTGCAGTCTGTGACGTAAAGATACTTACCCAGTTGGGCTGCTTTAAATACAATCCCTGTGCCATGCCATACATGTCTATACAATGTGTTCAACAAATATCATGTCAATATAATATCAATGTGTCGTGCTAATAGTCTTCAAGGGCAAAAGAGGAGGTATTTACGTGAGAAATAACGTGATAAAAAGACATTGTGCTTTGAATTTTATTCTAAACTATCTGCTTAGCTACCGACTCGTACAGAATATTGGTTGAAGATGGTTGAAGAAATCGTCTGGTTGCTTTCTGAATGTAAATGATACCGCTATAATGGCAAACGGTGTTGATATTCTGAAAATATCAACACTGCTGGTATTATATATATCGCATTATATTAGACATTTTGCATTTTATTAATAACAATGTGTGCATCTCAAGTATATTGCTAGATTTTGCTAAAAATTGCATTTTGAAAACACCAACCTCAAAACTGTGTACCTATTTAAAAAAATCCATTATTTCTGACTATGATGAGTAATCGAACCACACTTATTAACATACAAAATAATCCAAATTAGCCATGTTAAAAGTAGACATTGAAATTAAAATGATACTAGGTTGTACAATGAAAAACAAATGTCAGAACTACATCTAATTCTGCAGTTGATGGCAAAAACATGTAATATATATTTTCGCTCTATTGAAAATAATGTTGGATAAAACTTAGGTAAAGGACCCGATGTATGTAGTTGTAGCGTGTTCGAATATACATTACATATTTAAAATGTGTAACACAAACAAAACAAATGCCTAATATTCGAAGACGTCAAAACTGGTCCTTTTCTTAAGTGATGTCGCACCACAGAATAAATAATTGGTCGGTCGTACATCAATTCATAGACAAATAATTACCTACAATAGCCATGAAACTTAAAATTTATTATTTGAGTACCTCTCATGACAACCAAATTAGATCACTTTCACTTAGCTTTGTCACTATGACTCTAACCTCAGTGCCTCAAAATCAAAACAATAATAGGACAGATAGTTCCCGCCTGGATATTTGTTTACAACTCTGCCATCTTCAAGTCTGACATTGTCTACTCGTATTTTACGTAACTCGTTACACTGATTGTTCAAAGCTCTACATCAGTATACTCTGGCTCTACCGTCCATTCGATAACCGCTCTCCATAGAGCTCCGAACTGTTACGTCACTATTATCTAACGCAACTTTCTAAGAGCCGCGGAGATTCTAAGCATTAGTCATTTGTTTGCACTCAAAACATTCGCGCATCTATGGAACCGTTAACAATTTGATAACAGAGACAAAAAATTTAAAAAAGAATTGCATTTATAAAAATCGAACGATGTGGTTTGTGCTGTTAGTAGTGACGTGCGTAGTGTATTCGTTGTGGCGGTTGCGGTATTTCGCGTCGCACGGGGTACGGACTCTGCGGCCGGTACCGTTTCTAGGGAACCTAGCAGCCATCACGTTTGGGCGGGAAAACTTCGTCGAGACTATAGAAGCTGGATACAATGAGTTCAAAGATCAGAGGTAAGCACTGTAAGCAGGTTTCGGTATTTACCAGACAATTTACTGAAGTTACATTATGTTTGTTGATCAATGATGTAGGTACAATTTCTGAATAGTTTTGTTTTTCTTTGTAGAGTAGCTTCAGTCGCAGTTCAAAATGACCAAGTTGAAAAATTATGATAGCTTTGAATAATAAGAAATGGTTGTTTCTGGTTGAATGTTCACACAGTTAAAAGTGCTTAGTCCAGTCCTGACATTTAACTTTCGAAACATCATTATTGAAGGGTTACTTGTATTTTTTTTAATATATCAGATTCAAGAAATCGAAAATAAAGCCATTATCGATACCATACATTTGATTCACACGTTACCCAATGAACGTTAAACTACCCATATCATATTTTGAGGGAGTTGACATTATATTTATATAAGATAGAGGGGAGCAGATGCAGTGGAAGACCGAGACGTGCGTTTAAAGATCAAACCAAAGAGAAGGTCATGTCGTATCTGCGAGATGATGGATGCTAGGCCTACTACTGTAAGCATGTAATTAGTGTTTAAGTACTTTTAATTTACATTGTTATTATTGTTTAATGATTTTTACATAAATGTAGTGTACTAAATTTAAGTTTCATGACGCATTGGAATTGTCTGTAAAGTCATGTAAACATTGTTCGCTTAAATAAATAAATCAGAAGCTCAAAGCATTGGCAGAGAATTGAACAGAATGGCGATTACTTCACCGACAAGAGCTGGACTCTTAAATATATGATGATGATATAATGTTCGTTATTAATATATTTTCTTATTAAGTATTCTAATTTCCTCATTCGGTTAGATACTTCGGTATCTACCAGTACCACGTGCCGACGCTAGTGCCGCGCGACCCCGAGCTGATCCGACGGATCATGGTGGCGGACTTCGCGGTCTTCAGCGACCGCGGCGTGCACATCGAGCCTGACTGTGACCCGCTTTTTGGGAGGAACCTCATCATGCTGCGAGGTAGGGTATCTACCAGTACCTTCTAGTATCAGTACCGCTTTTAGCGACCGCGGAGTGACATCGAGCCCAAATGTTATCCGCTTGTCGGGTGGAACATCACCATGCTGCGAGGTACGGTATTTCGGTAGATACTGGTACCGCCTTCAGCGACCGCGGGGTGTACATTACATACATTGAACTTGATTAGGATCTGCTGTTTAGGCGTAATCTCATCATACTGTCAGATTTATTCTACCGTTTCCACCTTCAGCGACCCCGGAGAAACATTAGTAAAGTGTGTCTCTGAAGGTTATTACCAAGGGCACTAATACCGGAGGCCTTTAAGATGAGGACAATTTGTAGTACACTGTGTAGTTATGTGTACGTTATGCTAATAGTAATGACATCCGTAGGTTTAAAATGGCGAACGATGCGCGCGGCGCTGTCGCCGGCGTTTTCAGCGTCGCGCTGCCGCAGCATGGCGCCGCTCATGGCCGCGTGCGCGCGCGACGTGCGCTCGCACCTGCACGCCAGCGTGCGCGGTGACACACAGCTGGATCTCAACGAGGTACAGTGATGGACGATTCGCACCAAACGGCTGGAGTCGCCGTGCACCCCACTAGAGTCAAAGCTATTCGATCTCTGCCACTGCCGTTTGGATACGAAGTCTAGCTTCTGTATGGAGGGTTTGAATTCTTTTGATAGCGTGCGCTCCGACTCCGGCCGTTTGGTGTGAATCGTCCATAACAGTTGACATTGTTTAGCGTCATTTGCGGGATGATTACGTAGCGTTTTGTAACGCACTTAAGATAGATCTACTTTTTTTTTCATACAATTGATTGCCTACACCTACCTTACATATGTTTGAAACGCTACGTAATCACTGGTAATATTTCTAGCCTACCATGTAAAGCCACTAACACATCTTATGCCAGATCGTGACCAGATACTTTTTATGCAGAGGTTCACCAGTATGTGGGTGGATCTATTTAGGAGAGCGTTCCCCTAAAATACAGCAGTAGTTGAATTGGTCCATTTAAACTTACGAGTAAATCACCTTCAGGATCCCCGCAGCCAACTCAGTGTATGGAGTTTAAGACAATTCAATATTGAAATAATTCCGCAAGTGTTTACAATTACTATTACACGTCACAAAACTGGTCAATGATTTAAGTCGCATACAGACGGTCCCGTGTCGCAAGTTGCATGAACGTTAGAAAGCTATAGGATAGGGCGATATAGGGAATAAAATGACCTTGGTTTCATACCCCGTCTCGCTCTATCTTCGTACCGCTATAGTTTTGTATTGTACCAATCGTGCATTCCGGTACGTAGCAACACATACCGCGATAGAACACAAGCGTGTAACTAGTGCTGCGCAGTTAGTTTGCTTCCATGCAGTCGTATCAACTGCATCCAACCTGCAGTTTTGCAGTAATAAGGCAACTTGAAATGCAGCCCGTCTGTAACGTCCCTAAACGCCCAAAACGCTACCATAATAATACCTACTTGCAGATCTCGATGGCGTACGTGAACGATGTGATCGCGTCATGCGCATTCGGGTTCGCGACGGACTCGCTCCAAGACCCGGAGAACTGTATCTTCCGTCTCGCTCAGCGCGCCGTCGTGCAGGACACCACTCAGATCATGAAGTTCTTCGGTTACGAGAATATGAAGACGCTCATGCAAGTACGGACTTGTTGATGTGACCCTACGACCCTAGTAAAAAAGGGTATAAGTTTAGTGCCGTACACTTGAAGGGATGTTTACAAAAACAACATATCTGCTTAGACCGGTTGACACTTCTGGAGGAACATTTATAATGGGCTCAGGAGTCGACCAGTGTAGTCAGTTATGTTGTTTTTGTAAACATCCCTTCAATTGTATAAGCCTTCACTAAGCCTTGTACCCCTTTTCACTAGAGCCACAGGTTTCTATAAGTTGTATAGTCCACATCGGTTTTGAATTACGGCGACGGCGACCCTAGTTGTGCCGGTTGGCAGATAATGTTTAATTAGATTAGATTATCTGTACTACGTGCTTAGGTTAAGTTAGAGATAAGAGCGTGCGAGATGTATGAATGATTATGTATGTCTGTACTATGTAGCTACTAGTATATAAGGAAATGGAGTTGTGGATTAAAGGGTCAGTTGTCAATAGTCAGTGGACTGTAATCAAACCAAAGTTCTGTCTCTCACTGAGTGTGAACTTCCATAAGCCCCTCTGGGGTGTAGTCCAGTCCCTTCATCTGCTCCCCCATCAACATCTATATTGCCATTCAAGTGGACGCTATCGTCAACCACCAGCCCCGGCCTGGCAAACTAGTATTACGGATTGTTTTGATAACATGTAAACGATGTATCGCAGTTGCTGGGTGTGAAGATAATCCAGAGCGGGGACGCGGCGCAGTTCGGGGACTTGTTCAAGTCGGCGCTGCGCGCGCGCCGGGCGGGCGCCGCGCCGCGCCCGGACTTCATACAGACACTCGTCGACGCCGCCGGTACGTGATGTTGCATACTGCAGACTGTTTCTATACCATCTATTGCCATTTCGGCTACACACCCGAAATTGTTAAATCATTATTACCTTCAAGAGAAGAGCGTACTCCCATCTTAAAGGCCGGCAACGCACTGACAACCCCTCTGGTGTTGCGAGTGTCCATGGGCGGCGCTAATCGCTTACCATCAGGCGATTCGTCTGCTCGTTTACGTCCTATGTCATAAAAAATATATATATTTATTTTATCCGAACGCGGCTTATACTCATACCTAAATAAGGTGACAATTTTTTTACACAAATAGAGTCAGTCCCATAGAAAACTCAATAACGCTTGTGTTATGGGTATTAGACGACGATATATTTAATAGATACGTACTTAAATACTTTGAAAACATCCAAGTCTCGAGAACAAATGTTTTTGCACACCACAGAAACCAATTCCCTTACCGGGATTCGAATCCGGGATCTCTAGGGCTTTTGTGATATTACATCGTAGATTTATCTCGGAAAATCTCCAATTAAATGCCAAACAAGCACCAACATAATTAAACACTTCAAAAACTCCATCCAAAACCAACGATTACACAATATTATACCTACTTACCTACAACATTGTCAAATTACAGGCAAGCCGATGCCACCCGGCGCAGAAAGTAAGTCCACATTTAATTTGTTCCCCTTTAGCGAACTGTTGACTTTGACTGACGGAGAAATTCAATTATTACTTGTTGTGACGACCATTGTGCGTTACGCAGATCATTAATCCTGCTTTTGAGGACGAGGTTTTCTGAAGGTTCAGTGTACCTAACTCCTTTTCTGTGAACCGTGACGTGACGTTTATTGGAGTTCACTTGTAGTAAATTGAGTGGCAAAAATAACTATCTATTTAGTACATTACCTAGCCTACTTAAAATATTTCTCATGTGTCCTGTTCCAGTCTTCGAGTTTGATCTACTTATACATGTACTGCACTTGCATGTAAGGCTCATAATCGGGCTCTTGTTGGTTGTGAGATAAAACTAGTAACAAGTACCAGCAATATTTCAACGTTTTAGTATTAAATCAACACATCAAACATGTATTAGCCGGCTATTTCACTCAACTCAAAAGTGTACTATTTTGCCATACCTACTTGTAAGTGACGTTCACTCAAAATGTATGGCAAAACGTTATATAGAGGAATAAAAAAAATGGGGACACTTTTTTTCTTCATCATATTCAAGAGTGCTCATGGTTTGGAGAAAGAAAAACCCAATGTTTTGAAATGCTGAGAACAAAAATAAAAGTAACACTTTTGAGTTGAGTGATATCGCCCTATCACTCGACTCAAATGTACCTTTTACCACTCATTTTGTTTGGACCAGACCATCATATGATATCTAATTGTATAATTTGTTTAAATAAATCAAAATAAATCATACGGACCCGGGTATGTCCTAAAACTACGACCAAGACCACCGGGGGATGGGCAGCAGCATCCCTGGAGTGCGGTGGAGATACTGCGATCGCCAACCCGCATGCCAAGCGTGGCGATTATGGCATTTACCCCCCCATGAAATTGGGGGAGGCCTATGTCCAGCAGTGGATGTCCTTCGGCTGATGTGGTGGTGGAAATCATACACATGATTCTGAGCAATTCCAAAAAATTCCAAATACCGACAGAAAGTAAAATATACACTTTTGAGTGAGAACGCCTTCAACTAAGCCATGTTTTGCAGATTTTTCCGACGACGACCTAGTAGCCCAAGCCGTGTTGTTCTACATCGCCGGCTATGACACTACAGCCAACCTGATCAACTACTTCCTGTATGAGATGGCCATCAACCCTGACATCCAGCACAAGCTGCAGGCAGAGCTGGACCAGCTACCAGGGTTACATGACGACAAGGAAGTCTATGACAGTGTGCAAGAGCTGGAGTACTTGGAGATGTGTGTCTGCGGTAAGTTTCCTCGGCAGAGCTGGGCCAGCTACCAGGGTTACATAACAACAAGGAGATCTACGACAGTATGTAAGAGCTGGAGTATTTAGAGAAGTGTGTCTGCGGTAAGTTTTCTCGGCATAGCTCGACCAGCTACCTGGGACACAGGACGACAAGGAAGTCTACGACAATTTGCAGGTGGTGGGGTACACTTGGAGATGTGGGTCTGCACTAAGTTTTCTCGGCATAGCTGGACCAGCTACCAGGGACACAGGACGACGACGAGGAAGATGTCTACGACAGTGTGCAGGCGCTGGGCTGGAGTACTTGGAGGTGTGTCCCTGCGCTAAGTTTCTTCGACATGAGGACCAGTACGAGAGAGCTATATATCAGTTACTAGGGGCGCACAATAATGTTCAGGAGCTGGAGTACGTACTTACTATATAATATATGATCACTTTTGACAGGCCTTCTTCTTGAATGTCGTTCAGATATGGATATACATTTCATAACTCTTTAAATGGGATAAGATAAACAATTGCAATCATTTTTGACATGTCACTTGTATATTTAACCATGTAACTATATTCTTTTCGCGGATAAAAGCTGCGAACCGTCTGGGTTTGCCAGCCACCACCTGCGCTTTCATGCGAAGGGCTCCAGGACCTAATAAAAAGAGCACTCCACGCTTCTGGATTGACTGTGTGCCGTCTGTCACTTTCCTAGAAGTTTTTAGTCGCATATCGTGGATCGGATTATGCGATGGACAACACAAACGCGATTCTTCCTATTCGTGATTCCCATACAATATGGATTCCACACAACCGCAGTTTACTCCATTCGTAATTCTACACAGTCTATATTTTGACGCAATCGGAATTCTTCCTATTTGCGATTCGACACAAAATGAGTTTATCGCAACTGCAGTTTACTCCATTCGTAATTCTACACAGTCGATATTTTAACGCACTCGGGATTCTTCCTATTCGTAATTCGGTACTGTATGGGTTCAACGCAACCGCAGTTTACTAATGTGTTTCTTAATAGGTACATTACATACAAGTGCGAAAAAGAGGAAATTCGCAATGAGTGGCGATAAAGTAAAACACGGCCGAAGGGAGTGTTTTAAATCGGGATATTGGGCTTGCCGGGACTGGACATACGGAGACTGGACGTACGGGGAATTGGACATTCAAGGCCAGAATGTAAATCGACACGAGTTGCAAATTACTTATTCGCACGTATGACGTTTTACGGTACAATATATGACCTTTGAATTTTTGACGTAGGTGTTTAATGTCAAATGTGCTCATTATCGTACTAGTGCGGTAATGTAGCGTCATATGTACTGTAAATTAATTTTATTTACACATATATCATCATCATCATCATCATCAGCCAAGTCCGTCCACTGCTGAACGTAGGCCTCCATCATTTTGCGCCACAATAATCGATTTTGGGCTTTCCCCATCCAACCACTGCCAGCAATCCTCCTAAGGTCATCAGTCCAACGAGTTGGAGGACGTCCCACACTACGCTTGCTCAACCGTGGTCTCCACTCCAGAACTCGTCTGCTCCAACGGTTGTCGGTTCTACGGCAAACGTGACCAGCCCACTGCCACTTCAGCGTGCTAATTCTCCAAGCTATGTCAACAACTTTCGTCCTTTGACGTATATGCTCGTTACGTATCCTATCTCTTAAAGAGATACCGAGCATGGCTCTCTCCATAGCACGCTGAGCTACTTTGAACTTGTGGACTAGCCCCCTGGTAAGTGTCCACGTTTCCGCAGCATAGGTCATTACTGGTAGGATGCATTGGTTGAACACTCTAGTTTTAAGGGATTGTGGCACGGATGACGCAAAGTCCTCAATAATGCGTTTAAAAACGGTTAGCAATGACCAGCATTACAACAACCGATTTAATTATGACAAGTTTCTTGTCTGTGGTAGTAAGTAAGAACAGTAACGTAATGTTATTGTTGCTGATTTAAACCTGTAGCGTCTGTATAAAACTGGCCAGAATACAATACGTTACATCTTCTGTGTTTTAATTTTTTTATTAAATTCAATGTCAATATTGTCGTTGTCAAAACTTCGACGTTGATCCGTCCTATAACCAAAGAAGTAAGGTTATTTATGAGAATAATATACAATTAAAAATTGAATAATTTTGGGAGCTTTGTAATAAACGAAAATTCTGAACATGAAGAGACGTATCGGGTGTCTTACGATGGAAGCAGTTGCATTTTTCTAGGTTGTTTCAATGAACCGCTCTCTCACCCGCCCGATTTTCAAAGAGCGAATGTATTACTCAGCAAGAAACTATATATATCTCCCAGCAGCCTTGTGTTTGCATGTCTATATACTTAAAATGGTAAGTACTCAATCAATTCATCGAAATATTACATGTTTATGTGTTGCTTAAAAATAAAACAAAACAAACATCTGTTACGAATTATAGACCTGGGGCCTGTTTCATAATGATTTATAACTTATAGGTAATATTAGCGGAACCCTCTTTCTAATAAAATTAATTGAAATAATATTGTTACTGAATAAAACGCTATCATTGTTTGAAAATAACTGTGTCTAATTACGAATGGAGTAAACTGCGGTTGCATTGAACCCATACAGTACCGAATTACGAATAGTAAGAATCCCGAGTGCGTTAAAATATCGACTGTGTAGAATTACGAATGGAGTAAACTGCGGTTGCATTGAACCCATACAGTACCGAATTACGAATAGGAAGAATCCCGAGTGCGTTAAAATATCGACTGTGTAGAATTACGAATGGAGTAAACTGCAGTTGCGATAAACTCATTTTGTGTCGAATCGCGAATAGGAAGAATTCCGATTGCGTCAAAATATAGACTGTGTAGAATTACGAATGGAGTAAACTGCGGTTGTGTGGAATCCATATTGTATGGGAATCACGAATAGGAAGAATCGCGTTTGTGTTGTCCATCGCATAATCCCCGTGGATCACTTGCGAGCCGGTGACCCCATTTACTCGTAGGCACTCTTTACGACACTATTTTGTGGAAGTCTTTGGGGGAGGCCTATGTCCAGCAGTGGACGTCTTTCGGCTGACATGATGATGATGATGATGACTCTTTACGACAGAATAGAATAGAAGTGGTGATTGTTTGCAGAGGTGCTTCGACTGTGGCCGCTGGTGGGCGCAGCTGATCGGCGCTCCGTGGCACGCTACGACTTCGGACCTTCACAGCCTGAGGGTGAAACACACTTCATTGTAAGTATATTATATTCAAAACCAATGGCGCAAATAGCACATGTGCACATGTGACTTATCTTATCAGGAGGTTGTATAAAGAAAGCCTTAATTTAGCCTAGCGGTAGCGGTCAACATATACAAGGAGAAATTTCTGTAGTCGCCATCGAAATACATAACGAAGTAACTTTACTATGGGAAACTTTATATGAATCTGGCCACAATATCAGTACGCGAATCAAATGTCTCATGTTTAATGGTGGTATACGTAATAATCGTTTCGTCGTGTGCTGCAGGCAGAAGCAGGCGTGCACATATGGCTGCCAGTGTACTCGCTGCATCGTGACGCGCGCTACTGGCCCGAGCCGCACCAGTGCCAGCCCGACCGCTTTGCGCCCAGTAACAAGCACAAGATCCCGCCCTACACGTACATGCCCTTCGGGACCGGGCCCAGGCACTGCATCGGTAAGTACACTTTAAAATTACGTAAAACCAAACTGGGCGTAGTCTGCATTTTAGCGTGAAACAACAACTTGTTTGGTGCTCCATTCAAAGAGGCAATGCTTAGCTTTTGATGTAGTATTATATGGTCTGAGGATTAGGTATATGGTCTGGTCTGAAAATAAATTATTATTATATGAAGAGAATTTAATTTTTCAACTTGAATATAAACAAAAAGAGAACAGGTTGATTCAGCTGTTAACAAATGAAATAAGTTCGTATAAAAAAACATCGAAACATAATTCTTTAGTACTCTGGTACTTAGGACGTTTCCCATAAATTTTACACTGATTCCATGTTTCGTGTCAGGGTCCCGCTTCGCGATGACAGCTGCCAAGGTGTTCCTGGCTCACTTCTTGCAGCACTACTGCGTGAGCGGCGGCGCCAG
This sequence comes from Notocelia uddmanniana, assembly GCA_905163555.1. Lineage (NCBI taxonomy): Eukaryota > Metazoa > Arthropoda > Insecta > Lepidoptera > Tortricidae > Notocelia > Notocelia uddmanniana. Next base: position 244,790 of record LR991061.1, on the reverse strand, counting down.
CTCCAGGAAGCTAGATCCGCGCGCCTTCATACTGCGGCCTAAGCATGGTTTCACGCTCACTGTCACACCCAGGAACAACAACAATAATATAACGTTATGAGTAATTTATGACTGTCATTTGCCTTTACTACCTTAACGTCACGTTATTTACGTTACTGATTTTCTCTATGTGGTTCATTATTTACTATTAGTAAATGTTTTAAAGGTCTTTTTTGTGCTTGAATACTAAGAACTATGAAAAATAGGATACCTATGTAAATTTTAAAAATTCATCTTAACGTTTAGTGAATGTAGAACAAGACTGCTAGTTTCTGAACAGTTCAGGGAATTGCATGTGGAATTACAGATGTAAGACTGCCCCGACACGACAAGATACGAGCATCGAACACCACACGGCGAGACGTGCGATGAGCGCCGTTGTGTGGTGTGAACATGCACATTACATAATTATTCCCATAACCGTGACGAAGGTCTCATACAAATCCAAATTACTTCATCCAAAAAAAAACTAAAAAGATGACAGCGTGCACTTTCCACGTAATTCCTAAGTACTTTATAATTATCTACGTAGCTATTCATTTAAGCGACAAGGTACTAATCAAGACGACCATCTGTCTGTTAACTAGGCTATCGATCCCGAAAAAGTATGGTCTCTTAAAGTTATCAAAAAATATTCAAAAACATAATTTAATCCGCGAAAAATACCGTCTATCCCACTAGTTCCATATACCTATAAGTATGTATGAATGTCACACAGGATCAGAGTACAAAGGCGAACTTATCCCTATGAGGGATCTCTTCCAGCTAACCTTTGAGGGATTGAGAGGAGATTTTTTAAAAATAATGAGATAGACAAACTTACACCGTGTACAACAACGTTACAATGAGTGAATATAATTTGAAGCTAAACCACAACTAAATAAATACCCATAAATACATGTGTAATAAGTAAATATACATATATAATGAATAAAAAATACATATATCTATAATAAATACATAAATACAGAATAATTATATTCAAAATTAAAATATATAAATAATTATAGTACATACTCAACCAAATCACAGATCGTTGGAGAGCCATAATTTAAAACCATAATAATAGCCATAATCCCACTAATATTATAAATGCGAAAGTTTAGATGTTTGGATGTTTGTTACTCAATCACCCAAAAACGGCTGAACAGATCAAGGTGATTTTTTGTATACTAACAGTATATAATCTGGATTCACTTATAGTACACTTTTTGTCCCGATAATCACCCTCAAAGGGATGAAATCGGGGGTGCAAATATTGTCTATGAAACGGGGTGATGTAAATCCTCATACGCCATTCTAAGCTTTAAGTTTCAGCCAATTGGGAGTATAACGGCGTGTCAATAAATTTAACGTAAGCCATAGCAGAATTTGACGTATTGTAAACAAGCTGACGTTTCGATATGTCTAAGCCGAAATATCATAATTCCTTCTGATTGATGACGCTATTTTTGAGCATAACCTTTAGCAATTAGGTCTATTATTGCGTGTAAATCAAAATAAATTTGCGATTCTTTGGAATTATTTGTCTTCATATACTAAATACAAAACAGCTGCTTCAATGTAGTCTTTGTATCGTCGGTGTACAATTTAATTTTGTCGTGTATTATTGTTTACGTTTAGTTCACACTATAATAACTGTTTGATATAAGAGATCACTTGGGCTGGGCAGCCCAATCGTCAACATTGACGGTTGAAGCACCTTAGATCTATGCAAAGAGTACAATATATATACTGAGATAGAGATACCAGTGAAATACTCCACATAGATCGTAGCGCCGTTGTGTATTTAGTAAGAACTAACCGCACGACCGCTGCATCCCTGTCACTTCAATATGCAAGTGCGATAGAGATAGCACCTGCTGACATCTGGTACAAACAAGTTAAACTAACATTTCCATAGAAAAATTCGTACATACTTCGAGCTGAAAGGCCCCTGGATCTATGCTTATCCGTATATATATTTCTTTTGGACATGACTTTCTAAGTTGGGTCCCGAAGGGGCCCTTGACTAATTTTCCTAACTTATAGGGTAGCTAGAGAGCTACCAATTCGCTTAGTACGAATGCAGAATAGAAAAACATGGCGAGCTTATCAGTTTTAAGAATTCGTCTCTGATTGTCTATCGGTTTATATGTCCTAGGCATTGTGACTCTCGGCCTTCAGCCTCACGTGCATTGCCGCTCTGCTTCGGGCCTTCGGCCCTCAGCCTTACACTTCACTTCAATGATCGGCATGAGGAGCCCGCTCTGTGTGAATGATCTGCCTTTGGACTCGCATGCCTTGCCCCTCTGCCACTCTGCTTACGGCCTTCGGCCATCATACTTACATGAAGAACCCGCTCTGTTGGGACGTTTTACGGAAGAACTGCGTAGCGAGACTTTTATCATTGTACATGCAATATTTTACGGGCTACATTCGTCTAGAATCGGTACATTTGATATTCTGAAATAAGCTTAATCAGCCGTTTTGAAAGCACGAGCACGTAGCACCAACTCCCGTTACAATCGGACACTTTTACTTGAAGTTGTAGACGATTATATATACCTACCTTGGACAGATTGTCCAGTTGGGTAGTTCCAACTTCGAGAAAGGGGTTAATCGTCGAATCCGACTCGGCGGGCCAGCGTTCGTGAAGCTACGGCACATCTTTTCGTCCAATATTCCGCAGTGTCTCAAGACGAGGCTCTTTGACCAGTGTGTTTTATACCACATTGGTGGCAAACAAGCGTACGGCCCGCCTGGTGGTAAGCGGTCGCCGCAGCCTATGGACGCCTGCTACTCCAGGGGTGTCACATACGCGTCGCCGACCCTTTAAAAATTTATACACTCTTTTCATGAAGAATCCCTTACTGTAGTTCCTCGAGAAAACCCAGTGATGCCAGTGCCAGTTATGACATATGGCATTGAAACGTGGTCGCTTACTATGGGCCTCATAAGAAGGCTCAAAGTCACCCAAAGAGCAATGGAGAGGGCTATGCTGGGAGTATCTCTGCGTGATCGCATCAGAAGTGAGGCCATCCGCAGTAGAACCAAAGTAACCGACATAGCCCTCCGAACCGCTGAACTTAAGTGGCAGTGGGCGGGGTATATTGCACGTAGAACCGTTGGCCGTTGGGGAGGAAAGGTTTTCGAGTGGCGACTACGTACCAGAAGGCGCACCGTGGGTAGGCTCCCCAAAAGGTGTCCGCTGGATGCCGATGGCAAAGAAACGGTCATTATGTCACTCTTTGGAGGAGGCTTATGTCCAGAAGTGGACATCTTTCGGCTGATATGATGATGATGATGATTCGTTTTGAAAAAAGGATTCCTATTAAAATTTGCCGTGCGCGGTAAAGAGCATTTCATATTGAATGTAATCATTTCTCAAGGGGGTGTAAGGAAGGGTGAAAGATGTATGGGAAAACAAATAATTCTAAAGCGAGAATGTGTTCTACGCAGACGAAGTCGCGGGCAAAAGCTAGTTTGTTTTATAAGTGTAAAACATTGCCATCTATATCGCTAATCAGAGACTACCTGATGTGATGCTGTTGGATTGTGGTCAAGCGCATAGCTTGCCCATCAGAGTAGCGGAAGGTTGTGCGGTGGGCCTTTGAAGAAAATACAGATTGGTCGCCAGTATTTAGTAGGAGCTGAGAATGCAAGGCAAATATTCGATGTGGTACGGACGCTAGTCCAGCAAACCAGAGAGGTGGGTTCGATCCTAGTCTTAAGCTGCGTGCGAGGTTACGGTTAATTTCTTTTTCTTAATTGAAATTTTGATCGTGGCAACTCCCACGCTAAATTAAAACGAAACAGGCTCTTATATAATAGGTATATTCAGCATAGCTAACAATGCTAAAAAACGAGTAAAAATAACAACAATGGAACGTGCATTAACACCGGGTTAGGAGCGCCGGGACCCACGCGTCCATTGTGCCCGCACTACGCTGCCGGCGTCACCCGCATTTTACAGCCTATGCCTATTTTAACTACGAAAAAGATACAAAAATTAAACAATTACCGTCACACTGATGTGATGGAGGGTATGTTTTAGATGCGGGACTACAAAACGATAGTCTGGAGTCGTCAAAGACGATTATGATACAACAGATACAGGTAGGTATAGTCAGCGAAGAAAATGTCTTTTACGTGGTCCGACTGCTTTATCCTACTAATCGGACGACGTGGATATTTTCTTCCTGTTAGTCCGACTGGTCGGACTAATATGAATCGCATTTCTTCTTCATCCGACTGATCCGTCTACCTGGACTTGTTTATTCCTGTTAGTTCGAGCTCTTGTATACATTTTGGTAACTTATTAAAAAGACATGCACAGCTTTGGCCATCTTTTCTTTTTACACACCTAGCTCTAATACATATGTAATATGTACATTCAAAATCTATGAAAACTGGTAACATTTATAAACAATGCATGTAGCCATTTGTTTGCTTAAGATAGACTTGAAGGCATCATACCGTCTCAATAATACTCACAAAACGTTTGGAACAAGAAGCAGTTTTTTTTTTCAAAAAATGACACTGTTATTCTTTAGTTATGAATTTATTGAATTATACTCAATGGCAGCATATATTGGTATATACCTAGAGATAACACATAACTTTCAAATATAATAGAAAACTAGAATACTTAAAATGTTAATAGAATCAAACTATTACTCGTAAAGAGAAGCCAAGCGAGGCATAATGAAGGAGTTGTGAAGAGTGGACGGCAATCTAACGTTTACTCCGAAACGCGCGCTCGCAACAAAAATATCTATTAAAACCCGCTCTCGTAGAACTAACTTCTTTGTACGTCCAGTAAAAGTTAATGTAGCAAATTGAACTTAAGAATTACTTTCGAGTCTGAGTGCCAGTGAAACTAACCGGGGATTTCAATGCAAATTAAAAGGGAATATTTCGAGAAACTTGAACTCCTAATAAAACATTCTTGGTCTACATTCTTTAAATAGTTTGAATTACGTTAAACCAACAGGAAAGATGCATTTAAATGTTAACGAACTCAGACTGGTAATTATCAAACTTACACCGTCTATGCTCTCAACTATACCATTACTTGTAATAGTACTTAGTCCGGAAATGACACTTTTTTTAATTTAATCAGAACACAAACAGTCGTATAGGCAAATTGTATTCATGAAGTCTACTAAAAAGATATAAAAAAAAACCCTGGAGGTTCATTTTTATGCAAAATGTTCACCCACCACCACCACCATATCAGCCCTAGGACGTCCACTGCTGGACATAGGCCTCCCCCAATTTCATGGGGGGTATATGCCATAATCGCCACGCTTGGCATGCGGGTTGGCGATCGCAGTATCTCCACCGCACTCTAGGAATGCTGCTGCCCATTCCTCGGTCGTCTTGGTCGTAGTTTTAGGACATACCCGGGGCAAAAGTAAAGTAAAAGTAAAAGTAGTTTATTCTTCAAATTAGGCATATTACATGCACCTATGAAGCACACCTATGCAAAATGTTCAGAAGATAATAAAAATAGCAAGAGAAACGGAAATTAAATTGTACCGGTCCTCGACGCACTACCTGTGCTTGACACAAGCACTCATGAGAGAAAAAAAGTGATAATAATTGACAAGCGTCAATCATGGCAGGTAAAAGAGTCGAAGACTGGCACACATACGTCGCACTAACTATAATTTGATTTAATTATAACGTGGCATGGGATTCAATTACCACCAGCTCGATGAGCAGATGACGTTAGGAAAATCTCGGGTCACTTCTGGATAAGATGCGCTCAGGACCGGGACGAGTGGCGTACTCTAAGAGCCTATGCTCAGCAGTGCAGAATTACAGGCTGAAAATAATGATGATGAGGATAAATTAATGTCTAAGATTGACTCCCGTTTTCCTAGAATTCATATTTCATATTTATTTATTCGTAATTATCGATATTACATGTCAGGGTTTATTCTAAGTACGCATCTACCTAAGTTGCCGACTTAGCGATACCACTGGTGACTGTCAACATGCGGGATCAAAGAGTGTTTCCAGGGAACTCTTTGGCCTTCATTTGTGGCCTAGTGGACGCTCGACGAGTTGAAATAATGAGGAGCCGAGGTTAAACCGCTCATCAAACTTGTTAACAGCACTACTTCAAATATTAATTAGAACATTTTTCGAATTCCGTTTACGATTTCAACTTTGGAATATTAAATTAATCCCACCATGTTTTGTATTAAGCATATTCATAATTATTTTATTTTATTTACCTCCTGTACCTACTCCAGATCTTAAGTAAAGGTATTTAATTAAATTTTTCATTAGATGAAATATCGCGTCTCTCACGTCAGACCGCCGTGCTTTTAATAAATAATTTAATGCAACAATGTTGAGAGTGAGAACTGAGAGTAATCCTTAAATCAGACAAGAGTCGCAGCGCGCTTGTGATTTTTCTAACGCCGCCAGGTTCCATATAGGCTACGGTTTCTGCTTATCATTCAAAATAATTACACAGTATTACAGTTCGAAACTAAGTCACTATCATCATCAGACAGGCCATATCTGTTTGCCACCAAAGTAGTATTAAAAAAACTGGTTTTAAACTAGTCTCAAACTTAGGCCGGAGCTGGTTCCTTGGCAGAGAAGGCGTTATCCTATGGGATGTAATACCAGACGCAGTTTTAATGGAAAATGGCAGGTCAGTGTGGCGTTTATTCGCGCTGAAATAAATGGTCATTATTCTGCCAGTAGGCCGCAATGGCACTTTTATAAGTCAAACCCTATGTACGGTCAACTGCAAAAATATGTATCGATTTAATCCTCTCATAAATACGTACCGCAACCTTAATCCGCCGACATGAGAGCTATAGGACATATTTTTGAGCAAGTTGTATGCACCCATATTTTTGCAGTTGACGTAGCGTTTGTGAAAAAGAAGACCATTGCCGACAATATGGTGTCTTTATCTACTCAAACCGGTGTATATATTTTGTATGTGTCAAAGTGTCAAAGCAATTAAAAAAAAAACATACCGTCTTTGCCGCTAAATTATAATATTTTATATACCACGTCGGTAGCAAATAAGCGCAAGGCCCGCCTGATGGTAAGCGGTCACCGCAGCCTATGGACGCCTGCATTTCTAGTGATGTCACATGCACGTTACTGACCCTTTAAAAATGTATGCACTCCTTTCTTGAAGAACCCCATATTCCTAAGGAGGAAGGCGTAGCGTGGGCAGGCCTCCACAAGGTGTACTGATGAGCTGGTAAGGTTGGATCGCGGGTGTCCGCTGGATGTGGGTAGCGCAGGACCGGTCATTGTGATTGGAACTCGTTAGGGGAGACCTATGTCCAGAAGTGATCCAGTTCAGTCCTTCGGCTGACATTATTATAATGATTCCTAAGGCGATGATGAGTTCTACGCAGACTAAGTCACAGGCAAAAGCTAGCATACTATAGTACATTACTGCAGAGGCCGTGAAGTAAGGGATTGCTGGACGAGTTTGGGATAAACGGCCGAGTCGTAGACGAGGCCGGATAAAACGAGTCCTGCAATCCCTGTTCCGGCCGAGGATTGTATAGTACTTTTCTCAAACATGTTAGAAAAAAAACAATAAAAAAACTACAATGTAAAAAACTACAAAATACAAAACGTCCATAAAAAGCAAACACGACAAATAACGGGAATTAAATAAAAACACGAAAAATGCTACAAAATACAAGCACCATTAAAAAAAAACACGAAATAACTGAAAAATACCAAAAAAAACGTAAAGACTAAAGAAACAAAAACATGGAAAAACAAAAAAAAATCGAAAAGTTTTAAAAAGTCCAAAAATATCAAAAAACGCTACAAAATAACACGAAAAAACAAAAAAATATAGATACTCGAAAAATTCGAAAAAAAACAACAAAATACAAGCACGATAAAAAAACCTAAAAAAATACCAATTTACATAAAAAAATTCAAGTATATATACAAAATCGTGGCGGTTGGCTCTATGTAATATTTTCTTTATCAGTTGATTTTAGTAAGCAAATTTAAAAAGTTATAGCAGCGGACAATAATGTTAGTTCCATACATTCTCCATACATTACTTCTTGGCCGCCGGCCAAGAAGTAATGTAGGGAGCCATAAACAGGTAACTTCATGTCCTCTTTTCGTGACATTAATGCATACATTTAGGCCCATGTTTGAGAAAAAATAATGAAAATTAATCTAACAGTGGCATGACTACTATGAGTAGCATCTACGAGGCTTGCACTGAAAGTGGCGGGAATCGAATACTTATTAATTTATTTTTAACATGTATTATACCTTTTTATAATCTCTGAAGTTTCCTTATCTCAACACACTGGCCACTTAGAAAAAAAAAAGTATGGTTCGGTTTCAATTGTTTATTGAAGTCGTCGAGTCACTGCTTAAAATGGAATTGTGCCGTGAAAATTTCAGAGCTATGATTTATTATGACTTTAAAAGTGGACTAACACAAAAACAATGTGAAGAGCGGATGGTTGCTGCTTTTAATATTGAAGCTCCTTCAAAGACTACAATATACAGGTGGTATTCAGAATTTCAACGTGGCCGTGTATCCCTCACCGACGAAGTGCGTGAAGGTCGACCAAAATCGGCAGTCACGCAAGAAAACGTCGATGTTGTGCGTCGTCTGATAAATGAAGACCGACATGTGACATATCGGGAAATTCAAGAGCACCTGGGTATTGGAATGAGTCAAATACAAATTATTTTAAAAGAAGAATTAGGCGTGAAAAAGTTATTTTCCCGTTGGATACCTCACCTATTGTCTGACGAGCAGAAAATAGTCCGTGTCAATTGGTGCCGCAAAACTTTGAAAAGATTTAACAAGGGACGCTCAAATGCTGTTTTTAGCATAGTATCAGGTGACGAGTCGTGGATATACGCTTATGAGCCTGAAACTAAAAACCAATCCCGAGTATGGGTCTTCGAAGACGAGCTCAAACCCACAAAAGTTGTTCGTTCTCGCAGTACGGCTAAGAAGATGGTGGCTACGTTTATCTCTAAATCTGGTCACGTAGCTACTGTGGCTCTTGAGGATCGTAGAACAGTCAATGCTGATTGGTACACCACTATTTGTTTGCCGAACGTCTTTGCTGAACTCCGAAAAACAAACCCTAGTCGTCGCATCATCCTTCACCACGACAACGCCAGCCCACACACCGCTCGGACAACAACTGAGTACCTGGACGGTGAAAAAGTCGAAATATTGGACCACCCTCCATATAGCCCTGACTTAAGTCCCAACGACTTTTTTACATTCCCCAGAATCAAGGACAAACTGCGTGGTCAGCGGTTTCAGACGCCAGAAGAAGCAGTGGAGGCCTATAAAATAGCCATTTTGTCGACCCCTACTTCAGAGTTCAAAAAGTGCTTTATGGACTGGTTTGAACGCATGCATAAGTGCATGAAATACAAAGGAGAATATTTTGAAAAACAATAAAAATAAATAAACTCACTTATACTGCATATTTTCTTCTATTCCCGAAACTTTCAGTTTTACCCTCGTACAGTGATCTACAACGCGAACTGTGGTGATCCGTAGACAATGCGCGGGAAGCTGGGGCCCCGCGCGGGCGGCGGCGGGCGGCGGGCGGCGGGCGGGCGGCTATGCGCTCATTATTCCATTATACAGTGACACTGATAATGAGCCAGCTATCTGCTAGCAGTTTTAATAATGTCCACATTGTTGTATCTGTTATGTGCAAGCGACAGGATTTATCACACTAGGACCGGATTCGACCAGACAGGTATAGGGACATAATCTGTGTGTAACCGTTAAACGTTCAAAAAAAATTCACAGATCTCGTGCACTACACGACCATCAAGGTACATTGAAAATGAACTCAACAAAATAAAAAAATGCATTACATTTGCTAACGTTATGCCAATTTGGTTGATATATAATATATATTATAAACATAGCTCACATACAAAATTCCTATTAAATTGGCAATTTTTTAAAGCGCAGCCAAGTTACGGTAACCGCATAAAAAGGCATTTGCCACTTTACTAATATTCACGCAAGATAACGGCGACTTCAAATTAACTCGACCTCCAAACTCCGACTATAACTATAACAAGAATTTTCAAAGTCGAATTCAACATGACACCCTAGGCCCCAGGAGAAGGATAAATTATATGATATCATAACCTTGATTATTTGTTTAATTTTCTCGCAATCGAAGTGAAAAGCAGATGTATAACTCATGTATAAAACTCATTTTATCCTCTACTTTATATCGACCCTTGCCTGCGGCTCGGGTCGATAAATTGTCTCGGATATAATGGCTTGTTTTATGCAATCTCAATCAACTATTTTATTTGCCAAGGTTTTGGAAGATATTGGTCTTCCAAAACATCATTGACTTATCCACGAATTGCTATTTCCCGGGCACTGCAATAATGTGCTATTGTTGTCTCGAACTATAATTAATAATAATTTATTATAGAAACAATACATGTTTAATTTAAACAATTTGAAATATAAAACTAAAACTAACTACAACTGTACAATTGTGTTGATTTAAAAAAATATATATTACCTACTAATAGTCGTTCTGACTTTTTGACTTCTTTCAAAAAGGTTAGGCTACAGCGCAAACCCTTGGCCCGATCGTCTTTGTTTTAGGCTCAAATTGTAGCCGACTAAATTGACCAGAGGAGTTTTGATCAAAATTTTGATATCATTCTTCGTTTCCAAAATATCGAGTGCCAAAATGAAAAAATCGGAGGAAATTGAATTTTTTTTTCACTATTTCGGCCAAAACTTTACCAAAAATGTTTAAACACACTTTTGTAACATGTTTTTCTATATATAAAGCACACGTGTCACTTTTATGTAACAACATTTTCGGTTCCCAAGATACAGGCTCGGCCTAGTTTGGGATCCTGTGACTCACCCTGTAAATGTGTTGAAGTCTAAATAAACATTTTCATTTCATAATAATTACATAGTAAGATGTTACAGTAGGGTTAGTCGATTCATGACACCACAGGTTAGGGCACACAATAATTGTTACATCTAACATAACATCTAATATTTATTAAAACATTTGTCGTAATTAATTATTGTGTAAAAAAAAACGTAAAGTAATAATAACATTGTAAAATAAATGAAATAAACAATAAAAGTATAAAAAAAAAAAGAAAAAAAAAAAAGAAAAAAGAAAAAAAAACTTTTTTGTTCTGGACTTTCTCAAATAATTCCCTTTGCATCTTACACATCTCGTAAATACGCGTCTTTTGAGCCTAGTTTGAATATCATACCTTCACAACTCTCTGAAATATAAGGGGATCGCACTATTTCGTGAAATGGGACCCTATACTGGAGCGAACGAAAAGACATTTTCAATGTCAAAAATACGTTCTAGTCTTGGAATAAGTACGAATGAAATTCAGATGTACCTACATTTTTTTTGTATTAAGCAGTGACGCGAGTGATTCTAAATTTCAAATTAAAGGGATAAATCCCTGAGGCCTCCCTAAGGCGTTGTAAGTGGAAACTATAGTGAAGGATTTAATGCATGAGCTTGATTGTTCCTATAGCTCAGTGGTTAGAGCGATTGGCCGCGTATCCTAGATGTCGCAGGTTCGAATCCCTCTCGGTACACAATGTTTTTCAATTCTTTCTTTTAATTTCACCTACGATTTGGTCAAATCGGGCGTAATGAAACAAAACAAGAGGCGTTATCGTTTTGCTTTCCGTTTAATTATTGTAATGAAATGAAATGCTATTAAGGCACCAAGTAAAAAAAAAATCCGTTGCACAAAAGACAGTGTCAAACCAATACATTTTGGCTGGAGTAAGGTAATACTTCTTATTTTTTTATTTTTTTTATTTTTTTATTCTGAAACAAACAGTCATACAAAGATATTGTTAACAATTATCTTAATAATATGCAGACCTATAGTTTCCAATACTATTCAAGAGAGAAAAAAAAATAGCAGAAAAAACAAGGGAAAATATCATGCAAGAACACATTTATGCTTTTTTTTAAAGATTTTTGAATACCCACATAATAATAAAGAAATCTTATTTAATAGGTACAGTATTTACCCAACATTCCTCTCTCAAAATGTGCAAGATAGAGTTCTAACCAAAGGGAATTCGTATATACGTGTACTTAGCTTACCTGCTTAGGTAAACGTCTGTGTAAGGAAAACTGACTACTCTTTGGTTACCTATAGGTACAAGTTAAATTATAAAATTAAGGGTCTCCCGCACGCTCGAATGTACTCGATTCTCCATACAAACATAGTTTCGTTCTCATTTTAAAACGCCATTCTGAAATAACATGAAACTTTGTACACAGTGAAATCCGGTATACCTAGGCCGGAAATGACTTTCTGATGCTAGAAATTGTAATAGAAAAACATTTGTGCCACAATATTTTTTTTTTAGGTCTTGTATGAAAACCTTAAAAACGTAGTATTTTTTCTTCATTATAATTTCAAGCCACAGAAACCAATTTCCGGCCTAGATATGACGGATCCCATTCTGCATATAAAGTTTCATGTTATTCCAGCTTGCCGTTTTAAAATGAGAGCGAAACTACGTTTGTATGGAAAACCGAGCTTCCTGCGGGCTCTTAAGACATTGTAAACTCCAATTACCTAGTTATACATTAGGGTACTATCTAAATATAATGCATCAGGTTATTTAATTGTACAAAACAAAAATTGACATAACTACACTCTTATCTCATCACAGCCCAAATCGATAATCACTACATTATGTGGTTAGTCAATCAAAAAAATTAACTGACTCTCCGACTAACCAGCGCTTGGCAATGGCAGGTAAAATTTGACATAACTACATAACAGATTGATGTATGTGTCTAACGGAAATGGAACATATCTGTTGCAGGCCCGTCAGTTGGCTCTTCCGTTCATTTCATCTCTAAATGGAACTGTCAATCCTGCATGTTTATTCTGTTACAGGGATTTTTAGTTTAGCCCGATGTTTTCAAAGCCTGCGTATTTTACAGAACGACTTTATATGTACATAGATACATACACTACCGTCAGGAAGTTTAATACCAAAGACAAAATATGCAAATGATCCACATTGATTGATTATTCATTTAACCTTCATTCATCTGTCCGTAGAACTCTCGACCAGTTTGCAAAAGTCCAATCCTTGTGAGAAACAGCCCATTGCAATCTTTTTCCCTTGTTTGGTTTGCGTACTAATTTATGAAAATGAAACTAAAAATTGTGTTTGGTCCTAAACTTTTCGACGGTAGTGTTGTTTAGTAACTCGTACTGAAAATAATTTACGTAGGTATTTTCAATCTGGTCCTACAAATATGCTTTACTGTTCCTGTTTTCAAATGCGAAATACACTCATGCAATGAAGTTACGCGGGTACCGTGCCGCGGAATGTGATCTCGCTGATATGAAAGATCTCTACGTACTCCAAAATTCACGGCAACTGTCTAGGCTCAACTTACAGCATAAGGAGAGTTCGACAAAGTATCGGACAGTTTTGGGTGGGTCGAGACTCGAGATGATGCAAAATATTTTTTATCTGCTATAAATAATTAATACCTATATACGTTAAGCACGTATTTAATTCATAATGTCTGGTCTCACACGCGCTGTCTTATACATATTTATTATATACGCCTTAAATAGCATGTTTATACACTGCCGATTCTTCCCAAACATTATTCAAGAACATGATCATTAACCTATTTTAATCAATAACCTATCTTTGTAATGGTAACGTACGAAAAATAGGCCTTAATAGGTTTTAGAGCTCAAAGAGTAGATTCCGATATTGATATAAACTGATTTTTGACATAATGTCACTTATCAGGAAGGTATTATCGATATGACACTTCCAGGGGTGCTACCGCGAACTTCGAAAATCGAACTTCGTATCGTACCGTCCCTTTCCGTCATATAGAGTATAACACGAGAGTGAAAGGGATGGCACGACACGAAGTTCGATTTTCGAAGTTCGCGGTAGCACAGCTGAGCTGCTACCGCGAAAGGAAAACGATCGAAGTTCGAATATCTCCCTCTCTGTCGCACTTGCAATTTCGAGCCTGAAGGCCTACTCCGAACTTCATGTCGTGCCGTCCCTTTTACTCTCGTGTTATACATTATATGACGGAAAGGGACGGCACGATACGAAGTCCGATTTTCGAAGTTCGGAGTAGGCCCTCTGTTTTCGAGCGACAGAAAGGGAGATACACGAACTTTGTTCGTTTTCGTTTCACGGTAGCAGCTCAGTTCAGATTTGAGTTTAACGTAAAGCCAAAGAAGCTTAGCCTTTGATTATTATTTGGCGAAGTGCACCCTATTTTTTCGCCATATTTGTGTAAAATAAATACTGGCTATTTGGACATAATATTTGCTTTACATGCGGGGAAATATTATGCTTAATAATATTAATAATATGCCTGAAATATTACCAGTATTTTTAAAATTTATTTCCTCATAACATTTATACGAAGGTTATACTTACTTTATAGAGTTTTTATCAAGAACTTTAACAATCTATCATTTTGACATTGACATTGACAATCTGTTTCGAATTTGTTCATCGGATCTCATGGATGTCATGGATATTGCCGCCTTTTCAATTATTGTGATGTGATGTGTTTGTTTTGTGTGGCTGCTGCGTTATAGCGTTATAAGCAATTTAATATACCTACGTGTCTTAATTTGAAATAAGTTTTAAGATCAATTTGTACATCATAACCTTAGAAAAACCAAGGCGTTACAAAACACATTTTAAATCGAAATAGAATGTCTCAAATGAAAACAGTGGGTACCGCGACCAGACTGGCGGGGTCGCGCCCGTTCAGGGTGTCCATCGAGGGCAACATCGGGTCCGGGAAGTCTACTTGTATTAAGTTCTTCCAGAAATACGGAAACGTTGACGCTCACGCGGTAAGTTCAATGTCAGAACATTGACTAATTTAAAAAAAGTGACCCAACACAGCTCTATATTTGCTTTTTTGCCTTATTTAATTTCTATTGAACAAAAATGAAGGGCTCAACTTTAGAATATGCAACACCGAGTTTAGCGTTCATATTTTTTTTATAAACAGTACTCATGATTAGAAAGCTTTCCACAAAATTTCAAGTTGCGGAAACGTAAAAATAAATTGGGCAGTTTCTATACTAAAATCGGTAAATAATACCACGCCATGACAATCAGTTGAGTTGCGTCACTCACGTCACTGCGGCGTAGGTATATCAAAAACCGAATCAGAGCACCCCACTATCCACGTGGTCTTGTCTGCCCTACCCCTAGAGCGTATATAAAAATTCGGAGGCGCGAAGGGAGAGCAGCCCTCGCCCGCCGTGACAAAGCGCGGGACCCGTGCGAGGTGGAGTGGCTGAGCCTGGTCGCCGGAGGCGACCAGCAAAGCGAAGCTGCAGAGCCGAGCATGGATGACCGTGCTTTGTTACGCGAGGGCGGAAGGGGTGCTCGTCCCGCAGCTAAGGCGGAGTCCGACTGTCATGGCGTCGTATTAATTACCGATTTTTATATAGAAACTTTCCAATTTTTTTTTTCTCTTAAACCGTACGTCGCCGCAACTTGTAATTTTGTGGAAAGCTTTATTTATAATATGTTTTCAGGAGCCCCTGGACGAGTGGCGGAATGTGGGGGGGCACAACCTACTGGGGCTGCTGTACAGCGACGTGCACAAGTCGACCTTCCCCTTCCAGCACTATGTGCACCTCAGCCGGCTCAAGATACAGACCAGCCCCCCCTCACATCCTGGAGTCACTGTTAAGATGTTTGAAAGGTAAACAACTCGAGTATTTTCATTCAAAAAGATTTATCAACCTGTTCCTCACAGAAACCTCATGATCTCATGAATGAGGGTAGTGCCCATTGAAAATATTTTAAAAGAAGATTTTACATTCATATGATACAGCTCACAATTTAAAAAATTTTGGACTCATATTAATACAAAGGTATTTTAAATTCCAACAAACTGATTGAAGGATACATTGCTTTTATTGGAGTTTAAGATAGTCACCATTTCTTGCATTATTTGTGTGTGGTAGAATTTAAGTGGGAAACCCAGCTTGAAATTAATTAGTTAGGAGTGATGTTTGAAACATTATTTCTTAATGAAGTCTGAATAGTACATGTAAAATATATAATATTAGGCGGCAGTAGTCCTGAATTAGATAGTAACTTAGAGATCATTTGAAGACACATTAAAAGTCACACAAAAAATAGATCTGGAAGCTTAAATAGGTCAGTGTTTTTAACTGATATGGACTTTTAAATTCTTGAAACGCCTGCAACAGGTCAGTGCAGAACAGCCGGCACTGCTTCGTGGAGAACGCTAAGAAGCAGAACTACTTGGAGGACCCCGAATACCAGGTGTTGATGAAATGGTTTGACTACTCCGAGCAGAACTTGGACATTGGCCTGGATCTTATCGGTAAGTAATTTGAACTGGCCATAAAACAAGAGGCTGGGGGCCAGTGTTATTTAATAAAAATAATTGTCTTAATAGAAAGTCACCAGGTCAAAGATGTAGTTCAACCAGTTTGCTACTTTATTACAGATTTTTCAAGATAATAGGGAATTGTAAGACTGTTTCGGCCCAGCAAATATACCAAGCGCAAAGGACGATTTCGGCCGTCAAAAATCTATGGCTTCATTTACTATCTGATCCTGTGTTAACAAGCACTCATGTGTTATTCCCAGTACAGTTGCATCCTGAAGGATGCCTGGGGTTTGCTGCCTAATCCCAAATAACCATAAACTAGTTTTTACGGAAGCGACTGCCACACTATTTTTTTTAGTTAAATTATTAAAGATTGGGCATTTAACATAGACCCGCCTCTTTTGAAATCGGAGTTGATCTGATTATATTTTTCAACTAGCGATTTTGCACTGGCAATATTCATGATAATGTGCGCAATATTTTGTCGCTCATTAATTTTGTATAAAATGCAAAGGGCTGTGTCACTGGTGCGGCCTGCGGAAGCAACAGCCGGCGTCGCAGGGCGCGCCAGTGTGACAGGTTGTATTGTACTGTGTGGTGTGGTGTGGTGTGGCGCAGTGTACCTGCGCACGGCGCCGCGCGTGGTGTGGCGGCGCGTGCGCCGGCGCGCGCGCGCCGAGGAGGCCGCCGTGCCGCTGCACTACTTGCAGGAAGTGAGTCATGTTGCCTTCTTTATCTACTTCACGTCGTTCCGGACACCTCTCTAGGCGTACACGGCTGATGACAACACCGAAGTAGCAGGACCAAGCTGGACGTGATTGGCCCGAGACCGGGACAAATAGCATGGGATGGAGTGGACGAGGCATAGATAGGCAAGCATAGCGAGGAGGAATAGCGTAGCGAGGGACTTAAAGACACAATATGCAAATATTTTTGCTCTTGTGTGATACATACAACTTTTCACCTCAGCGGCGAGAACATATAACGCAAAAGGAATAGTGACAGAAAGAACGAAGTTTAAATGTTCCAAGTTAGTATTACACCTCGCAGTTAGTATTAAAACCGCCATTTTCGAACCGCTGAGGTGAAAAAATATTTCTACGTCAATTCAATTGAACAAACTTTTAGTTGTACAACCATCATTTGTCCTCAATCTGCATGATAAATAAAATAAACAAACAATTAACTCTCCATATGAGCTGCTTCTAGTTTTCTGCATAAACATTGAATTCTTTTGCCGCGGCACCGGCAGCTGGCGTGCCGAAAGGTCTGCAACCTTGATAATTTTTCTGCTGTTGTGTTGCTGCATTTCATTTATTTGCTAAGCTAGGGTGGTCGAGCATTTCAACCATGTGCCTGTCAAACGGTCGTAGATTTGAACCCTGGCTAATTCCAATGAGTTCTTCAGAACCTATGTATGGAATATCATTTGATTTAAATTTAAATAAATTTTCGGTGAAAGTAAACATCATGAGGGAACCTGCATACATCTGCAAAGATTGTGATGTATATGATGATGATGATTATTTTTCTACTCTAATATTTATTCAGTGGTTACATTCCACTAAGCAGAGACTTCTTGCAGGCGTTTATTTTAGTAACTAATAATCCCCCACGCAAAAAAGAAGTGTAAAAAGTTAAAGTGCGGCCCCGCACCGCAAAAACGATGAATGATTATATGATTACATGTCCACGGCGTTCGTGGACGCTCGAGCGGGGCGCGCGGCGTGGCGTTCGGCGGGGCGTCCATGTTACACAAATGAAACCCATACAGGTGTCCTCAGTGGACGCTTCTTAGATTGCTTTGATGCTTGTCCGCGACGCCGAACGCTCAGCGTCGAGCGTACACTCCGGTTGGGCGGGCTCCGCCGATTTTGGCGGATATGTCTATCTGTTTACGGCACCGGAGCTCCCAAACGGATGAACCTATTTGAGTGTGATTTTTTTAATCGGAGGTCTGCTTTGAAAATTTTCCTAGTTTGATTTAAGGTTTTTTGATTTATAACGCTGGTGTATTCAGGTGCACGACTCGTACGAGAGCTGGCTGAGCTCCCCAGCGGTGGGCTGCGAGGTGCTGACGGTGGACGCTGACCGCGGCCTAGAGCGGGTCTTGGAAGACCTCGAGCGGTACTCGTACAAGATCCTCGGCGGCAACCACACCAACTGACACTCCACTGCAGCCTCCTCGTTTGTGTCGGCCGTCCTATCAGCATCACCGTTACCTGTTAGTAGACCTTATCTTTATTGCAATAAGGTTCATGAATGGTCAGTTAACCTTGATTCTGATAGTACATAAGATAAGGGTGCGTTTTTACGGAGGCGGAGGGGACACGTGCAGAATTGACCAATTAAATTGATCCATTAAATCCAAACGGAGATACGGAGTGAAGGAACTAATTTCAAACGGTCAATTTTGCAAAAGCTGCCTAAAGGATTCCTCCTTCATCACCATGTATATAAGTGTGAGAAGGATGGATGTCTTATGTCCAACTTGTTCATATGTTCTTGCAACCTTCTCCCTGAATAATACCCATGAACTGAATTTTAATTAATGATTTTATTTGGCTGACACAACAATCTCGCAGGACGAGGCATTCGGAAATTGCGATCATCAAGCATTTCATAATGAATTACAATTGACAGAAATTGGCTTCAAAATGTCTCTGTATTGTGTTGCGAGACTAAATATGCCATGGCATCTACCGAACAATCCAAAACAATTATGAGAGCCAAATATTCATGTTCAAATAGATATAGCGCGTAGTAATAGAATATGTAATTAAGTTTCTATGATCTTATTATTTAAATTTTACATAAAAAGGTTCCCTAAACTAAATGAAGCAGTCTGCAGGTACAATAATCTAGATGAAAATAATGCATTACTAATGAAATAATTTTGTTTGCTATAATCTTCATTAGCCCGAAGTCGTTTTTCTCAAAAACTTAACTTTTCAGGATAGTTATAAAACTACTACAGGGCTACAAAAAAGCTATATACAAAGTTTTAAACCCCCAAAGGCGAAGGAATACGCCGCGTCATTAACGCCACGGGGGTCAAATAAAGATGGGCAAAGAAATAATGCCAACATTAAAATGGGCTGTTTTCTAACAGCTTTATCAAAAAATGATTGTCGGGCAGTACCGTTTTTGGCGTCGTAGTCTCGATTTTCCGTTGTCGTCCATGGCCGACTGACTGTGGCGGTCAAAAGGATAGCTTGACTGTTTTACGGTTTCAGAGAAAATCACTTTTATGGCAAAAATTATGGCAAATGAAATTATGGGTATCCCTCGAAAATAATGGTTCCTTGTAAAGGTTTTGTCCCAACCAAGTTTGTTGAAGAGCCGCCACACCCATCTTACACAATGATGGTTAGTTGTTATCTGTACAGACGTCATGCAGTCTGCTTATATTTTAGTTTGGGGAATTAATTATAATTGTATTTTAATATGAATGACTGAATAATAGTAATGAAATGTTGTTGCCTTAGTAATATTGTTGACCAATAACTTTGCGAGCTATGCGTATGTTGCCGTTTAATTGCAGCTGCCAACTTGTTTTTGCTGCACTCACAGTAACCCTTTCAACGCCGAGGACACGTAAAGACGTCTCGATTTGTCACAGCGTCTAATAAGACTGTAATAAAATTGTTATGACATAAGCTGTCGGTGTCACTCTTTGCTTTCACCAAAAGATTATATGCTTTTCCTCTTTTTGTGAAAACGTGATCGACTGTGACATTTTAGTACAAAGAATACTGACCATAACATTTAATCCTTTTTCAAGCCTCCTATTAAAAAAATGACAATCTAATGTCAATTTTATTCAAGCAAACTTAGATATACAAAGGGTTAAACAATTACACTAGCTTGCTTAAGTTTGGAGCCAATATTAACCTAGAATAATTAACAATATACCTCAATGTTGGTTAAGTTTAAAATAAATCGATCAATAAATTAATTTTTGCCTATTGCTGTTTATTATTTTCCAATACAACTTATCTAACACTGTCTCACAATGTTTCTACACAACTTTTGATAGACATAGAATGTTCTACACGGTATGCCTAAGAATTCTCAATAAAATAACAATGACAAACTGAGATATTGATTTATTATCACATAATGAATAATTTAATATTATTCCTATATTGACAGACTGTTTTGTACTGAATAAAGCTATTTACACTTATTGCGGTCACAATATTTTATTTATTATTGCAACAGAAATCTCTTCTCATTGATTCGTCGGCAAGAAGCCTAAAGAATTTCTCACTTAAATAATAATATTTATTTCTGACAAGTATTCATTCTAAATAATCTTCGTCTGTTTGATAAGGATCAGTCACATAAAAAATAATCTCTATGACAAACGAAAAATCAAATTGCTTCAGCACTGACAGTGTCATATTCATAAACTCATAACACTCCTAAAAGGTCTGTTTGGTCCAGTGATTGACTGGTAGAGAATGCCTTTGGCATTAAGTCCGCCATTTGTTTTTTGTGCAATAAAGCATAAATAAATAAAAGGTGTTGCATTTTGCCGTGCCTCCGCTCCGGCGCCAATAACGATTATAGGTGTCATGGCGTACGTTGTCAGTCTTCTTCATTTAAGGTTCAAATGCAATCTCTTATAGAAAATCAGTTGTGAAAGTGACACTGCCAATGGCGTTTAAATGGTTAACCTCATGACCGCCACACTACGAATGAAGTGACGTGGTCTGTACGCCACACGGAACTGACAATAGTGACGATCTAGTACATTATTGTCATGTATTGATGATAGGCCTCCCCCAAAGGCTTCCACAATGACCGGTCCTGCGCCACCCGCATCCAGCGGACACCCGCGACCTTCACGGTCTACCGTGTGGGGGAGGCCTATGTCCAGCAGTAGACGTCTTTCAGCTGACATGATGATGATGATGATAGTGGCGTGTGAGGCATTCCATTAGCTGTCACGACTAGACGGTTAAGCGCAGTTAATATGCTAACCTTTCCCGACGATCCAATGAGCTCAGAGCAAAACAGTCCGTAACGACATTAGACTAGAGTGTAGTTTAGCGGTAGAGGTGGTCGGCGCGGATGTTGGTGGCGATCTCGCTCTCCCACTTGTCTCCGTTGAGCAGCAGCTTCTCCTTGTTGTACAACAGCTCCTCGTGTGTCTCCGTGGAGAACTCGAAGTTGGGGCCCTCCACGATCGCGTCCACTGGACACGCCTCCTGAAACGCACGATGTAAGGTTGGTGCCGGAGTTTGAGATCAAAAATATAAACAAAAGGGTGGCCATCATAAAAAAAATAACCCAAGCGGTGGAAAACAGAAAACCATAGTCGAAGATTACCGTGTTCCATATTTACACAGAATCCTCGTAGAATAGAAATCCAAAAAATATTATACATGTGGTTTTTTTTTTCTATCACACAAAAAATGTTGAATATGTAGCCCGTTAAAGTTCCGCGTGACGTCACACCGTGCTACAGTTTTTAGCACGGCGTGACATCACGACTCCCGAACTTTGACGCGCGCGCTTTATTTTTTGATAATCCAACTGATGGACTAATTTTAAGTATTACATTTTTTCCAGGACAATTATCCCAATCATTTGTTGTTAGACATGATGCGTGTGTACCTGGCAGAAGCCGCAATAGATGCACTTGGTCATGTCGATGTCGTACCGCGTCGTGCGCCGCGACCCGTCCGCGCGCTCCTCCGCCTCGATCGTGATCGCCTGACAATCAACAACGTTCTCTATGTATTCGCTAATCACAATACTTTTGACAAAATACATGAAGCAGATCCTCTGAAGCAGCAAGCAGAAGCATCCTATGAAGCAGGTTCTCTGTTTTTCCTGTCCATTGTTTAATGTGACCATTTCATAAAATGGATTGATGAAGTTACAGTAGTAGATTTTGTGACAGGTTAAATAAACAAAAGTGGATCATGTTTTATATTGGTTTATGAGATGAAGTGTAACTTACTGTGTCACTAGAAATCAAAACATAATATTTAACAATAGTTACTAAAAATACAAGTTTTTAATGCAATAGCAATGAAAGACTACAAGAGTACAAACCTATAATAATAATAATAATCGTTTATTGCACAGAAAACATAAATACATAAAAAAGGAGTTATAAAATAGGCATGAGGTGCATGACATTTGAATTTGCCGAGGGGTCCCCGCACTAGGCTAGGCCTGTATCACGTGAGACCAGTTATATATTTAAATGTCATGTGTAAAATTTGAG
Source organism: Notocelia uddmanniana (assembly GCA_905163555.1). Lineage (NCBI taxonomy): Eukaryota > Metazoa > Arthropoda > Insecta > Lepidoptera > Tortricidae > Notocelia > Notocelia uddmanniana. Next base: position 222,083 of record LR991061.1, on the reverse strand, counting down.
TACAAAATTATCTAAATTAATTATGATCAGTGGTAAGTAGCTTGTAGTTTGAAAACATATCTTTACAAACCTTCCTTTGTTGGGATTGGAACACTTAATATCCTTAAACTAATATTAGAAGTAAAGCCTCAGTCTCATGATAATCCAGCGAAGTTAGCCACTTGAAGAGTAACTTTTTGGCCTCACCAGCTGAGCTATTTATAATTTTATTCTGCCGGCTTACAACATTATTGTACAATGTATATTTGTACAACCTAAATGTATATTTATAAGATCTGTACACACTATGGTTGCAATTAATGCTATGACTATGAACCTGAGCAGGGCAGATAGCTTCACACAGCTTGCAAGCGATGCAGCGCTCCTCGCCGGACGGGTAGCGGCGCAGCGCGTGCTCCCCGCGGAAACGCGGGGACAGAGGGCCCTTCTCAAATGGGTAGTTGATAGTTGCTGGTTCCTGGAAGAATATTATTACGATCGAATGCGCGTGAAATATGCAACGATTTCTGAAGATATGACTTGACACAATGTGCTCAAAGATGTTTCAATTAGGTAAAATATATAATAAATATTTTTCTAAAACCCTGATTTGCATCGATGTTTTTTTACAGAACCAGCATTTGGTTCTGCAAATCTGCTCTAGCCACTCTACTCAGGAATTATGTGAATTTTTCACTTTGGCTTAATATTGCAGTAATTTCAACTGGTGAAACAGCAATAACATGTAACTTGAATATATGCATTCATGTTGACTCAACCACTCTTTTTAACAGACTTTACAAGAAAAAGTTGTATTCTTTTGTTATAAACATTATATGAGAGATGAGATGTTACACATACCTTAAATATATGCGCCAATGTGACAGCAAATCCTCTAGCCAGCTCCGTCCAGAACATGGTCTGTGCAGCCTTATCGGTAAGCGCCTTGAAGGACATGTCCTGTGGTTCTGCGTTCACATACATGTATCCTTTCTCTTGCACCGGGTACTCCCTCGGGTTCGCCGCCGACGCCGAATACGCGCGGTTCAGCGCACCACTCGCACGAACTAAAACACACTCATGTTACTGTTTTACTAAGACTATTAGGTATAGTAGGTATCATCATCACATCTTATTTGTCTATTTCTCACTGCTGCACACGCCAAGGTTACATACAACAGAGGTGATACGGAAATTCAACGATTTAATTTCACATTTTAAGCTCATTTATTGAAATGTTCGAGTCTTTGATCTACTTTACATCAACTTAGTTAACGTCATTTTTCTTAAATAGCTGCAGCAATGTAAGTCTTGTAATTTCAATAGAGCAGCGGAAATGAAAAGTAAAAGTTGATAATACGTCTTAATTTTGACCCATTAATAGAAATTTTCGACAGTAAATACGTAGAAGAGGTTATAAACAACACAGTTGCGTAATCGACTCTTTTGGGTTAGAATAATGTAATGAGGACTTCAATAAACAATGATAATATTAAAGAATAATCTCCTATTTTTTATTACCTCTTGAAGAAACCGAAAATATTTTGGCTAGAGCCATTTTTAGCCCTATTTAGAAAATATTGGATTTTGACGAGTGAAACTTCAAACCGCTGTCAAAATCCACAATAAAGATTTAAAAAAAAAACTTTGTCCATTTTAAGGTTAAACTATTTGAGTTAACCATACAGTCGTTCACTTTAGTAGTTGCGTGTTGCGTGTTCACTGTGGTGTTCACGTGTAAAAAAAAAACCGATATTATTTATCTGTGACCGGCAGCCCACGTCAAAACAATACGTGACGTTTACAAATTTTTATGTTCGGTGATATCGCAATAGGTGCTGTAAATCTGCGAAAGATTCGCCACGCATCATGGGCGATGCATCGGTCGCAGACACCGACTCCAATAAACCCAGTCCCCGGAGCGAGGCGCCGTCCGAAACGGTAAAGCACGGACTCTACTGGAATTGTGTATTGTGTTGAAGAGTCTAATTTTCAGCTTGTTAACAGGACCGGCGTCCGTTTGGCGGGCTGGAATTTCAAGTTTCGGAAGTAGTGGAAAGATTGGAAGCCGGCGTGAACGCTCATGAGTCGGGAGACGATGAGAGGCGGCAAGAACCGCGGAAAATCAGCGCCGGGTTCTTTGAGCCTGAGGAGACTTCTATGGATGAGATATTGAAGGCTTTGGAGGATCTGGTGCTGAAGACTGATCCTAGTTGTGAGAGTGTTGAGCCGCCGCTGCTGCCCACGGACGCGGTGACGCGGGCTGCTATCCTGTCGCACAGTATCTCGGCGCTGTTCGGGCGGCTGGAGCGCAGCCACGCCGCGCGGCTCGGCGCTCACATCGCCAGCGAGACCTCGCGGTGGATGGCGCACATGTTCAGGTATTACACTTACTCCCAGCCATGGAGCTAAGACAACAGATTTCTCTTATGAAAAAGGAGGCAAACAAGCAGACGATACGTCTGCTGCGTCCTGATGGTAAGTGATTAGCACCGCCCATTGGCACCCGCAACACCGGAGGGATTGTAAGTGTGTTTCCTTTCCGGCCTTTAAGATGGGAGTACACTCTTTTCTGAGAGAGTGAGACAAAAGTACTCAGGCTACACATCATCATCATTCTAGCACTATCCCAGTACAGTTACATCCTGAAGGATGGCCGGGGTCTGCTACCTAATCCCAAGAATTGGCATAGGCACTAGTGTTCAGGAAGTGACTGCCATCCGACCTTGGAAGTTCCCAAGGGGGAAACTAGACCTTAAATACTCTCACTATACAATTTATTAGATAAGCCACCTCTTTTCAATTAATATATTCATGCAAGCACGTAGATATAGAAATTCTAAGGGGGGGCCGGGTGAATGCGCGAGCGTAGCGAGCTCGAAATTTTTCTTTAGCAAAAAAACCTGCCAAGTGCGTGTCGGACCACGCACAATGAAGGGCTCCATTCCCACCACTACCGCTCCACATGTGAAACCACTTACCTGTACTTCAAATCAAAAAAGTCGCATCTTCATAGGAAATTCACATGATGTCGATATCTCAAAAACTATTAAACCTATAGACTTTCGACAGGTTTTCCTGTAATCTATAGGACTATTTTGTGTATTCATATTCAAAATTTTAGGCCTTGTAGTTTCGGAGATCAATTTTCGTGTATTTTCTCAAATGACTTCAAAGTCTTCAAAACTATTATCAAATATAAAAAAAAGAGTTTCTCACATTAAGACCTTTTATTTGATAGGTACCTATATCACACGATATAGTTTGAAGACTTGTGTATATTTTCTTATTTACCCCTCAAAATTGGCCCCCATGTCTAAAATTCATTTATACAGGGTGGGCCCTGTACCAGGACAGGAGCAAAAAAATGTAACAGTCTACTATGTAGTCTAGTCTGTATGTAGAAATCTATAACTATATGTCTGAAAAACTATTTTTTTTTAAATAAGAAATACCTACCCAAATTACCTTTTATTAAACATAAAAAAATCAAAAACTTTTATAGCTTATAACTTGATACTACCTCAAAAACTGCAGTGAGCGCCTTACAATCTCGTGGAATCAAGATCTATTACTTGGAGGTCATACATTTAGATCAAAATTTCTCCGAATAGAAAAAAAAAACCAGAAATATTGGGACATGGAAGTTGCTGCCGATGGTCTAAGGAAGCATGCTTTTAAATATTTGATCCCGGTACACCTGTTTTTTTATACCACGTCTGTGAGAATCAAGGTTTTCTTTTTGAGGTACGGAACCCAAAAAACGCAAATTGAAAGACAATAAGGTACCTAGATACATTTTGATAGAAGTGCGGAAAATAAGCCCTGAGAGATCTTGCCACGAGCAATAGTAACCCTACTCGCTCAAAAAGTCACGATAATTGTGTTCTTCCCCTAACTTTCGAACCTTGGAATCAAAAAATATGAAAAAAATCTATTTAAATATTTCTTATTATATACTTTCACTGAAAAATGATTTGAAAAAGATAGGACCAATAGTTTTTAAGTTAGGTATCGCTGAAATACTGCCTCGCGGTACAGAACCCTCTACTGCGCGCCGCCCAAACCGCACTTGGCCGCTTTTATGTAGTATGATATATGGATCAATGAGGGAAGCAATGATCCAATCTTGCAACATCGTAAAACCTGAGCTTTGGTGTGCACCACGAAAAAAACTGCAAAACTTTTTCACTTATTCATGTTCTAAAAGCTAAAAGTCTTAAACAGTAAGTTTGTCGACCGCAAAATGTAGTAAGTACTAAATTTAAATCAATTCAAGCCTAACTGTGCAGCTAAGCCTTTTAGCCCTTTTAGGGACAAAGCTATGGCCCTTCCAAGATGGTCAGATTTTTCTATCGAAAAAGGCACGGTTTATGACTTTTAGAACAAGTTGCGAAATTTCGTAGTTCCTCGCGTAACCGCGGGCTCGAATTATTCGATGCTGCCAATCTAGACTGTTAACACTACCCTCACTGATCCATACTATAAACCAGAAGTAGGTAAATCGTGCTTTGCGATTTTAATCACGATTCCTCTGAGTATAGGGCTAGTCAAGTGGCAAGAATCGGGACGAGTGAAAATTACATTTCTCACGTGTATGTCAGGGGGAAAAAATCCTTTTTTGCTCTAGGAATAACCAGCGTACCATCGAGACCTAAGGGGGGGTCCGGACCCCCCAGACCCCCCCTTATATACGTCCCTGTATTCATGTAACTGTTTCTTCCATGCTGGCCATTTGTATTATAGCCATACAGCTGTGATTCACCCTCTGTAATGTTTGCATGTTATCTGATATGATAATATTGATGTTTCCAATAGCATACTCTGAGAGTAATGTTTGATTGTAATGAAGTTCTGGAATGTTAATGTTGCAGTTCATATTATCAATTGTGAAATGTGATGATATCTTTGACAATAAACACTTTATTATCCAATTAAATTCTAATAAAAATCATAATTATGACTGTTTATTAGAACCACTGCCATGTACTGTCAGCATCAAAAGTAGCTACACATTTGAAACATTCAAGTGTTTATTACAAGGGAAAAAGAGTTTTTGACCCCTTCATATGTGTTAGCTACGCTTTTAAACTATCACCCGCTAGGCTGTGAATGTGTTAAAGCACTTTCCCAGATCTCAGTCTAGTTCAAAAATATGTGCAAGGAAAAAGTGATCAAAAATATCATCATCATCCTCCTAGCGTTAATCCCAGTACAGTTGCATCCTGAAGGATGCCTGGGGTCCGCTACCTAATCTCAAGAGTTGGCGTAGGCACTAATTTTTACGGAAGCGACTGCCATCTGACCTTCCAACCTGAGGGGGAAACTAGACCTTATTGGGATTAGGCTTGTCAAGTGAGTGGGCAACTTGACTGTTAGAAGTTCTCAAGCCGCCCGGAGGCCTCTAACTTGGCTTAACGACTGCTATCATAGACAGCAACCGGGATCAACGGCTTAACGTGCCTTCCAAAGCACGGGAGCGCTCAGTTAGTAACCACTCAAAGCGGTCACCCATCCATGGACTGACCTCACCCGACATTGCTTAACCTCGCATACCGCACGCGGTATGCGGGCGCCGCTGGGCCACGAACGCGAAAGTGATCAAAAATACGTGAACACATATAGTTAACAGCATGAGGTTGCTCACCTAGTCTTGACTATTTGTTACATACATATAGGTATTTATGAACACTAGATAAATGACGATAAGGACATCCTGTATATGAGTATGCTTAACACTTAACTATGCATGCTTCATAGCAATTACACACATGAAAATGCATGTCGAATACATTCTACATGCATTATTATTATGGGAAAGTACTAACATAAAACATGGTTCAAATTTATGGCTCTGATATCAGTTACCTTGAGCGTGATTAGATTGGGCGGAAGCAGAATCAGGGATTAATTAAACATAGTTGAAAATACTAACATTTGGAGATGTTGTTTGGGTTTATATTCACTCTGTCATTGTATATGGAGGTGGGAAGTGTACACTCATATGAATGTGCACATTCAATATAAACGCTACTAGCTGCATTCTATCATGCGCCTCACCCTTTTATATTTCAATTATTACAATTTGAACCTTTTTGGTTAGAACATTGAGTTGATATTTGGATGGACTATTATGCTATAAATACTTATCTCAAGTACCTAGGCAGCTAAAATTACTATTGAGGACAATTTCCCATATCATCACATGATATGATATTAGTAAATAGGTGCAAATATCAATAAAAATGACACTAAAAAAGACTAATTATGCACTACGATTAATACTGTTGTAATGAAACAATTAGTCGTGACCTACTTGACAACAACGTGTGTAATTGTATCTGCATACATTGTGCACATGCAATAATCATTATGATTTATGGTTGTGTTCATTGTGAACTATTTATTTATGATATAGAATTTGTAACAGTTTTATAATTAAACTATATAAATAATAATAATTTATTTCAGGCACTTGAGGCCCATATTACAATACCTTAAATAATAACATACATATTATTTTATATCTTAAAATTAAATGATATATCGCAATGGGACGTCGACGTGAAGCGCTTATTCAGGATCTCGAAAAACTGGCCGCGAAATCGCCAGAACTCCTCCTTTATGTAGGTCTACAACTTGTTGGTTGGCACTCTCATACTCGCTTGTAGATGATCATTTTAGTACTTCGTCGCACTAACGTAACAATACTTATGTTCCTTCGATTAAAGCTCAATTTCGTGTGCGGGAGCGGGGATACATAAAAACACATGTTCTCTCAATGCAGGTGTAATTGCAACTAAAACTGTCAACAAACTACATGCATAGGCTAGATAAGTATGTATGCATAGATGTATTAGACATACCGGCCGCCAAAACTAACAGTTTTCAATAAATATACCCTAATAAACAGAGTACGCATTTCATCTAAATTGATCATTTTCACTTTACATGCACAGTAATTTAAATAGTCACTTCACTCTTTAAGCATTTAGTATAATTATAGTCAATCAGAATTTTTAGGAAGCAGTATTAATTTAGATAAAGGTCTTTTAAGTTCATGGTCTCCTTTGCACTGTACCGTAACCACTCTCACTAGGTTATCTGTACCAGGATGAAGAAATTTGACTCTTCCAAGTAACCATTTAGTGGGGGGCGTCATCTCATCTTTTATGATTACCAAATCTCCAATGCTGGGTGCTGGTACCGTGACTTGCCATTTGTATCTTTGTTGGAGAGTATTAAGATACTCAGTTTGCCATTGGCGCCAGAAATTTTGTGTCATCCTTTGTACTAATTGCCATCTAGTAAGTATACTGACATTTTTGTGCTCGTAAGTTTGATCCGGAACACTCACCAGCGGTTCGCCTACTAAAAAATGTCCCGGGGTCAGAGGTACTCCTGACATCTTGTCTATCTCACAAAGAGGCCGAGAATTGAGGCATGCCTCCACCTGTGTCAGTAGAGTTGCTAATTCTTCATAGGTGAGTTTGGTGTCTTTATTTACTCTGGCTAAGTGCCGTTTTGCGGATTGAACTCCAGCCTCCCATAGGCCTCCATATGACGGCATTCTTGGGGGTATAAAGTGCCACGTGGTTCCCTCAGTAGCCAGCAATTCTGCCACTTCAGCTGCCAAGTTATCTTTCCCAGGTTCAAACATGGATTTTAGTTCTTTGGCAGAACCGATAAAATTGGTCCCGTTGTCGCTCCATATATCTTTGCAATGGCCTCTGCGTGCGACAAATCTTCTGAAAGCAGCAATGAATGCCTGTGAAGTCAGATCGGAGACAGCTTCAAGATGGATAGCTTTGGTGGCCATGCATACGAACAAACAAATATATCCTTTCGTTGCATGGTGTCCACGGCCTTTAGATGTTCTTATTAGAACCGGTCCAGCATAGTCAACGCCACTATTCATAAACGGACGATTCTGACTAACTCTCATCGTTGGCAGCTGACCCATAAACTGGTGCGTAACTTTTGCTTTGTCTATGACACATATCTTGCAATTGTGAATGCACTTTCGAATTGATGACTTTAAACCGATAACCCAATATTTGGTTTTCACATAAGTCATCATTAAGCGATTCCATCCATGAAGTGTTCTAGTGTGTGCCTCGTTAATAATTAATTTAGTCAGGTGTTGGTTGGATGGAATAATAATGGGGTGCTTTGCTTCTTCAGATATTGAAGCATTTTGAAGTCGTCCTCCCACTCTTAACAATCCTCTCTCATCTAAGAATGGTGCAAGTGTGATCAGAGAACTCCTTTTCTTAACTCTTCCATCGTTTTTCAAGTCTTCTATATCTTTTCCATATATTAAATTTTGATAGAATTTTATGCATTCTTCTTCTACTTTTTCTATTTCTTGAGGCATTATATGTTTTTTATCTATTGCTTCTCTTTTTACTGCAGGTAACATTCTCCTACAATAAGCTAGCACTCTCTTCATTCTAGACATAGTTGAAAATCTCTCCCATATTGGCCTTTCACTTAGAACAGCGTGATGTGCGCCTTTGGACTCTAATTCTGTGTGTACAATTTCTGTTTTGTTGTATTCCAGATGATAATCTTTAAGCCACTCCGGACCACTCCACCAAATACTCTGTGTTTCTAAATGTTGAGCTCTGGTTCCTCTCGTAGCCAGGTCAGCAGGATTATCAGCAGATTGCACATGCCTCCATCGATCATTGTCTATTAAACGTGTTATCTCCGCTGTCCGATTCGCTACGAACGTCTTCCATCGGCTAGGTTGAGACTGTAGCCACGACAGTACAACCATCGAGTCCGTCCAAACAAATAGTCTCTTTTTAGGAATATTCAAGAGTTCTGCGACATCGTGGATCAGTTCCGCCAATAAGGCCGCAGCGCAAAGCTCTAATTTTGGAACTGAAAGCTGCTTCAAAGGAGCGACTTTAGTCCGGGATGCGATCAGTGAAACGTACACAACGCCGTCTCTAACAACTCTCAGGTACGTCACTGCTGCATAGGCTTGAGTTGATGCATCTGCAAAGCCGTGTATTTGTACATCTTCATCGTTTTTTGACGTGTTCAACCATCGTGGTACTTTGATGTTTTGCAAATGAATCAGCTCTTCTCGGTAGCTTATCCACTCGTCAGTCAAGTCTGAAGGTAATTCATCGTCCCACTCCAAATTACTAAGCCATAATTTTTGTATTAACACTTTGGCGATTATTATTACAGGCGCTAGCCAGCCAAACGGGTCGAAAAGGCGGGCCACATCAGAAAGAATAGATCTCTTCGTTATAGGATTTCTCATCTCAGGTAAGTTTACTGTGATTTCAAATGCATCATCTTGTCTATTCCATGTCAAACCCAGAATCTTAATAATTTTGTCTAGTTTTATTTCCAAAGTATCTCTTGTATTGTTTTCTTCTTTCAAAAAATCTAATACTTCATCTGAATTGCTGGACCATTTTTGCATTTGAAATCCTCCTCTTCTTAGTATTTCTTTTATGTCTCGACACATTTCCTTTGTCTCATCAATGTTTTCATTTCCTACCATTAAGTCATCCATGTAAAATGATTTCTTGATTTCAGGTGCATATTTTGGAAAATCGTGTGCTTCGTCGTCTGCCAACTGATTTAATGTACGCACTGCTAAGAATGGAGCTGCAGCGCAGCCGAATGTAACAGTTGTCAAATCATAGGTCTCAAATTCATCATCAGGTCTATCTCGCCAGACAATGCGTTGGAGGCTCGTGTGTTCGTCTGTCATATTAATCATCCTGTACATTTTCACGATATCTCCTACAACACATATCTTATGTCTTCTCCAAGTTATAATCAGGCTTCGAAGGTCAGGTTGCAATACAGGTCCGACCATCATGGTGTCGTTAAGAGAGTGACCGTGAGAGCCTTTCGCTGACGCGTCGTAGACAACTCTTACTTTACTGGTGTCCTTGTCCTCTCGAACTACAGCTAAATGAGGTAGATATATTGATCTGTCATTGTGTTTATCTTCTGATCTTCTTAAATGACCCATATCTTTGTATTCGTTTATGACTTTTGTGTACTCCGTTTTCAACTTATCGGTCTTTACAAATTTTCTTTCGAGATTCTTGAACCGATTAATAGCTTGTTGTTTTGTATCTCCACATAGGTTTACTGTTTCTTCAATACTTTGTTTTAATGGCAGGTGTACTATGTATCTTCCGCTTTCATCTCTCTTAGTTGTATGTTTGTATATCTCTTCACATTGTTCATCTTCTTTTGTCAGTAATCTCTTCTTTGTGTACAAATTTGTGTCTATCTCCCAGAACCTCCGTAGTATATCATTGTCTTCAGCAACCATCCTTGTTATATGTAGTGTGATTACATCGTGCTGGTCACTTTGTTTGTCTTTTTGTTTCTGACCTGAGAGTATCCATCCCAAACATGTTTTCTGAGCAACTACCCCATCGTCCATTTTCACCAATCCTTCTTCAATAATCTGGCAGAAGACGTCGGCGCCAAGCAAGATATCTACCTTGCCTGGTGTGTAGTAGGTAGGATCAGCCAGTTGTAATGTTTGGGCATGTTGTGTATCGATCGAGGTGTATTTCGAGGGCAAACGTGTGGATATAGTCTTCAACACATAAGCCGTTACTCGAATTGTCTTCTTGTTTTCAACTCTCGACGCGATTGTGAGGTCAACCAAGTGTTTTATATTAATTTGTGCACTTTCACCTACTCCAGAGACTACACCGTTGATGCTGGTTCTCGGCAAACCCAGTAATTGAACCACTCTCTCAGATATAAAGGAAGCCTCTGAACCCTGATCGATTAGAGCACGAAGAATGTGTGTATCGCCATTACTTGACTTGACTTCTACTTGTGCTGTGGCTAGTAACACTTCCCGACCAGGTTGTTGCTTAGAAAGGTGCGCAGTTGTCAGCTTTGTTTCAGGTTCTGGTTGTGAATGTGGCTGTGCAGCTTCCTCTTGAATTGTTCCCTTGGCGTAATGTAGAAGAGAATGATGTCTTCTTCTGCAGACGCGGCACGATGTTTTTTGTTTACATCGTACAACATTGTGATATGGAACAAGACAGTTGTAACACAATCGGCTTTTTCTTACGAAATCTTGTCTATGTTCCACCGGCTGTTTTGTGAATTCTTTGCAATTAAATATATAGTGGTCACCTTGACAATAGGTACAAGTTGGCGGCGACGCGGCTACGCTTGCATGTGCAGATTGAAATGAGCTATCTTCTTCTTGTTCTTCTTTTTCAGTGACGTGGAATGTTTTGTGAATTTGTGACTTTTCTCGTGTAGGCGCCGCAGCAACTGCCGTGGCTAACTCCAATGTACGAAACTTAGCAACGAGAAACTTCTGTAAATCTGCCCACTTAGGCATGTCATCACAGCTGTCTTTGTGTGCAGATTGCTCCCAGTCCTTAATTGACTCCGTGTCCAATTTCTGTCCCACCAGAAATATAATAACAGGATCCCAAGAGTCCGTATTTATGTTCAAATTATTTAAACTGTTGATACATTCCATAGTAGTATCGAGCAAATTCTTAATTTGGTTTGCAGACTGAGTATGAATCTTCTTTTGACCGAATAATTTCTTTAAGACAGAATGAACAATCATCTTCTTATTGCCAAAGCGGTTTTTTAGTAACTCCCACGCCTGTGTGTAATTGTCCTCAGTTATTTGTATATGCCGTAATAATATCTCAGCTTCACCGGAGACACTTGTTTTTAAATAGTGTAGTTTTTGTACATTTGTTAATTTTGTGTTGTGAACGAGGGCTGTGAAAAATCTTGATACGTTGTCCAATCTTCGTACCGGCCTGAAAACGTTGGCAATTGGATTTTTGGAAGATTCACAAACGGCAACTGCCCATCGTTAGACGAAGTCGACATGTTCGATAATTCTAATGACTTTTTCTCAGACTCCCATTTGTTCAATAAATCTGTTAAGTCGGCTTGTAAACACAAATAAAGGTCTTCGACGGTGTAGTAATCTTCGTTTAGAAAATACCGCATATCTCCCCGTTGTTCGCGAGGCGTACAATGCAAGAGGTTATTGTGTGCTTCTTTAAACATAATCCAATACTCTTCAAGCATTTTTATCCGTTGTGTAACATAACCTTGTGTAAGCCTTTGCTTTGGACACTTTTTTATGTTTGTTTGCGCCTTTTGTATCATGCCGGCCACATCTTCTAACTTAGTAAGTAATTGAGTTTGTTCGGGAGTTGATGGCGGCATTGTAGTAATATTTAACACGTATTTATTCACTTCAAAGTCAATTCACTAATAGTCACTTCATATAATAATCAATAGTCACGGCATATACAGTTGTTGTTGTGTTAAACAGCTTAAACTTCACACTTCAGTCTTCGTTATAAACACATAATTTCTTAACGTAGTTTAAATTTGCACTAAACGACGTAAACAAGTCCGCTTATCTGCTAAGGAATGCGCTTCCCATTGTATTCGCCGGCCGCCGTCTGCATCGCTCCCGTAATTAGTCCGGTTCGATTTAGGACCATATGTTCCTTCGATTAAAGCTCAATTTCGTGTGCGGGAGCGGGGATACATAAAAACACATGTTCTCTCAATGCAGGTGTAATTGCAACTAAAACTGTCAACAAACTACATGCATAGGCTAGATAAGTATGTATGCATAGATGTATTAGACAACTTACTTAAGTGTTTATATTGATTTTGTCTTCGCAATTTACTTAGTAGCTATTATCAAACTTTTTTCTTTGCACCTTTCAAATACAATTATCTTTATTTCGCTTAAAATGTGGTTCATAGCAGGTGTTTACAACAATTGGTATCAGGTTTCACACATTTTACCAGCATCTGGCGTGCAAAATATAAACATAATTATACTGTGGTATAAATACCGTGCGTCATATACAATTTTCAAATTAAAATCAGTATTAAGTTAATAAATAAAATAAATCAAAATGTTAAAATTAAAAAAAAAAAAAAAAAAAAAAAAAAAAAAAAAAAGGCAAAAGCTAGTGAAATAAAGTGACTACTATTTTTCCTATTGTGACAATTGTTTGAAATAATCAAAATATTCGCTAACTGAGTCAATTGACATGAAATTGTTGAAACAATTTTCAACTAGCCAACTTCTAAGCCTGTGCTTGAAAACGTTTAAGGGAAGGCTTTTAATGTCTTCGTGCAAGGAATTGTAGATAGACACAGACATACAGTAGGTGTTTCTACTATATAGTTTAGTCTTTTTCGCCGGTCGGTATTACCAACCGGACTTGGATATCTCGTTCGATAATTACACGTTTTGTAAAATGAAGGATGAGTTTTCACAATTAAGCATAAGAAAATGAATTTATTTTGTTACACAATCTCTCAATATGTTCATTCCAAGAGCATTTGTGATCAACAATAATACCTAGAAAAGTAGTATGTAATGATTCTTTAGTAATTTGACTCTCGTATGTTATACTCAATGGGCATTTAATTCCATTTCTATTTATAAATTGTACAAACGTAGTTTTTTTCAATATTAACATTCAAATTATTTGCGTGCAACCAAGTTATTATATTAAACACTAGCATTTATGTCGTCATTATATAATGCAATATTATTAGTATTATCACAAGGTATAACGATAGACAAATCATCGGCAAAAAGTGTAAAGCTGTGTTTTGTAACTTCCGGGAGATCGTTGATGTACAACAGAAAAAGTAGGGGTCCCAAAATACTGCCCTGGGGTGCTCCAACCGAGTTCAATTTAGTGCAAGATTTATGGGTTGTAACTGTATTTTTTGAGTCTATTTTAGTTATCTCTACAAATTGAGTCCTTCCATGTAAATAGCTTTTTAACCAATCCTTGACTGTGCCTCTCACACCATAAAGCTCACACTTTGCAAGGAGAATGTCATGAGAAACAAAGTCAAACGCTTTAAAGATAGCAGCATATATTTTTTGATATGAACAAAGCGTTTCATTCCATAAATCATAGCCCAATTGTTGGCTGGTAGAGAATGCCATTTGGCATTAAGCCCGCCATTTGTACCATTACATTTTGTGCAATAAAGTTTAAATAAATAAATAAATAAATAAATACTGCGACAGTTGGGATACCTCAAAGTGGTGAAAGTGACAAGGTAATAAAATGATCATCTACTTTTGCTGTTGGAGGTACCCGGTTTTACAGAGCAATTTTCACGATGTAATTGTGGTTCTATACATTATGGTACTCTATTGTATCGTATGGTGTCGGCAGACTGGCGGACTACAGCGCGTACTACCACCAAGAACAGTTGGAGGGGCTGGTGCGCGTCACTCGCATGCTGCTGCACGCGCGGTACCCGCGCTACCTCGAGGACGGAGGTACTTCCCTTTGTGTAGCATCGGCAGACTGGCGCGCTACTCGTGCTACCTCGAGGACGGAGGTACTTCCCTTTGTGTAGCATCGGCAGACTGGCGCGCTACTCGTGCTACCTCGAGGACGGAGGTACTTCCCTTTGTGTAGCATCGGCAGACTGGCGCGCTACTCATGCTACCTCGAGGACGGAGGTACTTCCCTTTGTGTAGCATCGGCAGACTGGCGCGCTACTCATGCTACCTCGAGGACGGAGGTACTTCCCTTTGTGTAGCATCGGCAGACTGGCGCGCTACTCATGCTACCTCGAGGACGGAGGTACTTCCCTTTGTGTAGCATCGGCAGACTGGCGCGCTACTCGTGCTACCTCGAGGACGGAGGTACTTCCCTTTGTGTAGCATCGGCAGACTGGCGCGCTACTCATGCTACCTCGAGGACGGAGGGTACTTCCCTTTGTGTAGCATCGGCAGACTGGCGCGCTACCCGCGCTACCTCGAGGACGGAGGTACTTCCCTTTGTGTAGCATCGGCAGACTGGCGCGCTACTCATGCTACCTCGAGGACGGAGGTACTTCCCTTTGTGTAGCATCGGCAGACTGGCGCGCTACTCATGCTACCTCGAGGACGGAGGTACTTCCCTTTGTGTAGCATCGGCAGACTGGCGCGCTACTCGTGCTACCTCGAGGACGGAGGTACTTCCCTTTGTGTAGCATCGGCAGACTGGCGCGCTACTCATGCTACCTCGAGGACGGAGGTACTTCCCTTTGTGTAGCATCGGCAGACTGGCGCGCTACTCATGCTACCTCGAGGACGGAGGTACTTCCCTTTGTGTAGCATCGGCAGACTGGCGCGCTACTCATGCTACCTCGAGGACGGAGGTACTTCCCTTTGTGTAGCATCGGCAGACTGGCGCGCTACTCATGCTACCTCGAGGACGGAGGTACTTCCCTTTGTGTAGCATCGGCAGACTGGCGCGCTACTCGTGCTACCTCGAGGACGGAGGTACTTCCCTTTGTGTAGCATCGGCAGACTGGCGCGCTACTCATGCTACCTCGAGGACGGAGGTACTTCCCTTTGTGTAGCATCGACAGACTGGCGCGCTACTCATGCTACCTCGAGGACGGAGGTACTTCCCTTTGTGTAGCATCGGCAGACTGGCGCGCTACTCATGCTACCTCGAGGACGGAGGTACTTCCCTTTGTGTAGCATCGGCAGACTGGCGCGCTACTCGTGCTACCTCGAGGACGGAGGTACTTCCCTTTGTGTAGCATCGGCAGACTGGCGCGCTACTCATGCTACCTCGAGGACGGAGGTACTTCCCTTTGTGTAGCATCGACAGACTGGCGCGCTACTCATGCTACCTCGAGGACGGAGGTACTTCCCTTTGTGTAGCATCGGCAGACTGGCGCGCTACTCTTGCTACCTCGAGGACGGAGGTACTTCCCTTTGTGTAGCATCGGCAGACTGGCGCGCTACTCGTGCTACCTCGAGGACGGAGGTACTTCCCTTTGTGTAGCATCGGCAGACTGGCGCGCTACTCATGGTACCTCGAGGACGGAGGTACTTCCCTTTGTGTAGCATCGGCAGACTGGCGCGCTACTCATGGTACCTCGAGGACGGAGGTACTTCCCTTTGTGTAGCATCGGCAGACTGGCGCGCTACTCGTGCTACCTCGAGGACGGAGGTACTTCCCTTTGTGTAGCATCGGCAGACTGGCGCGCTACTCATGGTACCTCGAGGACGGAGGTACTTCCCTTTGTGTAGCATCGGCAGACTGGCGCGCTACTCGTGCTACCTCGAGGACGGAGGTACTTCCCTTTGTGTAGCATCGGCAGACTGGCGCGCTACTCATGCTACCTCGAGGACGGAGGTACTTCCCTTTGTGTAGCATCGGCAGACTGGCGCGCTACTCATGAAGGAGAAAGAAGGAAAGGAAAGTAGTACATAAAATAAATAGAAGGAATAATAAGAATATTATAACGTAGAAAAAAAAAATCGGAGAAATAGGAGAT